>OX336399.1:210453204-211053204 GCA_946902985.2 Meconema thalassinum | reverse complement strand
AAATAAAATTTGAAAATGACTTCCAGTTGAAATGGCATTTTGTAAAAACGTGCTCAAATGCTTAATCCACAGATTTCAATGAAATTAAAGATTGCTTGATTAAATCTATTGATTGATTCTTTATCTTCAAATTGTGGGAACCAGATTGTTAAATTTCTCAAAACGGAACAAGATATTTAGATTTGACCATGTATGGATGGACACTAGCGCTCGTAGTGAGAGACTGAGTGAACTGCATACGACAAAGGTGCGAAAAATTGAAAATATAGAAGACACGAAAAAATGACAAATCGCGTGTTCTGAAAAGAACTGGTGTCTGACGCTTGGTGTCCATGCTTTGTCAGCTTAGTGTGTCTCACCATGCCGCCAACACAAATGTTAATGTTAATACAAAACATATTCAGAGGCGGAATAATAACATTAAAAAGCAGCATCTTGAACGAGTCGGCATTAAGATGAAGACAGACGATACTCGAATGGTTTCGTCCAAACAATACATGGACACCTAGCGTTAGACCACTTCCTTTGTCGTATGTAGTTCACGAAATTGAAGTCTAGTTTCTTCTTCTCTTGAATTGGCCTACTTAGGACCAGGTGTAGGCTATTAAACTGAAGGGTCTTGATCTTCGCCCAGTATTGACACAATTCCTGCCGGCGCAACTCCTTTCTTTTAGTTGTCCAGGGAGTACTTACCTCCGAGGTTTCTCCTGAAAACCATGGACTTCCTTCAAAGGACGCCTCACAGCCTGTCTGTCATGCAGATCTGATCTCCCCAGTTCCGTCAACCACGTGGTACGAACCTTCATATTGTTCCAGAAACTGAGCAAACGATTGGTCAATCTTGTGGAAGGTAATCTCGCGATATGGCCATAAAAGGCCGCGCACAATTAGATAGTTTCTCTAGAGCTCGGAGTTATGTCACTTACCTTTACAGGACCGACGATCTCCCGGAGAATTCTCCTGTCTCTAATTTCCACCTTCTCTATCAGACCCGTTCGGTCTAAAGAAAGACACTCCAAGGCTTCTGGCCTTAGACTGACTTATAATGTTTCAATTTCATGTTACTGATGTAAAGTTTATTATTTCTCTCCGCTTTTGTTATCCAAAAATCTAAGTTCCCAAGTCACGTTCTAAACATTCAGTTCCTTGCTACAACTGTGGATGTTTTGCCTCGTCGCTCAGCAAATTCCATGGAAATATTTCTCTTAGAATTCTAATGTTTGAAATGGGATCTTCTATTTATTAAATTGCCGAAACCTTTTTAGCCCGGTCAAGTTAGATATGCAAGGTTACCAAAATTCGCATAGAGCTGAAAATTTGTACTAAACCCCTGGCACTACAGCCCACGAAGGGCGACCGCTGCCCAGCCATTTGACCTGCAGATATTGGGGTGACGCGTGATCAGCGCATTGGGTCCCCTCGGCAGTTAATCTTGGTTTTCGTGATCGGGGCGCTGCCTCACTGTCAGACAGCTACTCAATTTTCCTCACGAGTCTGAGTGCACCCCGTTCCAGCCCTCACGTCAGCTTCTAAAATCCCTGACGGAGCCGGGAATCGAACCCGGGGCCTCCGGGTGAGAACCAGGAACGCTACCCCAACACCACGGGGCCAGAGAAAATTTGTACTAATGGTCGAAAAACCATTATAAATGAAATGTGAATAGTCCCCATCGGTCCGAAAACGACAGAAAAATAAAAAAATATTTGAGTTCAAACTTCACAATTTTTTTTTTGCGTTTTGCAGCCAAACGGTAAGTTTTATCATAAAATCGATCAGACCAAAATTGTAGATCATGCCATTATCTATACAAATAGTCTCATCACTTTTTCTCCTAAGAGTCACCGTTTTTGAGATATAACGATTCAAAAAGTTGAAAAAGTTGTATTCTTCATAATATGCACACGTTTCCACGCCACCTGTGAGGTAGTGTACTTGGCGCTTTCTTACGTGGTTTCCCCGGTAGGCCTATTCCACTATCTATTGTGATCCTGTTTAATTCAATAATATTTAATAATTAGCAGAAGTGCCCAGTCTTCGGTATTAATAGCCAGACGTAATCAATTGAGCCACTGTTGCAATGGTTAGGGGTTTGGAACCTGTTTGTCGACAAAGAAGTATGATTAGTTAAAATATGCTCTGCAACTAAATTTACCTAACGTGCACTTCCTGACTTGAAAATAAAATTGAAAAACCTCGTAGACGAAACGCAATACACGTCACATAAAAACTGACCCTCACGGTTGTGTCAAGTCTCCGTCCAGAGGAAGACCCCTTTAATAAATTATAAAGGCTTGTGGTGCATGAAAGTTCAGGTTTTATAGCCTCCAATGGCCCAAATTCCTAAAAGCAAGAAAAAAGAACTATTTCAATTCAGGAATTTTTGAAAATAATGTTGCTGTTTGGAGATATAATAGACCTTCTGCACGACATATTGCACGTTTAAGTCGTGTGAAAAAATCTATGGTAACCCCTGACCCCCTTAAGCGCATTGATAAATTTTACAGTTTTAGTTGGTTCCGTGATAACCTTATAGCCATTTGCAAACGTTCACAGAAATTTAATAACTGGAGTGACATTACTTCTTGCAGAAATAGACGGAAAGTTGGATGTCATCTTTTGAGATGCTTTTGTCATGGCTATTGGCGTGCATTCCTTCATTAGTTTATTAAATGAAATTAGTTTTCTGGGAATATCAGAACCTGTTGGTTTTAGAGCCTTAAAATGTAGTTTTTGGGGACTGGGTAGATTATTGGCTGAGGAATAACCTAACCACCAAGGGAAGATGATAAAGAAAAGGAGGTGGGCTTCGGACTGGAGAGAAAGGATAGAGAAATAGGAGGAGAGTTCCACAAAAGTTATAAATTTAACTTTAAATACACTCAAAGGCGGTTGCCACTGCAAATCCGCTCTCTGATACCTAAAGTGGGTAAGGACCTGGTCGAAGCTAACGGGAACCGCAGCTAGGACTTGGGCGGTTTGCAAGAGAATGGCTTTAGCGTATTCCCTCTCAAGCATGCATATGCCTACTATGGGGAAGGGTGATGGTCTGGCAAGACAGAGAGTAACATACTTATTGTATGTCTGTTCAAAGGAATTCGTTTTTGAACAAGTAATTCGAAGAATGCCAATAATTTGCATCAATTTCGATGTTTCCAGTTTTCGAAGTTTTAGAGTTCCTAAAAAGCGACCAAGTGCTTCCAAGAAGGATAGTGATAAAAGAATTATACTTTTGGGAAAAATTTTGGTAAGTGCACCAATAGTTGTATTTGTGGGACGAGTCAAGGAAGGCAGGATCTTGCCTAACCGTTGTATTAGAGAAATGATGAGTCAAAAAGGAAAGTTTGAATTTATTTAACAATGCAAAAAAGTCTAATAAATTTAACAAGTATATAGTTTCAATTTTTGTTAACAATTT
Source organism: Meconema thalassinum (assembly GCA_946902985.2). Lineage (NCBI taxonomy): Eukaryota > Metazoa > Arthropoda > Insecta > Orthoptera > Tettigoniidae > Meconema > Meconema thalassinum. The sequence continues at coordinate 211,049,789 of OX336399.1, read as the reverse complement.
GGGGTCGCAGACCTCCTAACATTTAAAGTTTGCTCCAGGCAATTAACAATTCTTTAGGTTTCAAACCTTTATATGTATTAAAATCTTCGTAAGATTTTAAAATAGAAAATATAAAGTACAAAGGTATAAAGACAATTAAAGTGAATAAAGTTAAACAGTAAATCGAGTGCAGGGATGTACTTTAAAAAATGTCCAAGTACTTATCTTAGAAAAAGTTACAACTTCAAAAATAACAAAAAAGAAAGCAGGTTGAATGAAAGAGAAGTTCCTATAACTTCTTATATTTACGCTGAATTACTTTTATAATAGTTATACAAAATAGAGCAGGTCACTTACTGTGAAATCTGAAGAGAAAGTCAAAAGGAAGGTTCTAGACTTCCTATGTTTAAATAGGAATCACGAGACAAATAGGGCAAGTTTCCCTTTCGTGAGACCTAGAAATAACTCACTCTTGAGTTGAAAGAATTGTATTCCCTAATTAGAAGGGAGAAACAATGTAAGTTTGAAACGTGTACTAGACACATATTTATGCAGAAGTTAATTAATGTTATATAAGAAAAAGGGGAGGGCACTTCTATAGAGTGACACCTCATTGAAAAGGACCTAAAGTAACAACTTTATTAATATGGTTTGTTAGTAAAAGGTTAAGGAAAGATTAATTGGGATTGAGGATAAATGTTCATGGCCTTATTTATGGTAATCGGACGATCGCGACGCGGTAGAAATGTTGAAAGAACACTGTTTATCACTATAGTTTGTTGAATGGATGAAAAGTTCACTGTAGTAGCACAAAAGTTTATGGCAAAGAAAGTTATTGCAACGATGAAAAATAATTAGTTGCACTAGGTAGGCGAAAGTCTATTGCTTGAGAAAGTTGTGAATTACAATTAAATGCGCCATAGAACATTCCAACGGTGGAAGAAAATTAGCTATTGAGTATTAATTAAGAAGGAAGATTCCTCATTTTTAAATAGTATTCCCACAAGTGAGTGAAAAATACATGATGGCACGACTTGTAGATAGAGTACAGAATCTGGAAGGTTCCAGAACGATCCTAATAGAAGAATAGGGCCAAAGTTAATCCAGCGGTGGAACGAGCTTAATATTTTATAGACAGCGGGTATTCGATAATATCCCACGTTGTGAGAAGATTTCTCATTTAATATCTTAAGAAAAGTTACTTTCTATTAAGGTTGGCTTAGACAGACAAAAGCCCAACATGGTAAATCCCGCGAAGGATGCCACAAATAAGTAATCTCACACTGCCTATAAAATTATCCTTAAAAGCATAAATATATTAAAACGATGAGAATGAGGTTAAAACCTGAAGTCTGTACTGAACCCGAGGGGGTCATGCTGACTGATATCGAACGTGGATCTCAGAGACTGTGATCTCAGTATAAAGGTTCCACCAGGGAACGAACCCGAGGTCTGTTGAGGGAGTTTCATGGTAAAAGCCCCTAGAGAAAAGTATATATTTAATCACTGGTGTGATTTCAGTTGATAATGACATTATTTATTAAAATAATGCAGGGAAATTGAGCGGAATACAGCATCATTAGACTACTTGGAGTTGGCTATGCTGGACTTGGAGCACAGAAAGTGCAGAGTTTGACGTTTTACTAATAGGCCCAGAATTGTGGGAGGTGACCCTTGGAGCCACGTCAATCTTGCTGACCTAGTTAAGTCGTCTGGAAGAGTTTGGGGGCTTGAATAATGACACAGTTTTTCCCCGACTGAGAATAGGACGAATAAGAGTGGGGAGAGATCCCAAGGAAAATCATTGATTACTCGTGATTGGAGTAACGCAATGACATGAGAGTTGCACACAGGTGAATCTTTAGCCAGGAGGCTAATTTTAGAGCCTTTAATCTGCGAAATAGACGCATATTTAATGGAGTGCGGAAGGACATAAGACTATGGTTGTTCGCGGCTGGGTTTGACGAGGTCGCCAGGGATTCCCAGTGAAACAGCGTCCCCACGCTATGGAGAAAGGAATTAATATTAATTAATTGGCCGAGCGATCCTTCAGCACGCAGATAGTTCTGGGATCAGTGAAGAAAAAGGAACCCGATGAGCATGGTTTTGAGACCAGAATCATGCTGGGAGAGGAGTCGAGATAACGCGGGAAATTTTAGCTCTACTTTTTGTGTGAAACCAATATAAAGGGAGTCGACACTTGGCAGAGAACAGTCGTCACTACACAGTCGTCGCTACACAGTTTTTGTCAGACAGTCAGAACACAGTTGTCAAGCAAGTTGTTGAGGCGGAACGTATGTCGGTCCGGCTCATGGAAGGACGCTCAAACAAAGACTTGTACATTTGAGTGAACCATTATATTCACCGCACATCGTAATGCACCAAGTGAGAAGATAATAATGTATAGTCAGAAATTAATAAGAAGTACGGTAATCAACGAACTTTATTGTGTGAAATGTGTATTACCGAAGGCAAGAAAGGAGGCCCGGACTTCGACTTGGGAAACCGTGCAGTAAAACTTTTAGAAGGCTTTTATTAAAGATAGTCGTGCTGCAGGTGTAGTCAGCAGTACGAACAATGGCGTGTTCACTTAGGAAGCACCGTGTGAGATAAGTTGCAGAACTATTGTAAATAATAATCTGTGTAAAGTTATGTACAATGTTAAGCGCAGTGTATAATATATTGACTGATCATACATGTCTAATTACGCTGGAATGCGCTGGGAGAAACTTTACGAAGCATTTGGTAATGTCTTAAGAATAACAAATAGTAACGCTCAGGACGGAAGTCAGCATATTTATGCAAAGCAGGAAGCTTGCCGTAGGAGTATGGATAAACTGTTGGTGAATTCCGGGGGCAGATGAACCAGACTTTCAATCAGGAGTTGGTAGGAGCATGGAAGATGCCGTCGACACCTGCAATTTTGATATCTCTGCTAGGGAATTTCAACCAATGAAAAGTGTAAAGAGTGACGTGTGTTATGTATAAATCATATGTGAAATATCTTTTAAATTAATGGTTTAATAAGTGTTATAAAGTGTCATGTGTTTTGGAAGCAATAGCTTCTTTATAGAAATGCAAAGTGTCGTGTGGTTAACGGAAGAAATGTATCATAAAATGTGTGTATTCAAGATGCAAATGTCGCACTAAATCTGCATATGGCAGGCGACCCGGAAGGATATGAGTGGTTGGAGCCACCATGATGAGCTTATATATGTGAGTACCCCACAAATTATGTTTAAGTAGAAGTATAGGCCACTGCATGTAATGTGATTTCAGAGTTATAAAGATGCCAGTAAGAAACAGTAGTAGGAGATAGACCCTCCAGGTTTAATCATTATTGTGTTGATTTTAATAGAGTTGAGATGTTATTTTGCATCAGTGAGTGGATTAATCGTTACCACTATTAATTAAAATGGCAAATCAGTTATGTAAACGAAACGAACACGGTTGTTCGGTTTTTAAGATGCTTAGTTGTGTCGGATTTTGGTTATTTATGTCAGTGAGAATAATAATAATAATAATAATAATAATGAATAAAATAAAGGTATGAATGAACGCATCAGGTATAAATGTTGTAAGCAATAAATATTTACGCTATGGGAAGACTTATCGATCTAAGCAGTAAGATTATACAGTAAGATTACATTACGGGATTAAGAAAAGAGTTTTATATCAGAATATATTGTATTAATGGGAATGTAATTATGCCAGGGAATGGAAGAGCTTTCTAGTGAATTGAATTTGCAGCTTATGGAAAAGCTTATAGAGTAATTGATAGATTTCTCTTAATAATTATAGGACGAAGGTCATAACATTAGGTAAGGAACCAGGTGGTCTATTCGACGTATGAAATCTCGTATGCCGTGGGCATACTGGGAGATATGCTTTGTGCCAGAGTGTAATTAGTGTTTGGACCCTAACTCTGATGATGGATATGGAATGTTCCGGGTTCGAATCCCGTGATAGGTGAGAGGCAAACGATGGACACCTCTGCACTCTATCTGATTCCCCGAGAACTTATTGTTGAGTGATTCGGCTCGTTGAAGCGAATCTCATGACGGCAGCATGGGCTGACCGCTGCATTTATTTAAGATACCGGTTACCTACTAGACCAATGTTTTATGAACCTCGTACCTTCATGTTGAAATGGGCCTATTTGGTGCCAGTTATTATTATCCTCAGGGTAGGAATAAATGTTAAAGCTCATCCAGTACCTGTTTGCATAATATTCAGTTTAAATCCATTGGGATATGTGTGTCACTGGGACCACAGTATTTGTCTTGTAAAATCTTATACTGCTTGGGAAGAAAGCCTTGAGACAGGAAACGAGGGTCGAGGTAATGTTGGAACCTCACTCCACGTCTATTGTGTACAGGCCGCTCTGAAGAGGGTTGGGCCGTCAAGCGAACCGTGAAGGAAAGGAGGTTTAAAAAGAGCAGATTTTAGACCCTGTTAATGACATGAAATGAAATATTGTTATATTGAGTTATGAAGCCATGTGGTTTAAGAACACATTGATAATTATAGATCACCCTGATGGTTCATGATTTTAGCTATCTAACGAATGGTTAGACGTTGCATTTGCACTGTCACTGACAACTTTTTCAGAAGTTGGTTACTCGACGCCACAGGCTACGCGCGCAAGGTAGTTTAATTGTACCATCCGACACAGCAATAACTAACGTTTTTAAGATGAAATCACAAACGGCATGCAGTGGATCTATATAAATAGAGGAAGTGTAGGGGTAGCTTACATAATTATGGAGTTGCACGTAGATTGCTGTGCAACACCAGAATAGGCTAATGCATGTAAAGCATTTGGTGGGAAGAGAAAGATCAAAGCACACACGGTACACATAATTGTCAAATTAAGACGAGGTTTAAGGAATAAGTAATTTTGTGAATTAAAGAAGTCACATTGGATGACAGAAGAAATAATGTACAGTTTGTTTCTGAAGTTATATGTGCATCAGCGCACTAGAGTATCATTGTTGTGAAGTTGATATAAGGGTAAAGGTTTGTGTTATGATATGATTTTATTATGATAATATTATGTTAATATCAGTGGATTATGGAAGTAAAGTTTGTTTGCTTTTGTTTTTATGTTTGAGGGGTTTGTTTTGGTTGTTTGAAGCCATGATTTTATTACTGAATTAAAGTTTTAGAGTAGAGTTGTGCCTTATCATTGTAGAGTTGATACCTTTTAGCCTCAAATCCAAAATATGCAACTGCTCAATGGGGGAACGGTACACGCCCGGGTCCTGACGCTAGCTGGAGGCGGAAGCATATTTTCCATCGAGATTATTCACATGGGTACAGTACTTATCTTTGCTGCATGGCGAAGGTGAAGTTCCCTTTGACGATTAAAGTTCCAACATGGCATGAAATGAAGAAAAAATGCCTCTTTAGGTCAGGAGGCTGATTCTAGTTGAGCCATGACTGACTAAGTCAACTGCCGACGTGCAAGTGAGACCCACTCAGCGAAGCGCAGAGGGACCAAGGAAGGGAAGAGAGTGGGGGTAGTAGACAAAAGGAATACATATAAGCATGACCAACATACAAAGTAAAATTCTCTTGAGGAAATGGTATTCAAAGAGTTGATAGCAGGCGATACTAGCACAGCCTGGTGGGTTAATAAGTAGACGAAGTTCTCTTGATCACGGAGATGTTAGCTGGCGATGGCGACGAGAAGAATTGAGGAACTTCAGAGATTCGCTGCTAGATGACGCTAGGTGGGTCATGGAAGATATATATCTAGAACAGACTCACAAATGATTTGAGAACCCTAAACAGCAAAGAGAACATAGGAGATCACTGTTGGTGTTTGAGAAAAAAAAAGGAAGGAGAGAACGAGAAAAGAGCATTAACAAGAATACTCTATCTTACCGTGTATTCCAAGAATACACCAGGGACCCTTTACGGCTATTAAGGGTTCCTGAGTTTTGTTTCTGACACCAAGTGGCAGAAAATAAGCTTTGTCTCGTCGTTGTAGACCGTAGTATAATAATAATAATAATAATAATAATAATAATAATAATAATAATAATAATAATAATAATAATAATATAACAATATAGGGATCTAATAGACCTTCCGTACCACACCCGCACGTGTAAATCGCGTGAAAAATTCTAGAGAACCCCTTGACCCCCTTAAGCACATTATATGTATTGATGAATTTTACAGCTTAATTTGGTTCCGTTATAAACTTATAGCCGTTTGCAAACTTTCTCAGTAATGTAATAAATGTCTTACATCAATGGATGGACCTGTGAGGTTCTGTTGCCATGGTTACCGGCTTGCATTCTTTCATTGTATTAAATGAAATTAGTTTTCTGGGAATATCTCAAAAACTGTTGGTTTTAGGGCCTAAAAAGGAGATTCGTTTCTCACATTGAGGGGCTAAAGATGAGCTTTGTCTCGCCCTTCTACGCCTATTTCAGCAAGTGTTTTAAGGGGGTAGGCCCCCTTTTATGAAATGCACAGAGAAGAGGTACATCAATGATTAGTGTCGTGCCTCTGAAGGATATCTGTACCAAATTTTACGTTGATCCACCCAGCCGTTCTCGAGTTATAAGGGAACAAAGTTGTCCACAGACAAACCAACAGACAGACATACAGACAGACAGAAAAATATTTTCGCGCGCATTAGTCATAAAACAGTCTGAAACGCGTAAATAACGCAAATTTCCGTAGAAATTCAGAAAAAACAGACAAAGTTTCATGTTTATGGTCTATGTATAGAGATAATAAGATGGTACTATCGGAAATGATGAAAGCGGTGCGAATTTTAAGAAATTGGGGGAAATTATATGGATTCATCTAATATTTCTGCTACCTCATGTTCTTCTTTTTCTTCTTCTTCTTCTTCTTCTTCCTACTGGGTGCAGGTAAATTGTCCTAATAGCGATGAATCAGATGTCTCCTCGCTGTTATCGTATGAACACTCTTCTGATGGCAATCAACATTGGAGCATGACTGGCCTTGACAACTGGTACATGCTAATGTACAAAATAATCCAACATTTTTGCAGCCGCATTTAGGATTACATCCCTTTTTAAAATTTCAAAAAACTTTGTTGAGGAGTTTTCCGGTGCAGTTGGTTTCAATGTATTGTCGATTAACTTCCAACCCCACTCTTCTGGGTCTAGCTGATTACCAAGCCACACTTGAACTTGATAATATACCCGAAATAGATGTTGATGAGCAGAAGCAGAGGTTGGAGGAAGACAAGCTAATTGCAATTGTTTTTAGTTCCAACTGATGTTGAGCTTTCCCAGGTTTAAAAAAATAAATAATTTCTTCGGTTGGAGTTCGAGCAGTAAGTAATATCAGTAAGTAAACATCTTAACCAACAACAATAGTTGTATTTGTCAACTTGAACTGTTCTATTGCTCTTTCAATGATCAGGACATCAGCAATTTTAAAAAGGGATGTAATGCTAAATGCGGCTGCAAAAAGTTGGATTATTTTGTTCATTAGCATGTAGCAGTTGTCAAGGCCAGTCATGCTCCAATGTTGATTGCCATCAGAAGAGTGTTCATACGATATCAGCGAGGAGACATCTGATTCACCGCTGTTTACCCGCACCCAGCAGGAAGAAGTAGAAGATGAAGTGGAGGAATAAGAAGAAGAAAAAGAAGAACAAGATTATGAGGAAGCAGAAATATTAGTTGATTACGAATAATGTCCCCCAATTTCTTAAAATTCACACCGCTTTCATCATTTCCAATAGTACCATTTTTTATTATTAAATATTATTAATTTAAACAGGATCACAATAGATAGTGGAATAGGCCTACGGGGGAAACCAAGTAAAAAAAAGCTCCAAGTACACTACCTCACAGATGGCGTGGAAACGTGTGCATATTATGAAGAATACAACTTTTTGAATCGTTATATCTCAAAAACGGTGACTATTAGGAGAAAAAGTGCTGAGACAATTTGTATAGATAATGGCATGATCTACAATTTTGATCCTATCTATTTTTGTGATAAAACTTACCGTTTGGCTGCAAAACGCAAGAAACCCATATTTGCGAACCTTGACCTTGAATAATTTTGTTTGCCGTTGTCGGACTGATGGTGACTTTTCACATTTCATTTATAATGGTGTTTAGACCATTAGTACAAATTTTCAGCTCTATGCGAATTTTGATTTTGGTAACCTTCCCCCCTATTTTTTGGGCTAACTTGACCGGGCTATTTTGGATTTCTAAAATAACTTTACTTCATTACTTTGTGTAACCTGTGGCTCGTTAAATCGTGCACCAGGGCCACGAAGACAGCTGCAGCAAGTCCGAAGCTCATAGGTTCGAATCCCCGCACTCACAGCGGCTATCATTGGGGTTGTCCATACCCCTGCAGGCAAATGCCGGGATAGTGCCTCAGGAGCGCCTACCTCATCCCTCATCACACGTGGCTGATAGCCAAGATGCCCCACCCGCCCTGTGACTGTACATACTGACGAGCGCACGCGAACATGCACTTAGCGAGAGCAGGAGATAGCGATCTGATCATCACACACGTACGTGAACACGACAGTTGTAATAAAAGAACCCCTAATTCAATCTTCAGAGCCCGCCCTTGATTTTATATTCCACAGGAAATGTTATTTATTTGATAAAGTGAAACGTTATGCTCGAGCGTGCGTGCGTGTAGACATGTCTTAATATGCGGCATTAGGACTCGCTAAAGAACATTCGAGGAGAAATAATTTAAACTCTGAGATTTGCTGATGACATCGTCATCTTGGCCGACACACCAGAGGATTTGAATGAGTTTTTGAATGGTATGGACTCCGTCTTGAGGAAAGAATTCATAATGGAAATTAATAAATGTAAAACAAAAATATTGCAATGCAGCCGAAATAAATCAGAAACTTCTATGGACATCAAATTGGCAGGTGAAAAGCTAAAGGAAGTAGGAGATTTCTGTTACTTAAGAAGCAAAATTGAGACCTGTGAAAACGTACTAAGTGTGCGAAATCACCTCAACAAAGACTGGATGACGGAACAAACCTGGGAAACAATCCCCAATTAGGAAACAAAGGAAAGCCAACATCCATACGCCAGCTGAAAGAAAGGGCGCAAGCCGAATATGCAGCCATCAACCGAGAGGTAAAGAAACGTGTGAGAGGTGATCATCGGAATTGGATAGATAATCTAGCGGACAATGCTGAGGAAGCAGCATATACCTTAAATGAGATACTAAGGAATTGTACTAAGGACACTGTCCAAAAAGGGCTTCAGAAGGTGCAAAATAAGGCAGACTACTGACGAAGATCAACTAGGCAGGTGGAAGGAACATTTTACGGAAGTCATAAACAGAACTACAGGGACTGATGACCCAGGTATCCCACTTCATAGTCCAATCAGTACAGAGATTAAAACAGCACTGAAGCAAATGAGAACTGGAAAAGCCCCAGGAATTGATAATATAACACCTGACGTCCTTAAATTGGATTTAGAGACATCGGTCAACATTCTTAAACCACTTTTTGAGAAGATATGGGAAGAGGAAAAACTACCATCTGAATGGAAGAAGGGATTGATAGTTAAAATACCAAAGAAATGTGATACTACAGACTGCAGCAACTGGCGGGGCATAACCCTCCTGTCTGTGCCTAACAAAGTACTTTCTAGAATTATCCTTAATCGCATCAAGGACTCCATTGAACTTCAACTCTGGAAAGAACTGGCTGGCTTTCGCAAGCATCGCAGCTGTGCTGATCTTATTAATGCACTTCGCATCATACTAGAACAGAGTTCAGAATGGCAGACTCCCCTATACCTGGCTTTCATCGATTTCGAAAAGGCCTTCGACTCTGTGAACAGAAGGGTAATGTGGAAAATTTTGAAAGAATATGGCATTCCGTCCAAGATTTTGAACATAATAAGAGAAATGTATGTGGATTATGAATGCCCGGTCTTGCACGAGGGGAAACTGCCAGATCCCATACCAGTCAACTCTGGTGTACGTCAGGGATGCATCCTCTCATCAACCCTGTTCCTACTTGTTCTAGATAATGTGATGAAACGAGTGATTGGCAGAAGGAGAAGAGGCATACAATGGGGTTTAAGAGACCCCCTAAAAGATCTGGACTTTGCTGACGATATCTGCCTTCTAGCACAACGATTCAGAGATATGGAGGAGAGGCTGCGGAAACTGGAACAGGAAGCAGCGACCGCGGGACTCAATTACAAAGAAGACGAAGGAAATGAGAGTCAATGTAAAACTAGAGGACCGACTTGTGATAGATGGTAGCGAAGTGGAGATTGTGGATTCTTTCGTTTACCTGGGAAGCATAGTGACGAAGAGTGGTGGTGCAGAAGAGGACGTAAAGAGCAGAATTAGAAAAGCAAATGGTGCTTTTGTTCAGCTGAATCCTGTATGGAAGAACAAAAATATTTCCAAGAAGACAAAGATCCGAATATTTAACACCAACGTTAAGTCAGTTCTCCTATATGGATGTGAATCGTGGAAAGTCACACAACAACTCCAAGTAACAGATGTCTTCGTCGAATTATTGGTGTAAGGTGGCCAGAAGTAGTCCCAAACACAGAACTATGGGAAATGACTAACCAACGACCTATTGCAGAACAAATAAAAGAAAGGAAATGGCGATGGATTGGACATACACTCCGCAAGAATCAAGGAGCTATTGAGAGGACAGTCTTGGATTGGAACCCGCAAGGTGCACGGAAACGGGGTCGCCCGAAAGAAACCTGGAGGCGCACTGTTGAGGATGAAGTCCTGGCTGCTAGAAAGACATGGAAGGAAGTGAAGAGCCTAGCCGCTGACAGAACTGGATGGAGGTCTTTCTTGGATGCCCTATGCTCCTCTAGGAGCCACAGGAATGAAGTAAGTAAGTAAGTAAGTAAGTAAGGAGGCAAAATAACCAGTGATGGACGAAGCAAAGAGGATATAAAGAGTAGGTTGGCTCAGGCAAGGAAATCATTTATAGAGAAAAGGAATCTGTTGACATCGAATATAGATTTAGGTATTAGGAAGTCCTTTTTGAAAGCCTTTGTCTGAGGAGTGGCGCTCTATGGAAGTGAAACTTGGACTGTTGGTGCAGCAGAAAAGAGGAGAATTGAAGCACTTGAAATGTAGTGTTACAGAATGATCAAGATCAGATGTGTAGATAGGGTTACAAATGAAGAGGTATTAAGACGAGTGGGAGAGGAGAGATGTTTCTGGCGACTGCTAATGAAGAGAAGAGATGGGTTGGTAGGACACATACTAAGACAGCCAGGAATAGCAAGCTTAGTTATGGAAGGAAGGGTCGAGGACAAGAACTGTAGGGGTAGACCAAGGTTAGAATATGTTAAACAGATTGCCTCGGATGTAGTGTGTAGTAGCTATGTAGATATGAAACTATTAGCTCAGGACAGGGAGGCATGGGGAGCTCCATCAAACCAAAAGACTAAAGACTCAAACAATAACAAAGATAAGGACAACAGCTTTCTGCACAGATGGCCCATACTCTGCCTTCAAGGGTTTTAATTTTGTGTTCGTCGTGGGATATAATAGTTATCAGCCCCGTGCTCTTGTAGGGTATAGTACCTCTCCGTTCCCCTGTGTTATTGTGCTGTCCATACTAGTGTGTGCGTTAGGTTAGGGTAAAAAAGTCTTCAGGATGTGGTAGAATTCACGGACCACGCATAATTTTATTTTATTAAGTGGCATTCATTTGATTGGGCAACATATTATACAGTTCTTAGAAGCACGCTTTGCGTGTCCTGTCGATAGAGGAATAGCTTCATTGTCATCAAATTCAAATTATTAATCGCTAAAAATTACCATTTTTAGCCTACTTTTCACATTTTGCAAAATAGAGTAAAAAGTTGACTTATGAGATCGGGCAAATGTGTGTGTGTGTCTGTCGGTCCTTCTGTCTGTCTCTCTGTCCCTACTTGTTTCTGTCTGTCTGGCTGTGTGTGTCCCCCCCCCCTATCAACTCCTAAACGGCTGCAGCAATCGAAACACAATTCGGTAGGAGTAAAGATCTATACCTGAATATCTCACAGCCATATTTGAAAATGATGTCAGTGCTACCAACTGCTGAAAAATCGCAATTGAAATTTGAGCTCCATGTTGGATATCTTGGAAGGTATGAATGGGAGCTATTTCAAAATTGGCACACATATAGATAATAATATTGCAGTTTAATTTCCAGGAGGCCATATATGGCAGTGTTGCCAAAATGATTATAAGCCTGCTGATAGGTCCACATTTTAAATGCATATAACTTCTACACTATCAATTGGATTTCAACCAAAGTTCGTATGTGCTATGTGCACATAAACAGATATGACTGAGCCTATGTCTAAGGGCCACCAGGGCTGCCAACTGTTAATAAATGCTCTCAATTTTTTAAAATCAAATACCCATACATCAGAAAGTGTGCAAGCCGACAGCTTTAAACTATGCACACGTATAATACCTGACATTCTATGTTAATTTCGAGTAACTTACCGGTATATACGTCAGTGCTACCAACATGATTCTAAGCCTGCTGAGAAGTCAAACTTTAAATACATGTAACTTCTATGCTATCAATTTGATTTCAACCAAATTTCGTGTGTGCTATGTGTACCATAACAGATATGACTATGCCGATTCTTAAGAGTAACCAGGGCTGCCAATTGTTAATAAATACTGTCTCTATTTTTGTTACCCTAATATAAATATATCAGACAGTATGCACGCCAATAGCTCTGAACTTTGCACACGTATAGTACCAGTCATTCTAGATTAATTTGGAGTAACTAATATAGGCCTACGCCAGTGCTGCCAACATGATTCTAAGCCTGCTGATAGGTCCAATTTTAAAATGCATGTAACTTCTATACTAACTAATGGATTTCATTCAAAATTGACACAACAATAGATCATATTATTTCAGATTATTTCTGACCAATACATGTATGTCATTGTTGCCAACATGATTTTACGTGCCCTGTTAGATCCAATGTTTAACTGCATGTAACGTCCATGCTATCCATTGGACTTCAACCAAATATTGTATTCTGTACCTTAAGAGATGGAACTAAGAATATATTCAGTCACCAGGGCTGCCAACTGTAGTTCTCTATTAGGCTACATTATGCCAGGTTTACAGTATTTCGAACTAATTAGAAATTTCGATATTACCAACTTAATTTCGTCATTATTCTAGATAGATCCATATAGATTAATCATTGGCATGAATCTTACATTTTAAGAAAAGTAGGCTCTTTAGTTCGTTACGGAACTTCTTGTTTTTATTTACTTATTTATTTATTATGGTGTTTGAAGCCAGTTTTCAGTGTTGCCTTGGTAAACAAAAGTTTGGTTATTCCCTAATCCTGAAAAATTACATGAGATTAATATTAAGGGGTAGAGTATCAACAATTTCATGTGAGGTTTCTTCTATGTTACACATCATATGCGACTACTGTGAGGCTCGTCAAGTTGTTATCATTTCAAATGATCTTGTCGAATTCGTCCTTATGCTTTGGGTCTAACGTTATGCGTGGCGGAGACGGTGACGTCATGCAGCCGCGCGGGAAGCCTAAGTTAATGGGTAATGGGGTCTGTTGAAAAAGTCCTGGGGCTTCGAGCGAAGCATTTGTAGCATGCGTCATTTGAAATGATATAACGTCTAATATTTCAGACTGACTGTATTTTTTTTCAGGATTAATGTCTTCAAACCCCTTAATGTTCACCGAAGAGAAAAGTGGAACGGGATTGGACACACGTTGAGGAAGCCGGTCACTGCCGTTACAAGATGGTCTGGAAACGTACGATCCAGGATGAAGTCTCAGAAAAGTGAAGAGGCTGGCCACAAACCGTAGATGGGCTTACCGGAGCAAAGTCAACACGCGTTTCTATGGCCCTGTTATCACTTTCAGAAATCCTTGTTGCATTGCGCTACATTTCTGGCTGACACGAGATAGAAACCGTTGGTAGTAAGCTGAGACATTGAAGACAAGGATAGTTACAGCAACACCGAGGCTCTGACTGTTGGACGAGGAGAACATTCCATTCTTCAGTTTGACGTAATCACCTACGTCGTTACGTATGGTGATAAGTAGGGCTCCGATTTATACGTAAATAAATATTTTTTATGTAAATACATATTTTAAACATTTTTTCTATAAATACATAAATTCCTGCTTTTTACTTATTAGCACATAAAAAGGCATAATATTTACATTTTTTAAAATCAGTGAGCTATATATTTCACTTTATTGCATTTTTGTTCTGTGTTACTTCAACGGGGAAGAACCTGTGAGCTATCTAATCTTCATGCAGAGCGTATGTCAGCTTGCAGCTGTGTCCTTGTCGCCCCGTGCCACTCACTGTGGAAGCCAGGGATTTCCTTGTCCATAGCTATATCCCCCTCCCCCAGCTACCTGGAACCAGTGTCACTCACATGCAGTTCATTTCTGGCACTGTGAAGTGTAAGGCAGTTCTACGATGCCTAAAGTAAAAATAAATACAAGTTATCTCCTGCAGCAGTATGTTGCAGAATTTAAGGATAATTTTACTTCTGATGGGGGCGTTCTGTTCTGCCAACCATGTGGGAAAGCAATCAAGGCTGAACAGCGATCTCAAGTTACACAACGCGTCAAGGGCAAGAAACATATTGCCGCAGTTTCGCGCCTTCAGAAGAATTGTCGGTGGATTGTGTATTGTAATTCTTCAGCAGTCAGTGAGTACTGCATATTGTTTATATTTATATTAATAAACTAAATTATAATTAAATATTTCTACTTTTTTGTTACATATTTCAGGTATTTTTAATACAAAAAAATAAATATTTTTTCGATTTTTACCGCCTAAAAATCCGAGCTTAATGATAAGTTGAAGAAACATAAGGAAAACATTAAACTTAGAACAGAACGAAGTAGGAAAAATAAGCGCGTTCAAATACTTGGAATGCATAATAACTGAAGATATGAGATGAAAACACGACGTGAAAACACGCATTGCCAAGGAGGCATTTAATAGGAAACGGAGGCTGCTTTGTTGGGGTATGGACAAAGGCTTGAGGAAGAGAATGGCAAAATGCTTTATTTGTGGTGTAGCACTGGATGGAGTTGGGACGTGGACATTGAGAAAAGAGGAAGAAGAAAGATTGGAGATGGAGGAGAATGGAAGGGATAAAATGTGTGCTGAAAAGAGTCGGGGAGGAGAAATAGTACATTATGCAACGAGCCTATAATGGCAATAATTAAGATACGAGTATGTTTATACAACGAGCGTATGCGAGTTTTATAATTTTCATACGAGAGTCTTAATTACCATTATAGGCGAGTTGCATACGACTGTTTATGTTCGACGATACTTATTATAACTATTTTATGTTCGAACATAAATAATCATAAATATTTGTCCAGATTTCGCCAGTTTTATGTACTGAACAGAGCACATGAGACGCAGAGAATACCTTGTATTTGACCATGGCCTCCTCGACTACCGTACTATGACACTAGCCCACGCAGTGAAATTTAAATTAGAAGGCCGTGGAACTCAGTGCACGTGCGATGCTATCCTAATCTAATTGGTCACACAACTGTTTCTTGAGCTCTGTTTCGTGGGAGAAACTGTTTCATAATGAACAAGTAGTTCCGTGAAGAACTATACAGCCTATTTTCAAATATTCTACTTATGTTAATTGCTTCTATCTACATACAAAATTTCAGTTTGATTGCTGTAATAGATTCGTAGATATTGAGAACCGACTAAATATTTCGGATGGTCGCCATGTTGGATTTTATATATGTAGGTCCTAGAGTTATGTACTGTTACATGAAGATTATTGTGTACGTGTAGCATTCAAACTTCAATCGCATGATTAGGACATATGAAGTAAAAACCAGATTTTAAAATTTCGCACAGCTGCCATCTTGTGGTTATGGAAACAATTGAAATAAATTAGATGCCAGTGGATTAACATTCGTATAAGGATTTACTGTACCAAGTTACACTGCACTCAGATGGTTAAATTGCGAGAAACGTCCATGTGAGTAGGGGGATGATGGCGCTTCCAACGCACTCCAGAACCCTCCTTGCCCCACTACTAAGCCTCAGCCATGTTAAATATCTCTCGAACGCGTGGTCCGATTTTGACAAATGAGGTATCGTTGGACTCGGGCTGACGTCCTCTTTGCTATGGACCACTCGTTATATTTTTCAATTTTTTTTTTGAAATTTTTTGTTTTCGAAACTAGGTGATAGTTTGAAAACTAAACATGATAGAACGTTGTGCCATGGCTCAAACGAATGGTCTTTATGCCCTTTATTTTCTATAATGAAACTTTTTTACTTTTATGTTATTTTTGAAAACACTCGAATTTTGAAAATCCTATATTTTGGAAATTAGGAACTCTACAAAAACGTTTATTTGACATAAATGAAGGGTCCCTATGCCCTCTACCCCCAAAATAAATTTCAAGTCGCTAGAGCAAACATTTGTGTTTTGTAAGTAGTGGAATGACACGGGAGCTGCGCCACTTTTTATTGAGCCACCCTCGTATTTGCCCCGAACCTGATATCTCGCTAACCAATGGTCGGATTTGAACATACAGGGTGTCCTAGCACTCGTAGTGATGCCCCCTACTTTCCTATAGGCTCTTAATTTAATGAAAAGACCAAAACTAAAAGGTCATCCGCTTTTAATATCTCGCGAACCAATCATGCTAGAGTCATGTTCGACAGGTCCAAGGACTCGGGGTGACGTCCTCTCTGCTATGGACCACTCGTTATAATTTTTAATAAAATTAGAAACTCGATTTTGGGGTAAACACGTGTTTTTGTGATTTTGTCGATATCTCACGAAGCAATAACGCTAGAGGCATGTACGATGGGTCCAAGGATTCGGGCAGACGTCCTCTTTGCTATGGACTACTCGTTGAAATTTTAAAAAAAATTCGGAAACGCGATTTTGGGGTAAACACGTGTTTTTTGTGATTTTTGCCGATATATTACGAACCAATAACGCTAGAGACGTGTACGAGGTGTCCTAGGACTCGGGCTAACGCCCCCTTTCAAATGTGGTAGATATTTTTTTTTTCAAAAAATAATTCACAAAGGGCCTAACGCCGTACATGTTGAAAAAAATTCTTTACCGTTACCTGTTTATAATGTTTATGAAGCGTGGTGGTTGAGAGAGACGATACGGCTGAGTGTGTGTGTGTGTGTTTCAACGAACCTGTCGCTGACCACGGTGGCTGTGTTCAATAGATCAATCGATATTTCGACGGGTCGGTGTATGACAGAGCGAGGGTACGTTTTTTCACACCTTTTACCTTTAACGTGTAAACGGTGATGAGAACTTGGTTCTATGTTGGTCGAAGCGAGTACAGAAAACAAACTTGTCGAGGAGCAGGAGGTGAATGTCATTTGAACTTATTGGATGGCGTTGATCTGACTTGACAACAGGTGACGCTTGAAGGTGAAATAATCTGACCATTGTGGTGGCAGGGAAGTGCGAAATGCATGTGAACTTGTGTGAAACCAGATGTAGGCTAAACCAGTGACATCCTGTCTTGCTTCGTACGTGACAAAATGCAAGTCCATGTGAAATTTGATCTTTCACAGGTGTTCGCCTGAGACGTTAGCTGTCCACGTGCGCGATAACTGTTAACAAGTGACATTCTGTTTTGCTTCGTACGTGACAAAATGCAAGTTGACGTGAAATTTGATCTGCCACAGGTGTTCGCCTGGGACGTTATCTGTCCACGTGCCTGATAAGAGAATGTTCAAAGCATGGGAAAAAAAAGATTATACATGCAACGTAGCATATATAAAGACATGTCGTTATCATTTCCACTCTCACTTAGGTGACTACCTTTGAACACATTGCGTTGCATGAAACCCCTGGTCTTGTTTAACAGTTTTGGTGTTGGTGGAAAATACTTAACCTTGTTGTGGGGTAGGTATATATTTATTCATTTATATATTTATTGATTTATATATATATTTACATGCAATTATTTATTGATTAGGTAATTAACGATTTTATTTATTTGTTTGTAGATAACGCGTATAGCCTACCTGTTGTGTGTCTGTGGGAAAGAGATTGGAAAAGAGAGAAAAACGGACAATTAGAGACGGAAACCATTTCCACATTAGCCCACGAGACGGGAATATAGCAAAGCATTACACGTCAAGGTGAGATTTGTTTTATTAATATATAACCTGTTTGATTTTGTTTTGTTTATGAAATGCATAAACTATATGGAATGGATATACTTATGGTGGTTTATTTTATTTCTTTTTTTTAGATATTTGAAAAAAAAAGGGTTCACTACTACAGCAAATACAGTTGAAAACCAAGTGGCTTTAGAGTGGAACCATTGTCAAGCAGTCTACAGCTGAAAACTCAGGTGAGAGTGTTCTTTCAAAATAATGTCTTTTACTGCTGAGGATACGTTAACTTGGGAGCCCCTTGAGTCTTGTTTCAAATCGCGTGTGTGCTCTGGCCGCGTAGTGAATGTTAGAAAAAGTTTGATTCCCAAAGAATTTTTACAATCTTGTTTTGAAATTTTTAAAATTGAAATTTGAACAGCACAAAGGTTGCATACGGCTTTAAAAGTGAATACAGAACTGGTGTGCGATTTCATATATAAAAAGAAGGACGTGGAGCATAAAGAGACATTTTATATTTGCAGTAAAATGCAAGAGCTATTCATAGCCCATCATTTGGAACAGTGGTATGAAACCCACGTGGTGAATGCCT
Organism: Meconema thalassinum; assembly: GCA_946902985.2. NCBI lineage: Eukaryota > Metazoa > Arthropoda > Insecta > Orthoptera > Tettigoniidae > Meconema > Meconema thalassinum. The sequence continues at coordinate 211,031,074 of OX336399.1, read as the reverse complement.
TGCTATCAAAATTTGATAAACTGCAACAAGGACCAAGTGGTCTAGCCTTAGACAAAAATTCATCATTTGCAAATCAACATTTGTCAATTCAACCCGTTGAATGCTGGGTCTAGCTATATTAAAACACCACCAGCAATAGCTTCGAAAAATGCTGTGGTCAATATAAGGAATCGTGACAATGATTGCTTTCTGTGGTCTGTGGCTGCGCTTTTGCAACCAGCACAACGTGACAGTTGTCGACCAGGAATGTACAAGGCCAAGTTTGTTGAATTGAAACATACTATAATTTAACTCGAGTGACGTTCCCTATGGACTTAACCGAGATCCATAGGTTTGAACAAGATAACCAGGACTTTTCGTTCATGGTGTATGGCCTTGATGGTAATGTGATTGTGGGTCCTCTTTATGCCACAAAAGAACCGAAACGACACCACGTTTATCTTTTATATTTATCTGTAGGAGAGGTGAATCACTATTGCCTAATTAAAAGCCTGAGTAGATTGCTAAACAGACAAGTGTCTAAGCACACTGGTGTAAAACATATTTGTGATCGTTGCTTGCAATATTTTACAACCCCTACGCTCTTAGAACGTCATAGGGTAGATTGTGTTACTCAGGAAGCGGTGAGATTGATATTGCCACAAGGGGACAAGGCTGTGTTAAAGTTTAAGGACATTCACAAGCATGACACTGTCCCCTATGAGGTGTATACAGATTTCGAAGCTCTCACCACACCCATGGCGGGATGTGAACCAGATCCCTCCATGAGCTCAACCACACCCATTCAAAAACATGAACCCTTTGCCATAGGATTTAATGTGGTGTGTGCCTATGACCCCACGCAATCCATTTACAAATACCGTGAGGGGCCAGATTGTGCCAAATGGTTCTTGGATGAACTTGTCAAGTTGGCTGACCATGTACAGGAATTACTGGACCACCCAGTACCCATGAGCCTATCTTCAGAACAACAGCAGCAGTATGAGCATGCCATGACATGCCATATTTGCGAAAAGCCTATTTTAAGTGGAGAGGAAAAAGTCAGAGACCACTCGCATTTTACAGGGGAGTTTCGTGGAGCTGCGCATAGTAAATGCAACTTGAACTTTCCAGCTCCTCGTTTCATCGGTGTCTTTTTCCACAATCTGGCGAATTATGACATTCAGTTTTTGATTCGTGAATTGGGTCATGTCAACAAGGGCTCGTTTACCATTATCCCCCAAAACCATGAGCGTTTTACAGCCCTGACATGGAGGTTGAGCAACTTTAGCATTCGATTTTTGGATTCCTTTAAGTTTATGGCATCCTCGCTAGACAGCCTTGTGAATGGCTTGAATGAGGAGGAATTAAAAAATACTAGAATGCATTTTAATGATCCTGAGCAATTTAAATTGTGCATTCGGAAAGGTATATTCCCGTATGATTTCTGCAACAGCTGGGACGTGTTAAAGCAAAGAAAACTCCCACCACAAGAGAAATTTTACTCGAAACTAACACGCAGTACCGTTTCCGATGAAGACTATGCACATGCATGTCAAGTTTGGCGAGTGTTTGGCATGAAGACGCTAAGTGAATATGCTTTGCATGACCTAATACTGGATGTATTGCTGCTCACTGATGTGTTTGAAAAATTCCGTAACTTGTGTCAACACATTTACGGTCTTGATCCGGCTCACTATTACACGAGTCCTGGACTCTCGTTTGATGCCGCTTTAAAATACACTCAAGTGGAATTGGATTTACTCACTGACGTAGACATGGTTCTATTTTTTGAAAAGGGCATTCGTGGCGGCTTTGGTCACTTAACCAGCGCCATGCCGAAGCGAACAATGTCTACATGCCTGATTATTCACCGGAAAAACAAGAATCGTACTTAATGTACTATGACGTGAATAATTTGTACGGTTACGCCATGAGTCAGCCTTTGCCCTATGGGAAGTTTGCTTGGCTGACAGACAAACAAGTGTCAGAATTTGATGTGAACATGGCTAGCCAAGAAACAGGCCGTGGATATGTGCTAGAAGTGGATATTGAATATCCATCATCCTTGTATGATGAACATGCCGATTTCCCATTCTGCCTTGAGCAAATGGTTCCCCCTGACAGTAAAGTGAAAACTGAAAAACTCATGGGCACACTTTACAAAAAAAATCGGTATGTGCTACATATCCAAATGTTGGTGCAATGCCTCGCCCAAGGCTTGGTGTTGAAGAAAGTCCACAGGGGTATTTCTTTTGCTCAAAAAGCATGGCTTGAGCCATACACGCGACTCAACACAGAGCACCGACAAATGGCAACACAGCAGTTTGATTTTTTTTTTAAATTAATGAACAACTGCATCTATGGCAAGTCTATGGAGAATGTCCGCAAATACCGTGACATTAAATTGGTGAATGTCTGGGAGGGGCAGTGGGGTGCCCGGCGGTACATTGCCAAGCCAAATTTCAAATCGATCAAAATTATCGATGAGGATTTGGCTACTATTGAAATGAGTAAGACCAGCGTGACCATGGATAAACCCATTTACTTGGGTCAAGTCATTTTAGACTTTTCTAAATCGGTCATGTATCGATTCCACTACGAGTTTGCGAAACGCCATTTTGAGGACGTCTCTCTTTTGTATATGGACACGGACTCATTCATTTACCACATTCGCCACTGCAACCCCTATGACGTCATGAGGCAACATAGTGACTGGTTCGACACCTCTTGCTATAGCGCTGACAACGTGTTTCATCTGCCCATAAAAAACAAGAAGGAAATGGGCGTTTTAAAAGATGAATGCGGTGATTCCATTATGACGGAATTTGTAGGTTTGGCCTCAAAAATGTATGCTTATCGCACACTCGACTGTAAGGAAGCCAAAAGAGCAAAAGATGTAGGTAGGGCAGTGGTAAAATCGCTACGTGTAGACGATTACCTAGCGGTTTTACGCACTGGCAAAGCTATGTCTCATACACAGTGCAGGATACAATCCAGCAACCATCATTTGTATCTTGTAGAACAGAGAAAACGCACCCTCGCCTCCATGGATAACAAGCGTGTGTGGGCTGATGATCGGCTCACCAGCCTGCCCTGGGGATATGATCGCAAGGAGGAGGAGGTGTGATTGCACTGTTTAATCGTTTATGGGACATAGCTTTATGTAACTTGTAGATTTAGTATTTTGCAAATATTGGTTTTTTGTCATTGTAAATAGTAGATTTTGTAAATAGTGGCAACCCACTTTGACCTTTTGCTCTTTAAAAAAAGTTGTGTGCAACCTTATTTAAAAAAAAATTGATTGGTAAATAGTTTGATTCTTTTAACGCTGTACAAAGTTGAGTTTTTTTGTAAATATGAAATAAGTAAGATTTTTAGTAACTTTAATAACTAGCATTTAATTATTTTTCGTAATGTAAATGATAAACTAAAAAGTTCTTTTGGGATGAGTGAGCATGTCGAGAATGTGCTTTTGGGAATAAATAAAGTGGTTGTGTTTGTTCCCAAAGACAGGTGTGAATGTATGAGTGGAGAGAGAAAACTGGTGTGTATGATTGACCAGAGCAAACACGATGAGGTAAGGTGGGTGGGTGGGGAGGGGGTAAATGGTCACTTATATACTCATTTTGTTTTAAATAGTTTCGTTTTTTCATTGAAATGTGGCAGACAATAGACATTATTTTTGTAGGAAAAATAGTCTTACCTGCAGTAGTCGTAGACCTCGACGTTTCTCCAAACACGCATCAGCACATTGCAGTATTATCAAGGTCAAGCACTCGCATCAACATCATTGTCAAATCTCAACTTTCGACATACACTAAATGGAAAAATGTGAAAACAGCAAAATGGAAAATCCATGTTTCTATATCACCAAAAACGCAAAACTTAAAACGGACATTAAAAAAAACTGGAAATGGCCATATGTGAAATATGAAAATTCAAAAACTTCAAACGTTCATTGTTTAAAAAGTGTCATCAGCAAAATGGAAAAATCCATATCATCAAAACGAACGTTTTCAAAAACTGTAAATTGCAAATTAGCAAAATGGCAATGTGTGAAATGTGAAAATGAGAAATCAGCCATCAACATCATGGTTTTTTTTATAAATAATAAAAACACAAAACATCGTGCTCTGGCAAACCTTTGTTTTTATTTCATAGTCATAGTGAATTGACAAAAGAAAAATAGAATACAAACAAATCCCAATTCCTCACTCCTCAATGTTTATGTCCATGCATCATCAACTTTCCTTTCATAGCACTCATGACAATTAGGGCTGCCATCCTCTCACCCACTGAGGCATCACTGGATGTGAAACGTTGTTTAGCTTTCTTTAATAACAATTTATCTGCCACATGTCTTAAACCAGGATGACTATGGCGATAAGAAAGGTCATGTTCCTTGCATGCTTGATCCAAAAGATTAATGGGTACATCACCACGTTGTAAACGTTTTTCGAGACGAGTTCCAGGGCCGCAAAAACGATAACCTGGAAGATGGATTTCGAAAGGTAGGTATTGAATCACTTTGTCAATGACGCCATTGCCAGTACAGGTCTGGCATATCCTTTTCCATCGACGGTAAAAAGGTTTGGTCTTCCTCCTCCTCTGTGGACGATGTTTGTGTTTGTTGTTGTTGTTGTTGCTTTTTCTCGCCATGACACCCGTGGAATGATTCAACAAAGTCTTTACACGGACTTTTATGACCGTTATACAGTTTCACTAGCTGGCAAGTCGCACACTGACGCATAGACGGTATTTTTGCCATGGCCACTTGCTTATGGTGATCGTAATCCGTACAGGGTTGCAATTCACTCAACACAGGGTCTTGAGTCCATGATTTTGGTACATGTTGCCAGATTTCTTTGACCGCGTTGGCAGCCACATAATAAATGAACGACTTGGGCAGCGCCAAGAGTTCCTCTTTGGTAAAACTGTCTAGTTTCTTTTTGCACACAAAGAACTTGCCGATGGCTTTGTCCGTAGCATTGCCTTTCTCCATGGTATCACGTGCTGTAGATGTTTACACGTCGCTTGTAGAAATCTCACTGGCGTCATTCACAGGTAAATCATGAGTTATAATTTTGTTCAACAACTCCCAGCAGGCATGGGTGGTTAACCAATGAAAGAGATGCCACGCATGTGATAGGGCTGTATGGGTAATGTTGCCACAGGAACAAGTATCCATGAGCGTTTGCAGGGAGGGGCAGCCCAACTCCATGAGGTCGATACATTGGCAGTAAGACGCCAAAAATGGTTGCAACCATTGACGATTTTCATTACCTTTCACAAATACCACATTGGCCGAGGACAAGTGTGCTTTCATGACCACGTCCAAATATTTATAGGAAATGGTTCCCTGATTCCAGTCTAGTTGCCTATGATTTTCAATCCACTGGGTTTGTTTACGGTCTTTTTCACACAACAAATCAAAAGCATGGGGTGGTTTAAATAGCAAATGCGTAGCTTGCGATATCCAAAACGTGGTACAATCGATCATGGCCACTTGTTTAAATATAAATTTGTTGTCACCAATTTTAAACCCTTGGCAATCCACAATGAGTGTGCGCAACATGTTGACGCTTGCCTGGACCAAGTTCAACTGACGACTGACTGACGATCAGGTGTGATCATGACATGGACTTACCTGCCATGCTAGTTTCAAATTAAGGTTAGGGTAGGACAGGGGGGACATGCAAAAATAAGAATTTAAGAATTACATAATTTTATTATCATAACACGTCTTACAGGCTTTTCTCATTTTAGGATAAGGACGATAGCAACTGATACAACAATATAGTCTCTTGTGTTTGTAACGTCCATAACACCGATGATGTCCCAATGTCTCTAAACTAGGCGTTTTTGATGGTGAGCTGCTCACCGAAGCACCATGGATACCATACGGCCCACATGTATCGTAACTTGCTTTATTTTCATCACCCAGAGACACAAGTGAGGGATAGCTTGAATGACAGGGTATATTTCCCACTTTCATTCTGCACAGGTAGGGGCAGGTGGGTGACCAGCGCTGATGTTCCTGCATGGGTTCATCGCCCTCCTGCTATTGGTCTATGATGATGGGACAAAAGGCACATTTCACTTCATCTCTTGTTTTTAAATAGTAGAATCCAGCAGCCGCCAAGGCTTGAGGGTTTATGAAAGGCACTGGCCACGTGGCAAAAGTCTTGAAACGTTGTTCCTCAGAGTTTAAATTCATGGATGTGACGTCTCTTGAGGCTTTAAAGCAAGGCATGACTGAGTGGCTTGACGTGGGATGACCTGTTATTTATACACTCGTCACTTGGTTGGATAGTGGATAATAGTTGACTTGTTTGTGATGAATAATCAAACAGTAGGCCGTGGTATTGGCTGGTACATTGTCATGCGTTTCAAAATCTAGTCGAATGTCGATATTGGATGGCTTGACAGACTCTTCCAGGTAAGAACAGTCAAAGACAATCAGTGGTGCTCTTGCCTTAAACGCTTGGGGTAGTAGCATGGGGCCGTTCTCTTTTTGATAATACGACCATCGAAATTTAGAAAACAAGTCGTACAGGGGGCCAAACTTATTTTTTGAAAAATCCAAATCCAGTCCTTCATAGGGAAACACAGCTCCGTTGAGGAAAAGACGTGCATTTCTCAATTGCAGATGATCAAATTGCGTGGCATCTTTGGATTGTTGATACTTGCGATTCGTTTGAAAACCCACGATCAGGTAGAGAGGTCTCCCTGTATAGCGAGCTGTTTTTACAGACCAACTGTGTGTGTTGGTGGTGGGCAATAGCGGATACTCATGGAGTGCCCAGCTTCTAAATTCCATGGGTAGAGGCATATCTCTCTTTACCATTTTGAGTATGTCCAGTTTTTTGCTATCTTCAAGGGTCACATGGGGAACTTTCCATAGCAAGCGTTGTAGTTGAATTTTTGAATCGATGGGGGCATTGTCGGCTCCCTTGAGTGCATTATTATCACTCCTGTCTCTCACTAGGTAAAGCACTTGCCTTGCGTTGACCACAATGCGTTGGTGATCTTCGGCAAAGCCTAAAATCAGTTTAAGAGGTAAATATCCAGTAAAGGTCCCATCGGTGTGTACCATCCAGTCATTGGTCGAGTCAGGACACCAACCTGCCATGCAAAGTGTTTTACCTTCTTCCTCACTATAAGAGGGGTATAGTTTCATGACACTGGAAATGCCCACATTTCGAGTGCTATCCACCACGATATCGTTAATGGCATACCGCACTTCAGAAAACAGAAAGGCCAAACCATGGTTGGCCAACTTGGATGTGGTGGGTGTAGAGCCATCGGCTTTGGTGAGCCGACCTTCAATCTGAATGACACTTTCATGCGGTAGGGTGTAAATATCTTGGTTGTTGATAACAAATTGAATTTCATCATTGTTATTGAGTCCAGGTGTTTGAGCTTGATAGGAATGGAGATCAATTCTTACCACTCCTGGTTGCTCCTCGATGCGGTTCGCTATCTCTAGGATAGAATTCATTATGAGGATTGACGTGGTAACCCAAATGCTGTAAAATCTGCTTGCCTTGAGATGTTAACGTGTATTCACGTGGCAAACAACTAACACCATTCCTAGACGGTGTTGTTGCTTTATACACAAACTTCATTGTGGCTTTAGCACCAACTTGTAAGTCACTGGTGTGGTAGATTCTAGATCAATGAGTTGTTGATCTCTATTGATCAGTCTTAATGTTATATTACTAATACTATCGACAGCCACAGAATGAAAAAGCACCACTGGAGGGTTTTCACGAATAATATACCCATTGGGTGATGTCACAATAAAGTCATAAAGCGAATGCGATGGTTCTTGATTGGTGTACACTTGGCTAATAATATTACACGTCACCGACACATGATGGTCTTCAATGAATTTCACTTCATGGTCCGATTCATGTTTTTTGTTGGGCTCCAACACACGTGGTTTAAATCCTAGTAATGGAACAATGGAATCAGGGTGTGTTTTAAAGTCAATGCTGAAGGTAGAGAAAATACTGCAGTGATGAGTGTTGGTATTTCCTACAAGTTCAAACTTGTGCGTTCCGTCGAGAAATGACTTTAAACCATATTGATTGATCAACACCACATAAATGTGTTCATAAATATCATCGATCGTGTATCCACCAGAGTTCAAGGTGAGCACAGAATCATCATAGTAAAACTTGTTGTTCACATTTTCACGTATGTTGTATATTCGATTGTACGTTTCAAGAGAAACAAGTCCTAAACCATAGGGTTTTTCACTCAATTCGATAGGCGGGTAGAAGTCTAGGCTGACTTCAGGTCCACGTCCATGCAGTGTAAACGTTTTACTTTCTGCCGACATACTGGTGGCGTTTTAGCTTATGCTGCGTCTTATATAAAAAAAATAAACACAAACGTCCACACTGTTGGCTGTTAAACGTTTGCTCACGTTTCACATTATAATATATCTTGATCCTGTTTCCAAAATAGGTCACTAGTTCCATGGGCGGGGGCGAATTCCCAAAACTGTCAAAGTACCATACCATGGATCCCTCTTTGACATAAGCTACATAATGCGTCCCTGGTCCTCGGTGATCATCCAAATTGACAACAGCACATTCCTGTTTCCAGGGTCGTGGGGGTAATTGGTTTCGCATAAACACACCTCGAAAATGAGAAAGCTTTAGTTGTTTAGCATAGCTTTCCACTTGTTGATGCGTCAGGGCATGTCTCGCTATGGCTGAGGTTAATTTTTTTTTTTAATATTTCGAAATGGTGAAATCCCAAATCCTTGTTGATAAAAGGCTGGCTTTAAATTGGCATTTCTAGCCCCCATGGCAATCGCTTCCATCGTTTCATTGTGTCGCTGACTTTCTTTGAGTTATTGCTTGCCCTGCTGCGCGGCTTTAATGGTTTTCGCCACTGCACTGGCACCGCCCAAAAGTGAGCCCAGAGCAGCCAAACCAGCAAATAATGCAGGTAAAAATCCCGCTCGTTTGGGGACGGGAATCACTCGCCCTTGGTTTGAAACCTGTCGCCGAAGTTTTGGAATAACATGTCTCTGTGCTGCTCGAAGGGCTTTCCTTATGGTCAATACATTATTTTTTCTTTTTTTCTTTCGCAAGGGCTTGTCCACGAATGTTGTAAGCCCAGGCTTTGCCAAGGACAAAGTCCTTTTTTTAGTCTTTCTCACCGCATACCTTTGTTTCACCATGATGATAATGACCAACAACCTTTCACAAGAAAGTTTAAATCACAACTAACGTCAGATGGTTATTTCATCGCTGTATATTCCAATTCCACATAAAGTGGGAAGTCGTTTATGGTTTTTCCCGCTTGCTTTTCATCCCATGTCAACATGAGATAAAAGGATAATTCGTCACCTGCATTGACCATTTCATGGTTATGAAGCAACATCCTATGACCATTTATCTTTATTTGTAAATGGTTCTCATCAGGTATGGCATATTTGATGTGAATGGTTCCATCATAGTGTAATCGATAGTGGCTTAAACCCGAAGCAAGCGCATAGGTCAAGTGCTGATCATGGACTAGCGGTAAATGGTTTCTGTCATTCACAGGTTTTTCATTTGTCAGATACACTAAAAACACAGATGGGATAAATTTATAAAGCCTTTTCATTTCATGGGTCACGTAACGCTTGGTACAAACATCGTCTTCGTCTTGTGGGTCTTCCACGTGAATAATCCGATGGTGATTAGCGCTATAGTCATTCACCATAAGCTGGGGCACTTTGTCATAAAACTCATACACTTTGTTATCCACATACTTTTTCGTAGTAACGTCTGTAGACACTTGAGGATGTTTTACATGGGTTAACCGCTTTCCCTTAAAGTCATAATCTCCCTGTTTTGTGCGTGGCACTACTGACCTATCCACATAGTGTTTATTAGCAGGATCTGTTTCCTGTTTAGGATCATGTATGGGGACAGGCCTAGCTTTGGCCATCAACGCACGTCCAAAGACATCCATCGTCAACCTGTAGTACCAGTCTACTGTTTCTATGACAAGGTTCGGTGTCCTGTATATAGACAGCCGGCTAGCCTGTCTAAGCCTTAGTTGACATGAAGATTATTAAGCAGCAAGAGTCATTCCCCGTGGGGGACATGGTTTCCCATCTCTGTCCCACATCACGTGAACATCGCCATGGTTCACTGTTTCCATCTTCCATTCGCTGCATCATTGCGGGGCCTTCCGGCTGTGGAAAGACTAATCTTTTGCTAACGCTCATTACAGCGCCCAATGGTCTGCGTTTTCAAAATATTTATATTTTTGCAAAATCTCTCTACCAACCCCTCTACGTGTTTCTGGATCAAGTCATGTCTGGATTACAAAAAGAGAATATGGGTTATTTTACATTTTACATGCAAGAAAATGTGATTTCACCGGATGAGGTAAAGCCTGATTCACTCATGATTTTCGATGATGTATCCACTGAACGTCAAGGCATCATTCAAAGCTATTTCAGCATGGGTCGACACAAACATATCGATTGCTTCTATCTTGGGCAAACGTATTCTAAAATGTCCAAACAGTTGATTCGTGACAATGCCAATGTCATTGTTTTATTTCGTCAGGACGAGAAGAACAGTCGTCACATTTATAATGAACATGTGAATCCGGATATGACCTTTCAAATGTTTACAGAATTGTGTGCCAAGTGCTGGAACACTCAACGTCATGCCTGTTTAGTGATTGACAAACAAAGTGAACTCAACCAAGGACGGTATCGCTTAGGGTTTGATCATTTTATTGCTATTTAAGGCCTTGTCTCATTCCCCGGCAAGACATTTGCCAAGACACCATGGCGTTAGCAGAGAGTCAATTAAAAAAGCATATTATTAGAGCAAAAAATACTATTCGCCAAAAGTTTCGTCAATTGAAACAATCACGTGCCAATCATGCTTTGTTTATTCAACAACATTTAGCACCTCCGCTAAAAGCCATGTTGAAACCCTCTTTCAAGCCATCTGAAACGCTACCCACCGTTTCACAAGCCACGCAGACGCTGCACGAGGACCCTGAGGAAGAGGAAGAGGAACAGGAAGATTTGACTAGTGTTAGTGAAGTTGAGGATGAGGAGGAACAAGTGTTTACGCCTCAAAAAAAGGCCGCACCCCTTGCAGAGTTTTTGAGAAAAAAGAAATCCTTGGCCATGGTCGAAACACCTTGCCCTTCCAGAGCGTCTCCGTTTTCACAACTCTTGGCCACCCCTCAACATAAAGCTCAACTGAAAACCATTTTAATAAAATATTATAGATCAACATTGGAACCCTATTTCACCGATCTATTTATTGGAAACACAGATACCACGTATGGTGTTCGCTATGAGGATGATAGTTTTAAAATTGGCGATTCATCCATTAAATTTGCTCGTACTAAAGCTGTCATTAAAAACATCAACTATAAATTAACGCCAGGACTGTTAAAGCTGCTCTTTTCTCGGACCCCCTCTTCCCATGATTATACGTCAGAGGACCTTGACAAATATAAATCCATTTTATTGGATACCCATGCTCACAAAAGACAGTATGATCCCACGCAACAAGTGAATGCCAATATATCTCAAAAATATAAAACCATCATTGCAAAAATGTTTCCCACTAGTCAAAGTACTCGTCGTAAAGTGTCCGCTTCGGGAGTGACATTTAAACCATTAAAACCCCTTGTGGATGTTACCTACTGGCACAATCCCAATAAGCTCGTCCAGCGGCTACAGTTGTTGCATGCCTCACGTCAAGCTGGCCATACCGGTCACGATTGGGAAATTCAAGAAATTGAACAAGAACTTCGAAATGCCAAAATTATTGTTTAAGCCCTCACCCATTAAAATGGGTATTGCTCACGAGTTGCATCGCCCAGCTAGGCGTCACTATCCGCGACTCAAGGTGATTTCACGAGGTGTGGATGAACTTTGGCAGGCTGACTTGGTTGAAATGCTCCCCTATGCTAGCGTTAACGACGGTGTACGCTATATGTTGACCGTCATTGATGTCTATTCCAAAATGGCCTTTGTTGAACCTGTGCGTCGCAAGTCTGGCCCACTAGTTACCAAGGCCTTTCAACATATTATTCAACACTCCAAACGTCAACCTCAGCTGCTACAAACTGACCAGGGGTAAGAATTTTTCAACAAGGACTTCTCCAGTTTTCTCAAATCTAAGGATATTCACCATTACACCACGTACAGCAACCTCAAAGCCAGTGTGGTCGAACGGTTCAACCGATCATTGAAAACCCATATGTGGAAAGCGTTTACCGCTCAGGGCACCTATCGCTGGTTGGACATGTTATCTGAGCTAGTATCATGTTACAATGACACCAAACATAGAACGATTGGGACCAAGCCACGTCTCGTGACTAAAAATATTCAGCGATTGGATAAACTGTTTAACCCCATAAAAACAGCCGATCCTAAACGTCACCGACTGAACATTGGGGATTTTGTTCGTGTGAGCAAATTTAAGTCTGCCTTCAATAAGGGCTACACGCCACTGTGGGGGACTGAACTATTTCGAATTCGTCGAGTCAACTTGGACACTCCAGTCACCTATTTACTCGAGGACCTCAACCGTCAACCCATAAAAGGTAGATTTTATCTCCATGAACTTCAGAAAACAGCATTTCCTCAGCATTATCTTGTGGAAAAAGTGTTGAAACAAAAAGGAATTAAACTCTACGTCAAATGGTTAGGGTTTAACTCTACGTTTAATTCCTGGATCAATAAATTACATGTAGTGTGAACCTGTGTACTTTTTATTTATTCACACATGTTGTACACCACCTATAGCTCTATGTGTACAGCGCTCCGCGCTTCGTGCATATTCATACATGTTTGTCTTTCCCTTTCCTCCTGTGTTCTCTCATACATTACCCCTCCCCTCTCCCTCCCTTCACCTCCCACCACTGCTGTTTGCAGCTCTTGCCTATCTATTGGTTGTGACATCATTCCGACAAGTTGCATCATACTTTTTACTGATTCAGCGATTCCCACGCTTTGAACATTCTCTTATCAGGCACGTGGACAGATAACGTCCAAGGTGAACACCTGCGGTAGATCAAATTTCACGTCAACTTGCATTTTGTCACGTACGAAGCAAAACAGAATGTCACTTGTTAACAGTTATCGCGCACGTGGACAGCTAACGTCTCAGGCGAACACCTGTGGAAGATCAAATTTCACATGGACTTGCATTTTGTCACGTACGAAGCAAGACAGGATGTCACTGGTTTAGCATACATCTGGTTTCACACAAGTTCACATGCATTTCGCACTTCCCTGCCACCACAATGGTCAGATTATTTCACCTTCAAGCGTCACCTGTTGTCAAGTCAGATCAACGCCATCCAATAAGTTCAAATGACATTCACCTCCTGCTCCTCGACAAGTTTGTTTTCTGTACTCGCTTCGACCAACATAGAACCAAGTTCTCATCACCGTTTACACGTTAAAGGTAAAAGGTGTGAAAAAACGTACCCTCGCTCTGTCATACACCGACCCGTCGAAATATCGATTGATCTATTGAACACAGCCACCGTGGTCAGCGACAGGTTCGTTGAAACACACACACACACACACACTCAGCCGTATCGTCTCTCTCAACCACCACGCTTCATAAACATTATAAACAGGTAACGGTAAAGAATTTTTTTTTCAACATGTACGGCGTTAGGCCCTTTGTGAATTATTTTTTGGAAAAAAAAATATCTACCACATTTGAAAGGGGGCGTTAGCCCGAGTCCTAGGACACCTCGTACACGTCTCTAGCGTTATTGGTTCGTGATATATATCGGCAAAAATCACAAAAAACACGTGTTTACCCCAAAATCGCGTTTCCGAAATTTTTTAAAATTTCAACGAGTAGTCCATAGCAAAGAGGACGTCTGCCCGAAGCCTTGGACCCATCGTACATGCCTCTAGCGTTATTGCTTCGTGAGATATCGACAAAATCACAAAAACACGTGTTTACCCCAAAATCGAGTTTCTAATTTTATTAAAAATTATAACGAGTGGTCCATAGCAGAGAGGACGTCACCCCGAGTCCTTGGACCTGTCGAACATGCCTCTAGCATGATTGGTTCGCGAGATATTAAAAGCGGATGACCTTTTAGTTTTGGTCTTTTCATTAAATTAAGAGCCTATAGGAAAGTAGGGGGCATCACTACGAGTGCTAGGGCACCCTGTATGTTCAAATCCGACCATTGGTTAGCGAGATATCAGGTTCGGGGCAAATACGAGGGTGGCTCAATAAAAAGTGGCGCAGCTCCCGTGTCATCCCACTACTTACAAAACACAAATGTTTGCTCTAGCGACATGAAATTTATTTTGGGGGTAGAGGGCATTGGGACCTTTCATTTATGTCAAATAAACGTTTTTGTAGAGTTCCTAATTTCCAAAATATAGGATTTTCAAAATTCGAGTGTTTTCAAAAAAAACATAAAAGTAAAAAAGTTTCATTATAGAAAATAAAGGGCATAAAGACCATTTGTTTGAGCCATGGCACAACGTTCTGTCATGTTTAGTTTTCAAACTATCACCTAGTTTCGAAAACAAAAATTTTCAAAAAAAAATTGAAAAATATAACGAGTGGTCCATAGCAAAGAGGACGTCAGCCCGAGTCCAACGATACCTCATTTGTCAAAATCGGACCACTCGTTCGAGAGATATTTAACATGGCTGAGGCTTAGTAGTGGGGCAAGGAGGGTTCTGGAGTGCGTTGGAAGCGCCATCATCCCCCTACTCATGTGAATATTTATACTTCGCGTCGCCGCCATGTTGGATTTGTGATCACCAGGTTATTTAAAGTCCTATAGGTGAACTTAAGTTCATAGCCCCTATGAACATAAAAAAAATTCAGTTTGATTGCTTTTATAGATTCGTAGATATTCAGAGCCGTCTAAATATTTCGGATGGTCGCCATGTTGGATTGTTATATGTATAGGCCATAGAGTCATGTACCATTAAAGGAAAATTATTGCGTAGGTTCATTATTCAAACTTTCACACCGATCACATGATTACGACACAAGAAATGAAAACTTAATTTTAAAATTCGCAAAGCCGCCATCTTGAGGTTATGTAAACAATTGAACTAAATTAGATACCAGTGTATTACAATGTGTATAAACATTTCCTGCACCAGATTTCATTGCGGTTGGACATTAAATCGCGAGAAAGGTCTATTTAAAATTAAAATTTTTCAAATTCGCTTGGCCGCCATGTTCGTTTTGCAGTTAACCAGTTTTTGAAAGCCTTATAGATGAACTTCCAGTAGTTCCCTTTATTTCCGTACAAAATTTCAGGGTGATACCGCTAATAATTTCAAAGATATAGAATGCCGGTGAAATATTTCGCACAACCACCATCTTGAGGTTATGTAAACAATTGAACCAAGTTAGATGTCGGTGCATTACAATGTGTATAAACATATACTGTACCAAGTTTTATTGCGTTTGGTTGGTTAAATCGCAAGAAACGTCTATTTAAAAATTGCAAATTCGCGTGGCCGCCATGTTGGTTTGGTAGTTACCAGTTTTTAAAGTTCACATAGATGAACTTCTAGTAGTTCCCTTTATCACCGTAATGAATTCCAGGCTGATATCGGGAATAGTATCGGAGATATTGAATGGTGGTGAAATATTTCACACAGCCGCCATGTTGGATTGGTGAGACGTAACAAAATTTGAACGACACGGTCGGGGTCGTCCGGAATAGTGCTATGAACTTACCGAGTTTCATTGAAATCGCTCCAGCCGTTTAGAAGTTATTAGACACACACACACACACACTCCTCACACACACACACACACGCACACACACACACACGGACAAAAGGTGATCTCATAAGCCTATTTTTTCAAAATTGAAAATAGGCTAAAAATAGTGTTATAATGAGCCTCATTATGATACAGTTTTCTGACATATAATTGTCAGGGTCGAACATAATACAGTAGTACTCGCCTATAATGGTAATTAAGACACTCGTATGGAAATTATAAAACTCGCATACGCTCGTTTTATAAAAATACTCGTGTCTTAATTATAGCCATTATAGGCTCGTTGCATACGACTGTTTATGTTTGACGATAATTATAACTTTGTTATATGTTTTAACATAAATATTCATAAATATCTGTTGAGAGTCAGCTACTTGAATTTCGTGATCGCAGAGCGAGCGTTGGGTGTTATATCTCTGTCTTTCAAGATCTCTGGACGACCGACGCATGCGCTCTGTGTGCTTGCAATGCCATATGCAGGCCATATGTTTACATCTGCCGCCCCTCAGTAATATTGTCACTGGAGTTGTTTCAAGACAATGCGCTGTGTAGAAATTATATTAAGGTACAGTGCTATTTGTTGTCTCATATTCGCCAGTTTATTTACGCGAACATATGGACGGTGCGTATTCCATGTCGGTAATTTATTATAGTTCGATGTTGTGTTTATGTCCGACATGTTGGATTTTGAGCGCACGCGTGAAGGTATCGTTACCTAATTGGTCAATGAACGAGCTCTGATTGGCTGGAGAAACTGTATCATAATGAAAAAGAGTGTTATAATGACCATCATTATGATACAGTTTTCAGACACATAATAGTGACGGTCGAACATAAAATATATTAAAGTTAATCAGGATGAGGAAACTAAATTGGCTTGGTCATTGGGTTAGAACAAATGTGCAATGGAAGACCTCCGTCTTCAGCCAGTTAGATACTCAAATTCTATTTTGAACTTGTTGTTTAAGAGTTATCGTAGAAGGATCATATAGCTCACTGCGGGAAGCAATACTGGGTGGGTCCCAGATGGATCCCGAGAAGTACACTTTAAGACCAACTACCTCGTGGTGTAGTGGCTAGCATTCTGGTGCGAGGGCCGGAACGGGTACACTCTGCCACCCTGAAAGTGGTTTTCAACCTCTACTCCAGGCTTCTAACTTAAGACCACGGCCGCCTCATTTTCAATCCTCACGAAGCTGAGTGAACCCCGTTCCAGCTCTCAGACCAGAATTCAATTTCATGGCAGAGCGGGGAATCGAATTCGGACCTTTGTGGTGACAGCCAAGACGGCTAGCCACTACACCAGGGGATCGACTGAAATAAAAATACACATACAAATACAGTCATCACAAAAACACAGGTTATCAGACAAAATTACACACATACCCAAGTGCACGGGAATGAATGAATACTATGGCCAAGCCCCTCAAAAGAAACAACTTTAAAACCTTAGAATCAATCGTTTCAAAGATATTTCTAAAACAATGAGCGCTCTCGGAAACTGATCCAGCCGCAACCATGGCAACGCCAGTGCCACATTCAACATGAGAGTGATAGCGAAGTGTTGATATCTAAAATACTAAATAAAAATCTAAAAAGTATTCCATAAGAAAAATTTGGTAAACACTGATCTAGGAATATAAAAACGGGTTTATGTAAAGACGAGTGGCTTGCAGCTCATAAAGAATTCATTATTTTTGGCCACAGAGTGTACTACAGCAAGCGACTGTGCCATCAATCGTGCTCCGAGCCTACCTATATTAAGGGGGATAATTTGAATGCCAAGCCGGCGGATTATATTCGCTGACTTCTCATATTAATGATCCTGCTTGCTATATTCTTAAGTTGGCTGGCCCGAGAGTGGTACCGTGTGGAACCCCGACATAAATACATCAGAGGGCCCTAATGAGCCTTCCTCCGCACTTCCACACCTGCAAGTTTTATGCAATACGTAATGATACACGCCAAGATCAATTTATGATGTGCCTGCCAAGTTTCAACAGTAGTGTTTTAATTTCGCTCAGACCAGTGCATTGAATATGGCATTCTAAAATGAAACGTGGTGTGTGTAATCAGATGACCATGAGATTTCACAGATTTCATTATTCTTCTCTCCAATATGTTGACTCGATGTGGTGGCCCAGCGAAGGTTTCTGAATTATTAACTCCAAAATTAAATAGGTGGCGCACGAGTAGTTTCAACAAATAAGTGACGTCGCATGAATAGTTTCAACAAAGTCCCGTATGCGTTCATATACCATTCTCCGATTGCTATGAAACGTTGGTGTTTTGTTATGCACACTCAAGCGAAGGTTTCTGAATTAGTAAATCAATTACTCAATAGGTGGCGCACGAGTAGTTTCAACAAATGAGTGGAGGCGCATGAATCGTTTCAACAAAGTCACATATGCGTTCATATACCATTCATCCGATTGCGATGAAACTTTGGTGTTTTGTTATGCACACTCCAGCGAAGGTTTCTCAATTAGTGAATCCATTTTACAATAGGTGGCGCACAAGTAGTTTCAACAAATGAGTGACGGCGCATGGATCGTTTCAACAAAGTCCCGTATGCGACCATATACCATTCATCCAATTGCGATGGAACTCTGGTAATTTGTTATGCACACTCCAGCGAAGGTTCCTGAATTAGTGAATCCATTTTATAATGGGTGGCGCACGAGTAGTTCAAACAAATGAGTCCGGGCACGCTAATCAGTAAAAAAAAAAAAAATGAACTTAGGTGAGCTGTTGTGTGCAGGCTTACGAAGGTTTCTTAATAATTAGTTTATACAGTTTATGTACAAGAAAGGCCGCTAGATTTGTGCTCAGTGACTTTAATCCCAGGAGCAGTGTGAGCCGTATGTTAAAGAAACTTGGGTGGGAATCACTTGAGGCTAGGAGGATGAAATCTAGACTTTGCGCTATGTACAACACGTATACAAATCAACCAGCATGGGGTGAGCTTAGCAAACGTATGGAAAAGCCTACTTACATGGGTAGGAGCGATCATCCTTTCAAAGTTAAGAGCCGACCACAGCGAACAAATTATGGTAAATATTCTTTCGTAAACCGTGCCATTGATAATTGGAACACTCTACCTGCCGCAGTCTTAGAGCCTTTTCCCAAACATATAGGTGTGTTTAAGAAAAGACTGACGATTTGTGTAAATACTCCAGTTTAATTGTTAGTGAATTGTTATGTACAAATATTTATGTGTTATGTATATCTAATTTGCCACCGGGGGACACACCCCCAATTGCAAATAAACGAACGAACGAATGAATGAATGAATGAATGTGTTTCGTAAAGTTTACAGTTTCCAGGGTGACTTGCATTTGCGATGACCATCAACAAAGCACAGGGACAATCCCTACAAGTGTGTGGACTAAATTTGGGAAGTCCATGCTTCTCACATGTCTCATGCATGTGCCTGAAAGTTTTCTCATGTACGCACCAGACAGAAAAACAAAAAAGATTGTGTATCGAAAAGCATTGATTTCAAGGATTGGCAGCATTGCAGCGCTTGTCGGGGACAGCTACCTCCACTACTCGAGTGAGAGCTGCAGATCCCAAACCCTGGATGTTTTCATTCTTTTTATAAGTAACGCGCACGCTACAACGACTTGGTTCCTCAGTTTAGGGGCTGCGACAACGCGGTCATGTAGCCCCGTGTACTTTGGGTGTGTGTAGAATCTGTCTTATAACCGGTGTTAAATGTGATGACTGTATTAGTGTGTGTTATCTGTGATTCAAGTAGAAGGACTGCAGACGATTAACTTATTCCAAGTAGTTCCTACTTTTGCTACCAAATGCTACCGTCCACGACACCTAGCTGCGGACGTGGCTACTAAATGCCAACGCATTCAGCACCTGGCGGCGAACGCTGGAACTAATATAGCGTTATCAAACTAACCTACACATTTCAGTTTCCACAAGTGTTATTAGTGGAAGGTTGTTTTTGATGCCATAAATCGATGAGATGGGACCGCCGGCTTTACTTCCCCTCCGAAGGAAGGTATACTGAGGGATTTTTAAGACTCTTAAAAATCCAACGACTTCGGCCGGGTTTGAACCCACGACCTTGGGCATAGAAGCTCAGCATGCCACTACGCCACCGAAGCCGCTTTTGCATTATATTAGTAAGGTGTTTCTTCCTCGACGAGATCATATCTCTTCGAGAAATCTTGGTGGATCACTTTTGCGATATTGTTGTGATTCTTGAAGGGTGAACGTTTGGCAACCACCCGTGCTCAGTTCATTGGTTGTCTTGCAAAGGTGTGTCCAATCCAAACGGCCTGCTGTGTTATTCCATCCCTCCCTGTAGCCACGAACTAATGAGCTGATGATAGAAATGTAAATAAGTGAACTTATGAAAGTTATTACAGCAGCTGTCACTCCTCGCTAAGTTTCGTATAATTTGCTCTAACTTGTGCGCTCTGGTGAGAGAATTCCGGTATTCCTCTCGGGTCTATACATCACTCCTCCCTTCCTACTAAATGGAACTTTGGATACTTTCACGGGTACATGATTATATGCAGTACTAGCGGCTTCGCCCACCAATATTGTAGTTGTAACGAGTGCACTTAACGTCTTAATCATGAATGCTATGGTTTATTTATAATTTAATTGTGAATAAGAAGTAATAATTTGGTTTTCAAATATATCAAAGAAAATTTTGATTGCTCTGTTGTGTATCATTGGTCGCCAAATATTATCATACCTGAAAATGTGGCAGTAATTAGACTGGCGTCATATGGATTCGGCGTGTCATATAAGAACAGCACCTCCAATGAAATGCGGGTTTAACCCCCTTAAAACCCCCTTTAGAACCTGAATATCCAAACATCCTTCCTCAGTGGACGTTTTCGACACACAACAAACATATCCCCAAAATTTCATTTTTCTAACTTCATTAGTTTTGGCTGGGCGATGATGAGTGAGTGAGTCAGGACATTTTCTTTCGCAATGTTTTCAGAAGTTCACCCTTCCCCACGGGCCCCTTAAATTTGATTTATGAAAGAACAGCCGAACACCTATTTACTAATTTTTAAGCTGATTCTTTTCCCTCAGAATTTCATATTTCTCACCTATGTCGTTTAGGAGATACGCGCTCCTTCGTTAGGAATACTTCAACCACCACTTTTCACCCCTTTCACCTTATAATATACACCACATCGAAGAACCCTTATACAAGTGTCTGCTTATTTTTAATGATTAGTTTATATGCGGAGTATCACATCCCCCAATGAAACCACTCGTGAGATATTGTTAATCAATGAAGTGCACGTCTAACCCCTCTAACACCCCTTTAGAACCGCATTATGCAATATGCACCTTGGGGACTTGCAGCATCGAAGAGCATCATTATTTTATAGTATGAGCTGAAATAATAGTATTTTTCTTGCTTT
Organism: Meconema thalassinum; assembly: GCA_946902985.2. NCBI lineage: Eukaryota > Metazoa > Arthropoda > Insecta > Orthoptera > Tettigoniidae > Meconema > Meconema thalassinum. Next base: position 211,009,899 of record OX336399.1, on the reverse strand, counting down.
TATCCATACTTTATTATTTTGATTATTTTTTGTGTTACGGTCCTTTTTATACTACGTGTGTTGCTTTTTGTGTACGAGCGTTTCAATATTGATTTCATCTGAAGATGGGGAGTTTTGGTAAATATAGCTTTAGAGTTTATTTGTTACTAATCTTTCAATTTTTGTCGTCAATTTTTTTCATCACATAGAACCTGGGTCCTTTTGTAAATGGTATTCACCTCCAGATTTGGTCATCTGCATGATACGGGTTTCTGAATAGGGAAAGTTTTTCTGTCAGTATCTCTGCACTCGTATGAGTAGTTCTTATTTAAGTGTAGGTGGACATATAGATTCTTTGATGATATGTAATATGTATTTATGGAGATTGAAGGCATTTTTCAGTGTTGCCATGGTAAACAAAAGTTTGGTGCTTTTCAGTCGGTCAACACGAACGTACACAAAAGAGTTGAGTTATGCCCTAATATCATGTAATTTCTTTCAGGATTAGGGTAGTATGTATTTTTTTGGTATTCGTTATTTCCCTAATCAAATGCATATATTATTATGAAGTTGGGATTCTAAGCGTTTATCTGGGGACTACCATTATCGTCTTGAAATGTTGCTGTTCGACAAAACACACAAATAAGGAAACGAAATTCATTGGCCATTAATACGTATTAGTTAGGTTAATAATACATACAATGACTAAAGTAGGCTCCTTAAATATTCAGTAATATTAGCGAAATATCAGGCTTAATCTATTATAAGCTACACTCAGTACAGAGCCGTCGTACAACTTCAACAACTTAACAACTTCAACACAATTTTTGATCAGATAAAAAGCACGCTCAAGGACTTCGAGTGGCAGTAATATTGCTCATTATAACAACGACCTTCCTCCGGGTTGCACACAATACGACAATGGGAGCAACAGTACGATGTCTTAATATCCAATTGTCATCCCGAGCAACGCCGGCCATAACAGCTAGTAAATAAATAAAATAAAAGCTACCAACCTTGTTTTAGTAGGAGGAAGGTGAATCACACTGTGTATTGTGGGGCAGCCATTTCATTACCGCATACCACTCCAACAGATGTTATGTCCAGCGCGGAACATGTCACCGACAAGCCATTACCGAGCTCGGCCCTTGTACTCGTGTCTGTGGTTGGACGGGCTAAAAATGGACATACACAGTGTGATTCATAGTGCAGGTGATGTGTTGACTAAATAGGAAGAATTAGCACTTCATAAAGGGAAATGATTATGATGGGGGAGGACAGAATGAGAACGTGTCGATGATTTCAAGTGCTTTGGGAGGGCAGGCACCTTAAGACGCAGTCAAGCCAGTTGCGATCTACTGTATCGCGCCGGAAATGTTGGAACGTTGCTGTATGGCAGCGATAGCAGTACGAAAGATTAATATGACAGTAGGGTATGTTAGGATGGTGGGGCCATGTCATGAGAATTGAGGGGGCTATTTAAAATACCTATAGAAACTAAAATAATTAGAGCGTCGATTGGTGTCGGTGTGAAACTATTGCAAGAGTTAGTTAGTTATTGTTGTTTTAAGGGGCGCAACAGCGAGGCACCTGTAAAGCAGGGTGACCAACCTATTTTTTATCTAAGGCTAATAACACTCCGGGGGTTTGAAGGGTATTGATTAATTTTTAAACAAGATGTTCAGTAAAGAACATATAGCCTGCTTTCTCCTAAATGCATGGGTATTGTCATAACTCTTTGTCCTTTTCAAGGAGTATAATTGAATGTTGGTTGTAGTAGCTTGTTGAAATACAATGTGCTATTCGGATATTAAACATGAATATGAGGTGTTCTTTGCTAGTTCTACCTCTGTACCAAATTTCGTTCAATTCGGTTTTACCGTGTTTGAATTGATGTGGGGAATCGATTTACACACATACATGGCCGCTACCTGCAAACTATTGGGCTGATGACCTTGTACTTCAGTCAAAAGATGCTCCCCACAAAAAGATATGTTGTTGCAAAATTTGGTAGAGATCAAATGATTACGTTGGTCGTAATTTGATTTAAGCTTTTAACATTTGGGTGGCTGCCATTCCGTTTCCGTCAAGATGGTGGCGATATAAAACATGACGCTGAGGTGTCCTTTGCGAGTGCTACCTCAGTACCAAATTTCGTTCAATTCGGTTTCACCGTGTTTGAATTGATAGGGGGAATCTATTTGCACACATACATGGCCGCCATATGTTAACTATTGACGTGATGACCTTGCAGTTTAGTCAAAAGACGCTCGCCATATAAATATATGTTGTTGCAAAATTTGGTAGAGATCGGATAATTAGGTTAGTCGTAATTTTATTTTAGCTTAGAACATTTGGGTGGCCGCCATTACGTTTCCGTCAAAATGGCGGTGATATAAAACATGACACTGAGGCGCCCTTTGCTAGTTCTACCTCTGTACCAAATTTCGTTCAATTCCGTTTTACCGTGTTCGAATTGATAGACGGGGGGGGGGATGGTGGATAAAAAATGAAACACTAAAACAAAATTAAATATTTTTATTAAATCCCTTTAAAATAGAAGTACGACACTCATACAGGAGGAATGACAAAGAGTCAGTATTTTTGTTCATTTGACACAATTATTAATCAAATTATGAAATAAAGTTCATGATAATTTAGTTTAGTGCGATGACTCGAGAATCTTTGTACCAGTACATAAAATGTCTCTCCACTTAGGATCGAACTTAGTTGTAGCAATCCTTACTAAGTATTTTAAGTGTTCATCAGTGAGCCAATGATCTTGGGGAGGGCTGAGCGCGCACTGCTTTGTTCAGTTGACTTCAGTTGTTTCCAAGTTTTGGCGATACGGCGCGGTGGGCCGGATATAGTAGTATCGTGGGACCTATATGGCCCGTGGGTTCGGCAGTCCTGCTGTATAGAGTAGCCTTTAATTATGCTGAAAAGGGGAATAAAGTAAAGAAATCAGCAGGACCAGATGATATCCCATAGGGCAGATGACCTCTCTGATCCGAACCTTAAAATAACAATAACGTTATCGTATTGGAAGCCATTCTTCAGTGTTGCCTTAGTAATCGAAACTTAATGTCGATCAACATGATTGTAGCCAATTGTAACGCGTGGTTCCCTAATCCTGAAAAACGTTACATGTGATTAATAAATAGACTTGGATGACCTGTTTGGATCGTCAAGCGATCATCATCAGATCCTTTACACTTAGGCTATTTACCTTTTAAGTGCTGAGTTGCCAGTCGGCTGATTGCTGCCTCAGCGCTGAGATTTTTACAATCGCATGTAAGAATAAAATGTATTGTAAAAGCTGTAATTTTCAATTTATGGAGGATGGACTTAAAATCTCTATGGGTTTAGGGTTTTATTAATTTAAATGCAAATTCAAAATCTTATGTGTATATACTCTTTTTGAGAAATTCAAAATTCAAAATGTTGTGCCCGTGCTTGTAATCATTTCTATATCAGAGTCTTAATAAAATTAATTCCTAAAATCAGCGGGCAACTAATACATGTTGCTCCTTACTAAACGGAAATAACTAAAGGATTCTTTGATTTGAAATCGCATCGCACCATGCTTGCTTACATCGCTGAAGAACTCCAGCAGTAGAGAACAGACATCTGTTAGTTACTTCCGGAAGCAAAAATACAAACTCAAGAAGCAATACATAATACCCAACCGATCGCAGAATTTGGCAGTTATTGACTCGGCACTCGAGAGAAAACGGGAAATATGAGAAAACTGAAAGTTCTCCCGCACCGTCTATAGACGGCCGTAGCACTCTATGAGTTAAATCTGTGTCTACAAGTATGGCTGATGGTATTTAAATATACACAATGTATCCCAGTTCATTGCAGGCAGTTGCGCGGAGACGGACCACTCATCACTTAAACAGCTAAGTACACAATCCACAAGAACCTGACCATTTAATAACAATCACCAGTGTCAGTATCTCAACCAAATCACATATCTTGAGTAGTTGTGCTAGGCCTAGTCAGCAACTAAACAAGTGTATACATATCATAACACATACTTGTAGACACAGTAAGTAATGGATCTGATGATGACCGCTAGACGATCGAAACTGACCGTCCAAAAGTATTAATTAATCTAATGTAATTTTATTCAGGATTAGGGAACCACGCATTACCATTGGGTGCAATCGTGTTGATCGACTGAAAAACTTTAAAAGTCGATAGCTAAGGCCTGTGCACTTAGCTACGACGCCAGACGGTCAAGTAAGTTGCTTTCAAAACTCGTCGACATTCTGCGCTGAGGTCAGATAACAGCAGTACAGTGAGACCTATGTGTCTTCCGGCAGATTGCTAGGGACACTTTGGTCATCAGCATGGTGTGATGCATTTGTCTCATAACCCGTGTTTCTGTAATGACTGTGTGTCACTGTAATTATTAACGTCTTGGAATGAGGAAATCTTAACATGGAGTGTGGAGATAGCGGCTGTCAGTGCCGGGATTCGAACCTTTGCAATTCAAGCTGCTGGATGACCCAATCACAGGCAAGGAGCTCAATGCTGAAAACATAGACTACTCCTCCCATGATCACTGTTCCATTTTTGGTGCATCTGGAATTGATTTTCGTTGTTTTATTCAGTTTTCCAAGCGTAAACCACACACTAAACGTTTCTTACGAGGTGTCGACATGATGACACGCGGTAGACTGATGATTGTTCATTGAAAACTTAACCATATCCGGTCCATTAGATTTTCAGCTTGCCTTTTCTACCACTACGAGCACTAGTGTGAGTCAATGATACTTAACCTTACCTGGTCGATTAGATTAGCAGTTTGCCTTTTCTACCACTACGAGCAGCAGTGTGAGTCAATTATACTTAACCTTACCTGTTAGATTAGATTAGCAGTTTATCTTTTCTACCACTACGAGCGCTAGTGTGCGTCAATGATACTTAATCATATCTGGTCGATTAGATGAGCAGTTTGCCTTTTCTACCACTACGAGCGCTAGTGTGAGTCAATGATATTAAATCATATCTGGTCGATTATATTAACAGTTTGCCTTTTCTACCACTACGAGCGCTAGTGTGGATCAATGATACTAAATCATATCTGGTCGTTAGATTAGCAGTTTGCCTTTACTACCACTACGAGCGCTAGTGTGAGTCAATGATACTAAATCATATCTGGTCGATTAGATTAACAGTTTGCCTTTTCTACCACTACAAGCACTAGTGTGAGTCAATGAAACTTAACCATATCTGGTCGATTAGATTAACAGTTTGCCTTTACTACCACTACGAGCGCTAGTGTGAGTCAATGATACTAAATCATATCTGGTCTATTAGATTAGCAGTTTGCCTTTTCTACCACTACGAGCGCTAGTGTGAGTCAATGAAAGTTAACCATATCTGGTCGATTAGATTAACAGTTTGCCTTTACTACCACTACGAGTGCTAGTGTGGGTCAATGAAACTTAATCATATCTGGTCGATTAGATTAGCAGTTTGCCTTTTCTACCACTACGAGCGCTAGTGTGAGTCAATGATACTAAATCATATCTGGTCCATTAGATTAGCAGTTTGCCTTTTCTACCACTACAAGCGCTAGTGTGAGTCATTGAAACTTAACCATATCTGGTCGATTAGATGAACAGTTTGCCTTTACTACCACTACGAGTGCTAGTGTGAGTCAATGAACTTTAACCATATCTGGTCTATTAGATTAACAGTTTGCCTTTTCTACCACTACAAGCGCTAGTGTGAGTCAATGAAACTTAACCATATCTGGTCGATTAGATGAACAGTTTGCCTTTACTACCACTACGAGTGCTAGTGTGAGTCAATGAAACTTAACCATATCTGGTCGATTAGATTAACAGTTTGCCTTTTCTACCACTACAAGCGCTAGTGTGAGTCAATGAAAGTTAACCATATCTGGTCGATTAGATTAACAGTTTGCCTTTACTACCACTACGAGTGCTAGTGTGGGTCAATGAAACTTAATCATATCTGGTCGATTAGATTAGCAGTTTTCCTTTTCTACCACTACGAGCGCTAGTGTGAGTCAATGATACTAAATCATATCTGGTCCATTAGATTAGCAGTTTGCCTTTTCTACCACTACAAGCGCTAGTGTGAGTCATTGAAACTTAACCATATCTGGTCGATTAGATGAACAGTTTGCCTTTACTACCACTACGAGTGCTAGTGTGAGTCAATGAACTTTAACCATATCTGGTCGATTAGATTAACAGTTTGCCTTTTCTACCACTACAAGCGCTAGTGTGAGTAAATGAAACTTAACCATATCTGGTCGATTAGATGAACAGTTTGCCTTTACTACCACTACGAGTGCTAGTGTGAGTCAATGAAACTTAACCATATCTGGTCGATTAGATTAACAGTTTGCCTTTTCTACCACTACAAGCGCTAGTGTGAGTCAATGAAACTTAACCATATCTGGTCGATTAGATGAGCAGTTTGCCTTTACTACCACTACGAGCGCTAGTGTGAGTCAATGAAACTTAACCATATCCGGTCGATTAGATTAGCAGTTTGCCTTTTCTACCACTACAAGCGCTAGTGTGAGTCAATGAAACTTAACCATATCTGGTCGATTAGATTAACAGTTTGCCTTTACTACCACTACGAGTGCTAGTGTGGGTCAATGAAACTTAACCATATCTGGTCGATTAGGTTAACAGTTTGCCTTTTCTACCACTACGAGTGCTAGTGTGGGTCAATGAAACTTAACCATATCCGGTCGATTATATTAACAGTTTGCCTTTTCTACCACTACGAGCGCTAGTGTGAGTCAATGATACTAAATCATATCTGGTTGATTATATTAACAGTTTGCATTTTCTACCACTACGAGCGCTAGTGTGGGTCAATGATACTAAATCATATCTGGTCGATTATATTAACAGTTTGCCTTTTCTACCACTACGAGCGCTAGTGTGAGTCAATGAAACTTAACCATATCTGGTCGATTAGATTAACAGTTTGCCTTTTCTACCACTACGAGGTCTAGTGTGAGTCAATGATACTAAATCATATCTGGTCGATTAGATTAACAGTTTGCCTTTTCTACCACTACGAGGTCTAGTGTGAGTCAATGATACTAAATCATATCTGGTTGATTAGATTAACAGTTTGCCTTTTCTACCACTACGAGCGCTAGTGTGAGTCAATGATACTAAATCATATCCGGTCGATTAGATTAGCAGTCTGCCTTTTCTACCACTACGAGCGCTAGTGTGAGTCAATGAAACTTAACCATATCTGGTCGATTAGATGAGCAGTTTGCCTTTACTACCACTACGAGCGCTAGTGTGAGTCAATGATACTAAATCATATCCGGTCGATTAGATTAGCAGTTTGCCTTTTTCTACCACTACAAGCGCTAGTGTGAGTCAATGAAACTTAACCATATCTGGTCGATTAGATTAGCAGTTTGCCTTGTCTACCACTACGAGGTCTAGTGTGAGTCAATGATACTAAATCATATCTGGTCCATTAGATTAGCAGTTTGCCTTTTCTACCACTACGAGGTCTAGTGTGAGTCAATGATACTAAATCATATCTGGTCGATTATATTAACAGTTTGCCTTTTCTACCACTACGAGCGCTAGTGTGAGTCAATGATACTAAATCATATCTGGTCGATTAGATTAGCAGTTTGCCTTTTCTACCACTACGAGCGCTAGTGTGAGTCAATGATACTAAATCATATCCGGTCGATTAGATTAGCAGTTTGCCTTTTCTACCACTACGAGCGCTAGTGTGGGTCAATGATACTAAATCATATCTGGTCGATTATATTAACAGTTTGCCTTTTCAACCACTACGAGCGCTAGTGTGGGTCAATGATACTAAATCATATCTGGTCGATTAGATTAGCAGTTTGCCTTTTCTACCACTACGAGCGCTAGTGTGAGTCAATGATACTAAATCATATCTGGTCGATTAGATTAGCAGTTTGCCTTTTCTACCACTACGAGCGCTAGTGTGGGTCAATGATACTAAATCATATCTGGTCGATTAGATTAGCAGTTTGCCTTTTTAACCTCTACAAGCGCTAGTGTGAGTCAATGAAACTTAACCATATCTGGTCGATTAGATTAACAGTTTGCCTTTTCTACCACTACGAGCGCTAGTGTGAGTCAATGAAAGTTAAACATATCTGGTCGATTAGATTAACAGTTTGCCTTTTCTACCACTACGAGCGCTAGTGTGAGTCAATGAAAGTTAACCATATCTGGTCGATTAGATTAGCAGTTTGCCTTTTTCTACCACTACGAGCGCTAGTGTGAGTGAATGAAAGTTAACCATATCTGGTCGATTAGATTAAGCGTTTGCCTTTTCTACCACTACGAGCGCTAGTGTGAGTCAATGAAAGTTAACCATATCTGGTCGATTAGATTAACAGTTTGCCTTTTCTACCACTACGAGCGCTAGTGTGAGTCAATGAAAGTTAACCATATCTGGTCGATTAGATTAACAGTTTGCCTTTTCTACCACTACGAGCGCTAGTGTGAGTCAATGAAACTTAACCTATCTGGTCGATTAGATTTGCAGTTTGCCTTTTTCTACCACTACGAGCGCTAGTGTGAGTCAATGAAAGTTAACCATATCTGGTCGATTAGATTAGCAGTTTGCCTTTTCTACCACTACGAGCGCTAGTGTGAGTCAGTGAAACTTAACCATATCTGGTCGATTAGATTAGCAGTTTGCCTTTTTCCACCACTACGAGCGCTAGTGTGAGTCAATGAAAGTTAACCATATCTGGTCGATTAGATTAGCAGTTTGCCTTTTCTACCACTACGAGCGCTAGTGTGAGTCAATGAAAGTTAACCATATCTGGTCGATTAGATTAACAGTTTGCCATTTCTACCACTACGAGCGCTAGTGTGAGTCAATGATACTTAATCATATCTGGTCGATTAGATTAGCAGTTTGCCTTTTCTACCACTACGAGCGCTAGTGTGAGTCAATGAAAGTTAACCATATCTGGTCGATTAGATTAACAGTTTGCCTTTTCTACCACTACGAGCGCTAGTGTGAGTCAATGAAAGTTAACCATATCTGGTCGATTAGATTAACAGTTTGCCTTTTCTACCACTACGAGCGCTAGTGTGAGTCAATGAAAGTTAACCATATCTGGTCGATTAGATTAACAGTTTGCCTTTTCTACCACTACGAGCGCTAGTGTGAGTCAATGAAAGTTAACCATATCTGGTCGATTAGATGAGCAGTTTGCCTTTACTACCACTACGAGCGCTAGTGTGAGTCAATGAAACTTAATCATATCTGGTCGATTAGATGAGCAGTTTGCCTTTACTACCACTACGAGCGCTAGTGTGAGTCAATGAAACTTAACCATATCTGGTCGATTAGATTAACAGTTTGCCTTTTCTACCATTACGAGCGCTAGTGTGAGTCAATGAAACTTAATCATATCTGGTCGATTAGATTAACAGTTTGCCTTTACTACCACTACGAGCGCTAGTGTGAGTCAATGAAACTTAATCATATCTGGTCGATTAGATGAGCAGTTTGCCTTTACTACCACTACAAGCGCTAGTGTGAGTCAATGAAACTTAACCATATCTGGTCCATTAGATTGGTAGTTTGCCTTTTCTACCACTACGAGCGCTAGTGCGAGTCAATGAAATTTAACCATATCTGGTCTATTAGATTAGCAGTTTGCCTTTTCTACCATTACGAGTGCTAGTGTGAGTCAATGAAAGTTAACCATATCTGGTCGATTAGATTAACAGTTTGCCTTTTTCTACCACTACGAGCGCTAGTGTGAGTCAATGAAACTTAACCATATCTGGTCCATTAGATTGGTAGTTTGCCTTTTCTACCACTACGAGCGCTAGTGTGAGTCAATGAAAGTTAACCATATCTGGTCGATTAGATTAACAGTTTGCCTTTTCTACCACTACGAGCGCTAGTGTGAGTCAATGAAACTTAACCATATCTGGTCCATTAGATTGGTAGTTTGACTTTTCTACCACTACGAGCGCTAGTGCGAGTCAATGAAATTTAACCATATCTGGTCTATTAGATTAGCAGGTTGCCTTTTCTAGTACTATGAGCGCTAGTGTGAGTCAATGAAACTTAACCATACCTGATTGATGAGATTAGCATTTTGCCATATTTTTACCACTACGAGCGCTAGTGTGTCAATCCGCCAGTTTCACTTAAGCCCTTATAATTACTTCTAGTGTGAATGTTTTTCAAAAAAATTAAGAAAATGCCTGAGGATAATGAACCAAGGAACACATTAAGGAAATAATTGAAAAATCCACAGCCTGCTTCCAGTCTCCGACCGGGTCAGGAAAGGAATGAATGAAGCTCCCATCTAGCGGCGAGGACATGAACTGTGCCGGCTGCCGAGGCCTGACGCACTCCTCTGGGGCAATGATTAAATGAATGACAGATGAAATGAAATGACAGTGGAGAGTGTTGCTGGAATGAAATTTTGGCAGGGAAAACCGGAGTACCCGGCGAAAAACCTGTCTGCCTCCGTTTTGTCCCGCACAGATCTCACTTGGAGTGACCGGGATTTGAACCACGGATCCAGCGGTGAGAGGCCGGCGTGCTACCGCCTAAGCCACGGAGGCTTCATTAAGGAAATAATTATGTAAGTTAATTAATTTGGCCAGAATTTGATTATAAATGAAAACTAGTAAATGAAGAAGCGATAGTTCCAAGCTGCATTGAGGACGGAATCTGATTGATAGAGCTCTCCGAGACTCACAATGTGCGGGCCCTTTAGCTCTTCAACGTTTGGCGCTATCGAGGAAATTGCTTAACTTTACGTTTTGCTAAAATGGGGACTGCTATTCGTCTGCTGAGAATTGCTTTCAACATTGAAATCAAACAATACACAGAATGTTTGAAGGCAACACTGTGTGCTCCAGAGCTCTCCGAGAGCCACCGTAATTAACGAGTGAGACACTCTGCGTGTCGCACAGCAGTAGCTTAATATTCCCGGCAGACACTCTGATCGTAATGATGTTCCGATTATAAAGCCGGCTGTATGCAGAAGCATGCGCCCTTTTACCTTGCTCGTGCGGCTTACATGAGACAGCAGATCACCCCTCTTCAAAATCACCCGTGCGCGAAATATACAGGCTGGGGTGAGATAATTGGTGCAGAATTTCACTACTTTGCTTCGTGGCTACAAAGAGGAAGTGAAAGTAAAGTGGATAACTTCATAGGCCTAATTAGCATTACTTAGTTTGTCTTTCTAAAGATATGAACTCTGCATGAGCAATGCGCAGACTTGGGCTGCTTTCAATATCAAGGGGACCGTATAGTGCGGTGTCTCTTAAACTAGGAGGCCATGAACAGTACGCCATTGCTGATGCGAATATCTTGGCTTAGGAGGCCATGAACAGAACGACATTGCTGATGCGAATATCTTACCTTAGGAGGGCATGGGCAGAATGCAACTGCTGATGTGAATATCTTAGCTTAGGAGGGCTTGGACAGAACGCCATAGCTGATGCGAATATCTTAGTTGAGGAGGTCATGAACAGTACGCCATTGCTCACGCGAATATCTTAGCTTAGGAGGTCTTGAACAGTACGCCATTGCTGATGCGAATATCTTACCTTAGGAGGGCATGGACAGAATGCCACTGCTGATGTGAATATCTTAGCTTAGGAGGGCATGGACTGAATGCCATTGCTGATGCGAATATCTTACCTTAGGAGGGCATGGACAGTACGCCATTGCTGATGCGAATATCTTTACTTCGGAGGTCTTGAACAGTACGCCATTGCTGATGCGAATATCTTAGCTTAAGAGGTCTTGGACAGTACGCCATTGCTCACGCGAATATCTTAGCTTAGGAGGTCTTGGACAGTACGCCATTGCTGATGCGAATATCTTACCTTAGGAGGGCATGGACAGAATGCCATTGCTGATGCGAATATCTTTACTTAGGAGGTCATGAACAGTACGCCATTGCTGATGCGAATATCTTTACTTAGGAGGTCATGAACAGTACGCCATTGCTGATGCGAATATCTTTACTTCGGAGGTCTTGAACAGTACGCCATTGCTGATGCGAATATCTTAGCTTAGGAGGCCATGGACAGTACGCCACTGCTGATGTGAATATCTTAGCTTAGGAGGTCTTGGAGAGTACGCCATTGCTGATGCGTATATCTTTACATAGGAGGCCATGAACAGTACGCCATTGTTGATGCGAATATCTTAGCTTAGGAGGTCTTGAACAGTACACCACTGCTGATGCGAATATCTTACTTTAGGAGGGCATGGACAGTACGCCATTGTTGATGCGAATTTCTTAGCTTAGGAGGTCTTGAACAGTACGCCACTGCTGATGTGAATATCTTAGCTTAGGAGGGCATGAACAGTACACCATTGTTGATGCGAATTTCTTAGCTTAGGAGGTCTTGAACAGTACACCACTGCTGATGCGAATATCTTACTTTAGGAGGGCATGGACAGAATGCCACTGCTGATGTGAATATCTTAGCTTAGGAGGGCATGGACAGAATGCCATTGCTGATGCGAATATCTTAGCTTAGGAGGCCATGGACAGTACGCCACTGCTGATGTGAATATCTTAGCTTAGGAGGTCTTGAACAGTACGCCATTGCTGATGCGAATATCTGAACTTAGGAGGTCATGAACAGTACGCCACTGCTGATGCGTATATCTTAGCTTAGGAGGTCTTGGACAGTACGCCATTGCTGATGCGAATATCTTAACTTAGGAGGTCATGAACAGTACGCCACTGCTGATGCGAATATCTTAACTTAGGAGGTCATGAACAGTACGCCATTGTTGATGCGAATTTCTTAGCTTAGGAGGTCTTGAACAGTACGCCATTGCTGATGTGAATATCTTAGCTTAGGAGGTCTTGGACAGTACGCCATTGCTGATGCGAATATCTTAACTTAGGAGGTCATGAACAGTACGCCATTGTTGATGCGAATTTCTTAGCTTAGGAGGTCTTGAACAGTACGCCATTGCTGATGCAAATATCTTTACATAGGAGGCCATGAACAGTACGCCATTGTTGATGCGAATATCTTAGCTTAGGAGGTCTTGAACAGTACACCACTGCTGATGCGAATATCTTACTTTAGGAGGGCATGGACAGAATTCCACTGCTGATGTGAATATCTTAGCTTAGGAGGTCATGGACAGAATGCCATTGCTGATGCGAATATCTTAGCTTAGGAGGCCATGGACAGTACGCCACTGCTGATGTGAATATCTTAGCTTAGGAGGTCTTGAACAGTACGCCACTGCTGATGCGAATATCTTAACTTAGGAGGTCATGAACAGTACGCCATTGTTGATGCGAATTTCTTAGCTTAGGAGGTCTTGAACAGTACACCACTGCTGATGCGAATATCTTACCTTAGGAGGGCATGGACAGAATGCCATTGCTGATGCGAATATCTTAACTTAGGAGGTCATGGACAGTACGCCACTGCTGATGCGAATATCTTACCTTAGGAGGGCATGGACAGAATGCCACTGCTGATGTGAATATCTTAGCTTAGGAGGGCATGGACAGAATGCCATTGCTGATGCGAATATCTTAGCTTAGGAGGCCATGGACAGTACGCCACTGCTGATGCGAATATCTTACCTTAGGAGGGCATGGACAGAATGCCATTGTTGATGCGAATATCTTAGCTTAGGAGGTCTTGAACAGTACACCACTGCTGATGCGAATATCTTACTTTAGGAGGGCATGGACAGAATGCCACTGCTGATGTGAATATCTTAGCTTAGGAGGGCATGGACAGAATGCCATTGCTGATGCGAATATCTTAGCTTAGGAGGCCATGGACAGTACGCCACTGCTGATGTGAATATCTTAGCTTAGGAGGTCTTGAACAGTACGCCACTGCTGATGCGAATATCTTAACTTAGGAGGTCATGAACAGTACGCCATTGTTGATGCGAATTTCTTAGCTTAGGAGGTCTTGAACAGTACACCACGGCTGATGCGAATATCTTACCTTAGGAGGGCATGGACAGAATGCCACTGCTGATGTGAATATCTTAGCTTAGGAGGGCATGGACAGAATGCCATTGCTGATGCGAATATCTTAACTCAGGAGGCCATGAACAGTAAGCCATAGCTGATGCGAATATCTTAGCTTAGGATGTCTTGAACAGAACGCCATTGCTGATGCGAATATCTTAACTTAGGAGGTCATGAACAGAACGCCATTGCTGATGCAAATATCTTAGCTTAGGAGGCCATGAACAGTACGCCATTGCTGATGCGAATATCTTACCTTAGAAGGGCAAGGACAGAATGCCACTGCTGATGTGAATATCTTAGCTTAGGAGGTCTTGAACAGTACGCCATTGCTGATGCGAATATCTTAGCTTAGGAGGCCATGAACAGTACGCCATTGCTGATGCGAATATCTTACCTTAGAAGGGCAAGGACAGAATGCCACTGCTGATGTGAACATCTTAGCTTAGGAGGTCTTGAACAGAACGCCATTGCTGATGCGAATATCTTAGCTTAGGAGGCCATGAACAGTACGCCATTGCTGATGCGAATATCTTACCTTAGAAGGGCAAGGACAGAATGCCAGTGCTGATGTGAATATCTTAGCTTAGGAGGTCTTGAACAGTACGCCATTGCTGATGCGAATATCTTAGCTTAGGAGGCCATGAACAGTACGCCATTGCCGATGCGAATATCATAGCTTAGGAGGTCATGAACAGTACGCCATTGCTGATGCGAATATCTTATCTTAGGAGGCCATATTAATCTGATATCAGTAGGTGCATTAGTTTGCTTTTTGAATCCCTGTTGACCTCCTTATCCCTAGTTCGATTCCCGCCCAAGGCAGTTGAATATTGTTGAAGGTAAAAGCGCCTACATCATCAGAGTCTTACGATGTTCTAACGTATCACAAAGCAACCACGGTCACCAAGTAGAGTTTGCTACGTGGCAGTGGATATTAGATCACCTGTATTGCTTGAATGTAAAATATCGGCACCAGGTAGTTGTCGCCACACAGTAATAATAATAATAATAATAATAATAATAATAATAACAATAATAATAATAATAATAATAATAAACAAAAATGGCATCTACATCAGAAAATCCAGGCAAGAAATTTACTCGAGGATAGAGAAGATCACAGACACAATGCGAAAACGCAGAGTTTGCTTCTACGGTCATGTGCGACGGATGATCGATTCCCGATGGACGAAACGTATCTTCAGTATATTCGACTCAAAACCAAAAACGACAATGCCATGGTATGTTAACGTCCATAAAGATCTGAAAGAAATGGGGATACGAGCAGAAGATGCACAAGACCGAAATCTTTATAGAGCAGCCATCAAGACGTTTGGGACTTTCCGGGACGAAAAACGGACGACTAGTGCGAAAATGGACAGAGGAACGTCGTGCTAAACACAGTGAGCTCATCAAGGCAATGTGGATAAAGAAAAAAATGAGCAAATGCCAGAATGTAAAATGAGGCTTATCGTGGTCCCCTAGTTGGCCGATTAGCGAAATTGAATGACTGAATAATAATAATAATAATAATAATAATAATAATAATAATAATAGTGATAATATTAAAATAGAAAGCCTCCTTTTCTTAGGCGGCTGCTCACCGGCCTCTCACCGATGGGTCCGTGGTTCAAATCCCAGTCACTCCATGTGAGAATTGTGCTGGACAAAGCGGAGGAAGACAGGTATTTCTCCGGGTACTCCGGTTTTTCTTGACAAAAATTTCATTCCAGCAACACTCTCCACTGTCATTTCATCTGTCATTAATTTAACCATTGCCCCAGGAGAGTGCGACAGGCTTTGGCAGCCGGCACAGTTCATATCCTCGTCGCTAGATGGGGGCTTCATACATTACATTCCCTGACCGGTCGGTCGACTGGAAGAAGGCTGTGGATTTTCATTTTCATTAAAATAAACTTAGGGGCAGATGACCTCGTAGTTCCGCCCCTTAAAACAACAATAACTAACTAACTAAACTCCTTGGTTGTCAAGCCGTCGCGTCGCACGGAAGACATACCAATGGAGTCATCCAAACTCACATCGACAAGCTGGCGTCGAACTGTTAGCTGATTTCAGGGCAGATTTTTCCTGAAACAGAAGGCTTTGGTTATTTTCACGAGGAATTACCTCAAGTTCATTATCAGGATTCTTCTGTGCAAGACGAGTCTTGCCGATACGATTGTCCAATATAGTAGACTGTTCAGCATATCATTTCAGGTTGCCGCCGTTTCGCTGGGATAGGCTATAGGGAGGGACATGATTTTGTTACCAAGATAGTGTATCAAGAACTGGCTATACACCTCTAACTGCTGAGCCAAGAGAAAGTGCCGTACTTTAGATATGCTCCTGAAAGTGTACTGGAAAATGACAACTTTATCTTGCACTGGGATCGTACTGCATTGACAGACCAGTCAGCCATGCACAACGGATCCGATCTGGTTCTTGTTGACAAAAGCATGAAGCACACCACATTAATAGATGTAGCAATCCCAAACAGAGGCAAAATGCTAAAGAAAAGCTGTCAAAATACAGAATACAAAATTCAGAACTGATCAGGAAGCAATGGTACAAGTCAGACCAGTTGCTATGATCATCTCCAGCACTTGCGTGATTCCAAACAATTTGAAGGATTCTCTCACAGCGTTGAAGTTAGACCGAGGACATGCAGAAGGAAGTCATACTTTATACGTGTGAGGTTGTTTTTGTGTAATCAGGCTAGAAGAAAGAAGTTGCGCCTGAACTGAAAGAAGTATACGTTTACTGTCCGGCCTTTGCAGATGATTTGGCTGTTTTTTGCCAACAACATTGACTCAGCAATTATGAAAATCAACCGGCTGAGAATAGTAAGGACTCCAGTTCTCCTTCGAGAAGACATAATACATGTCAAATATCAGTGATGGACCACGATGGATGATGACAAATTAGTAGAAGATTGGACGGGTCAAGACATTTAAATATCTCGGTGATAACAACCGTCAAGAATTTTAACTATTTAGGGTTAATTTTCCAGACGTCAGGAACTTCTTTCACAATGCATGTGAGAAACAGAGCGACTGCTGCACTAATAGCTATGAACAACATACAGCATTTACGTAAACTATCTTTAGTTACTGCTATGAAGCTCTTTGTTTCCACACTGACACCTATTTTAACCTACGGTCTGTATGAGCTGTCTGCAGAGCCATTCTGTATTGAGAAACTCAGACTACAAATGCAGCTTCCATCTAGCGCTGCCTATCAGGAATTTCTTGCGGAATTTCATTTAAAAAAGAAAGAAATATGGTTGGACTTCTATGGGACAGAAGCGATGTTATCATCTGACTGGAAGAGAGCAGACTACGATTTACGACACACTGTGACGCGTTTCGCAGTCCATGGATTTCACTTCAGGATATGCGGAAGAAAAGACTTTCACACTCCAAATGCAGCTACATGCATAATTATGTGAATTGTGTAGCGAGCCCTGTGACCGATATCATACGGCAAACTGTAAAAGAAGATTGACTTCCCTGACGCAATTTTGTAGCGACTGACAGTTCCTGCATTGTATTTTTTTTACTTTTTCATTGGCCATTGGCTGCATAAAAACTATTATTATTATAATCCAACAAGCTGGACTGAAACAAGAAGCCATCAATGACAGGATATGGAAAATAGACCGGACGTTCCATCTGACGTAAAACATCTCTAATAAGAAGGAGTTGAGTATAGCCTAGATACTATAGCATGGTACCGTACTTAAACCGGAAGGGCTGTATGCTTCGGAGACGATTGGGGTCAAAATATACACCAAGATAGAACTAATAATGTCATCCATCAAAAAGTAAAGATTGCTGTTCCACGGGCAAATCTTCCGTATGACTGGAGACTGACTAAGAAAATGTGGAATTTCACCAAGTGAAAGACAACCAATTGGAGAAGGTTCCAAGAATGTGACAAACTCATGATTCCAGAAACGAACATCCACGGCAAATTTGAACCTCGAGAAATGATTAAAAACTGACTGAGAAAATATTTCTTATTATCAATGAAAACCGTCAAACCAAAATTCGCTGGCTATTAGATACACAAATGGACCTTACTGAAGTCGACATTGATCCAATGACTACAACTAGGACTACATGCAGACAAAACATCAACACCCACAAATTTGCAGCCAAGAATCCATCTGAGAAAAGCTTCAAACTCCGAAACTCATGGACACAAGAAAGACGGCAGGCCCAGAGTGAAAAAATGAAGAAATTTTGGGCTAATAAGAAGTTCAAAAAGATGAACAATTCCAGTGCTATTTGATGGTTCCACGTGCTTCTTAGGGGGATGAACGATTATGATAATAATTATATGAAAATCCACAGCCTACTTCCAGTCTCCGACCGGGTCAGGAATGGAATGAATGAAGCCCCCATCTAGCGGCGAGGATATCAACTGTGCCGGCTGCGAGGCCTGACGCACTCGCTGGGGCAATGATTAAATGAATGACTGATGAAATGAAATGATAGTGGAGAGTGTTGCTGGAATGAAATTTTTGACGGGGAAAACCGGAGTACCCGGAGAAAAACCTGTCTGCCTCCGTTTTGTCCAGCACAGATCTCATATGGAGTGACCGGGATTTGAACCATGGACCCAGCGGTGAGAGGCCGGCGTGCTGCCGCCTAAGCCAAGGAGGCTTCAATATAATACTATTAATAATAATAGGGTTTTAAAGTGGAACGTAAAATGGAGAGGGCCTCTACCTGAAGCACGAAAGAACGTACTGAACGATGGACTCAAGAAATGCTGGGGGGATATTAAGAACAAGACCTACTGTAGACACAAACAATACTTGTGATACATAGAGGCTCAATTCAAATTTCAATTTTACAATATTATTTCTAAATGTAAGCGTATCTACATATTTCTCCTTTTGTAATGTTCATTTCTGTTAAATCCTTTGTCACTTGGATGGTCCAACTAATTTTCGTATTTTTGTCAAAATGTTAAGATAGTGTTCAGTCTAACTTTCCGGGTTCTATAACTTACTTTTCTTTCTGAGAACATTTCTTTATTAGTTTTCTTTTCTTAGTCTAAGTATTTTCTTTTCCTTCCCTCGTGAGGGTTTGATTCCCATTTCAGCTATTTTGGAAGTGGTTTTCCGTGGTTTTCCCACTTGTACTCCAGGCAAATGCTGGGATGGTTCTTAACTTACGGCCACGGCCGTCTCCTTCCCAGTTAACCCCGTTGCGTCTCTTGGCTGTCATTTCATTTGGCTCGGGTTGGATTCCCGGCTCTATGAAGAAATTTAATTCTGGGCTGACAGCTGGAACGGGGTACACTCAACCTCGTGAGAGAAAATTGAGAAGAGGCGGGTTCGATTCCTACCACAGCCATCCTGGAAGTGTTTTTCCGTGGTTTCCCACTTCTGCTCCAGGCATATGCCGGGGTAGGACCTAACGCAAGGCCACGGACGCTTCCTGCCCAAATCCTACCTTGATTGCAAATACACACACTACTACAGACATCACAATAACATAGGTTATCAGATAAATTCCCCACGCATTCAAGTACACGGGGCGACATGACCAACCCCTAAATCAATCAACAAACATGTAATATTTTATGTTCGACCCTGTCGAAATGTAAATATTATATGTCATGAAACTGTACGATAATGAGGTTCATTATAGTAGGCTACAAGTTTTCATTATGATACAGTTTCTCCCACCAATCAGAGCTCAAGAAACAGTTGTTTGGCCAATTAGGTAAGGATAGCATCGCACCTGCGCTGACTTCCACGGCCTCCTATTTTAAATTTCGCTGCGTGGCGAGTGTCATAGTGAGGTATTCCAGGAAGCGATGGTCAAATACATGGAATTCTCTGCGTCCCATGCGCTCTGTTCAGTACATAAAACTGGCGAAATCTCGACAGATATTTATGAATATTTATGTTCGAACATAAAATAGTTATAATTATCGTCGAACATAAACAGTCCTATAATACTCGCCTCTAATGGTAATAATTAAGACACGAGTATGTTTATAAAACGATCGTATGCGAGTTTTATAATTTCCATACGAGTGTCTTAATTACCATTATAGGCGAGTTGCATAGGACTGTTTATGTTCGACGATAATTATTATAACTATTTTATGTTCGAACATAAATATTCATAAATATCTGTCGAGATTTCGCCAGTTTTATGTACTGAACAGAGCGCATGTGCGATGCTATCATTATCTAATTGGTCAAACAATTGTTTCTTGAGCTGTGATTGGTGGGAGAAACTGTTTCATAATGAAAAAACGTGTTATAATGACCATTATTATGATACAGTTTTCTGACATAAACTCGAACATAAACTCAGTTCGCTACTTTTATAAGCATACTCGTGTCTTAATTATTGCCATTATATGCTCGTTGCATGATGTACTATTCTCTGGGTACTTCACTTTATTCGCTGTGTTGGTTTTGCCGTATCCTGTAATCTTTGTAATTCGAATTCTGTCTTGCCTTAACGTATACATTGAAATAGCCTCTGCCTATTAAAGGTAAATATTCATAAAGCTGATATTGGTTGTATATTTTTATCCCAAGCAACTGTCGAGTGTTTGAGAAATGTTCTGATCAAATATTAAAGTCTCTTCGGTTCGCTGGGTTCTCTGTGAGCATATGGCAAAGAGAAATCCCTTGATCCGCATGGCCCCGCGATCCGTCGTGCTGCAGCGTGCTCAAGTGTCGGGGAGCGCTACAAGGGGGTTTGGAACCACAGCCGCACATATCGACGTGAATCCAGTACGACCCGCTTCAACACATCCTTGTTGTTGAGGTTGTCTCAGTTCAGCCCCGTGTACTTTGGTGTGTGTCTTTCAACCTGTGTTATTGTGGTTTCTATAATAGTGTGTGTATTGGAATCGACTGTGAATCATCCCTAACTTTGCTTGGAGTAGAAATGCGAAACCACGGGGAATCAAGGACAGATGTTGAGACAGGAATCAAACCCATCTCTTCTCAGTTTCTACTCACGATTCTGAGAGTGCCATATGACTAGAATCAAATTTCTTCTCAGAGCCTGAAATCGAACCCAGACAACAAAGAACGCCATGAGATGGTGGTCAAACGTTAAATGCTTAGAGAATAGTGCAGCGCTTGCAAGTGTACTACTGTGAGAACCATAAGACGATACGAGATTGTGACATCATTCACTAAATGGCCCTGATTCTGCGAGGGGTCAGTCTTCTTTTCGTGATATTTCCTGCCTTCTGCACAAGGCCCTCAAGGAAGCAAGGTGTATCTAGCCCCACCACTTAAGTGAAAATCCACAGCCTGCTTCCAGTCTCCGAATGGAATGAATGAAGCCCCCATCTAGTGGCGAGGATATGAACTGTGCCGGCTGCCGAGGCCTGACGCACTCCTCTGGGGCAATGATTAAATGAATGACAGATGAAATGAAATGATAGTGGAGAGTGTTGCTGGAATGAAATTTTGACAGGGAAAACCGGAGTACCCGGAGAAAAACCTGTCTGCCTCCGTTTTGTCCAGCACAGATCTCACATGGAGTGACCGGGATTTGAACCACGGACCCAGCGGTGAGAGGCCGGCGTACTGCCACCTGAGCCACGGAGGCGTGTCCCCACCACTTTAGTAGTACCCTGTTTTTAAGGCGGGATACCCTAATACCTTCGGGGTCGGAACAGAACTAGAGTTGACCAAGAGAGGTCGACAGGAAAGAAGACGAAGAGGAGCCCGGCACAAGTAAGTGGAAGCGATGCCGGACTCAGCTGGGGTCCCGTGGTCGCCAACCCACGACCCACCAGATGTGAGGCCTTGGGAGGAAAATTGAAATGAATTGCTTTGTGTTTGATAACAGCTACCGGATCATAACACTTTAATTACAGGATTTATTTAACGAACCAAACCTGGTTACAAGAAAGTTGAAGGGGAAAGTGTTATATAGAGGTTGCCTTATACCCAGCGGCTTCGGTCACGTAGTGGGTAGCATTCTGAGCTTCTATGCCCAAGATCGCGGGTTCAAACCCGGCCGAATTCGTCGGAGTTTTTAAGAGCGTTAAGATCCCTCAGTATGCCTTCCTTTGGAGGGGAAGTAAAGCCGGCGATCCCTTGTTATAGATTTATGGCATGTAGAAGAACCTTCCACTAATTAAATTTGTGTGAAGCTAAATTTGCAGGTTAGATTTCGTTGAAACGCTCTATCAAAGTTCGTAGGGGCGTGATGGCGCAGCGGTCAAGCTGTTGGCCTCTCACCAAGGTGGACCGGGTTCGATTCCCGGTCAATGCATGTGAGATTCTTGAAGTGAAATGCCATGTCCTGTGGTTCGGATTCCACGTAAAAAGGTGGTACCGTAGCTCATGATCGCATGATTAACAGTCACGTAAAACTAAAAGCTTCCTACTTTCTATCAAAGTTCCAGCGTTCACCACTAGTTGTCAGTGACATCTGGTAGCGAAATTTGGAACTACTTGAAATTAAACGGAACTTGTAGCTCACCCCATGGGTGTCCACATCGAAGCAGCTACAGCCTCAGGCGAGCCGAACATGTTCCCGACACTCCCGGCACTAAAAGCCATACGCTAAATAAAATGAGACAGTCATCCTGAAAGACTGGGCTTTATATCATTTCAAATGCTCCAAATGCTGAAAAATGCTAGAAAGGCTGGAGGCTTCTCGCTTCGCTCGAAGCCAAATACTCGTGACATGTTAGATGATCAAGAAACAATCAGAACGCTAGAAATTTATTAGTCATGAGGAAGCTGGAGCGCGCGGTGAAAGGAGGGAGTTGGCTGGATGACGTCACGCTCGGCGTGTCGTTGCCGTCTTGTAACTCCAGAGCTCACCAGTACACATGCACCAAGCGGTACTATGACGTCACACACCTCAGTGCATTCTCGGTACATTTCGTGACGTCGCCATAACGTAACGACGAAGTCCACTAGATCATTTAAAATGGTGATAAATGTCTTATCCAAGGAGGTTGTAAGGCAGTTAGATATTGTACAGGCTGAACAATGCAGTGCACAGGTCATGAACCTACTTTCTTTGCTATACAGAGGTTATGTTTTGGGCTTTTGGAAACACATTACACAAAGATAATTAAAGTCTCTATACAAATTTGCATAAGAATCTATACACTGAGTCACAAACAGATTTGTGATGTATTCAATAGCCTTGTCCTGCGGGTCAGCACGGAATGCTCGTAAGGGGCGCGCTTGGACAATGTGCTGAACCGTTTGACAATCACAGCGCGAGGAAGATGTGATCCTCCATTTATGTAGGGAAATAGGCGTATCTACCACAAATCTTCCTGTGTTTATCAAAACCTGGTAGCTTGGTTCCTTTGTAGCACTGGGTTGCCATAATTTAGTCCATCGATCACTTATATTATATTTATTGTTATTGACAGAGGTAAACGAGTCCAACACAATTTTTTTTTATACAGAGGTACAACAGATTCTTGTATAGAGTTTTTCACCGTAAAAATGACGGGACCAAAGAATTTCTTTCCAATACAGAGGTTATAATCAAAAGTTCTCGAAAGAGAATCAAAATGAATATTGTCCGCTGAGCCATTATAATTAACACATAAAGTGATAAAAATTTCCTGCATAACTCAACAAATTGCTAGCGTTTCGCCCCAGTATTGTTTTGGAGTGGAGTTTTTGACTCCCGTGGTACACTGGCATGCTCGTGACGTAGCAAAGTGTCTTGTATGGCCTTCTCAGTGTCTACCTGCTATGCGTCTTGGTAGGTGTGCCTTTACCAACTGAAGAGCCCAATTGGCACACTGGGGCGAAACGCTAGCAATTTGTTGAGTTATGCAGGAAATTTTTATCACTTTATGTGTTAAATACAGACGTTCACTATAACCAGGTTCGACTGCATATTTAAAGTGAGAAGTACCATCGAAAATGCCACTGTTGAATCTTCCATCAGACCAAGAGTTGGTTGGTTTGTTCCTTTGTTTAGGGGCTGCGACAACGCGGTCATGCAGCCCCGTGTACTTCGGGTGTGTGTAGAATCTGTCTGATAACCGGTGATACTTGTGATGGCTGTATTAGTGTGTGTTATCTGTGATTGAGGTAGGGACTGAAGTTCCTACTTTTGCTACCAAATGCTACCATCTCCTACCCTAGCTGCGGACGTGGCTACTAAATGCCATCGCAGTCAGCGCCTGGTGGCGAACGTTGGAACTAATTGAGCGTTATCAAACTAACCTACACATTTTTACTTCCACAAGTGTAGTTAGTGGAAGGTTCTTTGACATGCCTTAAATCTATGACATTGGACCGCTGTCTTTACTTCCCCTCCGGAGGAAGGCATACTGAGGAATTTTTAACGCTCTTAAAATCCGACGACTTCGGCCGGGTTTGAACCCGTGATCAGACCAAGAGTGAGCAAAGCAAATTGTCCCGTAACTTGCTATTTTAATGGAATAAAGAAAGAACTTTCTTGTCTCATCGAATTCCCTGAAAAATATGTTTAAGTAAACTAACAATCGTTCCCTTGTCAAAGAGGTTGTTTTAATCGTATTTGGTGTGTTGTGGTTGATGTCGTTTCTTGTTTTGTTGTTTGACTGGTTTGATGCAGCTTTCCCTGTCCTGATCTCTACATAGCTACCACACCCTACACAATCTGTTTAACATATTCTAATTCTACAGTTCTTGTCCTCGACTCTTCTTTCCATAACTTTGTAACCTTGCTATTCCTGGGTGTCTTACTATGTGTCCTACCAACCTATCTCTTCTCTTTATTAACAGTCATCATAAACATCTCTCCTCGCCCACTCCTCTTAATACCTCATCGTTTTTAGCCCTATCTACCCATGTGATCTTCCTTATTCTCCTGTATCACCACATTTCAATTGCTTATTTTCTGCTGCACCAATAGTTCAAGTTGCACTTCCATAGAGCGCCACGCTCCAGACAAAGGCTTTCAAAAATGACTTCCTAATACCTTAATCTATATTTGATGTCAACAGATTTGTTTTCTGTAGAAATGCTTTCCTTGCCTGAGCCAACCTACTTTTTGTATGCTCTTTGTTTCGTCCATCACTGGTTATTTTGCTTCTTAAGTAGCGGAAGTCTTCTACATTTAGAATTTAGTTTAGGTAGTAATTCAACTACTTTCTTCACTCTCCTCTGCTTCAAAGGCTCCAATTGATAGTATCAGATACCATTAGGGGTTTCATGATCCTGGCGTAAATCTTAGCTTCTTGATTACTTCTGTTTCGTAACGTCTGTCCCAGGATCCAAGAGCCCCTGGTACCCTTTGGCTCTTAGATGTTTGGCCAAGGGTTCGAAGGTGGCAATTTTCCTCCCCGAGGCTTGATCAAATGCCACTCGTTGGGTCTCAAATGGAATCACCACATCTAGGAGCTTGCCACGGGGGGTGAGGGGATAGCGTGTCGGTCTACTAACCCCCAAAATTGCTGGTTCGCTCCTGGCCGTGGTAAGTGATTTTTGAAAGGCGGCAAAAATACGACACGCATGTCATACGATGTTGGCATGTCAAAGAACCCATTTGAATTCAGTAGGCCGTGTTCATAATGGCAAAATTAATCTCGGAAGATTCCGCCATCACAAAGTTCCTCATTTCTATGCTTTTTTTTTTTTTTTTTCGTGTGACCTCCTGAGAGGCCAAGTGCAGGTCTTTCTAGTCGACGCCCGTGGGCAACCTGCGCGTCGGGATTAGAGATGGAATGGATGAAGATGAAAGAAACTGGGCAATGATGTGGAAGGAATCGGCCGTGGTCTGTCAGAAGGTACCGTCTCAGCATTTGCCTGGTGTTGGAAATGGGAAACCACGGAAAACCATTTCAAGGACGGCCGACGGTGGGGCGTCTACCGAGAGCTTGGCCCAATGACCTAACGCTGCGCTTTAGCCAGTGTAGCCACTGCTGTCGGTATTTCTCTACTAGAAAGCACTATAGTGTTCAAGGAGCTTAGATATCTAACCTCCTTGACATTCATAGTGATTCAAGGAACAACGAAATTCGACATGCAAGCTACCCTCTGGGTGTCAAATTACAAAGCTTGCATCCGGCACCCGAGGCCATACGATATTATTATTATTACCACATCTAGGATAGTGACCTTCTTATCTCGTTCATTTGGTCACCACCAGATCACTACCAATCATTTTGGTTCTGGTAATAAATACTGCGAGAGTACGTGATAAGCCCCAAAGGGCGGGTGCTTTAATATGAGTCACTTTGGAAGGAGACTGTTTTGTTAATTACAATGTTGCGCGCTTGTCCTGGCTCGCACGACTCAGAGTGACGCGGAGTTATAGCCTAATTAGATCTGTTCCTAGACACTTGATGGAGAGATTCGCGTGTCAGTGACACACTTTGTGCTCAGCAAAATATTGATGATGGTGGTGTTGTTTTAAGTGGCCCAACATCTATGTTATCGGCCCTTAATGGTTTGGGTGGTAGTCATTATGAAAATGTGATGTAAACTGTAACTAAAACTAACAACACACGTACATACTGGAAGAAGAAATGGAAAACAGAACAAGAATTAGGTAAACAAACGACAGGATAAACTAAAATGCCCTTAACCCTCAAGGATTGAGTGACATGGGAGAAAGGAGAGCCATGAAAGACAGAGAGGAAAGAGAAAGAGGAGAGGGCCCGTCCCAAAGTCTGTGGAAGAAGTGGAAAAACCGGACCCAGCTCAGGAATCCCTCGGGGTCGCCTACTCCCGAACTCACCAGCCATGAGCCCCTGAGGGTGTAGCACTATCTGGGGTGCACCAGAAGTGGTGGGGCTACATCCACCCTGCCTCCTTGAGGGCCTTGAGCAGAGGGCAGGAGATAACATGAGAAGAAAAATAAGGTTAACCCCTCGAAGAATGAGGGTATCGGGAAAGATGAGACAAGGGCCAATTAAGGCGGGAAAGTGAGAGACTCCCTAGGCCTCGGATACCCTAATACCGTCGGGGTCGGAAGAGAATAAGTGTTCAACGAGAGAGGTCGATAGGAAAGAGGATGGAGAGGAGCCCGGCACAAGTAAGTGGAAGCAATGCGGGACTCAGCTGGGGTCCCGTGGTCGCTAACCCACGTCCCACTGGATGTGAGGCCCTGGAGGGTCAGAGAAATGTGACGGGCTCATCACGAGTTATTCTGATGGAGGCGACAGAAGCACGCTCTGATGGAATTGCGATCTTCATGTGTTATTTGCACGCGTTTCTCAGCGTTTGGTTAATAGAATCGCGATGGCAGAGGACGCTAGAATTCCTGAGGTTCCTGGAGTAGAACATGACCGCCGCGTCGGTCTTTTCTCACTCTAGAGTTGTCTTTCCAATAGCGGAACTTTCTTCTGTTGTTGTAACCAGTAGAAACATTAACTTAAACTCTCTTATGTATGTAAAGAATAGCCGAGCAAAACAGTTAGTCTTTGGCTTTTGTCCGTGTGTGTGCCAACCTAGTCAACATCACTTAGGATCGACTGGAACGATGTTACTGAAGTTTGGTAATTTAGCGCCATCTCAGGACATATCAAACGTGTCACCATTCCAACATGGCGATTACGCGAAGTGTTTCACCGGTACTCAATATATCCATAAACTATTGCAGCCATCAAACGGATATTTTATACACAACTGCAGTAAGTTGAGTGCGTTTAGTAGGCTATTGCAGCTGGATTTTAAAGTCTATAACTTAGTGTTTTGAATATGTCACCAGACCAGGGATGACACGATATGACGATAGCGATAATTAGAAATTTTGAGATCATTTAATCTGTGAATTCATATTGCATGTTAGGTTCCTTAGTTTAGGGGCTGCGGCAACGTGCTCATGTAGCCCCGTGAACTTTGTGTGTGTGTACAATCTCTCTGATATTACCCATTCAACATTTGATTGCCGCTGAGCCTGGCTGCGCCACTCTTTGTTGTTTATTGTAGAAGCTGCCCCGCGGGGTGAAGCTGGGAACACAGCGACGACAGACTGCATTCTGCACATAAGTCAAGCATCATTGCGCGTCACAGGAGCTCATGTCACCGCGGACAGTTCAACTATGACTGAGGCATGACTGAGGCTACTGGAGCTGAGTCATATCCTACTCGCGCAACTGTACTCTTACTCTTACTCTCACTCTTAAAAACAAACTCCAACATGCACAAAATGCCTGTGTACGCTACGTATTTAATTTACGGTATTATGACCATATCACACCCGCTTATGAGCAACTTAACTGGTTACGTCTAAATCAACGCCGCGACCTCCATTCCTTATGTCTTCTTCAACAAATACTCTCAACTTCAACTCCAGCTTACCTGCATTCTCAGTTTCACCGCCTCTCGTACGGCATACTCTTGGAACACGGTCAAAAAACGACACATTCTTGCTGATACCTATACACCGTACAGTACGCTATACCAACTCCTTCGTTGTTGCTACTGCACAACTGTGGAACAATCTGCCTCGCTCTGCCAGAGGAGCAACCCCGTCCAGCTTCAAGCAGCGTTGCCAGCAGTACATAACCACTAAGTAAATGAAAGTTGAACTCAACACTTATGCTTATATTCTTACGTCGTATTACATATATTCAAACTTTCCAATTCTCACTTTCTCATTTACTCGCTATTTAGATATCTAAATAACCTCCTTCACTAACGACTATTTATCTTCATCATGATCTTCATCACCATCATTAGTCTACTTTTTTCAGTATTTCCTTACTCCTAAGTATCTTAGTTATTCACCCTAGCAATGCAACAATTTACAGCCTACACCACCAAGCTACTCCAGTTTATATGTATTTTATATTATATCAACATTGTAATATCGTTAGATTTAAGTTGTATTTGTAATGTTCATTACTTATCATTTGTATAATCTGGTTAGATGGAAGAGAGGGCCCAATGGCTCTAATCTATCTACCTGTCAACGATCAGGCTGGCGAGTGACACAAGTAAACAAGGAATAGTTCCCATCTCGACCGCCGTGAAAGGGTAATAACCGGTGTTAATTGTGATGGCGGTATTAGTGTTGTTATAAGGGCAAAAATGATGTTCTAATTAAGGCTCGGATTTTTAGGTGCTAAAAATCGGGGAAATATTTATTTTTTATGTATTAAAAATACCTAAAATATGTGACAAAAAGTAAAAATATGTAATTATAATTCAGTTTATTAATGTGAATATAAGCAGTATGCAGTACTCACGAATGCTATGTCTCACTGACTGCTGAAGCATTACAATACACAAAGAGATACATCTTCAGGTTGTCCATCACAAATGACCTACGATTATCGCGAAACACTTCTTCTGAAGGCCCGAAACTGCGGCAATATGTTTCTTGCCCTAGAGGTGTGGTGTAACTTGAGATCGCTGTTCAGCCTTGATTGCTTTCCCACATGGTTGGTAGAACAGAACGCCCCCTTCAGAAGTAAAATTATCTTTAAATTCTGCAACATACTGCTGCAGATGCTAACTTGTAGTTGTTTTTACTCTAGGCATTGTAGAACTGCCTAACACTTCACAGTGCCAGAAAATGACACTGGTTCCTGGTAGCTGGGGTAGAGAGGAGGGGGGAGGAGGGAAGTCTAGCATGTGGTGCAATATGGCTATGGACAAGGAAATCCCCGTCTTCCACAGTGAGTGGCACGGGGCGACAAGTTAAGAATAACACAGTTGCAAGCTGACATACGCTCTGCATGAAGATTAGATAGCTCACAGGTTCTTCCCTGTTGAAGTAACACAGAACAAAAATGCAATAAACTGAAAGATCTAGCAAACTGATTTAAAAATAAATGTAAATATTATGTCTTTTTATGTGCTAATTAGTGAAAAGCAGGAATTTATTGAAAAATGCTTAAAATATGTATTTACATAAAAAATATTTATTTACCTAAAAATCCGAGCCCTAGTAATAATAATAAACAATCGTATGCAAATCATCTATAATGGTAATTAAGACACTCGTATGGAACTTAAACATACTCGTGTCTTAATTATTGCCATTATAGGCTCGTACTATTGCTGTCGAGAATGGCTGCAATGTTGCCCCACCACGGGAGAGGAGAGCCCTGAGCAATGTGTGAACATGCACTTCTTGTTGTATATTCTTCTTCTTGCTGTTGCCATGATGATGGATTTGTTTGTTTTGTTTCCTGATGTTGGTATTAAGGGAATTAGCACTGTTGGTATAAGGTGAGTTGTTAACTCAGCACAATAAGCAGTCTCTGTACAGATAAAGCTCTCATAGCTTAAAGGATTTAAACAACAATTCTGCCTCTAGAACTCCTACACCATCACACCTCACATATTGAGCTCACATGGATCACGAAGGGTGTTCATTATTATCCAGGGAAATATATACAACCAAGGGTCTATTAAAAACTTGCTGTTTATCACCGCTGCTGTTCAAGATTTACATAGGTTGGGTTTTTAGTTTTGGCACCTTAGTTATAACTGGATTAATAACTTACTTAGATGGTTCCAAGTTTCACAGGCCCTCGATGTAGTCCCCACCGTTGCGTATAACGTGTTCCCAGCGATGCGAAGATCGTTGGATCCCGTTGGCACTGGCCAATCTATTGATGGTACGAAGAGAACGCTCGGCAGCCTGCTTAACATCTTCAATGGTACGGAAGCGCTCCCCGCGCATTGTCATCTTCATCTTCGGGATGAGATCATAGTCGCAGGGACTGATGTCGGGAGAATATGGGGGGTGATAGAGGACCTCCCAGCCCCAGCGATCCAACAATGCCGACACAACGCCTGCTGTGTGTGCCCTAGCATTGCCATGCAGAACGATGGGCGGTGTAACCATGTGGTGGCGCCGTTTCCTTCTCAGAGCTCCTCGGAGATGGTCTTGCATAAACGAACAATAGTACGCCGCATTAACGGTTTAACCTAGCGGAACAGTATGGCAGCGCTTCCGTACAATTGAAGACGTTAAGCAGGCTGCCGAGCGCTCTCTTCGTACCATCAATAGATTGGGCAGTGCCAACGGGATCCAACGATCTTCGCATCGCTGGGAACACGTTGTACGCAACGGTGGAGACTGCATCGAGGGCCTGTGAAACTTGGAACCGTCTAAGTGAGTTATTAATCCAGTTATAACTAAGGTGCCAAAACTAAAAAACCAACCCATGTATTTAGACGTCTGTTTAAGAAAATGGTCCAGGAAATGTTGTACAATGGGATTACAGATGAACCAGGAGTATTTCTTAGATCATCTACTTTTTGCTGATGACCAGGTGATATTGACTCAAGATATAGACGATGCCTCTGATATGATGAGGAAATTAATTGAGGAATGTCAAATATGAGGACTAATCAATTACAACCTTACAATAGAGAATATTGGTGGTGAGAAACTACAGATCGGAAATGCAGAAATTCAAACAGTCACTAAATTTAAATATTTGGGTTCAATAATAGAAGTCATTTTTGAAAGCCTTTGTCTGGAGCGTGGTGCTCTATGGAAGTGAAACCTGGACTATTGGTGCAGCAGAAAAGAGGAGAATTGAAGCGTTTGAAATGTGGTGTTACAGGAGAATGATGAAGATCAGATGGGTAGATAGGGTTACAAACGAAGAGGTATTAAGATGAGTGCGAGAAGAGAGATGTTTCTGGCGCCTGCTAATGAAGAGAAGAGATAGGTTGGTAGCACACATACTAAGACACCCAGGAATAGCTAGCTTAGTTATGCAAGGAAGGGTCGAGGACAAGAACTGTAGGGGTAGACCAAGGTTAGAATATGTTAAACAGATTGCCTCGGACGTAGGGTGTGGTAGCTATGTAGAGATGAAACGATTAGCTCAGGACAGGCAGGCATGGAGATCTGCATCAAACCAGTCAAAAGACTCAAGACTCAAACAGCAATAGAAGCTGTGGGAACAAGTTCATCTCAAATTGAGAAAAGAGTAAGTGTGGCGAGGAGAGCAATTGGAGCATTACATTCCGTTTTATGGAGCAGAAGCGGACAGCAAGCAAACACACTATTAGTAACAGAGATGGATTATTGGAGGAGGGTGGCAAGGAAATCCAGATTGGATACAATTAGAAATACGAGAATCGGAAAAAATAAGCAGGTAAAGAAGAATGTACTAGAAGTGGTTGAAGAAAGAAGAGTACACTCGTTTGGACATGTGAAAAGGATCCAGAATAGTCGAATTCCAAATTTAATGTAACATTGGCAAGCTGAAGGCAAACGGAAACGGGGTGAACCCAGAGATGGTGTAAAGTGCAGCGTGGCTACCAGAGGCTTAACCGAGGAGGATGCTGAAGACCGATATTTGTGGAGGAGTCGAGTGTTTTTGGGTTGAAGGAAAACTACTGTGCTGTAGAATATTCCTAATAAAGAAGAAGATAATTATTATTACTATTTGTATTGTGCGTTAGCGACCGCGGAGAACAATGACGAGAAAAACAGAAGAACTTGGGTTAATTTGTACGCACAACAGCGCGAAAAATCAAAATCAATCGACTGATTTTCGTTGGCTTTGGATGAACGTAATCACTTCCATGTTACAACACTACTTTTAATTTTTAGCCTACTTTTCACATTTTGCAAAAATGAGGAAAAAGTAGACTTATGAGATCGGGCAAATGTGTGTCTGTCTGTCTGTCTGTCTGTCTGTCTGCTTGTGTGTGTGTCCCCCCCTATCAACTCCTAAACGGCTGCAGCAATCGAAACAAAATTTGGTAGGAGTAAAGATCTATACCTGAATATCTCACCGCCATATTTGAAAATGATGTCAGTGCTACCAACTGCTGAAAAATCGCAATTGAAATTTGAGCTCAATGTTGGATATCATGGAAGGTATGAATGGGAGCTATTTCAAAATAGGCACACGATTAGATAGTAATATTTCAGTTTAATTTCCAGGAGGCCATACATGGCAGTGTTGCCAAAATGATTATAAGCCTGCTGATAGGTCCAAAATTTAAATGCATATAACTTCTACACTATCAATTGGATTACAACCAAATTTCGTATGTGCTATGTGTACATAAGTGGATCTGACTGAGCGTATTCTTAAGAGCCACCAGGGCTGCCAACTGTTAATAAATGCTCTTAATTTTTAAAAAACCAAATACCCATATATCAGAAAGTATGCAAGCCGACAGCCGGCCCCGTGGTGTTGGGGTAGAGCACCTGCCTCTCACCCGGAGGCCCCGGGTCCGTCAGGGATTTTAAAACTGACGTGAGGGTTGGAACGGGGTGCACACAGCCTCGTGAGGACAATTGAGTAGCTGTCTGACAGTGAGACAGTGCCCCGGTCACGAAAACCAAGATTAACGGCCGAGGGGACCCGACGCGCTGACCACGCGTCACCCCAAAATCTGCAGGCCAATTGGCTGGGCAGCGGTCGCTTGGTAGGCCTAGGCCCTTCAAGGGCTGTAGTGCCACGGGGTTAGTTTATGCAAGCCGACAGCTTTAAACTATGCACACGTATAGTACCTGACATTCTATATTAATTTGGAGTAACTTATATACGTCAGTGCTACCAACATGAGTCTAAGCCTGCTGAGAAGTCCAACTTTAAATACATGTAACTTCTATACTATCATTTGGATTTCAACCAAATTTCGTGTGTGCTATGTGTACCATAACAGATATGACTATGCCGATTCTTAAGAGTAACCAGGGCTGCCAACTGTTAATAAATACTGTCTCTATTGTTGTTACCCTAATATCAATATATCATAAAGTATGCACGCCAATAGCTCTAAACTTTGCACACGTATAGTACCTGGCATTCTAGATTAATTTGGTGTAACTGATTTATGTCAGTGCTGCCAACATGATTCTAAGCCTGCTGATAGGTCCAATTTTGAAATGCATGTAACTTCTATACTAACTAATAGATTTCATTCAAAATTGACACAACAATAGATCATATTATTTCAGATTATTTCTGATCAATACATGTATGTCATTGTTGCCAACATGATTTTATGCGCGCTGTTAGATCCAATGTTTAACTGCATGTAACGTCCATGCTATCCATTGGACTTCCACTAAATTTTGTATTCTGTACCTTATGAGATGGAATTAAAAATATATTCAGTCATCAGGGCTGCCAATTGTAGTTCTCTATTATTACCAACTTAATATCGTCATTATTCAAGATAGATCCATATAGATTAATCATTGGCATGAATCTTAAATTTTAAGAAAAGTAGGCTCTTTAGTTCGTCACGGAACTTCTTGTTATTCGTGGTATTGACAAAGCGTGTGGAATAACTGAGCAGATGGCATCTTTAAGAAGCATCCGACCTTCCAACAGGCGAGGATTTGATTCTCCAACTGAGTGAAATATTTAGGTATCTCGATTCAGGATGGGATGGATTGAAGCTTCAAGGAGCGAGGAATAAGAGCGGTACACAAACTGATTTAATAAGATATGAATTTACTAACAGAAATACTGTTATGTCCCTTGAATTACACTGCATTATTCGTCAACAAGTGTCATGTGGAAAAGTATTAAATTTAGAACATGAGTAATAATATTCCATCACATCATCATCATCGGCATTTCCAGTCATTGATTGTCATTCCGGCGATGTACTTGTGGGGATACTGGCTGTCTCATATATCATACTAATATATAACAAGATGTTCAGTAAAGAACATATAGCCTACTTTCTCCTAAATGCATGGGTATTGTTATAACTCTTTGTCCTTTTCAAGGAGTATGATTGAATGTTGGTTGTAGGAGCTTGTTGAAATACAACGTGCTATAGGGATATTAAACATGAATATGAGGTGCCCTTTGCTAGTGCTACCTCTGTACCAAATTTCGTTCAATTCGGTTTCACCGTGTTTGAATTGATAGGGGGAATCGATTTGCACACATACTTGGCCACCTTCTGCAAACTATTGGGCTGATGTTCTTGCAGTTTGGTCAGAATATGTTTCCCACATAAAGATATGGTGTTGCAAAATTAGGTAGAGACTAGATTATTAGGTTGGTCGTAATTACATTTTAGCTTTTAACATTTGGGTGGCCGCGATTACGTTTCCATCAAGATAGCGGTGATATAAAACATGACACTGAGGTGCCCTTTGCTAGTGCTACCTCTATACCAAATTTCGTTCCATTTGGTTTCAGCGTGTTTGAATTAAAAGGGGGAATCGATTCTGACACAAAGATGGCCGCCATCCGCAAACTATAAGGCGAATGACCTATTAGATTGGTCAAAGGATGCTCCCTCCATAAAGGTATGTAGTTGCAAAATTTGGTAGAGATCGGATGATTAGGTTAATCGTAATTTGATTTAAGCTTTGAACATTCGTGTGGCCGCCATTACGTTTCAGTCAAGATGGCGGCGATATAAAACATGACACTGAGGTGCCCTTTGCTAGTACTACCTCTGTACCAAATTTCGTTCCATTCGGTTCCACCGTGTTCGAATTAATAGGGGGAATCAATTTTGACATAAAGATGGCCTCCATCCGCAAACTATTAGGTGAATGACCTATTAGATTGGTCAAAGGATGCTCCCTCCATAAAGGTATGTAGTTGCAAAATTTG
Organism: Meconema thalassinum; assembly: GCA_946902985.2. Classification (NCBI taxonomy): domain Eukaryota; kingdom Metazoa; phylum Arthropoda; class Insecta; order Orthoptera; family Tettigoniidae; genus Meconema; species Meconema thalassinum. The sequence goes on along the minus strand of OX336399.1, from coordinate 210,974,390 downwards.
GTAGAGATCGGATGATTAGGTTAGTCGTAATTTGATTTAAGCTTTGAACATTCGTGTGGCCGCCATTACGTTTCAGTCAAGATGGCGACGATATAAAACAAGACACTGAGGTGCCCTTTGCTAGTGCTACCTCTGTACCAAATTTCGTTCCATTCGGTTCCACCGTGTTCGAATTAATAGGGGGAATCAATTTTGACATAAAGATGGCCCCCATCCGCAAACTATCAGGTGAATGACCTATTAGATTGGTCAAAGGATGCTCCCTCCATAAAGGTATGTAGTTGCAAAATTTGGTAGAGATCGGATGATTAGGTTAATCGTAATTTGATTTAAGCTTTGAACATTTGTGTGGCCGCCATTACGTTTCCGTCAAGATGGCGGCGATATAAATCATGACACTGAGGTGCCTTTAGTTAGTACTACCTCTGTACCAAATTTCGTTCCATTCGGTTCCACCGTGTTCGAATTAATAGGGGGAATCGATTTCCACACAAAGATGGCCGCCTTCCGCAAACTATTACGCTGATGACCTATTGGTTTGGTCAAAGGATGCTCCCCCCATAAAGGTATGATGTTGCAAAATTTGGTAGAGATCGGATGATTAGGTTAATCGTAATTTGATTTAAGCTTTGAACATTTGTGTGGCCGCCATTACGTTTCCGTCAAGATGGCGGCGATATAAATCATGACACTGAGGTGCCTTTTGTTAGTACTACCTCTGTACCAAATTTCGTTCCATTCGGTTGCACCGTGTTCGAATTAATAGGGGGAATCGATTTTCACACAAAGATGGCCGCCATCCGCAAACTATTACGCTGATGACCTATTGGTTTGGTCAAAGGATGCTCCCCCCATAAAGGTATGTCGTTGCAAAATTTGGTAGAGATCGGATGATTAGGTTAGTCGTAATTTGATTTAAGCTTTGAACATTTGTGTGGCCGCCATTACGTTTCCGTCAAGATGGCGGCGATATAAAACATGACACTGAGGTGTCCTTTGCTAGTGCTACCTTTGTACCAAATTTCGTTCAATTCGCATTCACCGTGTTCGAATTGATAGGGGGGGACAGACATTCAGAGTACACACACTCACACACACACAGACACACAGACACACACACACACAGACTCACACACACACATACACACACACAGACAGACACACTTTTTTCGCCCTGTGTTGATCTCATAAGTCTACTTTCATTTTTTGCAAAAATCGAAAGTAGGCTAAAAATGAGATGGTGTGTGTCTGTCTGTCTGTCTGTCTGTTACTCAATAACTCAAGAACCACTGGTCCGATTTAAATGAAATTTTGCATGGATGTAGCTGATTTACCAGGTTTACATATAGGATACTTTTGATTTCGAAAGTTTGCACTATTAAAAAATGGCGACTATTTTAGTGACGTCATTAGACCCTTTGGTTTCAAAATTTCATATTTCCATATCAAATAAAAAGAGAACGGTAGGAAATAGAAAACTTTTGATGGCACTTACGGGCTTTGAAATTTAATTTCATATCCGAAAGGTCCTTATCACTTTTCGTGTATCTCCAACAGTTAGCGAGTAAAACCGTCATTTGTGACGTCACTACACCCTTTGGTTTCAAAATTTCATATTTCCTTTTCAAATAAAAAGAGAACGCTAAGAAATAGCAAACTTTTGATGGTATACATGAGCTTTAACATTTAATGTTCTATCCGAAAGGTCCTTATCACTTTTCGTATATCTCCAACGGTTAGCGAGTAAAACCAGAATCTGTGCAATAAAACACGGTCAACACCGAGCGGTGCAGTATATCTCTCTCTATATATAAATGAAAATTTGTGTGTTTATCTCTGAATTTCTACGGAAATTTGAGATGTTTACACGTTTTAGACTGTTTTATGATGTATGCGCGCGAAAATAATTTTTTTGTTTGTCTGTCTGTCTGTTTGTTTGTTTGTCTGTGGACAAATTTGTTCCCTTATAACTCGAGAACGGCTGGGTGTATCAACGTAAAATTTGGTACAGATATCCATCAGAGGCACAACACTAATTATTAATGTAACTCTTCTCCGTACCTCTCATAAAAGGGGGCCTACCCCCTTAAAATACATGCTGAAATAGGCGTAGAAGGACGAGACAAAACTCATTTTCAGCCCTCAATGTGAGAGACAAAACTCGGGGCCCCGAAAACCACATTTTAAGGACCGAAGACCAACCGTTTTTGATGATGATGATGATAATTGTTGTTTTAAGGGGCCTAACATCTAGGTTATCGGCCCCTGATGGTTTGGGTGATCGTGAAGATGAAAAAAAAGCGAACTTAAAACTAAAACTAACTACTAACCTACATACTAGAAGAATAAATGGAAAACTAAAGGAGAATAAGGCAAATAAAGGACAGGAGGAATAGAAATGCCCTCAATCCTCGAAGAAGGCGGATTGAGGGACTTGGAAGGAAGGAGAGCCATGAAAGGCAGATAGGACAGTGAAAGAGGAGAGGGTCCGCTCCAAAGGTAAGGGACAAAAGGGGAAAACGGACCCAGCTCAGGAATCCCTCGGGGTCGCCAACTCCCGAACTCACCAGCCGTGAGCCCCTGAGGGTGTAGCATTATCTAGGGTGCACCAAAAGTGGTGGGGCTACATACACCCGGCCTCCTTGAGGGCCTTAAGCAGAAGGCAGGAGATAACATGAAAAGAAAAATATGGCTGACCCCTCGCTGAAGGAGGGAATCAGAAAAGATGAGACAAGGGCCAATTAAGGCGGGAAAGGAAGAGACTCCCTAGGCCTCGGATACCCTAATTCCGTCGGGGTCGGAAGATAACAAGAGTTGACCAAGTGAGGTCGACAGGAAAGAAGACAGAGAGGAGCCCGGCACAAGTAAGTGGAAGCAATGCCGGACTCAGCTGGGGCCTCGTGGTCGCCAACCCACGCCCACAAGATGTGAGCCCCTGGGGGAAACCGTTTTTGAGATATTCCCAGAAAACTAATTTAATTTTATAAACTAATGAACGAATGCAAGCCAGTAACCATGCCAACGGATTCTCAGAGGTCCATCTATTGCTGTAAGACGCAATGCAATTCCATTAATTACATTAGTGTGAATCACGGAACCAAATTAAGCCGTAAAATTCATCAATACGTATATGCGCTTAAGGGGATCAAGGGGTACTCTAGAATTTTTTCACGCGATTTACACCTGCGGGTGTGGTACGGCTTGTTTGAGTCTTCAGTCTTTTGACTGGTTTGATGCAGCTCTCCATGCCTCCCTGTCCTGAGCTAATCGTTTCATCTCTACATAGCACCGACACCCTACATCCGAGGCAATCTGTTTAACATATTCTAACCTTGGTCTACCCCTACAGTTTTTGTCCTCGACCCTTCCTTCCATAACTAAGCTTGCTATTCCTGGGTGTCTTAGTATGTGTCCTACCAACCTATCTCTTCTCTTCATTAGCAGTCGCCAGAAACATCTCTCCTCTCCCACTCGTCTTAATACCTCTTTGTTTGTAACCCTATCTACCCATCTGATCTTCATCATTCTCCTGTAACACCACATTTCAAATGCTTCGATTCTCCTCTTTTCTGCTGCACCAATAGTCCAAGTTTCACTTCCATAGAGCGCCACGCTCCAGACAAAGGCTTTCAAAAATGACTTCCTAATACCTAAATCTATATTCGATGTCAGCAGATTACTTTTTTGTAGAAATGCTTTCTTTGCCTGAGCCAACCTACTTTTAACATCCTCTTTGCTTCGTCCATCACTGGTTATTCTGCTTCCTAAGTAACAGAAGTCTCCTACTTCCTTCAGCTTTTCACCTGCCAATTTGATCTCCATAGAGGTTTCTGATTTATCTCGGCTGCATTCCAGTATTTTTGTTTTACATTTGTTTATTTTCATCATGAATTCTTTCCGTAAGACGGAGTCCATACCATTCAAAAACTCATTCAAATCCTCAGGCTTGTCGGCCAAGATGACGATGTCATCAGCAAATCTCAGAGTTGAAATTATTTCTCCTTGAATCTTCACTCCCACATTAAATTTTTCTCTAATTTCCTTCATTGCTTGTTCAATGTAAAGATTGAAAAGTATGGGTGATAAGTCGCAGCCTTGCCTTACACCTTTCTGAATACCAGCTTCTCTCTCATGTCCTTCAACTCGAATGACTGCTGTCTGGTTTCTGTACAGATTGTATATCACCCTCCTATCCCTGTACTTTATTCCAATAGATTTCAAAATGTCAAACAATTTAGTCCAATCAACGTTATCAAAAGCCTTTTCTAAATCTACAAAAGCCATGAACGTTCTCTTATCTTTCCTTATTCTACCTTCCAAAATCAGCCTAAGACTAAGTACAGCTTCCCTTGTTCCTACATTTCTCCTGAAACCAAACTGGTCTTCACCCAACTCCGTTTCTATCTGGCTTTCAATCCTCTTGTAAATTATTCTAGACAGGATTTTTGAAGCATGAGTAATCAAGCTGATTGTACGGTAATCTTCACATCTGTCAGCTCCCACTTTCTTTGGTATAGGGATGATTACATTCTTCTTGAAATCAGGGGGTACCACACCTGTCTCATAAATCCTACACACCAAGTGAAATAACCTGATCAGACCTTCATCTCCTATGCAGCGTAGCAACTCAATCGGTATATCATCTATGCCTGGTGCTTTGTTCCTGCTTAAGTCTTCCAATGCTCTATCAAATTCTGATCTCAATATTAAATCTCCTTTCGCATCCTCATCAATTTCCTCCTCCCTTTCCATTACATGATTCTCAATCTCCTTTCCCTTATACAAACTCTCTATGTAAGCTTTCCATCTGTCAACCTTTTCTTCCCTATCTGTTAGAGGCTTTCCATTTGTGTCCTTAATATTACAGCACTTAGTCTTCTTTTCCCCAAAAGTATTCTTAATCCTTCGATAAGCTGTGTCTACTTTTCCTAATTTCAGACAATTTTCTATACCTGCACATTTCTCCTTCAACCATTCTTCTTTCGCTTCCTTGCACTTCTTGTTAACCTCATTTCTCAGACGTCTGTATTCTGCTTTCCCCTTTTTATCTCTTAGATTCTTGTGTTTCCGCCTTTCATCCATCAATTCTAGTATATCCTGAGTGATCCACGGGTTTCTACCTATTCTTTCTTTCCTACCAATGTTTTCTTCTGCGGATTTGGTTATTTCATTCTTCAAAAGTGCCCATTCGTCTGCAATTGAAGTTTGTTTAGGGTTTTTCATTAGTTCTTCCTTTATACTCTTCTTGAATCTTTCGTTTACATCCTTCTCTTTCAGTCTGTCTATTACCCACCTTTTTGGCTTTTGACTTTTCTTCAGTTTCTTCAACTTTAATCTGCATTTCATTACAACCAGATTGTGATCAGAGTTTATGTCAGCACCAGGATATGTTTTACAATCCAAAATCTGGTTTCGAAACCTCTGGTTGACCATAATGAAGTCGATTTGGTAACGCCCTGTATCTCCTGGTCTCATCCATGTGTATATTCTTCTATTGTGGTTATTGAATAAGGTGTTAGCTATGACCAATTCATGCTCGGTGCAGAATTCTACCAGCCTGCTTCCTCGATCATTCCTTTCACCTAATCCGAAATCTCCTACTATCTTCCCTTCTCTCCCTTTTCCTACCACAGCATTCCAATCTCCCATTACTATAACATTTTCATCACCCTTGATATACCTCAGAATTTCGTCTATTTCTTCATAGACCTTTTCAACATCCTCATCATCAGCTTGACTGGTAGGCATATAGACTTGTACCACTGTGGTGCAGGTAGGTTTAGTATTGATTTTTGCTACAATAATCCGTTCACTATATTGCTCATAATATTCCACCTGCTGTCCAAGTTTCCTACTCAATATGAGGCCAACCCCTGCTTGGCCATTGTTTGATTTAGTGCTAATGACCCTATAGTCTCCTGACCAAAAATCCTGTTCTTCCTGCCAGCGCATTTCACAAATCCCAACCAAATCCAACCTCAACCTATCCATTTCCCTTTCTAAGTTTTCTAACCTTCCACTTCCTAGCAGACTTCTAACATTCCACGCTCCGATCCGTAGAATGTCAGATTTCCTCTTTGTCACTTCTGTGATTTTAACCCCCTCTCGAGTAGTCCCCACCCGGAGATCCGAACGGGGGACTAGTTTACCTCCGGAATGAAATTTTACAAGGGAGGAGGCCATCATCACATGTAATTATGCATAGAGAGGTGCAAATCCTCGGGAATAGCATACGGCTGTAGTTTCCCGTTGCTTTCAGCCGTGCAGCAGGACGCAGTGTAGCCATTATTTGGCTTATATTATCAATATCTTAACCATCTATAAGACTAGTAAAGAATTGATTTATTCTGAAAGGCTGCTACTCCCTTTCAGAATAAGTAAAGAGCAATTCTACTAACAAAAATACTAGCCTTCTACCGTAATAACAATTAAATACCAAAATTCTACTAACAAAAAACTTAAGTTCCACCAACAACAAATACTACCACTAAAACAGTCTGTCACCAGGCACACTCACATGCACCCTCACACATCACAGTCTACTGAAACAATGAACTATAACTAATAAACAATGCAACTGCTACCAGACACACTCACACACCCCAGTCTAATAGAACTATGACATATATCTAATAGACAAACTAACTACCTACTTACAACTAAAACTAACTACATACTTACTGTACTGTTATTTGAATTGACAATATTTACAAAATGCAATTTTAACTTTAAGTATACTCAAAGGCAGCTGCCACTGCAAATCCGCTCTCCGATACCTAAAGTGGGTAAGGACCTGGGCGAAGCTAACGGGAAACGCAGCTGGAACTTGGGCTGTTCTCGAGAAAGCTGCTTTAGTGTATTCCCTCTAAAGCATACATATGCCTACTATGGGGAAGGGTGAGGGTCTGGCAAGAAAAAGAGTAACGGATTTATTGTGTATCTGTTCAAAGGAGTTTGTTTTTAAACAAGTAATTTGAAGAGTGCCAATAATTTGAATCAGCTTCGAGATTTTTAGTTTTTGAAATTGTAGAATTTCTAAAGAGCGACAAATGCTTCCAAGAAGGATAGGGATAGAGCAATTATACCTTTGGGAATAATTTTGGTAAGTATACCAATAGTTGCATTTAGAAATGGCTAAGCTTTTACCCAGCAAGGCGCCGACTAAATGTTTAGACAATGAGAAACACTTATATTTTGAAAAACCAACCATAAGTATTAGAGAGAATCTCCACAAGCAGGAAGCTGGCGTAGCGAGCTATGCTTGCCTTACTGGCCAGTTAGAATTAGCTATTAAAGCTAAGAGAGACTTTACTAAGTTATCAACTAAGAGTTCTTGCTCAAATGCAACAAGTGGTGAAAACCCTACCAATAGATTTATTTTTATTCAATAGGAAGAATCAAGGAAGACAGGATCTTGCCTAACCGTTATGTTAGAGAAATTATAAAGCCAAAAAGAAATCTTGAATTTATTTAACTATGTTGGGTAGTAGTTTTGTAACAAATATATAATTTTGATTTCTATAAACAATTGGTACGGCAGGTCTATTATATTCCTATCCCCGTATTATTAATTAATTAATTAATTCATTCATTCATTCATTCATTTATTTCGTATAGGCCATCTATGGACCGCGTCATTCCAACCGTCTCCTACTGGCTTTGATGTTTGCCCTGTACGCACGCATTCGTTCTCGGTGGACTTCCTTCCGTTCCTGGGTCCAAATCTTTCCCGTTTTCTGCTTCGGTTTTTCTTGGAAACCTTTACAAGCTTGAAGTTTCATTTTGAGTGGGGCGCGCTCCTGAATGTCTGTTGGTGTAATCCCCACTTCTTTCAGATCTTTATCCAGTTCAATGAACCAGGCCCATTTTGTTTTCCTCTCCTGAAAGTAAGTTATGTTGCGGTTGGTCAGTCTCGCTGGGCTCAATCGTTTCACATGCCCAAAAAATGGTAACCTCCTCTTCCGGATGACGTTGCTTATCTTCTCCACATGAGTATATAGTTCATGGTTATGCCGTCTTCTGTATTCCCCATTGTCTTTGATGGAACCCGATATCTTTCTCAAAATTTTCCTTCCTTTGGCCTCCAGTTTCTCGATCAAGCCTTTTTTGTTCATCGTGAGGCATTCAGAAGCATGCAAGACCTCCGGACGGATGATACTGCAGTAATGTTTTAGTTTTGCGTTGAAGGGTATTGACCTTTTCTTAGAGATGTCCTTAGTTAAATGGTAGGCCATTTCCATTTTGATCATGCATGATATGAATGCTTCTTTCTCTGATAATATCCCTTCCCTGACCCGTCCTGAAGTACATGGCCATTGGCTGAATTAAAAATAAAAATAAAATAGGTGTTATAATTTCTCCCTATATTATATTATTATTAGTATTATATTATGGCGTACAACGACGAGATAAATCCCCTCGGTGCCAGCAACAAAACTAGGGGGCCCTAAAGGGTCCTCGAAAACTACATTATAAGGCTCTAAAGCCAACAGTTTCTGAAATATTCCCAGAAAACTAATTTAATTTAATTTAACAAACTAATGAAGGAATGCAGATCGGTAACCATGAGAACATTATCTCAAGGGGTGGCATACAACTTTCCTTCTATTTCTGTAAGAAGCAATGTCACTCCATTTATTACATTTCTGTGAAAGTTTGCAAATGGCTATAAGGTTATCACGGAACAAATGTAGACCGTATAATTCATCAATGCAATAAAGGGGGTGAAGGGGTAACCTAGAATTTTTTCATGCAATTTTCACTTTCGACATATAGTACAGAAGGTCTATTATATCTCCAAACAGCAACATTATTTTCAAAAATTCTTGAATTGAACCAGCATTTTTTGCGGCTTTTAGGAATTTGGGCAATTTGAGGCTAAAGAACCTGAATTTTCATGCACCAAAAGCCTTTGTAATTTATGAAAGGGGTCTTCCTGTGAATGGGCATCTAGCACAACGTAGAGGTTCAGTTTTTATGTGACGTGTATTGCGTTTCGTTTACAAGGCTTTCAATTGTATTTCACGTCAGGAAGTACACGTTAGGTGAATTTAGTCTGAGAGCACATTTTAACTATTTTTTTTGTCGACATACGGGCTCATCGTAAGGATGATTTTGTTTGATACTGTGTGGTAGATATACCCATATTTGGATATCTGGGTGATATGTTGTAGACAATAGAATTGTCTGTCTGTCTTTCTGTGTATCTTTATGTACGCCTAAACCTCGTGTTCGGATGCTTGGAGCATCGTAAAATTAGGTATGGTAACCATGAGAGTCAATACACCAATCATTTATAAAACTCTTCACCGTACTTTTCATACAGTAGAAGGGTGGATATAGAGAAAAACTTCTCAATATATGCTAAAATAGGCGAAATATAAAAATTATCCTAGAAGGACGACCAAAGCATATGTTGCGCTTCTCAACGTGAGACACAAAATTCGGGAGTCTATAAAGGGTCTCCGAAAACTACATTTTAAGGGCCTTAAATTAACAGTGTGTGTGATATTCCCAGTAAACTAACTTCGTTCTGATAAACTTGAAGGAATGACAAACCGCTAACCATTGATAATGTCTGGTGTTAACAACGAACACCGTTCGAAGAACGGGTACTTCTGCTAGTATTGTGCCCGTTTAGACCGAAGTCCGCACGACCACATATGCATTTTACCAATAATCAGTCAGCACGAGAGTCAAAATATCCCGGAGCGCCAGATGGGTTAAAGCAAATCGCAAAAACGACATCAAATGAAAAAAATGCTTTACTGATTTTTGGCTCAATGCAACAATAAGTATAGAAGGAGATTCAATTGGGTATAACACATCAAGTAAAATTATCTCAGTTTATTTTGAATTTAAAATTGACTGCAAAGATGCTCAAAGCAGCATCACTCACGTGTGGCGATCCACACTCTTATTTACATAATATACAGAAATGTTCCAAACACATTTGACAATTATTTTTTGGAAACACAAGTCTGATTGTCAGTCCTGTAGACTGTGTTCCAAAATTATTTATGATTAAATCCAGTTCAAATTTAATTGTCTCTACTGGAAATATCGTAGTTCACTGTTTGAATTTTTACATAATATTAACACTCGTAGAATAAATGTTCATAGAATTTTTTACTTTCACTTATTTTTCCAGTTTCAAAAATATTGTCGAAAAATATTGTTATCATTGAAGCAACACAAATTATTTACACATATTAATAACATCTGAAAAGTATTTGACCTTGAGCATAGCATCGAAGAACTTGAGCGAAGCACAACAAAAATTAATTGTTCTTCTGACATTAAACATTCGAGAAGTGACTCGATTATGAACTTCAAGTTCCTCACAAAATATATGATTTCTGAATCATCAACTTGATCAATAAATGGTTGAACAATTCAACTATTTGATTTTCCACTTAGAATCATCATTAAGAAAAATATTTATATTTGTGGCCCTTTTAGTAATTTTCACAACTTGCAATTCTTCGACAGAATGCGGAAATAAGAATTGTAGCTTCACAAGAAATTCATTTAGTTCATGGCACTAGGATTGAAAATATCCTTCAAATTATTCGTGGTTAAAGAATTCTTTTTAATTGGCAGTGGCCCATTCGATTATTTGTGTAAGAACACAATATTACAACAACAACAGCAAAAGTCTTCCTCTGAAGAAGAATAAACTACTATCATGACAAATCCGGGTTCTAGCAAAATCAAAGTCTAAATGGAATTCGTAAACAAGGTTGAAATAAGAACTGATGGTTTCAAGAAATAACCTTCGGGTCATTCATACGACGAAATGTGTAGTTCCAATACTCCTACTATAAACCTGAGCCATCGAACCTGCTATTTGATTGATGCTCGAAAAAACCTCCTCATTCCTGCGACTTAAACATGCGCACCTGGGAATGGCATTTCAACTACTCCACACATATAAATTTTCTTCCCAAAATTTATACAATAAATCAAGCCTCTGCTTGTTATCAACACTGGAAGATTAATAAACTTACAAGTTTATTTTATTTTACCATTCAGTTCAACCCATGAATTTACCATACTTATGAAAATCTTTATTTCACTTTCGAGTGTATTTACGTCATGATTTTATATAAATTCAAAAATATTCTATTTGATACAAATATCATTTGCTTCCCGTTTCATGCCTCTCCGTGTTATCTGAAAAATATACTTTGCTCAATGCAAATATCAACTGTTCAACCAGAACTGAAATGTTGGTTGAATGCGGGCTTGCGCTAACCACTCTCCTTCGTAAAATCTCCTGTTCCAAACTAGAAATGATTCAACTACTTCATAGGCTCTTTCTCAATACATATGATTATTATAAAATATAACATCCAAGAATTATTTAGAAAAATTATGAAAATTATTATTATTATTATTAGTGGATTATTATTATTATTATTATTAGTTATATTATTTTAAATATATTTAATTATCATCTCATTATGTGAGAATCCACATGTTCGAACCTTCGAATATGGAAAAGATATCCATTCCTCAACAAAAATAATTATTAACTTTTACAGTTACATCGGCTGATTACCGTGATTTCCCAAAAATATGAAATATTCAAATAAATGCTCGAAATGCTCGGTCATCGATCCTAAACTGTTCTGAGTGCTGAAAATACTCAGAATAACTCTAACAAGTCTTGCGTAAATCATTGCAAGATTTAAATACGAAGAAAAATAAATGTGTTGGTCATCTGCCGAAAAATAGTTTGTTCCAATTAGCTAGGCATAATATAATTCAAATGTGGCTTACATTTCTTGATGGTCTTGAAGCGTAGTAAACCTGGTCTGTACAAGATTTATCCATAGACATGCCCTATCGGACAAGCACGTATAATCCTTGTATCGGCCGCCATTATATACCCACAATCCGTCTAGTCAGACATAGTGGTAGTATCTCTTGACGTTTGAATTAACTGTTGTTCCATTTTAATATGGGCTTCTATCAAAGCCATAACAGTTTGTTTAAATGGGGTCAGATCTAAGTGATCTATTCTTAGATATGTCAGTTGTAACATAACTCACGGTAATCTTATCAATACAAGAAGACACTGACAGTCTAACCAATCAACGGCTGTTCTGAAGATCGTTCCGTGGGCATGGCTTCTCGCCATCTACCATGCACTAAGCAACCTGTAGTTTCCCTTGCGTAGACTACTGAACACCACCGTGATCGACTGGTCTTCAGTGTACTGATAGATCGAAGTGGTTAACAAGTTACCAATATGAAAACTGACTGAAATGGACTTAAACATCCAAGTATTAGGTTATTACTGGACTGTGACAAAGTACTAATTCTAGACAAAGTCTAGCATATGTCCATTTAGAAACATAAATATTTCCACTAATGTCTGTAGAAAAAAAAATTCAATCACCTCCGTGATTCTCCTCGCAGGAAACTTACTAAGTTCCACTTCGTAGCGCAGCACTTTTGTGACTATCACAACTTTGAAAATTACTTCTGCGTAGATCCGGCAACCATGTGCCTTGGCTCAGCGTAGCAGCAACTTGCTCTGCAAGTGCTTGTGTTGGAATGAGCTATCGATGCCTCGGCCGGCCGGCTTTTATTCAAAACTGCCAGGGTCACGCGTCATCAGCTGATATCTGGAAATCATCATATCTCTGGTATCCCTGGTCCGATTTACTTGATACTAATTGCATTCTCTTTTATTTGGCCGTGCCAGTAATCTGATCCATGTCTCAAGTCTCTACTCCATGGTTAACTATTTAATCAATAAATAGCCTCGACCTCTGCTATTACTCGCTACGTCACTTGACATGCAAGTATCGGTAAATTCTTTCCAATTGCTTCGAGAAGCAATGGAGCGCGATATTCAAATATCTCAACTTTCAAAAGCAGCTGTAGCCTTTCCCTTGATATCTAGGTGTCTGAATCTTGGAATACCCATTCCTAGAGTTGGGCACATCCACCCCACACCTAGCAAAAAATAAAAATTGAAAAATTTTTATTTTTCCTATCTACACATTAAATTATCTGGTTCTTGAATAATAAATCTTCAAATTCGATGCATTATAAGTTCCCACGATGTTACCAGTTCGTGTATTGGCTACTTCATAGCTTCCATTGTTGTTTACTTCCACAATGCGATAGGGTCCAGCGTAAAGGCTTGCAAACTTCGAGTACACTCGATTTTGCACGTCAGAGGGTGTAGGTCTTTTCCCTAAAACAAGGGTTCCTACGCGCAAGGGTCTGCGAAAACGCTTTCCTCTCACTCTGCGCTCTCTTTTCTCAGCTTGGCTCCTCAACTTGTCTAAAGCTAGAGTTTCCCTCATCTGACGACTTGGTTCAATCTCAGGTGGAATAGAGATGATTCGATGCCATAATCTTGTTGGTTTAATTCCATGATGAAGCAACATGGGAATCTGTCCAGTACTCTCATGAATTGTAGAGTTGATGGATTCGGATGCTAAAGAGAGAACATCCATCCATTTCCAATGCTCATTTGGACAATAGAGGCGGCAAAATTTTGCTATTTCAGCCATCACACGTTCTGCTGGATTGCTCTCTGGATGTCTAATAGAACAAAACAATTGTCTAATCCCAAGATTATTCATGACGGTTCTAAATTCTAAAGATGTAAATTGAGGTCCACGATCTGATAAAAGGAATTCCGGTTTGCCTGCTTCCGGAATTACATTGTCTCTAATTCTCTTCGCACAATATTTTGCGTTTGCCTTCTGAATCGGATGCAACATAGTGTATTTGCTGAAAACATCCATGGTCACCAGAATATATCGGTTACCTCTTTTAGACTTTGGGAGAGGACCATATAAATCAGTCGCGAAGATTTCGAAGGCTTAGAAGGAATAATAGGCCTTGGTAATTCTCTCAATAATCTGGAATTATGTTTACTCCTTTAGCATAAGTCGCATTCTCGAATAGTGTTCCTGACAGTTGGTCGCATTCGCTCCCACGAAAATTTCTCTTGAATCATGTTGACCGTCTTATCTACTCCAGCATGACCTGCGATTCGATGTGCCATCCAGATAATGGGTTTTTGCATTCGTGGAGGTAACACTACTCTCAGCTTCGTGTGGTCTGGATCTGCAAACTTGTAGATTAAACCATCTAACATCATAAAATCTCTTGAAATTCTTTCAGTTTCCACAAAATCATTATCATTTGGATCCATGTTTCCCTGTAGAAAACGAAAAATGTTTCTAAGACGCCAGTCTCTCCTCTGGGATAAATGCAACAATCTTAACCTTCTCAAGGTATCCTCATCATCCTGCGTCAGGTTAACTTGAAAAACCTTAGATGTAGACTCCACTGCTCTACTCAATAAATCAGCTCCAACGTTCAACTTTCCAGGAGTGTGTTCAATAACTAGGATGAATTGTTGAATAAAAAGTGACCATCTAGTTATCCTATCACTGGCAAAGTTCGTTCTCAAGATAAACTCCAATGCGTGGTGATCAGTCCTCACAATTACTGAATGTCCAATTAACATTTTCTTCCACGACTCCAACGCGAATATTACAGCAAGTGCTTCTAACTCTGTGGTGTAATAATTCCTTTCTGATGGACGAAGTTTCCTGCTAATGAACGCCAGGTAATGTCTCTTGTGATCTTCATCTTCTTGAAGAAGAATAGCTCCAATCCCTACGGTGGATGCATCAGATTCTATGATGAAATTCTTGGTAAAGTCAGGATACTCCAATTTCACGCTGTTTACCAATAACCTCTTGGCATCTTGAAATGATTGTTCACAATCTTCATACCATTTCCATTTGTTCCCTTTCTTTAATAATTCCTGCAATGGCGCTACCGTCTTGGTGAAGTTCGGACAATGCCCTGCAAAGAATTGGCATGTCCCGAGAAAACTGCGGATATTCTTCACTCTAGTAGGTCTAGGGAAATTTGCAATTGCCTGTATCTTCGTCTCATTGGGACGGTATCCTTCTCCATCCAAAATGTGACCCAAAAATTTTATTTCCTTTCGAAAGAACTGACATTTTCGAAAGTTTACTTTAAAGTTCGCTTTTCTCAAATCTGCGAATAACATCTGAAAATGTAGCAAATGTTCCTCCTTAGTCTCAGATGCAATTAAGATATCATCTATGTAACGAATTGCTATCTCTTTTACTTCAGGACTCAAATTTTGATCCAGTGCTCTGATCAAAACAGATCCAGATGTTTTGACTCCAAATAGTAGACGGCGGAATACATATGTCTGCTGGTCAAACATAAATCCTGTAAACTTTTTGGAATCTTCACTAAGCCTAATGTGATGGTAGGACGAAGTGAGATCAATATTAGAGAACCAGACCTTGCCTTGGAATTTCCTTAACAGTTCCCTAATGATTGGTGGTCTGTCATACTCTGGCAGTAATCTTGAATTCAAATTTCGCGCGTCT
This sequence comes from Meconema thalassinum, assembly GCA_946902985.2. NCBI lineage: Eukaryota > Metazoa > Arthropoda > Insecta > Orthoptera > Tettigoniidae > Meconema > Meconema thalassinum. The sequence continues at coordinate 210,958,980 of OX336399.1, read as the reverse complement.
AAACATAGTCTCAGACTTCCATCTTGCTTGGACACTACTGCTAATGGATTGACATAAGATGTAGTGTACTTTTCAATCACATTGTTCCTTTCCATCTCCTTGATAAGCACTTTTACTCTTTCTCGATGCTTTTCCGCAACCGGATACAATTTAGCATGAAAAGGTGCATCATCATTTACACGAATATGATATTCAAAATCTTTAATTTCACCAGGTTTAATATCGAAAATATCGTGATACTCTTCAAAAATTTTCCCGAGCTCTTGGGACTCCTTCTCAGTGTAGACTTCTCTTCCTTCAGCTTCATGAAAAATCAGAGACCATTGAGCATCTCCCTCGATGTCTTCCTCTTCTTTTCCCTCGAAGTTAATCTCTTCGGTATTCTTGAATCTGATCGTCTCTGTCTTCATGTCTATCACTGCTTGATATTTCTGAATGAAATCCGCTCCCAATATCATGTCAAAAGCCATGTCCTTCATTACAACAAACACATGTCGGAAATCATGTCCTCCAATCGTAATACATAAGTATAATTGTGTTTTGCACAGAGATATTTTGTTGGGTATTATTCCTTGGATCTTAATTCCTGATACTGGAATTTCCTCTAAATTCTCTTTGAGCTTCCACAGAATATAAAGCTTCTCACTCACAAGACAAAGCATAGCCCCAGTATCAATCAAAGTATCGACAGGCATACCGAATACTTCGCATGATATGATTGGCATTCTAATTCTTGTACCCATTTCTTTCCGTTCATCATTCTGTTGAATTAAGTCATCATCCTCTGCTTGCCATTTAATAATTCTGGAAGTGAAAGTGTTCAAAATTCTATCTTCTACTGTGAATTCGAAGTTTTTTTTTTCGTTACCATTTCCCCGGGATTGTTGTGTTCCCGATGGACCTGGTTCATTGGGCCTCTGCTCCATAAACTGCAAGTTATCTTGGTGTCTTGCTTCTAAGTTTTTCCTCGTCTCCTTGTTGAACTCTTCATTGGACTGACGAGTATCCACATTCCCTCTGTTATTGTAGTTGTTTCGACCATAGTATCTTCTGTCCTGGTATCTTCCTTGACTATCTCGTGGCCTTCTCCATCGAGTATTGTATCGATTTCCACCATCTGGTCTCGCATAAGGCTTGTAACTGTATCTGTTACTGTACTGATTCCATCCTCTCTTATTTGAAGTATCCCTCGGCGTTTTCTCTTCTCGCCCCTCTCGAATCTCTCGAGGTGTTTGAGAACAACTATCAGCCATAACAGCGTACACAGCGTTGTTACTCTTTCCTCCCTTCTGATGGAAGAATTGGGCGTTCGTATGATCCAGCTTCTGTAATACCTCGTCAAATTGCTCCATATTATATATGTCAGCAGCTATCAAAGTCCTCTGGACGTCTGCTGGAAACTGACGTATTAACGCAGTAATCAATTCGTTATCTGGCATCGGCGGATCTAAATGTTGAAGTTTAGAAAGCTGTCCAGAAAAGTACGTAGAGTATCGAGTAGGCTGTGACGTCGAGAATCTCTTAGAATATAATTCTGCTCTGACTTGCTGTTGGGTTTCCGGGGACCAAAACTTTTTCAATAGCCCACGAGAAAACTCCTCAAAAGTGGTTAGAGTGGATCTAAAGGCACTAAACCAAAGAAGTGCAGGACCTTCCAAAAATTTCCTTATCACTCGGATCTGTCTTTCTTTAGGGATCTTGGAATCTTTCAGGTAATCCCCTGCTTCTCTCAAAAATTCTACGGGTGTTACAGAATCTCGCCCTGAAAATTTAGAAGGCTTATCTTCTACATTCTTAAATACAGTTATGGGGTTGGATTGAAATACTGTCCTGACCTCGTCCTGTCTTTGACTCTCCGTTTCTCTAGCTGCTCCTAGATTTACCTGTATCTGTTCCTTTCCCCTTACACTTGGCATTTTCAACAGATGGTCAGACTGTTTCTCGTCCTTGATTTGAGTTTTCATAGCCTCAAGTTCCTTCTGGTTTTCTTCTGCCATTTTCTTAATTGCTTCAGTTTCTTTACAATTCTCCTTAACATCAATGGATATCTGGTTCATAACAGCCTCATGACTTTTCAATGACCCTGTCATATCTGATATGTCCTTCTGAGTTGCTTGGATATCTTTGGAAATTACTTGAATATGGGATGACAAAGATTCCCTAATCTCCTTGATTCCCTCTTGATTCTCCAGCTTGAGTGTGTCTTTAATTTCATTGACAACTGTGGTCTTAATTTCAGTTTTCAATTCATTAATCACACCTTCTCTTATTTCTCCCATTACAAGTTCTTTGAATTGTTCTGTCAACCGTTGAACAACTAGAATTCCCATCTCATTACTCTCCTTCTTCACTCTGACTTCTAGGTTGACCATGTCTTCACCAACTTTCCTAAGACCATGTTCTCTCCTATCAGCTAAGCTTTGGGATCTAAGATGGGCATCGCGAAATTTATCGTCCATTAAACTTGCGTTAGTAGCTAATGAAGTTTCGAGCTCATGTGTTTTTTCGCATAATTTATTCATTTTACTCTCAAGTGTCATTTTCAAAATTTCAGAATTCTCTTTAAATTTACTTTCCATAGAATTAAATTTACTATTTAAATTTTCTTTCAAGTTACCTTTTAACCTGCTTTCTAAAGAATCAGAATTTTCTTTAAGTTTATTTTCTAAAGAATCAGAATTTTCCCTAAGTTTTTCATCTAAACTTTCTTTTAAGTTATCTTTTAACCTGCTTTCTAACAAATCGGAATTTTCCTTAAGTTTATTCTCTAAACTTTCCTTCAAGTTATCTTTTAAAGAATCAGAACTTTCTTTAAGTTTATTTTCTAAAGAATCAGAATTTTCTTTAAGTTTATCGTTTAAACTTTCTTTAAGTTTATTTTCTAAAGAATCAGAATTTTCTTTAAGTTTCTTTTCCAAAGCCTCAGTATTTTCTTTCATAATGGCTGCTACACGCAGTCCAGCTTCTTTTGAACTCTCCTCCAAACTCCTCATCATTCTCATCATTTCTTCCATAATTTTCAATTATTATTCAAAGCTTAGGTGTATACAATATCGGCAAACACAAGCTTATAACTAGAACAAGAAATATGAATAGCTAATTGGAACACTCTAATAAAATGAGATTTGTCCTAATGTCGACGTGATGGAAAAACAAAATTCTCTACTTTAACAAATTACATTTACCACAATATCACAAGAAAAATATGCAAGTTCTCAAATATCCTCCACCTGGATTCTAATAATGTGTATGTCCAGTCATCGAACGTTTACTACTGAATTTACTTGACGCCCTAATGGTTAAGCCATTATCAAAAATAATCAAACCCATTCTAATTATTAATCCAGTTAAATTTTTAATTTTCCCCACTAATTGGGTTTCCTACTAATTTATTCATCCAAACCAGACATCTCTCAACTCCCAAAATATTTCTATAAAAATTATCACAATTTAAATCGGCATGCGATTGACCATGTCTAAATCGATCCCCACGTTGGGCGCCATTTCTCTCTCTATCTTATTTTATGTGCCCGTTTAGACCGAAGTCCGCACGACCACATATGCATTTTACCAATAATCAGTCAGCACGAGAGTCAAAATATCCCGGAGTGCCAGATGGGTTAAAGCAAATCGCAAAAACGACATCAAATGAAAAAAATGCTTTACTGATTTTTGGCTCAATGCAACAATAAGGATAGAAGGAGATTCAATTGGGTATAACACATCAAGTAAAATTATCTCAGTTTATTTTGAATTTAAAATTGACTGCAAAGATGCTCAAAGCAGCATCACTCACGTGTGGCGATCCACACTCTTATTTACATAATATACAGAAATTTTCCAAACACATTTGACAATTATTTTTTGGAAACACAAGTCTGATTGTCAGTCCTGTAGACTGTGTTCCAAAATTATTTATGATTAAATCCAGTTCAAATTTAATTGTCTCTACTGGAAATATCGTAGTTCACTGTTTGAATTTTTACATAATATTAACACTCGTAGAATAAATGTTCATAGAATTTTTTACTTTCACTTATTTTTCCAGTTTCAAAAAAATTGTCGAAAAATATTGTTATCATTGAAGCAACACAAATTATTTACACATATTAATAACATCTGAAAAGTATTTGACCTTGAGCATAGCATCGAAGAACTTGTGCGAAGCACAACAAAAAATTAATTGTTCTTCTGACAATAAACATTCGAGAAGTGACTCGATTATGAACTTCAAGTTCCTCACAAAATATATGATTTCTGAATCATCAACTTGATCAATAAATGGTTGTACCATTCAACTATTTGATTTTCCACTTAGAATCATCATTAAGAAAAATATTTATATTTGTGGCCCTTTTAGTAATTTTCACAACTTGCAATTCTTCGACAGAATGCGGAAATAAGAATTGTAGCTTCACAAGAAATTCATTTAGTTCATGGCACTAGGATTGAAAATATCCTTCAAATTATTCGTTCCAAATTCTATTTAATTGGCAGTGGCCCATTCGATTATTTGTGTAAGAACACAATATTACAACAACAACGGCAAAGGTCTTCCTCTGAAGAAGAATAAACTACTATCATGACAAATCCGGGTTCTAGCAAAATCAAAGTCTAAATGGAATTCGTAAACAAGGTTGAAATAAGAACTGATGGTTTCAAGAAATAACCTTCGGGTCATTCATACGACGAAATGTGTAGTTCCAATACTCCTACTATAAACCTGAGCCATCGAACCTGCTATTTGATTGATGCTCGAAAAAACCTCCTCATTGCTGCGACTTAAACATGCGCACCTGGGAATGGCATTTCAACTACTCCACACATATAAATTTTCTTCCCAAAATTTATACAATAAATCAAGCCTCTGCTTGTTATCAACACTGGAAGATTAATAAACTTACAAGTTTATTTTATTTTACTATTCAGTTCAACCCATGAATTTACCATACTTATGAAAATCTTTATTTCACTTTCGAGTGTATTTACGTCATGATTTTATATAAATTCAAAAATATTCTATTTGATACAAATATCATTTGCTTCCCGTTTCATGCCTCTCCGTGTTATCTGAAAAATATACTTTGCTCAATGCAAATATCAACTATTCAACCAGAACTGAAATGTTGGTTGAATGCGGGCTTGCGCTAACCACTCTCCTTCGGAAAATCTTCTGTTCCAAACTAGAAATGATTAAACTACTTCATAGGCTCTTTCTCAATGCATATGATTATTATAAAATATAATATCCAAGAATTATTTAGAAAAATTATGAAAATTATTATTATTATTATTAGTGGATTATTATTATTATTATTATTAGTTATATTATTTTAAATATATTTAATTATCATCTCATTATGTGAGAATCCACATGTTCGAACCTTCGAATATGGAAAAGATATCCATTCCTCAACAAAAATAATTATTAACTTTTACAGTTACATCGGCTGATTACCGTGATTTCCCAAAAATATGAAATATTCAAATAAATGCTCGAAATGCTCGGTCATCGATCCTAAACTGTTCTGAGTGCTGAAAATACTCAGAATAACTCTAACAAGTCTTGCGTAAATCATTGCAAGATTTAAATACGAAGAAAAATAAATGTGTTGGTCATCTGCCGAAAAATAGTTTGTTCCAATTAGCTAGGCATAATATAATTCAAATGTGGCTTACATTTATTGATGGTCTTGAAGCGTAGTAAACCTGGTCTGTACCAGATTTATCCATAGACATGCCCTATCGGACAAGCACGTATAATCCTTGTATCGGCCGCCATTATATACCCACAATCCGTCTAGTCAGACATAGTGGTAGTATCTCTTGACGTTTGAATTAACTGTTGTTCCATTTTAATATGGGCTCCTATCAAAGCCATAACAGTTTGTTTAAATGGGGTCAGATCTAAGTGATCTATTCTTAGATATGTCAGTTGTAACATAACTCACGGTAATCTTATCAATACAAGAAGACACTGACAGTCTAACCAATCAACGGCTGTTCTGAAGATCGTTCCGTGGGCATGGCTTCTCGCCATCTACCATGCGCTAAGCAACCTGTAGTTTCCCTTGCGTAGACTAATGAACACCACCGTGATCGACTGGTCTTCAGTGTACTGATAGATCGAAGTGGTTAACAAGTTACCAATATGAAAACTGACTGAAATGGACTTAAACATCCAAGTATTAGGTTATTACTGGACTGTGACAAAGTACTAATTCTAGACAAAGTCTAGCATATGTCCATGTAGAAACATAAATATTTCCACTAATGTCTGTAGAAAAAAAATTCAATCACCTCCGTGATTCTCCTCGCAGGAAACTTACTAAGTTCCACTTCGTAGCGCAGCACTTTTGTGACTATCACAACTTTGAAAATTACTTCTGCGTAGATCCGGCAACCATGTGCCTTGGCTCAGCGTAGCAGCAACTTGCTCTGCAAGTGCTTGTGTTGGAATGAGCTATCGATGCCTCGGCCGGCCGGCTTTTATTCAAAACTGCCAGGGTCACGCGTCATCAGCTGATATCTGGAAATCATCATATCTCTGGTATCCCTGGTCCGATTTACTTGATACTAATTGCATCTCTTTTATTTGGCCGTGCCAGTAATCTGATCCATGTCTCAAGTCTCTACTCCATGGTTAACTATTTAATCAATAAATAGCCTCGACCTCTGCTATTACTCGCTACGTCACTTGACATGCAAGTATCGGTAAATTCTTTCCGATTGCTTCGAGAAGCAATGGAGCGCGATATTCAAATATCTCAACTTTCAAAAGTGGCTGAAGCCTTTCCCTTGATATCTAGGTGTCTGAATCTTGGAATACTCATTCCTAGAGTTGGGCACAGTATATATATATATAAGAATGAAAGTTTGTCTGTTTTTTCTGAATTTCTATGGAAATTTGCGTTATTTACGCGTTTCAGACTGTTTTATGACGGATGCGCGCGAAAATATTTTTTTTGTCTGTCTGTCTCTATGTCTGTCTGTGGACAAAGTGGTTGTTCCCTTATAACTCGAAAACGGCTGGGTGGATCAACGTAAAATTTGGTACATATATCCTTCAGAGGCACGACACTAATCATTGATGTAACTCTTCTCTGTACCTCTCATAAAAGGGGGCCTGCCCCTTAAAATACTTGCTGAAATAGGCGTAGAAGGGCGAGACAAAGCTCATTTTCAGCCCTTCAATGTGAGAAACGAGACTCGGGGGCCTTAAAGGGACCCCAAAAACCACATTTTAAGGCCCTAAAACCAACAGTTTTGGAGATATTTCCAGAAAACTAATTTCATTTAATACAATAACGAAATAGTGCAAGCCGGTAACCATGGCAACGGAATCTCACAGGTCCATCTATTGCTGTAAGACGCAATACAATTTACTTTTATTACATCACTGAGATGGATTGCAAACGGCTATAAGGTTATAACGGAACCAAGTTAAGCTGTAGAATTCATCAATGTCATATAATGCGCTTAAGGGGGTCAAGGGGTACTCTAATTTTTTTTCACGCGATTTACACGTGCGGGTGTGGTACGGAAGGTCTATTAGATCCCTATATTGTTATTATTACTATCATATTATAATACTAGTTCCTACAACGACGACACAAAGCTTATTTTCCAGCCCCCTTGGTGCCCCTAAATAGCCGTAAAGGGTCCCCAAAAACTACATTTTAAGGCTCTAAAACCAACAGTTTCTGAGATATTCCCAGAAAATTAATTTCATTTAATAAACTGATGAAGGAATGCAAGCCAGTAACCATGACAACAGTATCTCAAAAGGTGACATCCAACTTTCAATCTATTTTTGCAACAAGTAAAGCCACTCCATTTATTAAATTTCTGTGAATGTTTGCAAATGGCTATAAGGTTATTGCGGAATCAACAAAAACTGTAAAATTCATCAATACGCTTAAGGAGGTCAAGGGGTACCCTATATTTTTTTCACTCGACTTAAATGTGCGTCATGTGGTACAGAAAGTATATTATGTATCCAAACAAAAACATTATTTTCAAACATTCCTGAATTGAAATGGTTCTTTTTTTTGCTTTTCGGAATTTGGGCCATTGGAGGCTAAAAAACCTGAATTTTCATGCACCATAAACCTTTATGATTTATTAAAGGGGCCCTCCTCTGACACAACAGTGGAGGTCAGTTTTATTTGACGTGAATTGCGATTCGTCTACGAGGTTTGCAATTTTATTTTCACGTCAGGAAGTACACGTTAGGTAAAATTAGTTTCAGTGCATATTATAACTAATCATTTTTCTTTGTCGACAAACAGGTTCCAAGCCCCTAACCATTGCAACAGTAGCTCAATTGATTACGTCTGGTTATTAATACCGAAGACCGTTCGAAGAATGGGTACTTCTGCTAGTAAATATATAAAACTCAATGTTAGTTTGTTTGTTTGTCTGTTATTTATACAAATCTACACCGTTTCACCGATCTGAACCAAAATGTGTATACTTAGCCTTTGGGACCCTGAGAGTAGACTAACACTGTCCACATGAAATTTCGGACAGACCACTCCATTCTCCGCATTTAGGCCCTTTGGCACAAATCTACAACGTTTCACCGATCTGAACCATAATGTGTATACTTACCCTTTGCAACCCTGCGAGTAACACTGTCTACATGAAATTTCGGACACACCACTCCGTCCCTGCATTTAGGCCCTTTGCCGCAAATCTACACCGTTTCACCGATCTGAACCAAAATTTGTATACCTACCCTTTGGAACCCTGCGGGTAACACTGTCTACATGGAATTTCGGACAGACCACTCCATTCCCTGCATTTAGGTCCTTTGGCACAAATCTACACAGTTTCACCGATCTGAACCAAAACTTAAATACTTCCCCCATTGGAACCTGACGAGTAACACTGTTTGCATGAAATTTCGTACAGACCGCTCCATTCCCTGCGTTTAGGCCCTTTGGCACAAATCTACAACGTTTCACTGATTTGAACGAAATTTTGTATACTTACCCTTTGGAACCCTGTGGGTAACAATGTCCACTTGAATTTTCGGACAGACCACTCCATTTCCTGCACAAATCTACACCATTTCACCGATCTGAACCAAAATTTAAATACTTCCCCCATTGGAACCTGACGAGTAACACTGTCTACATGAAATTTCGGACACACCACTCCATTCCCTGCATTTAGGTGATTTAGCCCAAATTCACACCGTTTCATCTAATTGCACCAAATTTTACATACTTACCCCTTGAAATCCTGCTGGTACCACTGTCCACTTGATAGTTTGGAAAACCCTCTCCATTCCCTACATTTAGAAACCAGACAAAATGAACTTGAAAACCACGTTTTTAGGCCCTAGAACATGTCCGTAGTAGTGTACCTCTAAGAATATTTTAATAAGTCTATTGTTGGCTGGTATTTCGGGCTGTATCACGTCGCCCCTACCAGTGTTCTGGTGCAGAATAGCTAAAATAGTTACATCTTGCGCTGCTTATAAATTGCAGTCACGAGCAATAATTAGTGCAAAAAGATTTCTTAGGCCCCTTAAAACAGTTGTCATTATGAATATTATGCCTCCGTATAAGTGCGATGGTGTTGGTGCAGTACATTGAGGTTATCAGCTGCAATAAGCGATGGTGCTTTCAAATTTACTTTCGTTTATTCCGATCCTTATCCTTGAGCGCTATGTGGCGATAAATGACACTATTGCTGCCTCAGGAGCTTGGGACAGCCGAAGTTTTCCAAGTGCTCTGATTATTTTCTTACGGCGCTATGCGACAAAGACGACACTATTTTTCTCTATTATCCTAACAGCCAATGAGATATAGGCCCTAGGCAGTGTCTCTTGTTTCACTTACCCCTGTTTCTAATCATATTTTTCAATTTGTTTGTAAATTACATGTGTCAGTATTGTAGTTAGTAAATAGCAGTTTCCCTATTCATTATTATCATTATCATTACGGAAAAATGTCCTGAATGTTAAGTCCATTATACTGTACTACTTATTACCCCCACCACCATCCCCACCACCACCACAAAAAGTTATATTTTTTCTTTCTGTTAGTTTAAATATCATTTGCCAGTTCTGTAGTAGTTTTCATTATCATCCATACAACAAATGAATCCACACGAGAGTTTTAATTATTTATCATCTCCATGGTTACTACAGGCTATAAATATGTGGGGTCAGAGCCGAGTCCAGGTCGGCAGCCACATAGGAGGTGCTGCGCTCTGAAGTCCTGCAGCGGAGAAGTGTTGTGGTTTCACAACATACTTTATCATAGCGAGGTACGCTGGCTTAGTCGTGGGAATATTGTGAAGTGCTTCTTTCATCCTCGTGAAGAAATAGCACATTAATTTATGAACATGAAGCAGAAAGAATTGGCAGAATTTGGGGACGACTACTGGATGTGGGATTGAGCAATACTCACAGATTTAAATAAGGGATTAGAAGGGAAAGTCGTGATGTATAGATAGGTGTTAGCGTCCAGAATAAATTGAGGTTATTTCGTCAGCAATTAGAGAAGGGCATGTTCCCACACTTTTCATATTGTACCAAGCGTCAAGGAACTAACTCAAATAATTCAGTGTCATATGATCGGTTTGTTAAGTTGATTGATGTATTGAAGAGTTAGTTTGAAAACAGATTTAAAGACCTTTCTGAGAGTACAGAGAAAATTCATTTCTTCGAAACTCCATTTGCTGTTGAGGTCGGTGATGCACCTCTGCAATTATAGGACGAATTAATTGAACATCAGTGTTGTTCCCAATTAAGGGATAAGGGCGCTTAATAAGGAAACTTTTCCGTCTTTCTTAAAATCAGCAAGAAAATACTTGTGCGCCTTTGCGAGTAGATTTGTTGACAAACCTTTTCAAAACTGAAGTTTATAAAATCAAATTTACGTTCCCGGATGAACACCTTCATTTAGGTGGCTGTGCCACTTTATACAAAGTTACAGAATATTGTTTACATTTCTCAATTGGTATTGTGTGTCAGGTTATTGTTGGTATTGGTCCGCGGGTTCGTCCCGCTTCTGATGGCGCGTGCGCCCACAGTGCTGCACACATCGGCTCCTACTGTAACTGAATTGCACGATAGTTGCTTTCAGTGCTTTGGGACATCCTGGTCATCAGTTTCATGTAGTTGGGTGTGTGTTGAGCTTGACTGATGACCTGTATTGCTGTGATGACTGTATTAGGGAGAGGGATGTGCCCCAGGACTTGAAGTAAGGTACTATCCCGGCATTTGCTTGGAGGGAGTGCCGATAAAACCGGTGAAAAACCACACTCAGGATACCCGCGGATTCGAACCTGCGATCTCCGGACTTGCTACAGCTGCCCTCGCGGCCATGGTGTACCACGGAACGTGCACGTTAGTGTGTCTCCTAACAGCAGTGACCCCCTCCACTACCTTCCTTCCCCTCTAATCTCTCATGCCGTCTGTAACAGCTGAATATCGGATACGCCACACCGCTGACGTTAGCAGACGGCGTCATTGGTAACATCCTGTGCTGTGATACCCGTGGTTGTTCATGGTAAGGCCTTGGTGACTCACTTGCTACCACTAACATGGGTACCACCTTGACGAGGACCTCATACGAACCACACGCCAGAAGTAGGGATGATCCATTCTCTTCAGCTCTGTCTCGAACTCGACTGGTTCCAATGTTAGTGGGGACCATTGCACAGTGGGTCAATCGAAATCTAGGCGGACAAAATTATTTATTTTCATAATTAAAAAATCAAAATTTATTACTTCTACAGCATTCTCATATAATTGCCGCTCACTATTCTGGGATATAAACGCATCTTAGTGTAAATCTGTCACCACTGTTCGAGCAGTCTGCATTGGAGGGTGAATGTAAGTGGCTGTGGTTTGGTTGTCTTTGTGGTTAGTGTGATGCTTTAAGATGGAACATGCAGCTGAAGGTTTGATCTTTGTAACGTGTTTCAGTTATTAATGGGCGTAATTGTTACGTAAGTTCAGCTATATTTGCATTATATAATATTTAACTATTATTTTTAGAATTATATTTTCACTTAGATTTTAGTATGTCGCGTCACTCTGCGTCACTTTCTACTTAATGTTAAAATGTAGACAAAGTCTTGTAGTTTACGCCTGTTATAAGATTTTTTGCATCTTTTTGCAATTTACTTAGTTATTTTACGTTTTAGAAGATGCCGCGCAACTATTTCTCACAGTATTACAGCTGTTTGAAGCACTGGCTTCGACGATTATGTCAAAAGTGAAACTTTGTGACTTTGTTAAAAGTAAACTAGGGGTAGAAAATTGTTCTGAAGAGATAACTGAATGCTCTATTCAACTCCTAGTCATAGGCAATTTCTTGCATGTGTAGACGTAGCTTAAAAATGTCCTAACTGATGTTTATTATGAAGTAAACAAATTATATACGTTGCTATCACTCTAAATTCATGATTAAAACGTAAAAATAATTTTGTCCCCTAGATTTCAATGTTGACCCACTGTGATGTACTCCACTATTAGCGTTTCAGAAGGCGAGTCATTGACGGGGATATGACCTGCTTTACTCTATGAACCCGGGTGATGAAAGCTAGTGTTCTTATTTTGTCCATCCGGATTGCTTGTACAGGACATGACCTAGTGGCTGAAACCAATCTTGTACGGTTTGCGCTTAAACGTGGACTATAGTATCGACACGCAGACAAACAGTGGAAAAAGGGAATGGTTGGCAGCCCAGGAATCTCTTAGTCCCTTTAATTTGTGCTTTGTATTTTTATAGCCGCAAGCTTGAATAGATGCAGTCTAACCCGCGACTTTGGGCACCATCCGTGGGAGATATAATGTGTTGTTGTGGATTCATTTTAGGAGATTTGCGAAATCGAAATCGTGGCGATTTAGCCCCGTGTAGTTGGGTGTGTGCAGAATTTGTCTGAAACCCAGTGTTATTGTTGTGTGTATTACTTTATGTGTTTGTTATTGAGGTGATGATTGGGCTTGAGGCGGCCGTGGCCTTAAGGTAGCAGTCATTGTCTGGAGTAGAAACGGGAAAACCCCCCAGGTTGGCCTCACGAGGCTGAGTGGTCCCCGTTCCAGCTCTGAGAGCGGAACAGCAGAGCCGGGGGGAGGATCCGGACTTCCTGGGGGACAGATAAGAATGCTATTCATGACGTGAGCTCAATAAATGGTGGGAAATCTGTTTATGTTTGACGGTGACGAAATGTAAACATTACGCGTCAGAAAACTGTATCATAATGAGGCTCTTTGTAACACTATTTTTCATTATGAAACAGTTTCTCCCACCAATCAGAGCTCAAGAAACAGTTGTGTGACCAATTAGGTAAGGATACGTTCCCGCATGCGCTCAAAATCCAAAATGTCTATATAAATTACCGAAAGCGCACCGTGCATATGTTCGCGTAAATAAACTGGCGATTATGAGACTAGAAATAGCACTGTATATACCTTAATATCCCCAACTCCAATTTCAACACAGCGCATTGCTTTCAAACGACTTCAGTGACAGTTTGACTGAATGCAGATGCGCATCGGCAGGCTGTAAACATTGCCAAGCACACAGAGCGCATGCGTCGGTCGGTCAGAGCACTTGGAAAACGGAGATATCCTACCCAGCGCTTGCACTCTGATCACAAAATTCTAGTGACTGAATCTCAACATATATTTATGAATATTTATGTTAAAACATATAATATAGTTATAATTATCGTCGAACATAAACAGTTGTATGCAACTCGCCTATAATTGTAATTAAGACACTCGTATGGAAATTATGAAACTCGCATATGCTCGTTTTATAAACAAACTCGAGTCTTAATTATTGCCATTATAGGCTCGTTGCATAATGTATTATTCTAGGTCGCTTCATAAGTTGTCAGGACGACGAACCCTCACTGATATATGATCGACCTGGGGTAACCATAGGTTACATGTGATTGATTGATTTATTTACTCATTTATTTATTTACTTTAGCAGAAAAGAGGACAATAGAAGCGTTTGAAATGAGTTACAGGAAAATGATGAAGAACAGATGGGTAGATAGGGTTACAAATGAAGAGGTATTAAGACGAGTGGGAGAGGAGAGAAGTTTTTGGTTACTGCTAATGAAGAGAAGAGAAGACACCCAGGAATAGCAAAAGGAAGGGTCAAGATTAAGAACTGTAGGGGTAGACCAAGGTTAGTTAATTTTTTTTATTTCATTTAGTCAATTTACCCTCTAGGTTTATGGTTCCCACGGACTCAGCGAGGGAATTCACCACTACCGCCTCTATGGGCAGTGTCCTGGAGCTTGGAACATCTGGTCGGGATGGATACAACTGATCAGCACTTCGCCCAGGCGGCCTCACCTGCAAAGCGAACAGGGGATTCATGAGGGATGGGAAGGGATGGAAGATGGGGATGGATAGGCTAGGAAGAGGGAAGGAGGCGGCCGTGGCCTTACAGTAGGTGATGAACCCATGTACCATTGGTTCAAGGGGTCGAATCCATGTATTATGGTAAAAAGAAGGAAGGAAATATACAGTCTTTAGAATGACTTGGAAAGATTTTATACAAGAAGACTGGTTATATGTTGTGCAAGAATATGAGCCCAGGTGGCCAGGAAATGATATCACGCGTGACGCACCGATAAGGAGCCGATCATGGCTATAATTAGAACGAGAGGAACTTTCCGTCGGAGTGAGCGAGAGAAGGTTTCGGAAATTGCTCTTACGCAGCAGTAAAATGGCATCCTCGCAGTTGTGCAAGAAGAAGAATAATTAGATTTAAGCCACTTGCGAGTATAAAATTAACAAAAGTAATACATCATTGTGAATCATTTCGGAATAGAGATTTTTGTGTTGGGAGAGATGTTGTAATAATTGCCTAGGAAAGAAGTGCAAACGTGGCATTACGTGAATAAAAGTTCCCCGAGACCCACGGTGGAGGGGATTAAAAATCAACTACAACACCCACGTATCTTAAGAGTAAATTTCATTTAATATCTCAGAATTGTACGATCGATTTTCACGTGCAAAGAAATCAGTTTACGTTTAGAAAAACAAGCTTTCCAGAGATATAATTTTTAAAAGTGAGCGACCATTGCTTTAAAAGTTGGTTATGAAAAAGACAAGGATTTGATCGTTTTGTCGCCGATTTGTATAAAAGCCCTGTCCGTGCTAGGCAAATCATGCAGTACTTACTAGACCTCGAGAGGTCGTGATACTCTGTATCACCAACGAGCACCCGTAGGGAGTGGCCGAGAAGTATCATCATAGTATCGCCGTGTGAAGACTTAGGAAAATCCTAGTACAGGATTTAGTTCAGCCAGCATCAGTCTTTATAGTGAAAATTCCGTATTACAGTCAAAGTAGGCTGCGAACTTAAAGAACAGGCGATAGGTCTTCAAATAACAGTTCAGTAAAACGACAGAAAGTATCGTAACGTTTGAAGTACCAACGATAGAGAAACAAACAGTTATATAACAGTTAAGGAACCCGATCAGGGTCGGACAAAAATAGTAACGCCTAGTGTATCAAGAAGATAGGAACTAGAGCGCCGAAGAATAAGAAGGGAAAATTTAATCCAAGACATTGTCTAACAGGAGACAAACGAACAGTAAAAGCATTAAGCTACGAAACTAAGTAAAGGAATAGCCATAAGTGCTAGGGAATCATAGGTCACCAATAAAATATTCGAAAGGCCGTAACAGAACAGACTGTAGCTAGACCAACTAAATAGTGTCTAGAAAGAAGCGATTTCGAGCAAATAAAAATAGAAGCCGATTGTCAGGATACCGGATTTGAGGAATAGCCGTTCCAGGGAGGGGTAGATTGATTGAGACTTTCATCATCTTGCCAGATAGGAAGCCAACGTCTAAGAGGGTCAACCCTTGGAAACGGGAAAGAAGGAATCACGTGTGTAAAGGCAAAAAGCAAAGCCTTAGTGATTAAAAGCAGTGTAATGTAAATATAGTTAAATCCGTTTAAGTGTTATAATTTTTAGTGAATGTATTTGTGTATGATAAAAGAATACTAAATTGTATTCAATATGTTACCAGTGTTGAAGGTAAATAATATGTTTGTGTATCAAGAAGTGTTAATGTGTAAAATGGAATTAGGGAAGATGGCTTAAACACATTCAAGTGGGCAAAATGAAACATCGTTGGAAAGTTCGGTCGGTGACCGACATATCATGTGAGTAACCATTTCATTATGTTATATGTTGGGAGGATTTGCGTACAAACCACCTGAGAACGAAAAGAATAGGGATGTTTTTAAATAACAAAGAATAGAATAATAGCACGATCTGAACGATAGAAAAATGAGAAAGTATAAAATAATTATGTGAAATAAATAAATACCTTTGGGGTAATGTAGGAAATAAAATATCAGTGTAGTTGATAAATGATTTAAATATGTGAAAGCAAGCGTAATAATAATAATAATAATAACAATTATATGAATGAATAAAGTTTATAATGAATTATATGAAAATAAGAGTTTGTGAGCTCTTTTAAAAGAATTAATACTTGTGGTGAACACATTGTTTTGAGATAAAGCGATTATTGTCAGGGGAGAGGAGTAATATAAAATTGAGATATATAATCAAATGTTGATTTTTGAATTTATCAGTTCATTGAAGGCAATTTGGCTCAGTAACATGTAAGCGCTGTGAAACACATTAAAGAAATTTGTCACGCTAGGAACGCGTTTGAATACCTGGTAAATTTAATTATGAGGGGCAGTTGGTCGCGGTAATTGAGCTATGGTAAGTCCTCTGATCACGAGGCCATGTGTGTGTTATATTGTAGAAGGGTGTGAAATATTTATTGTATTATGAGCGCAGGTTATAGACAAAGGTCGCCCTAAGTCGCGAATGTTGTAAGTCCTCCAGTATGGGATATGGTTCCCGAGGCAGTGAAAGGAATCGAACCCAGGTTCGTTTATTATTGAAGCCCTTAAATATTTGTTGTTGTATTGAATTATACTTACCCACCAATGAGGAAACTTCATAATTAATAAATGCCGAGTTTAAGAGAATAAGGTCTTGTGAACCTCAATAAAAATAGTATAATGAAAGCCTTGCTTGTTCAAAGAACTACATAATGAAACAGCTGTGTAAAGCTAAGAGTCGTTCGTCCCGTGTGGGCGAGGACCGTAATGTCTGCCTCCCCTGCAATAAATCGCGCTGAGTGGCCAGGCCAGACACCTCGCCATTGATGTTGTGGTAGGTTTGAATAGCCGTCTGTTTTGAAGTTATATTATACAAGAGTGTAGGGTTTGTTTTAACGACCCGGTCTTCGAACCGAGGTTCCTTTAGTTGAAGATTACCGCTTGCAAGTTCAGATCGTTGCTTTATTATGAGATAATGGTCTTTTAAGACAAATAACGATAAGTCCCTAATGTAATATAATGTAGGAATTCACGAGTTCAGTGAAGACAATTAGATTTCGGGAGTGATCTTAATTTTTGACATGTTCAAGTAGTCTTCTGAAGCTCGGGAGTGCGCAGATGTTTTCCCAATCACAGTAGTGAATTGTTGACTGAGAGAGATGGTAACCCATGAACATGTGAAAGCCCAAAATTTAAGTAAATGAATAACAGTACTTTAAGGAGAATTATATATTGTTTTAATTATAAGATACTCATATAATAGGAAGTGAGGTGTTGTAAAAGAATAACACAGAGTATATAAAAAGTATCGAGCCATTTGGGGCTCTTTATTTTATGGAATTTTAAAGGGATACTTTATGGAAGTGAAAAGAGATGTAAGTTTGTTGGTTTATAGGAAACCATTTATTATGATTTAACCTTTGTTTATTTAAGTATTCCTTGTTCACTCTGAACAAGTTAGAAGTATTGGTCAGTATTTTATTTGTTTAATTTGTTGTAGCGCCATTTATTGGAGTAATTAAATGTTTTATAGTAGGAGTTGATTTGTTGATTATTTTGGAAGTGTATCCTCTATTTAATCCAAAATGTGTAAGTCACAGAGTGGGAGAACATACCATAACCCCGAAAATCCCGATTTGAGCATTGCTGGCATACTGTGATTTGCATATTTCATGCTAAATGGGCACAGTACCATCCCGGCATTTGCCCGAAGAGGAAGTGGGAAACCACGGAAAGCCACTTCGAGGATGGCTGAGGTGGGAATCGAACCCCCTCTACTCATTTGGACCACCCGAGGCTGAGCAGACCCCGTTCCAGTCCTCATACCACTTTTCAAATTTCGTGGCAGAGCCGGGAATCGAACCCAGGACCTCCGGGGCGGCAGCTAACCATGCTGACCGCTACGCTACGGAGGCGACAGACCAAGGTTAGAATTTGTTAAACTGTTTGTTTCGAATGTAAGGTGCGGTAGCTATGTAGAGATGAAACAATTAACTCAGGAGAGGTAGGCTGCATCAAACCTGTCAAACGACTCAAACAGCAATCTGTAGCCAGCTTGCAAGCTGTCTATGCAAATTAAACAAACAAATAAATAAATAAAACAAACAATTAAATAATTATACAAATGAAAAATAATCAAATAATTAAACAAATAAAAAATAATCAAATAATTAAACAAAGAAATAAACAAATAATTAAATAATTAAACAAATAAATAAACAAATAATTAAACAAATAAACAAATAATTAAATAATTAAACAAACAAATAAACAAATAATTAAATAATTAAACAAATAAACAAATAATTAAATATTTAAACAAATAAAAATAATCAAATAATTAAACAAACAAATAAACAAATAATTAAATAATTAAACGAATAAACAAATAATTAAATAATTAAACAAAGAAATAAACAAATCATTAAACAATTAAACAAATAAACAAATAATTAAACAATTAAACAAATAAACAAATAATTAAACAATTAAACTAATAATCAAACAATTAAATAATTAAACAAATAAACAAATAATTAAATAATTAAACAAATAAACACATAGGCCTAATTACATAATTAAACAAACAAATAAACAAATAAATAAATAATTAAATAAACAAACAAATAATAAATAATTAAATAAATACCGTTGTTAAATACAAGGTGTGGTCTCAGCATTCTGCTGTCCAATCGCGATACCTGTCAGCAAAGCCGACCATGATCAACAAACGTGGCACGAATTGGAGTGTCCTGGATATTCTCCGGTCTTTGTAAATGCCACATCCGCGGTTGTAATTCGAACCCGCGCCTTGTGTTGTGGAAGCAATATTCGTAAGATTAAGGCTGTAAGAGCGCATGAGTGGAGCCCCACTGGGATACGCGCGCGATAGCGGACGGACGGACGGCAGTGTACGCTCGGCGTCGCGACGGGACAGGCGCCCATAACGTGAGCTGCTCTCATTTCAGTGACGATATTCCGCAAATAATGTCTCCGTGAAATACTTCAAAACAGTTGTGTATGACAGAAATTCAGAGCGCTATTAACTAGCAGGTGTTACAACAGAACTAGACAAATTTCCCATAAATTATTCTTACAAATGCCACTAAAATGAAATTGAAACGTTTTGCTGTTTTCTGCGAGTTTTCTTGTAAACATCATAATTATTATTTCAGTAGCCTACCGAACTATTGAAGGGGGAAGTGAATCGTTCCGTTAATTTTCAGATCTCTCATTGCGCAACAATGTTGGCAGGTGGGCAGCGGGCCACTCCAGTGCGTGTTGGACGGTTGGAATAACTGGCAAGTGCCCAAGTGGCGTAATAAAACACTCATTTGAGTGGTGACACAGCAAAGATGACACATCGAAAAGTGCATAAGTCCAAGAGTATATTTCGGCTGTTTGTTGGCTGTATCATCCTAATATCAGGTAAGGGTCGACACTTTGACATTTCTACTGACCAATTGTGAAGCCGAATTTGATTGACACTTTTGTAATGAGTTTCAGGGCAGTTTGCTTGCGGGTTGTATGTTGGCCCACTTGCTGACGAGAAATGGCGGGATACACTAAAAATGGCGTGGGTTCGATTCCCGGTTCTGCCTAGAAATGTAATTCTAGCCAGAGGGCTCAAACGGGCTACACTCAGCCTAATAATACAAACACCACGATGCTAGACACACCCAAGTGCACGAGGTTATATGACCACGACGTCAAAAAGCCTTTTATGTTCGACCATGGTGAAATGTAAATATTATATGTCAGAAACTGAGGCTCATTATAGTAGGCTACAAGTTTTCATAATGATACAGTTTCATCCACCAATCTGAGCTCAAGAAACAGTTGTGTGACCAATAAGGTAAGGATAGCATCGCATCTGCGCTCAATTCCACAGCCTCCTATTTTAAATTTCACTGCGTGGCGAGTGTCATAGTGAGGTATTCCAGGAGGCCATGGTCAAATACAAGGCATTCTCTGCGCCCCATGCGCTCTGTTCAGTACATAAATCTGGCAAAATCTCGACAGTTATTTATGAATATTTATGTTCGAACATAAAATAAAAGTCATAATTATCGTCGAACATGAACAGTCGTATGCAACTTGCCTATAATGGTAATTAAAGACACTCGTATGGAAATTAAAAAACTCACTTCGCTCGTTTTATAAACATACTCGTGTCTTAATTATAGCTATTGTAGGCTCGTTGCATAATGTACTATAAATGAACCCACAACAACAATTAAAATATAACTATTATATATTAAACTAGCAGCCGAAATCTCTATGGACATCATATTCGCAGGTGAAGAGCTAAAGGAAGTGGGAGACTTCTATTACTTAGGAAGCAAAATAACCAGTGATGGACGAAGCAAAGAGGATATAAAAAGTAGGTTGGCTCGGGCAAGGAAAGTATTTCTACAAAAGCGTAATCTGTTGACATCGAATATAGATTTAGGTACTAGGAAGTCATTTTTTGAAAGCCTTTGTCTGGAGCGCTGAGCTATATGGAAGTGAAACTTGGACTGTTGGTGCAGGAGAAATGAGGAGAATTGAAGCGTTTGAAATGTGGTGTTACAGGTGAATGATGAAGATCAGGTGGGTAGATAGGGTTAGAAATGAAAAGGTATTAGGATGATTGGGAGAGGAGAGATGTTTCTGGCGACTGCTTATGAAGAGACGAGATAGGTTGGTAGGACACATGCTAAGACACCCAGGAATAGCAAGCTTAGTTATGGAAGAAAGTGTCGAGGACAAGAACTGTAGGGGTAGAGCAAAGTTAGAATATGTGAAAAAAAGATTTTCGCGGAGGTGGGGTGTGGTAGCTATGCAGAGATGAAACGATTAGCTCAGGACAGGGAGGGATGGAGAGCTGCATCAAACCAGTCAAAAGAGTGAAGTCTCAAACAACATTAAACTAGCAGGTTTGTGTGAAATGTTCGTATACACAAGGATTGCAGCCAATGGCCTTCAGGACGAGTCAGGGATGGAAATCGATCGTGTACCTGTTGAAAGGAACCATCTCAGCATTTGCCTGGCGGTGAAAATGGGAAACTACAAAAACCATTTCCAGGACGGCCAAGGAGGGATTCGAACCCACGCTGTCGCGATGTAGCTCTTGGGCACCGTGGTCGGTCATACAGGCAGGGTAATGTAACTTCTGTTTAGGGATCAAAGCGGTGAAAGCAAGGTGTGAGTGTACTTGATAACCACGTGTACGCTGCACGGATTTGGTTAAATAATGAGCACTAAAAAAACATTTGGAGGAGAAACAAACAATTTATTCATTTTTTTTTCTTTCGAAAGAACATAAACTCAAATGAATTTGTGTTCAGTACCTTACCTAACATTTACTTCTCCATGACTACCATAGTTCTTTTCTCACCAACTCGTGAAACGTATGTTGTCCCCAAAATTGTGCAGAGCACTGTTTTCATGTTTTCAGGACTTCAACCAATCACGTTATCCCGGTTCTTATGAAACGTTTGTATTTTTAAGGTTTATTATTTTCTATGAAGGGACTGTTTCAATTAATTTTGAAATAAATATTTTTAAAAATTATCTTATTACCAGTCGCCTCCGTAGCGTAGCGGTCAGCATGGTTAGCTGCCGCCCCGGAGGTCCTGGGTTCGATTCCCGGCTCTGCCATGAAATTTGAAAAGTGGTATGAGGACTGGAACGGGGTCTCCTCAGCCTCGGGTGGCCCAAATGAGTAGAGAGGGTTCGATTCCCCCTCAGCCATCCTCGAATTGGATTTCCGTGGTTTCCCACTTCGTCTTCGGGCAAATGCCGGGTTGGTACCCTCTTCAAGGCCACGACCGCCTCCTTCCCTCTTCCTTGCCTCTCCATCCTAACCATCCCTTACCTTCCCTCATGAGACCCCTGTTCGCTTTGCAGGTGAGGCCGCCTGGGCGAGGTGCCAATCTCACCTCACCAGTTGTATCCCTTCCGATTCGATGTTCCCCGCTCTAGGACACTGCCCGAAGAGGCGGTAGTGGTGAGTTCCCTCGCTGAGTCCGTGGGTTCCACCAACCTGGAGGGTAAACGACTAAAAAAAAATAAAAAAATCTTATTATAGGGTGAAAATAACATTTTTCGCAAAATAAATTTATTTCGCGATATTTTGTGGCTACAAAAATTAAAAAAGAATGGCTTATTTAGAGTAAATATATCTTTGTGATAACATACATGTGTTTGCTGAAATATTTCGCGCATATCGTTAAAACCAAAAATTCGGGACTCTACTTATGTTGAATAAAGTGTTGTGGATTCTCTCATGAGATTAGCAAATATTTCCTGACGAGAAATCTGGTGTATGGATACACTTTCTAAGCATGTAGTCTATGTTAAAACACATATAAAAGGAATCACAGTTTTTGCTACAAGTAGAGGTAATCTAATGTGAGATCTGTCTGTTCACCTTTCGGTCACTACATTTGGCATTCTACTAGCACGGCTGGTGCTGCCATCTGGCGACAACATACTGAAGAGATTTATTATTGGGTTAAAGTCTCAACAGGCGACTTCGGTGGCGTAGTTGAGCTTCAATGCCCGAGGTTGCGGGTTCAAACCTGGCCGAAGTGGTTGGATTTTTAAGAGCGTTCAAGATCCCTCAGTATGCCTTACTTCAGAGGGGAAGTAAAGCCAGCGGGTCCATGTCATAGATTTATGGCATTAAAAAGAACCTTCCACTAACTAAACTTGTGTGAAGCAAAATTTATAGGTTGGATTTGATTAATTTTCTTAAGTTCCAACGTTCGTCACAAGGCGCTGGTTGCGATGGCATCTAGTAGTAGCCAAGTTCACAGCTAGGTGTCGTGGACGGTAGCATTTGGTAGCGAAACTAGGAACTACTTGAAATTATCGTCTGCATTCCTTACTTGAATTAAAACAGATAACACACACTAATACAGCCATCACAATTAACACCGGTTATCAGACAGATTCTACACACACTCAAAGTACACGGGGCTACATGACCGCGATATCGCAGCCCCTAAACTGAGGAACCAACCAACCAACCAACCAACCAAAGTCTCAACACCAACACACTTCAAAACATGTTCTATTCTTCTTCTTCTCCTTCTACTTTCCGATGAGGCCTGCTAGGGACCACGTGCCAATTTCAATTCTTCACACTTTGTTGTTTTCTCTTCCGTTCCCTCCAGTACTCCTTCATCCGTTCACTATGCTGCTTCTTTCTGTCCTCGGACCACTTCGCACCAGGTTTCTTTGGCAATCTTCCTTGGAATCCTTTCATACTTAATACCCTTTTTCTAAAGATCTCTCTGTTCACCGTTTCTTCTTCACTTATATTATTTCTTTCTAAATCTTTCTTTACTTCTTGAATCCAGCTAGTTGTTGCCCTTTTCTCCCAAAGGTACTTGAATATCCTTTTTGTTAATTTGGAATCATCCATTCTGTAAATATGTCCAAAAAATTGCAATCTCCTTTTTCTTATCGTTTCTGTTATATTTTCTATGTTCCTGTATATTTCATCATTAGATCTTAATTTCCATACTTCTGCTGTTTTCACTGGGCCTAAAATTTCCCTCATGATTCTCCTTTCTAGTACTTCAAGTTTATCTAATCTATAGTTTAGTACCAGACATTCACTTGCGTAGAGGCATTCCGGTTTCACCACTGTAGTGTAGTGCCTTATTTTAAGATTTTTAGATAAGCACTTTCTGTTATAAAACAAGAAGTTCCGTGAAGAACTATACAGCCTACTTTTCATGCCAATGATTATTCTACAGAATATGAACCTATCTAGAATAATGACGAAATTAAGTTGCTAATATCGAAATTTCCAATTAGTTCGAAATACTGTATACCTGGCATAATGTATCCTAATAGAGCACTACAGTTGGCAGCCCTGATGACTGAATATATTCTTAGTTCCGTCTCTTAAGGTACAAAATACAAAATTTGGTTGAAGTCCAATGAATAGCATGGACGTTACATGCAGTTAAACATTGGATCTAACAGCGCGCGTAAAATCATGTTGGCAACAATGTCATGCATGTATTGGTCAGAAATAATCTGAAATAATATGATCTATTGTTGTGCCAATTTTGAATGAAATCCATTAGTTGGTATAGAAGTTACATGCATTTTAAAATTGGACCTATCAGCAGGCTTAGAATCATGTTGGCAGCACTGACGTATATTTGTTACTCCAAATTCGTCTAGAATGCCAGGTACTATACGTGTGCAATGTTTAGAGCTATTGGCTTGCATACTTTCTGATATATTGATATTAGGGTAACAAAAATAGGGACAGCACATATTAACAGTTGGCAGCACTGGTTGCTCCTTAGAATACGCATAGTCATATCTGTTATGGTACACATAGCACATACGAAATTTGGTTGAAATCCAAATGATAGTATGGAAGTTACATGTATTTAAAGTTGGACCTGTCAGCAGGCTTAGAATCATGTTGGTAGCACTGACGTATATAAGTTACTCCAAATTAATATAGAATGTCAGGGACTATACGTGTGCATAGTTTAAAGCTGTCGGCTTGCATACTTTCTGATATATTGGTATTTGGATAAAATAAATTAGGAGCATTTATTAACAGTTGGCAGCCCTGGTAGGTCTGAAGAATACGCTCAGTCATATCTGGTTATGTACACATACAACATACGAAATTTGGTTGAATTCCAATTGATAGTATAGAAGTTATATGCATTTAAAAATTGGACCTATCAGGAGGCTTATAATCATTTTGGCAACACTGCCATGTTTACCCTCCTGGAAATTAAACTGAAATATTGTGATCTGTACGTTTGCCAATTTTGAAATAGCTCCCATTCATACTTTCCAAGATATCCAACATGGAGCTCAAATTTCAATTGCGATTTTTTAGCAGTTGGTAGCACTGACATCATTTTCAAATATGGCCGTGAGATATTCAGGTATAGATCTTTACTCCTACCAAATTTTGTTTCGATTGCTGCAGCCGTTTAGGAGTTGATAGGGGGGGACACACACACAGCCAGACAGACAGACAGAAGGACAGACAGACAGACAGACAGACAGACAGACTGACAGACAGACAGACAGACAGACAGACAGACAGACACACATTTGCCCGATCTCATAAGTCTACTTTTTCCTCATTTTTGCAAAATGTGAAAAGTAGGCTAAAAATTCTTAGTGATACCATATGCTCTTTCCATCTTGTGTACATGTTCTATTATTATTATTATTATTGTTATTATTTAAAATAAAATGATTGGTATTCTGCGCAAAGGCAGGTCCGAGCCTCCAAAGAGACTATCTTCAGCCGGAGTTTACGTACTGTAGGGTGGCAGCTCCTCCTTATGTTGGCCAACAGCGCGCAGTACCTAGAACCGGCATACCATCCAAGTTCCAACTACACACAATGCTGCTTAACTGCGGAGTTTTCATGGGAGTCTGTGTTTCAACACGGCCAGGCCGTTTACCATTATATATATATATATATATATATATATATATATATATATATATATAAAAGGCCAAGACGTATGTTTCACAAAGAAGAGGAAGTTGGAAGGTGTGTGTTGTGCCAAAATGTTCCGCATCGTCTGAATAATGCAGGAAAAATCTTGCATTCTTAGAAAAGTTAATGGAAATACGAGTATATTGTATGTAATTGTTTATAAAGCCCCTGTGTCGCGTCGAGCCCACATAACACTCTACACATGGAGCGCCCACAAGTAACGCATCGTAACAAGTCAGCATTCAAAAGAAACAGAATTACTCACAGCAATGACAAATTGCTCTCTGATATCTTAAATATCGACAATCTGTTTATAAAAGAATAAACAAGACGATAGCTGCTGTCAGAATATGTGTCTCTGAGCCCGCACAACAGTAAAGCCGAGAGGGTGGATGTTTAACATTCGCTCAGTTCCTTTCTCGTTTCATCCCATGTTTTGCAGGTTTCAGTTTTAGCTTTTCTTGGCAACCTTGGTGTTCTTGGACTGGGCACCCTCCTGTGGTCTTATTGCCATTCCAATATAAACTTCAATAAACTGCGCTAAGTCCTTGTGTGAAAGTATAAGAGGCTAGGGGTTTTATTCTGTGCTATCGCTGTCTCATTGCCAGCAGATGCGCTTCCAATATCAGACAGCTTTAAACTGCTCATTTCATTGCGGACATTCCTGGTGCTCGTTACTCGATATGGACTGACGTCAGAGCCAGGATACTGGGCTAAGATAGAAGCTGCCAGAGATAAGAACCACATGGTACACAGCCGGTCCAAACAGAACTAACTAACTAACCAACTAAATAAATAAATAAATGAATAAATAAATGAATAAATGAATAAATAAATAAATAAATAAATAAATGAATAAATAAATAAATAAATTGATAAATGAATGGGTAAATGAATATATGAATAAAGTGTGTTTGTCGGGCGGGCGGGAGATGCTGATATTGGAATATTCTAAGCTAAGCTGAGGAATGCAGAGAACCTGTGTCGACCCGTGGCTCTATTGTTTGTGCTCGCCATTCACTTTGAAGGCGCAGGTTGTGACACAGATTTGACAGCCTCGACACATGATTGATTGATTGACAGCCTCTGATATGACATATTGCTAAATAATTGCGATTGAACACAGATTGTACCGACGAACAGTTTAATTGAGGATTTTGTGCTCAAACGTAGTCCATGATAAAACTGTAATTGAGGTAACACACACGATGAAGTCGAGTACTGCACAAGTCCGGAGATCGAGGGTTCCAATCCCTAGCACTGTGGTGTATCCAAGCAAATGTAGGGAAAGTAACTTACCAGGACACCCCACCCTAATATTTTCAGTTACAGGGAAAAAGAAACTTGGACTGTTCGTGCAGCTGAAAATAGGAGAATTGAAGCTTTTGAAATGTGGTGTTACAGAAGAATGATGAAGATCACATGGGTAGATGGAGTAATAAATGAAGAGTTATTAAGGCTAGTGGGAGAGGAGAGTTGTTTCTGGTGACTGATAGGCTAATGAAGAGAAGAGATAGGTTGGTACGACACATACTAAGACACCCAGGAATAGCAAACTTAAATATTTAAGGAACGGTCGGGGATAAGAACTGTAGGGGTAGACCAAGGTTAAAATATTGCCTTGGGTGTAGGGTGTGGTAGCTATGTAGAGATGAAACTATTAGCTGAGGTCTGGGTGGCAATGGAGAGCTGCAGACTCAAACAACAACAACAACTACACACAGTACTATAGTCACCCACAGAAACACAGGTTATCAGACAAATTGAGCATATAGTTTTAAGAGAGCTGTCCATTCTGAAGATGTTGAATTAATCTAATCAGCCAACAAGTTGTTTGCCGGCGCATGTTGAGCACCACTGCAATTCCTTGCCATTGCATACAGGACCATTCTTGAACAGACGACTGCCGTAAGTGTTGACGCATTTTCCTTGCAGTCACACACGAAGAATAAGCTTAGTGTGTGACATTTAATCTACGCAGACTTACTTGAATATCTTGGTGAAAGTTACACAGTTTAATAAAGCGGGGATCATGTACAATAGAAATGTGCTGCACTCAGCTTCCCCAAGCCCTCTCATCTGACGCGGCGATAGCACTGGATGTTCTAAGTCCAACACTTTTTTCTTTTACCGTATTTATTAGTGTTGAATTGAAATGCTTTTCAGTCGGTCAAAAGAAGTGCATCCAATTGTGATGGGTGTTATTCTCTGAGATTAATACATTCGCTATAAGCTCTTGGATGTGATGACGATCGATACTAGTGCAATTGTGCGTTCTATAGCAATACAGCTCAATGTGACAGTGGCTAGCACTCTTGGCTGCCATACAAGTTCGAATAATAATAATAATATATATTTATATATATATATATTACGAGGGAAGTGGAAAAATCTTGCATAAGACCTTGAGAAGGGTCCGCACTCCTCAAGAGTGTGGGATTCTTACCCACTAAAAAACCACACCCTGTCCTCTTGACAAAACCCATCCCGGGACCACTTTCGTATTACTTCAGGATGGAGTCATTTTCTTTGCTTCACAAGCACCATCTTACTTCTCCATTCATAGCCCGCGGATCGCAGACAATCAACTAAATCGTGCGAGTCCCCATCCGACTTCTTCTGACGAAGGACAACCTCAACAAAGAAAGCGACCGTATCCCAGCTGAGCTCGTTCCTCAGCATATTGCCAACTATATTGCCCGGTGTTATTGGACCAACCTCAGCTTCAAGTCGTTGTTTTTCCGCTGCCCAACGATTGCAGACGAATAACGTATGATAAGCGTCATCTCGTTCGTTCTCGCAGTAAATGCATATTGGACTCCTTACTTTGGCCATACGATGAAGGTAACACCGAACATAGCCATGACCTGTCAACATCTGAGTCAGAAAGTAATTAGTTTCCCCATGCTTTCTGCTTGTCCACTCAACCAGACTCGGTATCAGCCGAGCAGTCCACCTTCCTCTGAGATCGTCATTCCACCTCTGCTGCCAAAGCTCCATCTTCCGTGCCACGGCTTCCTTCCGGGCTTGAGCCTTGCCCAGTTCTACTCGTCGGAAGTATACGTCTTTACGTTCTTGCGCGAGTAAGTCTATTGGCGCAACACCTGAGACAACCAGAACTGCAGGTTCCGAAACTGTACGGTAAGCACACGCCACCCTCAGAGCTCCTCTCCTCTGAATTGCAGCTAGGCGTTTCCTACACTTCTCTATCCTCAGCGAATCAGACATAATAATAATAATAATAATAATAATAATAATAATAATAATAATAATAATAATAATAACACTTCCAGTGCAGTTGTCTATTTGCCACGTGAGACACTGCAATACAAATAGGCCAATGGTCTAAGCTCGCGGACCCGTGCGAGAACTCTCACATGTGTATAAACCACCCGCCTAGCTTTACTGTTATGCGGGCTTCTTTAAATATGCATATTTGCTTAAACGCACTTTTGAAAACAATTGTGGGTTATGTCCAGTGCTATGCGGGCTGGCCGCGACACATTTCAGGCAGGGGCTACCATCATGTTTATTTGTTTACTTGTTTAAAAGCACTTTGTAAACAAATAAATATATTTCCGTTGACTTTTCAAGAAATGCAAGATTTTTCCTGTACTGATGAGACGATTTGGAAGATGTTGGTACGAGCCACTCCTTCTAACTCCCTCTGGTTTAGGAGCTTGAGTTTTGTGAAACATACACCTTAGCGTATCAATTATCTATTATACCAGGTGGCCCGTTTGCCCCGTGCAATCTAGTTTTAGGTGTCCCGCATGTACTAATGCTGTATGGGATGCCTCATAACTGATTTCCAAGGGGGTCACACTGCATGCTGGCCGATTATGCCAGAATACAAAGGAATAACAACCGGACGGCCGCTAACTGCATGTTTCGCCACGCTACCCGTCTAATGCACCACATTGCCTTTTCGAGACTCGCATTTGAGAGCGTAGGAGACTCATAATTATGTGGTACAACAACACGACAGTTGCTGGCAACATATTTACAATGGTTGGTGTATTTAGCGTCGATGAGTACACGGTCATTAAAATAATCTATGGAGAAATTGGTCGTAATGCCGTTGAAGCTCGTAGACGGTATGCACTGGTGTTTCCAGATATACGTCTCTACAAGTATTTTGCGAACAGAACTGCAATTATGAACGAAGGGAATGTTCCAGGAACAGCCAGCAGGACTAGACCCGTGTGCAGTAATGCTGAAGTTGTGCAGAATCGTACACACCGTCACTTAAACTCCAGCTTACTGAGCTACTGCTGATAATAATAATATAATAATAATAATAATAAAAATTATAAATCATATCAGCAAGCAGGTCAGACATTATGCTTATTGATAAAGTGCAGAAGAAAACTCTTATAATAGACATCGCAGTCCCTAACTGGCATAATATCCAGCACAGTTATGTTACGAAAGAGACGAAATACCTGCCTCTGGCTGAAGAGATCCGACAGATGTGGCGACAGAAATGTGCCACTGTATTGCCTATCATAATCTCTTCCACAGAGATCACACCGAAGTCGCTGAAGGCCAACCTCGATAAACTGGGGCTCCACCTTAATCTGCATATCAGTATGCTGAAAGTAGTTATTTTAGAGACCTGCTCGTTCCTCAACCTACCAGTATAGAGAACTCCACTCCATCTTGCAACAAATGCCGACGAAATGGTAATAATTAATAATAGTATCGTATGGCCTCGGGTACCGGGTACACGCTTTGATATTTGACACGCAGTGGGTAGTTTGCATGTTGAATTTCGTTGTTCCTTGAAGCACTATGAAATTCTAAGCTACTTGAACACTATAGCACTTCCTAGTAGAGATATTAGGAACATTGTGTTAGCGGAAGCTCCTGAGATTAATTTTGCCATTATGAACACGGCATATTGAATTCAAATGGGTTCTTCGACATGCCAACATCGTATGACATGCGTGTCGTATTTTTGCCGCCTTTCAAAAATCACTTACCATTACCAGGAGCGAACCTGCAAGCTAGGGGTTAGTAGACCGACACGTTAACCACTCACCCACCGTGGCAAGCTGATTAATTGGTGAATTGTACCCAATAACATGGTGAACATATCAATAATAATAATAATAATAATTTGAATTTAGAATTAGAATGTATTTATTAATTACAATCGATATTACATTTGTGATATGTCTCAGGAATCGGACGGTAACACCGGTGCAGATTATCTGTGAAACATTACAACATTATACAGAGTGCATGCAATAATAAACTTATGTTATAGATTAACTATTCTTGTTACACCTTATTTGAGGGAATAGGCGAAGTCACTGTATGTAAAATCATCCAGATTAAAACCGTATATTACATTGTTATTAAACATAGAACAACGAAATATGCACAAACAAAAAATAACATTTATTTCTAAAAATAAAAAAAAAATATTCGTCAAAATCATACAAACAATTTCTTTATAACAAAATGCCATTTTACAGTCCTGTTAATGACGTAGTTTTAGTAAACACACTTCACACACGAAAACAATATTATTTCTCTAGAAAAGCATGGAAATAAAGACATCATATATTGAATATTAGGCCTATTTCTCCTATTGCAAATAAAAAAGAAAACGTCCATTCATCAAGTAATGTTCTCATTAATCTCACTCCTCTTAATAATAACAAATGTCTAATGTTCATTCGTCACCTGATTCTTCTGTAGAGTCCAGAGCATCGTAGTCATTGCTATACTGGTCTTCATCATTTGATGTCAAAGTTCCTTGGGGGTCATTAAGTAACTCAATAGCTTCCATAGATAGATTGCCTATGTACGTGGCATTGTTCTTCCTGCACTCTCCCATTTTTGTTAATATTATGGGATATCAACTTAGTTTTGTTTCTTAGCTCCTGCACCTGAGTGTCAGTAAGAGTTAGTTGTAGGATCAAATTTATTCATAACATATTGAAATATGACGTCTTTGCATGGGAAAGACTATTTTTGGCAAGGCATAGGATGTGACCGCCACGCGTTGAAAAATTATTCTCGCGGCAATGCCCACATAGTCACTGAAAATAAGAAAATAAACCATAATGCACATTCGTGCGCAACCAAACCAGTACAGATCCTGAATCTACATTAAATTTCCTATCGAATGACGTTTAAAGTAAAGTGGCACTATGAGGCACTCATAAAGTAAATAATTAATTTAGCGCAGAAAGCTTTTATTACTCATAAAAGTGCGAACACATACCTCGTTTCACTATTCCATGAGCCGCAGAAGACAAAACACCCCGTTAAACTCACAAGAATCACAACGTTCGGTTCACTCCGACACCTCCTATAAAATGACCTGATAACTGCCAGGAAGACGTTTCAGCACCTATAACCTCCCTCCTACGCACCAGAGAGCGGAAAGGAAGACCGAAGGTCACCATATGGTTTGTTCACTATCGAATGAGCCAGTTTTCACTTTCATTTGCGACAGTGAATGTTTTCCACCTAGATATGGGATTCGACACACTGTGCGACGCGGCGTCTAGCAAAATGAAACAATTTAATAACAAAGGTAAACTATAACTAAACATTCATACACTTAATTAAACACACACCCATTCTCACCTCTTCACATCTACGCCACTGACAATCCTGTGTTCCACGAACACTGTGACATAATTTCGGGGCGGTCTAAGCCTTTACAACAAGCTAAAACAATTAAAATCCCTGGCGTGTTTCACATTCCTATGGCACGCTTCAACTGGACACCTGTGCCCTCGCAGCGCGCGACTCAAACCACGTGACAGATTATATAATCCAGCCCGTTACAATCTCCAATACCGGCTGATTCATTCATTGACTCTGTTGGCAAGCAACATGTCGACTCATTTATGTGGCGGTGCACTGGCCTTGGCTGGAAAACGAGTTCTGAAGCATTCCCTCGCTTGCCTTCCCTGGCCGAGAATGCACACCTCTGTCACCCAACAGGCAACATTATAAAAATCTGATTTACGCTAGACAAAAACGCAAATCTTTCATACATCCTACATGTTAACAAAATGAAACTTCTACACACTATTCCTTTCACTCCCTCGCGTGGTGATACCCCAACGGAGTTGTTTCCATACACACTGAACAATGAACAAACCGCATTCGAAACACATCGACTTTCATACGCTATCCACTATGCTAAAACATACCCTCGATTGAAAAAATAATGAATGCTAATAACAAATGAATTTAAAATACATTCAATAGCATGAGCTATTATCAAGATAAAAATGTAATATCTATTTACACACGAGCATAAGCTCCGATTTCGCATTAATGCCAATTGCAATTTCATGGGATCCTCACAATCCTCCATAACTTCAGAAATACTACCACTTATACTCAATTCTGGTCTGTCGTCAAAATAAGTCGGATATATTCGACCAGCTAAGGTAAAACATACGCAGTTACATACTTGGGTTTAATAAATGTTAATAAGAGTAAAACACAACAGACATCAATACCCGACTTCCCGTTTAAATTTCAGCTGTGACCCTACTTATCTTCTCTTATCCAAAGTCGTGTATGAAATAAAAGGAGTTCTACCAACTTGCCAAAAATAGTCTTTCCCATGCAAAGACTGTATTACAATGCGGAAACTCCTTCGCTAAAAGCCTCTCGTATGCCAACTGCACATGGAATTACAAACATATTTAACCAATATCAAAAGGTTATCATCTTCACTTCCTTAAAACTGGCATTCCTTAAAAAGGGCATAATTCCTCAGCGTTGCCAAACCAACCGCTGGTATAACAAACAATAACATCAGTTGTTAATCCAATAATTTATACATGTCACCGACCATTGGACTAAGCGTGAAAGACCTCCTCACAATTACTTTAAAAACGTTACTAGGATATCTCTAAACTGTTGCGTATACATTTAATAAAAATACAGTACTGTCACTACATGCTTCTGGTTTCACTTTCACAGATGAAGGAATGCCATGTCTCCAATATGACATTATATTACCCATCGTGAATAAATAATCACAAAAATTATTTGTGTAGGCTCCATAAAGATCAATCTCGACGAGGTAATCAAACTAGAACTTCCCTAGCGTCGGATGATAAAGATCTTCCAAGAAGATTCTAACTGGCTGAAAGATCATAGCTTTCTTCAATAAAACATACAGTTAGTAATATTCGTATTATCTCCACTCTGAACGAATGTCTATGAGTTCTAACGACAATCATCGTTTCCACGTTAAATGTTTCTCTCCAATACGATGCTAAGATCGTAACGAGGCTGTGATATTTCAACAGATATCACCATTCCTTTCTTCTCTCTTGATGTTACTTGTCGACGGATAAGAGGCCCAAATTAAACTAAAAAATTAATTTAAATGGTAACATAGACGAAAATGTCTATCACCTGAATTCTAAAAGAATTCATAAGCGTAGAAAATAAATTACTGTTCCTTAAAGGAAATGACAAAAATACCAGTTCCACAAACAAGTTAAGTTCTCAGTTCAGAAATTGGACAAACAATGCTGAAAACGTCGAAAGGCGATCACTACAAATGATCTCGAAGAATAAAATGTCTATACATGGAATACATAAATGTTGTGTCGAAATATGGATAAAGGAATTGCTCTAGAATGTCACTAATAATGCTCTAACTACAACTTTAATGAACACAGCTGCCTTGTCTGGAAGTCTAGAAGTTCAAATAGAGTATTGTAAAATACTCAGTTGTTACGTCCTTCAAGGATCCAGGTTGGATCCTAGTTCGTCTCCAAGAACTCAAGACCTCAGGCGAGTAAAGAATCCCTCTCCTGGAAAACATCAAGCTCCGACCGGGATCGAACTGCGGGCCGCCAACCATCATCTTCTTTGTGACCGGGTATACCCTGGACCTCTTCATAGTCTTCATGTCTCTTCTCACTCCGTCATGGTACAGTTTCATCATAACAACGAGAAGTGTCGAAAGTTCAGCTTCACGTTCCGAAATAAGTTCGAAAAGGAAGTCATGGACCTCACTCGTATACTGAATATTCATGGAGATGGAGTATGAATATCGTTTAGTAGTCGCTGGTGTTAATATCGAGCTCATGTTTGACGATAATGCACTCGAATGTGGTTGTACATAACGTCTCATGTTTGCTCGTAAAGTAGACAGTCATGAACAAACTCCTCTAACGAAGCTCCATCGTTGAATATATCGCTTCTATCTGCTTGTATTCCTGGCGCACATACTAATTTAGTCCATAATTGTAATCGTATTACGATATTCAATAATGTTCTTCGGTTGATAATCCACCGTCATCACACTGGTGTTACTATAAAGTTCCTCACTAGCAATGCTAACAATCTCTGTTACTCATGTGTATCTGTGCATTCACTGTAGTCTGCCTCGAACAAAAGTGCTTTGTAGCGCTGGATTCAGACACTTTTCTAACGCTTCACAAAAAAGCTTATATCTTCCAAAATATTCCTACGAATTCGATAGAAGTTCGTAATACACTTCACTAGATTATATACTATAATCTGTAGTAGAAATAATGTTTCAGAATTCGATCAGTTTGAAGTTATTGCGGCATTTGTACTCCTCGCAACTTCACTCATTTTGCTGGCGCGGCAATCTCCAACTCCTAGCATCGCGATACCACGTCTCCATGAATCGACCTTTCGCGGACTCGGTGATGCACTCGGGACTCCAATCTCTCCCGACAAAACACGTCTGATCAGTTCGAACTTCAGATGAACAAGAGCCTCGATGCTTGGCGTCTCCCCTCCAAGTCACCGAATCTGGCCGCCTTTTCCGTTCCCTCGAAAATTTGAGCGGGCTCTAGAAAATTGCTTATTCCTTCAAATTGCGACCTGCTGTCGGCTTATAAAATATCTCCAATATTTTATTATAATTTTCTTCACTTTACCATTACATAAATTCACTCTCTTAGGGCTTAAATGTGATAAATATCCATAAAATTTAGTTGCTGGAACTCCCGTCTCCTCTAAAACTTCTTCTTATTGGCTGTGGGCTCATATCCAATCGGATAGTTTATAACAATGTTTAAACAATTCCTGGGATGATTCGCTGTTGCTAGGCCGATTGTAGGCTTCTCGAACCTTACATTGCGCAATATGATCACGTGACGGAATTTCCCTCCTACTCGACGTCGCCACAAGACTGGTTTCTGACAACTTCCAGCCTCGATATTGCTTGGTTAAATTTTATCATGGGTTTCGAAAAATAATCCCATTTTCATTCCAAGTAATTCATTTTACGGGGGCAGTACCACCATGATGGTGCGCTAACTTACACCTTCCGAGCCGTTACGGAATATCTGAATTTTCGATATTCTGAACGGTGGATAGGTCGTGGAGGACCCTGGTAGTGGCCACCACGATCGCCTGATCTAAACCCTCTGGACTTCTTTCTGGGGGGCTATATAAAATCAAAAGTCTACGAAACGGCGCCAGAAAATGTTGATGAATTAAAACAATGCATTGGTGAGACCTGTGTTGCAGTGACACCTGAAATGTTACGACGTGTCCATGCAGACATTGTATTCGCCACTAGGGACATGTCTTTGAGCATATTCATTATGAATAGCTGTCCAAGTGTGTCATTTCAATTTATTTTCTAAGCTTTGAAGCAATAATATGTAGGCTTTTGTCCATATAGCAAGCAATGCTATTGTAGAGTGGAATTTCTGTAGCCTACATGTGAACATTAATGTGTTATTAAACTTTCTTTTCTGCATGTGGCATATTTACAAACGAACTATGTTTATTACAGAAATCGCTGCTTGCAAAGGAGCGTTACAATGTGGTAAACAATATGTTGGATGTTGTGCAACAATTTACCAGTAATTTTACTCCACAAGTACTGTAACAGGATTCCTATTATTATTATTAATAACTTATTATTATTATTATTATTATTATTGTTATCATTATTATCACTATGATGTGTGCACTAGACTTGTAATAGCCTAATAAAATAACAACAGTGACACAGGTTATCAGACAAATCCTTCACACACTCAAGTACACGTGGCTACATGACCACTATGTTGCAATGACCCTAAAAAGCAACAACAAATCATTATTTCAGTACGGCGTAATTCAACGTACCGTGCGAAGGCTTCGATCACAGTACTGATGTACGGTCTGCACAACATCAGAATTGTTGCAGACGGGTCTAGCCATGCTAGTATGTGCTTCAACAATCCATTACCTCTTAATTACAGCTCTGTTCGGGGAAATACACGAACAGAAGGCAGGCGTCTAGTTAGAATCTCCTGTGCATGTAATGTGCGAGCTTTGGTGTGATTGTGACCAGATTCTTCATAGATTAAAATTATATGTGTGTTGGTGAAAACCTCAGCCATTGTCGATGTGTTGATAACAACTTTAATACTGCTGTATCACGTGCAAAGCTACTATTCTGCGCTCGCCAACGAGGCTTCATACCGCTACGGGGAGCATTAGACGGGAGCACTGTGGAACACGCAGCGTGCTGCCGTCTGGTTGTTATCTCTTGGCATTCTGACGTAACTTGCTTGCATGCAAGGTTACCCCTTAACAATTCAGTTCTTAGACCTCTCGTTCATCACTAGTACATACAGGACACTTATAAGTAGATGGCACGGCGCAAATGGGCCACCTGTTATAAAACAAAGTGTCCTGACTGACTCATCATCGCCCAGCCAAAACTATTAAAGTTAGAAACATGAAATTTTGGGGATTTCTTCGTTGTATGTCGAAAACGCCCACTAAGGAAGGATTTTTGGATATTCAGGTTCTAAAGGGGTGTTAACGGGGTACACCTGCATTTCATTGAATAACAATATCTCCCGATTGTGATACTTGGCATATAAACTCATCATTAAAAATAAGAAGACATGTGCCTGAGGGTTTTTCGATATGGTGTATATTATGAGGTGAAAGGGGTGAAAGTTGGGGTTGAAGGATTCCTAACGGAGCGTGTATCACTTAAACGACATAGGTGTGGAAATTGAAACTCAGCGGTAAAACATCAGCTTAAAAATAAGTAACTAGGTGTTTGACCGTTTTTTTATAAATCCAATTTAAGGGTCCCATGAGGAGGGGTGAAATTCTGGGGAACAGGAAAGAAAGTGTCCTAACTGATTGACTGACTCGCTCACTCATCAAACTCATGGGGTAAACACCTTTAAAATAAGTAAATAGGTGTTCGACCATATTTTTCATAAATCCTATTTAAGGGGTTCATGGGGAGGGGTGAAATTCTGAAAAATAATCGCAAGAAAATGCCCTGACCGACTCACTCATCATCGCCCAGCCAAAATTATTGAAGTTAGAAACATGACATTTTGGGGATATATTTGTTGTATGTCAAAACCGTCCACTAAGGAAGGATTTTCGGATATTCAGGTTCTAAAGGGATCTTAAGGGGATTAAACCTGCATTTCATTG
Organism: Meconema thalassinum; assembly: GCA_946902985.2. Lineage (NCBI taxonomy): Eukaryota > Metazoa > Arthropoda > Insecta > Orthoptera > Tettigoniidae > Meconema > Meconema thalassinum. The sequence continues at coordinate 210,920,692 of OX336399.1, read as the reverse complement.
AATAACAATATCTCCCGTTTGGTTTAATTGGGGGATGTGATATTCGGCATATAAACTCATCAGTAACAAGAAGTTCCGTGACGAACTAAAGAGCCTACTTTTCATGCCAATGATTATTCTACAGTATATGAACCTATCTATTGTCCGTCCAGAGTTAAGAGTGTATTATGGGCTCTTATGGGCTTTTATATTTAGCGGACTCCCCCAGAATTGATGACATCGAAGTCTTTAAAACTAGATTTTCGCTATGTTATTTAATAGGTTAATGGTCATGGGTGGAGAGCACATGATCCTCAGCATTCATTTAATGATATGTGATTCTTACATTCTTGATATGCAACATAACTTTGTAATGTATCTGACAGCAGTGTCTGCGCGCTGGATGGAACAGCGCGCACGCTGTTGTACGTGTCTTGGCTCTACACTGAACGTACGAGTCCAGTTCTCTTCAAGATATTTGAAACAGTGTTGAAGTGTAAGGATCGTTTTGTGTAATAAAAATAATTGTGATTTAGGTATAAGTAAGTGGCAATAAAGATATGGCTGATGTTCCGTTTGCGAAACGAAAACCTGGGGAAATTTTAAGGCGTAGAGAACGACAGATAGTTTGTAACGTCTACAATTATATAAAGACCAAGAATCAGGAGAAAAGTGTGGACTAGACTGCGAGAGAAACTGCTGAAGCATGCGGCGTTTCAAGAACCACGGTGTTTAAAGTTCGAGCCGAGGCTACCAAGGGCCCTTTCGTGTCTCCAGGTAAGAAGAGAACGCCGAAAACAACGAGGCGAAACAGCAGGGTTTTGAAATACAATGACTTTGTACGGAGTGCAGTTAGACGGAAAGTGCACGAGTTTTTCGTTAATAATCGACCACCCACACTAAATTCTGTTCTTTCGGCTGTCAACAAAGATCCAGATCTCCCAGATTTTAAAAGATCAACACTCCATGTCCTACTTAAAGAAATGGATTTTATTTACGAACGGAGGGGAAACAAAGCAATGTTGATTGTAAGAGACGATGTTGTGTCTTGGCGCCATAAGTATTTATCACAAGTGAAGAAATTCCGAAATGAAAATAGAAACATTGTTTATACAGACGAATCATTTGTTAATACCGGCATAACAGTGCTAAAGACATGGGTTGACAAGTCTATAAACAGTCCACGGCAGGCATTTTTAGCGGGACTTTCGAATGGGTTGAGGGCGCCTACAGGTCGAGGGCCACGATTTGCGTTTGTTCATGCAGGTAACGAGCGCGGATTTGTGCCGAATACGAAACTTGTATTTTTATGCAAGAAAAACACTGCTGATGAAATGGATGATGATTGTTTTGAGAAGTATTTTATAGAACAGATTCTCGCAAATCTCCCACCTCAGTCAGTAGTAGTCATTGACAATGCTTCCAACCACAGCCGAAAGAAAGAGAAATTACCAACCAAGTCATGGAAGAAAGAACGTATGCGGGAGTGGCTTCAATCACGTGGTATTGCGTACAGTGAGGACATGCTGAAGATAGATCTGATGAACATTATCAGTAGAGAAAAATACAAATATGATGCATACGTCATTGACGAAATGGCTAAGGAAATGGGACATACAGTTCTTCGACTGCCACCTTATCACTGCGAGTTAAATCCGATCGAACTTGTGTGGGCTCAGGTGAAACATCACATTAGTATGAGCAATACTACTTTCAAAACAAAGGACATGGAGAAGCTCATTCAAGAAGGGTTTGAAAGTGAAAGTGTAGAAAATTGGAGTGCTTATGTTCAGCATGTGAAGACTGTTGAGGCAGATAATCTCCAAGATGACCCAGAGGCTCTCATAATTAGGTTAGGAGACAGCTCTTCGGAAGAAGAAATGTCCAGTGAACAAGAAGATGAGCAGCTTGACGATGACTTGCAGGGAATTGGACCGCTGGAATAACGTTGTCTGGAGGTAAGATTGCAGTCTTATACATAATTGTGTTGTGTTTTAACTTATGAATTTCCCAGTCTCTGGTATGACAACTTCCCATTCACGCTGCTGTACGTTTTTGAGGAACCCGTGATATGATTATTATTATTATTATATTATTATTATTATTACTATCTACTCACTTGCAATAATGTGCGTGACAGAACTTTCATGCAGTTAAATTACGCGATTTGTGCCGAATGGCAAGTTTGTAGTTTTGTATAAAATAAACCGCTAAGGCTCACTATGAAATGGATAATGATTGTTTTGAGAAGTATTTTAAAGAACAGATTATCGCAAATTTCCCAAATCAGTCTGTAGTATTTGCCTTTCATTGTCCAATGTACGTTGTGCCACTGAATTTTTTGTTTTCTTTCTTTCTTTCTTTCTTTCTTTCTTTCTTTCTTTCTTTCATCTATCATACTGAGCTCGATAACTGCAGTCACTTAAGTGCAACCAGTATCCAGTATTCGGGAGATAGTGGGTTTGAACCCCACTGTCGGCAGCCGTGAAGGTGGTTTTCCGTGGTTTTCCTTTTTCACACCAGGCAAATGCTGGGGCTGTACCTTAATTAAGGTCACGGCCACTTCCTTCCCACCCCTAGCCCTTTCCTGTCCCAGCCTCGCCATAAGACATATCTGTGTTGGTGCGACGCGACGTAAAGCTACTTGTAAAAAAATCTTTCATCTACGCGTGTAATAATATGTGAAGTATCATTTCCGGGTACTCTCCTCGTCTCTACAGATAAAAGTGACTCACTGGGATCTGTGTAGGTGTCGCTGCGACAGATGATTTGTATCCTGTCACTGACCTAGGCTGACCTTGGAGTATATATTGCCATATTACCTATTAAACTTGATCCGTATCTAACGGATGACTCAGGTTAGCTTTCATGTCAATTGTTTTGTCATAGCCATACCGTACGTAACTAAAATTCCAATGTAAATAAATAGTAAATTGTAGCAGTATATATAATCCGTTCTAAGCATTGTTATGTAAATCAATTACTATCCTCGGCTCCCCCACTCATTAGGGGAATAACTCAGTCTTTATCTTTATTAAATCTGTTCATCCAAATTCTGTTGTTCTTACGGGAATTATAGTAAAAGGTTGCAGATTATAATGGCGCGAAGGATCGACATTCCGCCCGGATGAGGAGCTCGCTGATAATCAGTCCGGCAGCGGGCTGCACTACTCTTGTGGAGTGCTGTACAATAGCTGCCCTTCTACACTCGCTAAGCGTGGCAACGCTTGTGCCATAAGAGCTACAGTACACTCTTAACTCTGGACGGACAATAGAATAATGACGAATTTAAGTTCCTAATATCGAAATTTCTAATTAGTTCGAAATACTGTATACCTGGCATAATGTAGCCTAATAGAGCACTACAGTTGGCAGCCCTGATGACTGCATATATTCTTAGTTCCATCTCTTAAGGTACAGAATACAAAATTTGGTTGAAGTCCAATGAATAGCATGGACGTTAATGCAGTTAAACATTGGATCTAACAGCGCGCGTAAAATCATGTTGGCAACAATGTCATGCATGTATTGGTCAGAAATAATCTGAAATAATATGATCTATTGTTGTGCCAATTTTGAATGAAATCCATTACTTAGTATAGAAGTTACATGAATTTAAAAATTGGACCTATCAGCAGGCTTAGAATCATGTTGGCAGCACTGACGTATATTAGTTACTCCAAATTAATCTAGAATGCCAGGTACTATACGTGTGCAAAGTTTAGAGCTATTGGCTCGCATACTTTCTGATACTGTATATTGATATTAGGGTAACAAAAACAGGGACAGCACATATTAACAGTTGGCAGCCCTGGTTGCTCTTAAGAATACGCATAGTCATATCTGTTAAGGTACACATAGCACATACGAAATTTGGTTGAAATCCAAATGATAGTATGGAAGTTACATGTATTTTAAGTTGGACCATTCAGCAGGCTTAGAATCATGTTGGTAGCACTGACGTATATAAGTTACTCCAAATTAATATAGAATGTCAGGTACTATACGTGTGCATAGTTTAAAGCTGTCGGCTTGCATACTTTCTGATATATTGGTATTTGGATAAAATAAATTAGGAGCATTTATTAACAGTTGGCAGCCCTGGTGGGTCTTAAGAATACGCTCAGTCATATCTGGTTATGTACACATACAACATACGAAATTTGGTTGAATTCCAATTGACAGTGTAGAAGTTATATGCATTTAAAAATTGGACCTATCAGCAGGCTTATAATCATTTTGGCAACACTGCCATGTATGGCCTCCTGGAAATTAAACTGCAATAGTATTATCTATACGTGTGCCAATTTTGAAATAGCTCCCATTCATACCTTCCAACATATCCAACATGGAGCTCAAATTTCAATTGCGATTTTTTAGCAGTTGGTAGCAATGTCATCATTTTCAAATATGGCCGTGAGATATTCGGGTATAGATCTTTACTCCTACCAAATTTTGTTTCGATTGCTCCAGCCATTTAGGAGTTGATACGGACACACACACACACAGACAGACAGTCAGACAGACAGACAGACAGACAGACAGACAGACAGACAGAAGGACAGACAGACAGACACACATTTGCCCGATCTCATAAGTCTACTTTTTCCTCATTTTTGAAAAATGTGAAAAGTAGGCTAAAAATAAGTAGAGATATGTCTGAAGGTTTTTCGATGTGGTGTATATTATGAGGTGAAAGGGGTGAAAAGTAGGGGTTGAAGGATTAATAACGGAGCATTTATCTCTTAAAGGACAGAGGCAAAAAGTATGAAACTTGGGAGGAAAAATCGGCTTGAAAACTAAGTAAATTGGCGTTCGACCGTTTTTTCATAAATCCAATTTAAGGGCCCATGGAGAGGGGTGAAATTCTGGGGAAAAAATATCCACTAAGAAAGGATTTTTGATATTCACTTATCATCTCCCAGCCAAACATATTGCAGTTAGAAACATGACATTTTGTTGATATGTTTGTTGTACGTCGAAAACGTCCACTAAGGATGTATTTTGGATATTCATGTTCTAAATGGGTGTTAAGGGGGTTTATACCTGCATTTCATTGAATAACAATATCTCAAGAGTGGTTTCATATGGGGCTGTGATACTCGGCATCCAAACTAATCATTAAAAATAAGCAGACATGTGTCTAAGGATGTTTCCATGTATTGTACATTATGACGTGAAAGGGGTGAAAAGTGGGGGTTGAAGGATTCCTAACGGAGCGTGCATCTCTTAAACGAGATAGGCGAGAAGTTTGAAACTCAGGGTAAAATATCAGCTTAAAAGATACGTGAATAAGTGTTCGACCAGTTTTTCATAAATCCAATTTATGGGGTCCATGGGGAGGGGTGAAATTCTGAAAAAAAAAAAAAGGAGAGAAAGTGTCCTTACTGGCTGACTCACTCATTAAACTCAGGAAGAAAACAGCTCAAAAAGAAGTAAATAGGAGTTCGACGTTTTTCATAAATCCACTTTAAGGGGCCCATGGGGAGGGGTGAAATTCTTGCAGAAGAACGTCCACTAAGGAAGGATTTTTGGATATTCACTCATCATCGACCAGCCAAAACTATTAAACTTAGAAACATGAAATTTCGTGCTAATGTTTGTTGTCTGTAGAAAACGTCTACTAAGGAAGGATTTTTGGATATTCATGTTCTTAAGGGGTGTTAATGGGGTTAAACCTGCATTTCATTGAATAACGATATCTCACGAGGGGTTTTATTTGGGGATGTGATACTCGGCATATTAACTAATGAAACAAGAAAAGCAGACACGTGTCGAAGGATTTTTCGATGTGGTGTATACTGTATTAGACTATGAGGTGAAAGGGGGGAATTGTGGCCGTAGAGGTTTTTTACTGGTGTAATTTTATGATGTGAATTTTTTCACAGGAATTTTAAGTAAATGGATTTTATTTTTAGTCAGTGTGTTTAATATACTGTACTGTAGCTCATTTACTTCCTATTTACGTTTGTGGTCGGAAACAGTGTTGTGATTTTGAGTCAAATTTTATACATGCGATGCGACGTGACGTTGGGGAGATTTTGATATTTATATGCCATTGTTGTGCTATAGTGGCTTTATTGTCTGATTGTTTACGGTCTTTACCAAATTATTATCATTATTATTATTATTCGAAATTAAACGATAAATCAGTCGTAGCATTCACGATTTGGACGTTGCTAAGTGTACTCTTTACAACTACAATATTCGCGGGCGAAGCCGCGACGGGTAATGCTAGTTATTTATATAGATAGGAACGGTTGATTTATAACAATCATAACGAAATAGGCAGATAATTTTTATACTGAGATTATCCATGTAACAATTCTATAGACAACAGGAAACATACTCAATCCACATTAATAATAATAGCGCAACAACCATGGAAGTGTAATATACTGTCTGTAAATACGTTGAGACGTTGCACAAGTTTGTACAAACTTATGTAATATGAATAGTGTATATTTATTTGTGTGTAATTATGATTCATAAACATCGTACACTAGTTAAGCCTAAGTGTACAGGATCTGAGGATGAGCGCATGACGTTCGAAACCTGTCACCCAATTAAGTAGGTATTTGTGCATAAAAGCGTGTTAGTTTGTAACGTACAGCGTGTAAATACTTGTTTCCCCTCCTGATCTAATTGGTCACAATTCGTGTTGACAGACTGAAAAGCTTTCTTTATTAGAATTTGGTAACACTGAAAAATGGCTTCTATCACTACAATACAAGTTCGATTCCCAGATTTCCCAAGAAATTTAATTCTGATCTGAAGGTTGGAACGTGGTGAGGGAGCGTTTCGTACTGCCCCCGAAAAATGAATTGATTGGGACTTAAATGAGAGTATTTTCCGAGCCCATGATAAAGATTAACATGCAAATATAAATCCTGGAAGTGTGGCACAAGTCAGTCGTGTTACAAGCTCGAGGCAATGGGGAGATTCCAACCACGTGATATGTTGCGCAACAGAAGTTTCTAGAAGGTTAAAATCGACATAGCAACAGTGAATTAGCTATAAAATATAATAAATATTGTTATAAATTATGCTATTGGATATCAGCCCAGAGCCAATGAGAAGAGATCTTATTGAAGACGGGATTAACTTCAACTACGTATATAATTTGATGAAATTATGCATTTAGGCCCTTAGAAGGGGATCTTCTTAATTGGCAATGTAAAGAATATTAAAAGAAAATATGTCTGATACTTTAAAATACGCAGAACGGTTGAACTACGCAGTAATAAGCATGGTTAAAGTGTGCGCTAAAATTATGGTGGGAGACTGATATGGCCGCCAAATTTTCGACTTGGAGAGGGAGACACAAGTATCGGAGTTCTTATTCCTACAGACTTTGAAGAGAGAGGAAGTGCTTCTTGGGTTAACTGAGATCCCAAAGTTTTAGTGCGAGTGCGGTGATAGACGACTCGTGGAGACGATACGTTAGCAGGGTTGAATAGTGGAGATCCCCGTGCTAGAAATTAGGCGAAGTTGAAAGGAGTCTTGATAATAGGATATCTCATTTATATTTGAGACTAGCAGTAGTACCCGGCTTCGCCCGGTGGAATGATGATAATGTTTTAAGGTCTCCTTAGAAATATAATGGACTTAAAATCTAAGTCATTTGCCCCCAAAGACAATGAGGGAGTAATATCTAGGTCATTTGCCCTTTTGATAAGGATGATAATAAAAACTACTGTTGAATTGACACGTCAAACTTACAAACTACCGTAATAGAAATACATATTTCAAAATTCACAGGCGAGGAAGACTTATTGTGTGTGGTGATTAATGGTGTAATGGGCGTAACATCTACTGTAGGTCATTTGCTCTTATGATGAGGATGATAAGGGAAACTACTACCGGTATTGAATTGACACTTCAACGTATAATGTACACAATGTACTGTAATAAAAATAACTATATGGCGGCTTCGGTGGCGTATTTGGTAGCATGCTGAGCTTCTATGCCCAAGATAGCGGGTTCAAACCCGGCCGAAGCCGTCGGATATTTTAAGAGCGTTAAAAATCCGTCAGTATGCCTTTCTTCGGAGGGGAAGTAAAGCCGGCGGTCCCATGTCAGATTTATGGCATGTTATTGAACCTTCCACTAATTACACCTGTGTGAAGCTAAATTGGATAGGTAAACAACGCTCATAGATGTCTACGTCCGTTGCCAAGAGCCGACTGCAGTGGCGTCTAGTAGCTAAGTTCCGAACTTGGCCTAGTAGTCGTTGACGGTGGCGCTTGGCGGCAAAAGTACGAACTATTTGAAGAATTCTAAGTTGCAGTTTGTACTTAAATTAAAAAACAGATAACACACACTAATACAGTCATCACAATTAACACCGGTTATCAGACAGATTCTACACACACCCAAAGTACACGGGGCTACATGACCGCGTTGTCGCAGCCCCTAAACTTAAGAACCAACCAACCAAAAATAAATATTTTAAAATTCACAGTCGAGGAAGACTTTATGCGGCGGTGATTATTGGTATGATGCGCGTAACATCTAGGTCATTTGCACTTATGATGATAATAATAAGGTAATGAAAAAATGACTACTAAACGAACATGGTGTTATTTTAAAACTGATATAGGTAATTCAGGTGTCTAGCTTCGATGTCTTCCAAAGTCTCAACCTTATTTTCTGGCTTAGGCCTGTACTGGATGCGTCTAGTGAAAGAGCGTACTGCTCGGCAAAGACAAAGAATATAGGTCCAAGCTGCACGAACCTGAGATGATCGCAGATGATGACGAAATATGATGACACACGTTCGGGGTTCCCCGTCCTATACAGATTGACCGGGAATCACTCACTGTTTCGCAACGGCCCTGTGCTGGCATCAGCATAGACAGCAGGAGATAACACGGCGGGCTATGGAAAGTACTCTCAAGTCACCTCGCGATGAATCAGCAAGCTATTCTCACAACTGACCCCCCCCCCCAGGGTCTCACAACTTGTGGGACGTGGGTTGGCGACCACGGAACCCCAGCTGAGTCTGGCATCGCTTCTACTTCCTGGTGCCGGGCTCATTTCAGTTCTCTTTCCTGTCGGCCTCCCTTGGTCAACTCTTGTTCTCTTCCGACCCAGACTGTATTAGGGTATCCGAGGGCTAGGGAGTCTTTCAATTTCCCGCCTTAATTGGCTTTGTCTCATCTTTCCTGATACCCTCATTCTTCGAGGGGTCTGCCTTCTTTTCCTTTTCATAATATCTCCTGTCTTCTGCTCAAGGCCCTCAAAGAGGCAGGGTGTGTGTAGACCCACCACTTCTGGTACACCCTCAAGGGCTCATGACTGGTGAGTTAGGAAGCTGGCAACCCCGAGGAATTCCTGAGCTACATGCAGGGAATGGAGTGGTATGTCAGAAATTTCAAGTGGACAGTGTTACGCATCGGGTTCCAAAGGGTAAGTATACACACTTTGTTTTCGATCGGTGAACGATGTAGATTTGTACCAAAGGGCCTTAATGCGGGAAATGGAGTGGTCTGTCCGAAATTTCGAGTGGACAGTGTTACTCGTCGAGTTCCAAACGGTAATTATGTAAAATCTGGTTGAGTTCGGTGAAACGGTGTAGTTTTGTGCCAAGGGCCAAAATGCAGGGAATGGAGTGGCCTGTCCAAATTTTAAAGTGGACAGTGTTACTCATCGGGTTCCAAAGGGTAAGTATACACATTTTGTTTTCGATCGGTGAACGATGTAGATTTGTGCCAAAGGGCCTAAATGCGTGGAATGGAGTGGTCTGTCCGAAATTTCGAGTGGACAGTGTTACTCGTCGAGTTCCAAAGGGTAATTATGTAAAATCTGGTTGAGATAGGTGAAACGGTGTAGTTTTCTGCCAAAGGGCCAAAAAGCAGGGAATAGTGTGGTCTGTCCGAAATTTAAAGTGAACAGTGTTACTTGTCGGGTTCTACGGGTAAGTATATAAAATTGGGGTCAGATCGGTGAAACGGTGTAGATTTGTGCCAAACAGCCTAAATGCAAGGGATGGAGTGGCCTCGACGCAATTTCAAGCAGACAGTGTTAGTCGCAGTGTTCCAAAGGGTAAATATACAAATTTTGGTTGAGATCGGTGAAACGGTGTAGATTTGGGACAAAGGGCCTAAATGCAGGGAATGGAGTGGTCTGTCCGCAATTTCAAGCAGACAGTGTTACTCGCTGGGTACCAAAGGGTAAGTTTACGAATATTGGTTCTGATCGGTGAAACGGTGTAGATTTGTGCCAAAGTGCCTAAATGCAGGGAATGGGGTGGTCTGTCCGAAATTTTAAGTGGACAGTGTTACTCGCAGGGTTTCAAAGGGTAAGTATACAAAGTTTGGTTCAGATCGGTGAAACGGTGTAGATTTGTGCCAAAGGGCCTAAATGCATGGGATAGAGTAGCCTCTCCGCAATTTCAAGCAGACAGTGTTAGTCGCAGTGTTCCAAAGGGTAAATATACAAATTTTGGTTGAGATCGGTGGAACGGTGTAGATTTGGGCCAAAGGGCCTAAATGCAGGGAATGGAGTGGTCTGTCCGCAATTTCAAGCAGACAGTGTTACTCGCAGGGTTCCAAAGGGTAAGTATGCACATTTTGGTTCAGATCGGTGAAACGGTGTAGATTTGTGCAAAAAGGGCCTAAATGCAGGGAATGGCGTGGTCTGTCCGAAATTTCAAGCAGACAGTGTTAGTCGCAGTGTTCCATAGGGTAAATATACAAATTTTGGTTGAGATTGGTGAAACGGTATAGATTTGGGCCAAAGGGCCTAAATGCAGGGAATGGAGTGGTCTGTCCGCAATTTCAAGCAGACAGTGTTACTCGCAGGGCACCAAAGGGTAAGAATACGAATTTTGGTTCTGATCGGTGAAACGGTGTAGATTTGGACCAAAACGCCTAAATGCAGGGAATGGGGTGGTCTGTCCGAAATTTCAAGTGGACAGTGATACTCGCAGGGTTCCAAAGGTTAAATATACAACTTTTGGTTCAGATCGGTGAAACGGTGTAGATTTGTGCAAAAGGGCCTAAATGCAGGGCATGGGGTGGTCTGTCCGAAATTTAATGTTGACGGGGTTACCCGCAGGGTTCCAAAGGGTAAGTATACAAATTTTGGTTCAGATCGGTGAAACGGTGTAGATTTGTATACATAACAGACAGACAGACAGACAGACAGACAAACTTTGTGCTTTATATATATAGATTATACTTCGGCAGATTGAATTAATAGGTAGAACAGTTCGAATACTATATTATACCAAAAGTTGAGCGTCATAATTCTAACCATTTCGAAGATATAAGCTTGTAAATACAGTTTTACAAATGTGACGGACGGTGAAGCTGAAAAACACTTTAGTTGGAACGCGAAGATAGCGAACATAGTCCGAGTGAACAGCAGTGGAGAACTTTTATACTGGCGCAGCAAACAAACATTATTATTATTATGGCTGTTAATATTCATCGACTAGTATCATTCAACATTATTAACATGGTTGAGATGTCGAACTAACAAGTCATGCGCCAGGGGCATATTTCATGCAGAGTTAAGATACACCAATGGAGCTTCGTTAGGCAACGTATTTCAGAATACAGACGTAGTGTACGTTACATCTTGTACATTTTCGTCAGTTTACGAACACTAATAGAACAACGATCAGCTATAGAAATAATTCATTCACCACCTACATGACTATTTCTATAAAATAATTACTCAACGATGATGCTGATATATATTTGCGACGGAGAATGAAGATCCTTCAGAAGAAGATAGTCAATATGCCAGGGAATCCCGGCAACCCAGAAGAATATGCCCGAAGGATGTCGTTCGATTCCAGACGGAGGTTGGTGATTACCGGAGAGGGAACGTTTTCTCATATTCGAGGTCGCTGTTCCGATGTTTCGAATGGAGTTCCATCTCAGTATATTGGAATGAGGAAATACCTAAGTATTTTGCAAGTACTTATCCAGATCTTCTAGATATCGTCTAATAAGGTAGCAGTGTTATTTATTTGTAGTATAGAGCTTGATTAGTGACATTCTGAGCCGACGTCCTTACTCCATATTTTATGTATTTCATTGTTTCGATGTAAACTTATACTTCATATGTGTATCAAGATTTTTATGCTTCAAGATCATTTGAGATGATAGTCTGTCATATATTTTTCAATTTTTATTCTACGGTTCAGTTGTTGAACTGACATTCAGGTTTTGTTTGAGGAATCAGATTTCCTTATGTAAGACTAGTCATTTTGACTATCGAATTTTTATTTTTATTTGAACCAAGGATTCAGACATTGTGCCATGGATGCAAATTAAATTCTTTTCAATAATTTAATTTGGGCACTTTATTGTATCAACTTCAAGACCAGAAGAAACGTCGAATGATATCGTCTTATCATTATTGTATATAAACTTAACGACGATCTAGCAAGAACTAGTAGTTTGATAAGACTGAAGTCATAAACTCATAGACATTCTTCGTGTAGAATGGAAAGACATTGCGAAACTGACAATCCTTACTTTATTTGAAAAAGCTGAAAACTTTAGGCAATTAATTGTTATAGGAAATATCTCTTTATAGAAGATAATTTATATATTTGACTAGGAATTCAAAGCTAGTTTATCCCGGTCAAGATTGAATTCTATTAGATTTTCTAAATACCATATGTGGTTATTTATACACTATATGTGTAATATAACGTCATAATGTAGACCTGATATTGCAATGACGTGCAATTTAAAGCTTGACAAGTATGATGAAACAGAAATAGTATTTTATTACATGTATATGTGACAGATGAGTTAACATTTAATTATCTTTTTGTGAAGTAAACTCACGACAGTCTAAAGTCGTCTTTATTTATGGAAGTTTTCTTTGAAGTACTGAAGGATGTATTTTTGTAGATCAGTAGTCGAGTGTGACGACGCTGATGATTATGCCATTAATTGAAGGAGGTTCCTACAGAAGAAATGTTAATAACAATTAATCTGAATTTGGTTATTGTTTAACATAGTAGAATCTATTTGTTTAGACCATATACAGTGTTATATGAGGTGTTGTAGAGCTATGTCTGAGCTCGTGCGATGGTGTTCCACATTTTAAGGAAAGTTAACGAAGTTTAGTTCTTTTGATGAGAACGTGGCATAGATCATAAAGGAGTCGTTGTGTGTAAGAACTCCAGTACATTTTAAGTAACGTTTTAGCTGTGATGACACGAGGGTATAAGCGGAAAACAATTGGAGAAAGGTTGTCTACTTATGCCATTTATAGCTTTATTAAATCTTTATTAAAACATGGAGATTTATAGAAACATGCAGTTGACCTTGGCTGGTTGAATGTATTTGACCGATATTGTATAAAAACCTCTCTAAGACATTGTGTGTGCAGTATTTTACCCGGATCGTTTACACGTCCGTGACATAGTGACGTCATAATTGAGACGAAGAGACGTTAGTCTATATTGGCAATGGAGCGGCTGATTTTTGAATTGAGCGCTTGGAGTCTTCGAGTGTTGAGGGTGGTATGAGACGTAGGGCCTTGTGGAACTGTGACGTGCACACTAGCCTACGTAACAGAATGAAATTTTCTAGAATTTCCTCTAGACGATGGATTTGAACTTAAAAACGTAGCACAGTTTTCTGGCTATTAATTTGAAGAAAATGGAGCTATCAAGCAAGGAAATCCGTTCAGCAGGAGCTGACATACTGAACGGAAGGTTCTAGAAGTTTCACCGCTGTGAGTATAAAAGGAGCAAGGAAATCAAGGAGGACATATACTTCAACCGAGCAACTGATCTTGTGAACATCACCGCTAAACCGTGAACGAGTTGTTACGCCGTCATTTTGATCGACGAAGGAACTTAGTCGCTGGACGAGCTGTCCACGGACTTAGTCTCTGGGACGAGCTGTCCACGGACTTAGTCTCTGGTTCTGTGAATGAACACTTGTATATTTCGCATGTCTTAGAATATTAGACGACATTCTGATCAAGTTATTCTACTGGTTAGTGATGGTGATTTTTCGAAATACCATTCACATAAGTTCAGCCTACAAGAACATTATGTTTCTTGTGGTGAAACCGAATATTAGGCATTCTACTAATATCAGATTGACATTGCATTTATTGTTCATTTCACGCTGCTAACAGGTGTTCCTGGAATAGTAAGGTTAATGAAACCGCAATATTCGAATTTGGAACTTGTTATTATGTCTAACTTGAAGAAAGTAAAAGAACAGTACAAGTCTTTACAACATTTCAACATGTCGAATTTTACTAAGTACAATGGGAGTGTTTGTGAACGCGTTGTTATAAACATCGACATGCGCTGTTAAAACTATACGAGGATAGGTGGGATATGGAAGGGAACGAGGCTTATATGGAATCACAGATGACCATGGGAGGACGCTATGGCAATAGTGAACGCCGAAGGACACGGATTACCATCACATCAAGCATGAAGTACGCCAACTCTACATGTATTATTCACTAGCCTAATGTAGTATTTGAGAATTCCTTTTTATACTTTTACAATAAGAAATCAACACCATCATCATTATGTGAACGTTATTTATATTTGTCCAGGATGACAAATGGAGCAATATTGAAGTCCGACAATTTATTATGTTATTTGGCTACGCTGTCAGGACAACAGTCATATTCATGTCTTTTGACATGGAATATCTTAATTTATTTTTCAAGGAATAGTAATTATTTCTTCTATAGCTCTTATTAGAGGCTCGACACGACTTGGATTATTTAAATAATTTTTTTATTATTTAATAATAATAAATCACTGTGGGATAAATACATTAATAATAATCAAAGAAGGAATACACCATTAAATTATAAATATAATTATAATTATTTATAGGAGATGTTGATTTTTTATATGTGATTGTGTTTGTGTTTTTGAGGGTTTTTGCTAGTAATTTTCAAATTTTAATTATAAATAAATTAAGATTTTTAAGAAGTGTGCTATTTTCAAATAATTTCTCTCCCTACCTTACTTGCGAATGACCGATATCAGGGATGCCAGTTTTAGACCTAGCATTCACCCAGATAGACCCTGAGATAGATCTTCTCGTGCTGAACTGATTTCGGTAGTTAGCAAAATGTGGTCTTTGGATCTCGGTCCAAACGGGCACAGTATATTGAACACTGATGAGTGTTAGCGAAACTTTATGTTGAGAAAACATTGTATATATTTACCTACAATTTGTATTTTGAGAGAGAACTAAGATTCTCGCAGATAACGTGTTGATAACGTTAGATATCGTTTGTCGTAACGATCAGATTACCTGTAAATATTTTTTGTAATTATTTAATTAGCTAAATAATTTTATAACGATTAATTAGTAGGAAGGTTTTTATTATAGTGTATTTTTCGAGTGATTTTTTTTAGAATGGATGATTGCCATTTGTTATGTGTGATTTAACAACCTGGTTGGTTCTAGAACAACTCGGGAGTGTGAAAGGATGATGCTATAAAATTTTTAGAACGGTTGTTAAAGAATTGTATGAGTTACAAGCACTTTTATAAAGCCAGAATATAAATTTTAAACGAGGCTGCTATACGCACGTCAGACAGCGTGTATTCAAGCGAAAATGAGCGGAGATGCGTACAGTTAGAACTTAAGGCCAGTCTATTATATAACGTGCAGCTTGGTGACAAGCCAGAGCCTTGTGTATGGAAATAGTTTCACGGCACGACACTTGGTTGTCATTTTATGAATGAAACAGAGCAAGCAGGTGCAAAACTATACGCGTGGCAGCAGTAGTAACCTTCTAAAAGGAATGCTGTCGTTTTTATCACTTAGAGTAGGCCTAGACCTTCCAATATTTTGTGATTTTAATTTACAGTTCAGTAAACGCAGTAGTATGTGTGTAGTGGATCAGGAGCGAGTATGAATGTATGGATTATTTTATTAATATTGTTTATTGTTATTTATTGTTTGATATTAGATATAGTTTACTCATGTTTAAATAAATTTACACGGTTCGTTTTTCTTAGTCGTCGAGTAATTCATTTTAAATATAAGGAACATGGTATTGTGGATCCCCTTTCAGGCGAAGCTGAGTCCCATACGAGAACCCCGAGAAAAGAAAGGTAGTTGATCAAGTGAGCCCCGTATATTTTGTTGTTATCCACAATATCCTTGCAGCATACTGTATGTAAATTCTTGAAGACCTTGTTGGAGCGATTTCTAATGAAGTAATTAGCCGGAGATATTAGAAAGAGGCAATCCAGCTGGGGTATGGATAATCCGACAGGCAACTTCCCGAATTTACGGGTACAGTACCCCAACCATTCTTGGAGGGATTTTCCGCGGTTTTCCCCCATATCCACTGCACGCAAAATCTGGGATGGTTCTTAACTTAACAATCTTTCCCAATCCTAACTTCAGTTACAATTAAACACACTCCCTACTACACACACCACAATAGCACGTTATCGGACAGATTGCACACCCAATTATATAGGACTACATGCCCTTAAATGAATTAACAAGAAGAAGAAGGAGAAAAACTCAGATAGAATCATGAAGAACTGATTCAATCTCCATTAAGGAGATCCTTGTGGCTCTCTTGTACAGTAGTCCACCTACCAATGTGCACAATCACCTTACCCGGGCTGGTGGAAATAAATCAACTCAATACTGTGTTCCCCCTGAAAAGGGAGGGGGACTGTAGAGAACAACAGATGAGGGGGAATCAAATAAAGGAGGGGGAAGCTGTACCTGTATTCCTTTGCTCGCAGATTGTGTGTACAGTGCTCTCACGAGAAGGGGAAGGCCAGGTGATTGCATTTAGTTCAATCGTTCCCAGAGTTGGTGATGTTACACAGGGTGGAGAATACCCTGTCAGGAAGTGTGGCGATGTTACACAGGGTGGAGAATCCCCTATGTCAGGAAGTGTGGCGATGTTACACAGGGTGGAGAATTCCCTATGTCAGGAAGTGTGGCGATGTTACACAGGGTGGAGAATCCCCTATGTCAGGAAGTGTGGCGATGTTACACAGGGTGGAGAATCCCCTATGTCAGGAAGTGGGTCGATGTTACACAGGGTGGAGAATCCCCTATGCCAGGAAGTGTGGCGATGTTACACAGGGTGGAGAATCCCCTATGTCAGGAAGTGGGTCGATGTTACACAGGGTGGAGAATCCCCTATGTCAGGAAGTGTGGCGATGTTACACAGGGTGGAGAATCCCCTATGCCAGGAAGTGGGTCGATGTTACACAGGGTGGAGAATCCCCTATGTCAGGAAGTGTGGCGATGTTACACAGGGTGGAGAATCCCCTATGTCAGGAAGTGGGTCGATGTTACACAGGGTGGAGAATCCCCTATGCCAGGAAGTGTGGCGATGTTACACAGGGTGGAGAATCCCCTATGTCAGGAAGTGGGTCGATGTTACACAGGGTGGAGAATCCCCTATGCCAGGAAGTGTGGCGATGTTACACAGGGTGGAGAATCCCCTATGCCAGGAAGTGTGGCGATGTTACACAGGGTGGAGAATTCCCTATGCCAGGAAGTGTGGCGATGTTACACAGGGTGGAGAATCCCCTATGCCAGGAAGTGTGGCGATGTTACACAGGGTGGAGAATCCCCTATGCCAGGAAGTGGGTCGATGTTACACAGGGTGGAGAATCCCCTATGTCAGGAAGTGTGGCGATGTTACACAGGGTGGAGAATCCCCTATGTCAGGAAGTGGGTCGATGTTACACAGGGTGGAGAATCCCCTATGCCAGGAAGTGTGGCGATGTTACACAGGGTGGAGAATCCCCTATGTCAGGAAGTGGGTCGATGTTACACAGGGTGGAGAATCCCCTATGCCAGGAAGTGTGGCGATGTTACACAGGGTGGAGAATCCCCTATGCCAGGAAGTGTGGCGATGTTACACAGGGTGGAGAATTCCCTATGCCAGGAAGTGTGGCGATGTTACACAGGGTGGAGAATCCCCTATGTCAGGAAGTGTGGCGATGTTACACAGGGTGGAGAATTCCCTAGGTCAGGAAGTGTGGCGATGTTACACAGGGTGGAGAATTCCCTAGGTCAGGAAGTGTGGCGATGTTACACAGGGTGGAGAATTCCCTAGGTCAGGAGGTGTGGCGATGTTACACAGGGTGGAGAATCCCCTATGTCAGGAAGTGTGGCGATGTTACACAGGGTGGAGAATCCCCTATGTCAGGAAGTGTGGCGATGTTACACAGGGTGGAGAATCCCCTATGCCAGGAAGTGGGTCGATGTTACACAGGGTGGAGAATCCCCTCGGTCAGGAAGTGTGGCGATGTTACACAGTGTGGAGAATCCCCTATGTCAGGAAGTGTGGCGATGTTACACAGGGTGGAGAATCCCCTATGTCAGGAAGTGTGGCGATGTTACACAGGGTGGAGAATCCCCTATGTCAGGAAGTGGGTCGATGTTACACAGGGTGGAGAATCCCCTATGTCAGGAAGTGTGGCGATGTTACACTGGGCGGATAATCCCCTATGTCAGGAAGTGTGGCGATGTTACACAGGGTGGAGAATCCCCTATGTCAGGAAGTGTGGCGATGTTACACTGGGCGGATAATCCCCTATGTCAGGAAGTGTGGCGATGTTACACAGGGTGGAGAATCCCCTATGTCAGGAAGTGTGGCGATGTTACACTGGGCGGATAATCCCCTATGTCAGGAAGTGTGGCGATGTTACACAGGGCGGAGAATCCCCTATGTCAGGAGGTGGGTCGATGTTACACAGGGTGGAGAATCTCCTATGTCAGGAAGTGGGTCGATGTTACACAGGGTGGAGAATCCCCTATGTCAGGAAGTGGGTCGATGTTACACAGCGTGCAGGATTCCCTATGTCAGGAAGTGTGGCGATGTTACACAGGGTGGAGAATACCCTGTCAGGAAGTGTGGCGATGTTACACAGGGTGGAGAATCCCCTATGTCAGGAAGTGTGGCGATGTTACACAGGGTGGAGAATTCCCTATGTCAGGAAGTGTGGCGATGTTACACAGGGTGGAGAATCCCCTATGTCAGGAAGTGTGGCGATGTTACACAGGGTGGAGAATCCCCTATGTCAGGAAGTGGGTCGATGTTACACAGGGTGGAGAATCCCCTATGCCAGGAAGTGTGGCGATGTTACACAGGGTGGAGAATCCCCTATGTCAGGAAGTGGGTCGATGTTACACAGGGTGGAGAATCCCCTATGTCAGGAAGTGTGGCGATGTTACACAGGGTGGAGAATCCCCTATGCCAGGAAGTGGGTCGATGTTACACAGGGTGGAGAATCCCCTATGTCAGGAAATGTGGCGATGTTACACAGGGTGGAGAATCCCCTATGTCAGGAAGTGGGTCGATGTTACACAGGGTGGAGAATCCCCTATGCCAGGAAGTGTGGCGATGTTACACAGGGTGGAGAATCCCCTATGTCAGGAAGTGGGTCGATGTTACACAGGGTGGAGAATCCCCTATGCCAGGAAGTGTGGCGATGTTACACAGGGTGGAGAATCCCCTATGCCAGGAAGTGTGGCGATGTTACACAGGGTGGAGAATTCCCTATGCCAGGAAGTGTGGCGATGTTACACAGGGTGGAGAATCCCCTATGCCAGGAAGTGTGGCGATGTTACACAGGGTGGAGAATCCCCTATGCCAGGAAGTGGGTCGATGTTACACAGGGTGGAGAATCCCCTATGTCAGGAAGTGTGGCGATGTTACACAGGGTGGAGAATCCCCTATGTCAGGAAGTGGGTCGATGTTACACAGGGTGGAGAATCCCCTATGCCAGGAAGTGTGGCGATGTTACACAGGGTGGAGAATCCCCTATGTCAGGAAGTGGGTCGATGTTACACAGGGTGGAGAATCCCCTATGCCAGGAAGTGTGGCGATGTTACACAGGGTGGAGAATCCCCTATGCCAGGAAGTGTGGCGATGTTACACAGGGTGGAGAATTCCCTATGCCAGGAAGTGTGGCGATGTTACACAGGGTGGAGAATCCCCTATGTCAGGAAGTGTGGCGATGTTACACAGGGTGGAGAATTCCCTAGGTCAGGAAGTGTGGCGATGTTACACAGGGTGGAGAATTCCCTAGGTCAGGAAGTGTGGCGATGTTACACAGGGTGGAGAATTCCCTAGGTCAGGAGGTGTGGCGATGTTACACAGGGTGGAGAATCCCCTATGTCAGGAAGTGTGGCGATGTTACACAGGGTGGAGAATCCCCTATGTCAGGAAGTGTGGCGATGTTACACAGGGTGGAGAATTCCCTAGGTCAGGAAGTGGGTCGATGTTACACAGAGTGGGGAATCCCCTATGTCAGGAAGTGTGGCGATGTTACACAGCGTGGAGAATCCCCTATGTCAGGAAGTGGGTCGATGTTACACAGGGTGGAGAATCCCCTATGCCAGGAAGTGGGTCGATGTTACACAGGGTGGAGAATCCCCTAGGTCAGGAAGTGTGGCGATGTTACACAGTGTGGAGAATCCCCTATGTCAGGAAGTGTGGCGATGTTACACAGGGTGGAGAATCCCCTATGTCAGGAAGTGTGGCGATGTTACACAGGGTGGAGAATCCCCTATGTCAGGAAGTGGGTCGATGTTACACAGGGTGGAGAATCCCCTATGTCAGGAAGTGTGGCGATGTTACACTGGGCGGATAATCCCCTATGTCAGGAAGTGTGGCGATGTTACACAGGGTGGAGAATCCCCTATGTCAGGAAGTGTGGCGATGTTACACAGGGTGGAGAATCCCCTATGTCAGGAAGTGGGTCGATGTTACACAGGGTGGAGAATCCCCTATGCCAGGAAGTGTGGCGATGTTACACAGGGTGGAGAATCCCCTATGCCAGGAAGTGTGGCGATGTTACACAGGGTGGAGAATTCCCTATGCCAGGAAGTGTGGCGATGTTACACAGGGTGGAGAATCCCCTATGCCAGGAAGTGTGGCGATGTTACACAGGGTGGAGAATCCCCTATGCCAGGAAGTGGGTCGATGTTACACAGGGTGGAGAATCCCCTATGTCAGGAAGTGTGGCGATGTTACACAGGGTGGAGAATCCCCTATGTCAGGAAGTGGGTCGATGTTACACAGGGTGGAGAATCCCCTATGCCAGGAAGTGTGGCGATGTTACACAGGGTGGAGAATCCCCTATGTCAGGAAGTGGGTCGATGTTACACAGGGTGGAGAATCCCCTATGCCAGGAAGTGTGGCGATGTTACACAGGGTGGAGAATCCCCTATGCCAGGAAGTGTGGCGATGTTACACAGGGTGGAGAATTCCCTATGCCAGGAAGTGTGGCGATGTTACACAGGGTGGAGAATCCCCTATGTCAGGAAGTGTGGCGATGTTACACAGGGTGGAGAATTCCCTAGGTCAGGAAGTGTGGCGATGTTACACAGGGTGGAGAATTCCCTAGGTCAGGAAGTGTGGCGATGTTACACAGGGTGGAGAATTCCCTAGGTCAGGAGGTGTGGCGATGTTACACAGGGTGGAGAATCCCCTATGTCAGGAAGTGTGGCGATGTTACACAGGGTGGAGAATCCCCTATGTCAGGAAGTGTGGCGATGTTACACAGGGTGGAGAATTCCCTAGGTCAGGAAGTGGGTCGATGTTACACAGAGTGGGGAATCCCCTATGTCAGGAAGTGTGGCGATGTTACACAGCGTGGAGAATCCCCTATGTCAGGAAGTGGGTCGATGTTACACAGGGTGGAGAATCCCCTATGCCAGGAAGTGGGTCGATGTTACACAGGGTGGAGAATCCCCTAGGTCAGGAAGTGTGGCGATGTTACACAGTGTGGAGAATCCCCTATGTCAGGAAGTGTGGCGATGTTACACAGGGTGGAGAATCCCCTATGTCAGGAAGTGTGGCGATGTTACACAGGGTGGAGAATCCCCTATGTCAGGAAGTGGGTCGATGTTACACAGGGTGGAGAATCCCCTATGTCAGGAAGTGTGGCGATGTTACACTGGGCGGATAATCCCCTATGTCAGGAAGTGTGGCGATGTTACACAGGGTGGAGAATCCCCTATGTCAGGAAGTGTGGCGATGTTACACTGGGCGGATAATCCCCTATGTCAGGAAGTGTGGCGATGTTACACAGGGTGGAGAATCCCCTATGTCAGGAAGTGTGGCGATGTTACACTGGGCGGATAATCCCCTATGTCAGGAAGTGTGGCGATGTTACACAGGGCGGAGAATCCCCTATGTCAGGAGGTGGGTCGATGTTACACAGGGTGGAGAATCTCCTATGTCAGGAAGTGGGTCGATGTTACACAGGGTGGAGAATCCCCTATGTCAGGAAGTGGGTCGATGTTACACAGCGTGCAGGATTCCCTATGTCAGGAAGTGTGGCGATGTTACACAGGGCGGAGAATTCCCTAGGTCAGGAAGTGTCCATACAGGGTGGATGTTGCCAAGCGACTATGCGAGGCTGGATATTATGAGAAACGAGCGGGTGAGAGAAAGACAAAGTCTCACTCAAATTAAAGAACTCGGGCTCAGATCGTATTAACATGTTATGCGGGGGGACAAGGAATATGTTACGAGAAGGATGGATGAAATGGCGCCACCAGGGAAGAGGACCAGAGGGCGACAAATAGGCTACCGTAATGGTAGAGAAACAAGAAGGAAAAATATTGAGGAATATCCTTGGTCCAGTCTGCTCAGAAGGAATCAGGATGAAGCGGACGTCTCGGGAGCTTTATCAGTATGCTGGCTTGCCACGGTGGTGAGTCGTTATCCTTTTGGACTACCAACCCCAAGCTTGCAGGTTCGCTCCTGGCCGAGGCATGTGATTTTTGAAAGGCGACAAAATTCACGGTACTCATGTCATACGTTGTTGGCATGTTATGGAACCCATTTGAATTCAGTTCATAATGAAAAATTTAATCACGGGATTTTCCGCCATCACTAAAAGTTCCTTCTTTCTCTACTAGAAAGCGATATAGCGTCAAGAAGCTTGGACATCTAACCTCCTTGACTTTCATAGCGTTCCAAGGAGCGATAAAATTCGACATGGAAGCTGCCCTCTGTGCGTCAATTAACAAAGCTTGCACCCGGAACCGAGGCCATACGATATTATTATTATTATTATTATTCAAGAGTTAAGTGCTTTTCAGTCGGTCAACACGAATGTACCCAAGAGAGCTGGGTTATGCCCTAATCCTCAAAAAAATTACATGAGATTAATAAATACACTAGGATGACCAGTTTCGATCGTCAAGCGATCATCATCAGATCCATTACACTTAGGCTATAGCATGTACGTTTGAAAATACAGGTGAAAATATTTACAATATATACAATTATTTAGTTGCAGTGTTGGTACTGCAACTAGTTAGTGTATGCTAAATGTAGTATATCTGATGTTTTGTGAAATGCTAAAACGGTGATAGAAATCCGGAGTTTGTCTGTTTGGGGTGATTATATGGTTATACAAAATCAACTATGGTTATACTGTAATAATACAGGCTGATACTTCTGCGGTTGTCTTCCTGGCTGGGACTTCGAGCAGTTTCGTGTTCACTCTAGCACTAGTTGTTTAGCATATAGCATACACCGACAGTTGCAGTACCAATACTGCAACTAAATAATTGTACATATTGTAAATATTTTCACCTGTATTTTCAAACATAGATTTTATAGCCTAAGTGTAATGGATCTGATGATGATCGCTTGACGATCGAAACTAGTCATCCTAGTGTATTTATTAATATCATGTAATTTATTTCAGTATTAGGGCATAACCCAGCTCTTTTTGGTACATTCGTGTTGACCGACTGAAAAGCACCAAACTGTTGTTTACTTTGGCAACACTGAAAAATGGCTTCAAACCCCACAGTTATTATTATTATTATCAGCATGCTCACTGACACCTTCATGGAAAGGCGATTAAAGTTCTACGGCCACATTCTCAGAATGAACAATGGCAGGCTGACCAACCTTGCTCTCTCCATGAAAGTCAACAACTGGCTTAGTGAAATAGAAAAAGACCTTCAAGAACTTGGAATCACGGAGGAAATGATACAAGATCGACTCCAGTTCAGAACTTGAATCAACAACCAACATTTCTCTGAGAAAATGTCTACCAGGACCAAGAAATCATGGACTGAGGAACGGTGAAAGAGTTTCAGTGCCAACATGAAGAGAAGAAAATATCATTAGGTACGTAAGTTATCTCGCGATCCAGAGGTAACGCAGTCAATACTAATAATAATAATATCGAGAATGGCGTAAAGAATTGTGTAAGGATGGTGTAGAGAATGGGGTCAGACTAGGTTGTAAGAACAAAAACCTGACAATCGACTGTTTAGCTTTCGCAGATGATGTTGCAATTTTCTCTAATTCTCTTGACACGGCCACACAACAAATCAATCAATTACAGGTGCAAGCAGCAAAGGCAGGTCTTCAGATTTCGTTTGAGAAAACGCAGTTTATAACGAACATCAAGTCAGAACCCAGAGGACTTACGGTGCATGGAGGACAAATAACACAGGTAGAGAAATTCAAATACCTGGGTGAATGGATTGAGCTCAACATTCTTGAAAAGGAAGCTTTCATGACACGGATTAACAAAATGGAAATGGCTTACCATTTAACCAAAGACATTTACAAAACACGATCAATGTCCTTCAAGGCCAAACTGAGGCACTTCGTTACCGGAGGCGTTATATGCATCAGAATGCCTGGCGATGAATAAGAAAGGCCTGGCAGAACAACTCGAAGCCAAAGAGAAAGATTCTGAGAAAGATCTTGGGCCCGGTCAAGGAACGAGGAGAGTATAGAAGACGATACAACGATGAACTTTATCTACATGTGGAGAAAATAACGGACACCATTCGCAAAAGAAGACTCTCCTTTTATGGCCATCTAACACGAATGAACTCGGGAAGATTGTCCAATCGAATCTGTGCCTACTTTGTGGGTAAGAAAACCAAAGGGATCTGGTTTACAGAGGAGGAAAAAGACCTACAAGAACTGGGAATGTCACATTTGGACATCTTGGAACGTGACTCTTTGAAGAAGAAACTTGGGGAGAAACAGAGTTTTCAGCCATAACCTATATTGAAAACCGGCAAGAAGTGGACCGAAGAACGGAACGGAAGGAAGCTCACCGAAGAAGAATGCGCGAATTCTGGGCCAATGTGAAAGAACGAGGGAAAAGGCAGTTGAAATAACATGGTCCATAGACGACCGAGACGATTATAAAATAAAAGAAATCACTGCTAGATGGAGAGAAATTTTTGAGTTGGAGCGATTTTGGGGACCTGCTTTGTAAATTCGTCTTTGGGCAACCTCTGGCTGAGATTTGTCTAGTTATCACCAAAGTTCTGTTTCTAGCTGATGAGCTTCTATGCCCAAGCTCGCGGGTTCACACCCGGCCAGAGTCGTCGGATTTTTAAGAGCTTTAAAAATCCCTCAGTATGCCTTCCCTCGGAGGGGAAGTAAGGCCGGCGGTCTCATGTCATAGATTTATGGCATGTAAAAGATCCTTCCAATAATTACACTTGTGTGAAGCTAAATTATAGGTTATATTTGAGTAACGCTCTTAGGTTCCAACGTCAGTCACCAGGAGCCGACTGCGGTTGCATCTTGTAACCAAGTTCAGAACTAGTTGTTGGTGACGGTGACGTGTGCTAGCAAAAGTAGGAACTGCTTGAAAATTGAATGTCTGCAGTCCTTACTTGAATTATACACAGATAACACACTAATACAGCCATCACAATTAACACCGGTTATTCTACACACACCCTAGTACACGGGGCTACATCACCACGTTGTTGCAGCTCCTAAACTGAGGAACCAACCAACCATCCTTTTCTAGCGGACACAATTCAATTCGGAATGCTTTGGATTATGCCTCGCTGTTCTAAAAATCAGAAGTGACAGGAATCGAACCGTCAATCCTGCGGCCATTAATTGGTAATACGCACTGTTGAACTGTGTCACACTTTGTGAGCGCTTTGCATTCATTTTCCAGCAGGAATGATAGGTATTTACAGCAGCGCAGCGTCCCGCGAGCTTCATTGAATTCCAGGGTTCGTTACATGCTTCCAAACCTCCATCTACTATTTATTGTGATACACTTCATAAAGGTGGCTGGAGCTTTAAAATTATGTATGGCACGATTTATAATCCGGCGTAACTTCCCCGGCTCATGGTTGGTAGTGTGGTGGTTATTTCGCTGGGTGGTACAATGAGAGGTTACAGAGGTGAGCAAATTATTACAATCGATGCCAGTTTTTCCAAAATTGCATTTGCATACTTTTCACAACTTAATATGTTTGCAAGCCGCTGAAATTTCATCAAATGTTTAACCAAGAGTCTCAATTATATTTTCTTTTAGAAACTCAAAGTAAAATGATTTTTTAGAATTCCCACTAACAGAGGAGCCTTGTTATTGCAAAATGCCACACGTTTTGTTATGATTACTTCGCTCTACTTTTCGTGTGAATTTAGAGCTGAGAAGATTTGCTCTTGAACTATTCAAAGATTCATTAACTATGGATTCAAATCACCTGACTTAGAGGGTACATTCCAAAGTCAATGAAAAAATAGAAAACGGACCCGGCTCAGGTATCCCTCGGAATCCTCAATTCTGAAAGTCTGCGGACACAATTCCTTGCATGAAAAGGTATTACTCCATGGGGGAGGGAACATTGTAACGTTACAAAAGTTGGGCTGTAAAATGATTTTGAATAAAACAATGCGACTGATTTGAATTCTTTATATGGCTCTAATAATTTGCACACTCCTGTATCAGCCACTAACCACTGACTTACTTTGCACACCCCTGTATCAGCCACTAACCTCTGACTTAATTTGCACACGCCTGTATCAGCCACTAACCACTGACTTACTTTGCACACCCCTGTATCAGCCACTAACCACTGCCATGCATAACTGAGAAAGTGCCAGGGTTCACCCAGCCTAGAAAGACCTGGTCAAAATCAAATAGAATCCGGACCGATCACGGTGTATGCTGGGATCTCCTGTACAAGTGGAGGAAACAATCTTCATCATTTTGCGAGTGCGGTGCTGAAAGACAGACTGTTCGGCACCTAGTTAAAGAAAGCCCACAAACATCTTACAGTGGTGAATTGAGCGACTTCTTCCTAGGGACACCACGTTTCTAAACTTGATGTTAAATTATGAATAATTTTCATGTATGCCATACGATAAATCAATCCCCAACCAATCGTTTCACCTCTGAGGTTTAGTCATAGCAAGTTATTATTCTTTGTAATCAGTAATTTATAGATCCCCCCACCCCAGGGGCTCACAACTTGTGGGCCGTGGGTCGGCGACCACGGGACCCAAGCTGAGTCCGGCATTACTTCCACTTACTTGTGCCACGCTCTTCTTTGTCATCTTTAACATCGACCTCCCTTGGTCAACTCTTGATCTTTTCCGACCCCGACGGTATTAGGGTATCCAAGGCCTAGGGAGTCTTTCACTTTCCCGCCTTAATTGGCCCTTGTCTCATCTTTTCTGATCCCTCATTCTTCGAGGGGTCAGACTCTTCTGTTCTCTACCTATCTTTTGCCTTCTGCTCAAGGCCCTTAAGGAGGCAGGGTGTGTGTAGCCCCACCATTTCTGGTGCACCCTCGATAATGCTACACCCTCAAGGGCTCATGGCTGGTGAGTTCGGGACTTGGCTACCCTGAGGGATTCCTGAGTTGGGTCCGGGTTTTCCCCTTTTTCCATTGTCTTTGTGGCGGACCCTATCCTCTTTTACATTCCTATCTGCCTTTTCTGGCTCTCCTTGCTTCCAAGTCCCTCAATCCTCATTCTTCGAGGGTTGAGGGCATTTCTTTTCCTCCTGTCCTTTATGTGCCTTATTGTCGTTTTGTTTTCCATTTCTTCTTCTAGTCTGTAAGTGTGTAGTTAGTTCTAGTTATAGTCATGTTTCACATCACCCGAACCATTAGGGGCCGATAACCTAGATGTTAGGCCCCTTAAAACAGCAATTATCATCATCAATTTATAGATTTGACACGACATCATAATTTAACTTTTAGCTGAATAAGGCTTCATGTTCAACGGTTGAACAATTGATTAGTTCGTTGGAGTAGTATTTTTAGCCTACTTTCGATTTTTGCAAAAAAATGAAAGTAGACTTATGAGATCTACACGGGGCCAAAAATTGTGTGTCTGTCTGTGAGTGTGAATGTCTGTCCTCCCAATCAATTCAAACACGGTGAAACCGAATTGAACGAAATTTGGTACAGAGATAGCATTAGTAAAGGGCACCTCAGGGTCTTGTTTTATATCGCCGCCATCTTGACGGAAAAGTAATGGCGGCCACCCAAATGTTCAAAGCTTAAATCAAATTACCACCAACCTAATCATCTGATCGCTACCAACTCATGCAACATTATACCTTTATGTATGAAGAATATTTTGACCAAACTACAAGGTCATCAGCCCAATAATTTGCGGATGGCGGCCATGTATGTGGGCAAATCGATTCCCCCTATCTATTCAAACACGGTGAAACCAAAATGAACGAAATTTTGTACAGCGGTAGCACTATCAAAAGCTCCTCAGAGTCACATTTTATATCGCCGCCATCTTGACGGAAACGTAATGGTGGCCACTCAAATGTTCAACGCTTAAATCAAATTACGACTAACCTAATCATCTGATCTGTATCAAATTTTGCATCAACATATCTTTATGTGAGAAGCGTTCCTTGACCAAGCTACAAGGTCATCAGTCCAATAGTTTGCATATGGCGGCCATGTAAGTGTACAAATCGATTCCCCCTATCAATTCGAACACGGTAAAACCGAATTGAACGAAATTTGGTACAGAGGTAGCACTATCAAAAGGCACCTCATATTGATGTTCAATATCCGTATAGCACGTTGTATTTCAACAAGCTACTACAACCAACATTCAATTATACTCCATGAAAAGACAAAGAGTTATAACAATACCCATGCATTTAGGAGAAAGTAAGCTGTATGTTCTTTACTGAACATCTTGTTAAACATTAATGCAATTACTCTTGCGATGTGGCACGAGTCGACATTCTGACTTTCTCTCCGGGAAATGGAACCCGCGATCTTGCAATCAGTGGTCCACTCACGTAATTAGGGAATGTGTTCCCAATACCACTTTGTGTAGAAACTTATAACTTGTTAAAAGTTGGGCCTCGTTAATATTCTGGTCTTGCAAATGGGAGACACATTCAATACTTCTTGTTCGCAACTCTTCCATAGCACTTCCTCTCTTTTCGGCAATTAGGAGCTTAAAAGGGCGCGGAGCGATCCCTTCATTCCGTGTTGCTAGTTTAGGAAGAATAAAGAAGCAGAAATAAAGGACAAAAATGGAATAAGGGATGGACAAAACACGGCAAATAAACGCCGTTAACCCTTTAGAAATGAGGAGTGTGGAATTTGGAAACTAGTAGAGCCATGAAAGGCAGATAGGGAAGATTTATTTATTTAATCGTGTCAAAGAACATATATCATTGAATAATCTAGACAATTACATTTGGTTCTTTATAATACTGTAATATCGTAAGGCCTCGGGTGAAAGCTTTGTTATTTGACGCCCAGAGGGCAGCCTGCATGTCGATATTGTCGTTTCTTGGAACGCTATGAAAGTCAAGGAGGTTAGACATCAAAGCTCATTGACACATAGGGCTTTTTAGAAGAGAATAGAGGAACTTTGTGTTGGCGGAATATCCCGAGATTCATTTTGTCATTATGAACACGGCCTAGTGAATCCAAATGGGTTCTTTAACATGCCAACAACGTATGACATCCATGTCGTGAGTTTTGTCGTCTTTCAAAAATCACTTACACGGCCAGGAGCGAACCTGCAAGCTTGGGGTTGGTAGTCTGACACGATAACCACTCACCCACCGTGGCATGCATTTGGTACTCTGATATTTCTATAAACATTGCATGGTTATTTGTACGCATACTCAATTTAAATACAGGGAGACCAGTATTTGGCTAACTTGCAAGTTTCAGGTGTTCCATCCATCGGGTTGTGTGGATAATATGTAATTGGACGCAACTTGCAAACTAGGAGGTGGTTATGGTTTGTTCATCACCGCATTCACAGGCAAATCCCCATTTCTTCAAGTTGGTTTTAGACCTCTGACAAAGATTGGCTCGAACCTATGTCTGGTCGACACTCTTGTATAGTATGGAGGTTTGGACATTGAAAGTGAACGCCATGAAACGATCAGAGGCCTTCGCAATGTGGATTCGTAGACAAATGCTTAAAATACCTTGGACTGATAGAGTTACTAACAGAGATGTCCTCAGAAGAGCTAAATGTGATCTTCAGCTTTTGTCTACCATTAAGTATCGAAAAACTGTCTATTTGGGTCATGTACTTAGAGGCCAAAAATACCAGTTCTTCGACCAATACTCCAAGGCAGAAGACAAATGTCCTAGCTTCAGAATATCAAGAAGTGGCCATGAATTCGATCTGTTGAAGAATTGTTGTGGCTTGCGGTGGACCGAGGCGCCTTTTCCATGATGATCGCCAACGTTCGGGGGACCAAACACGGTCTTGAAGAAGATTGCAGTGCTTAGCCTGTTGAAGGTCTTCCACGTTGATCAAGTTTCTTCGTGTCCAGCGGGCAGGTAGCATCCATCCTGCAGTGTATAGGAAAGATTGGCAGACGATACCCAACATGTTATTACTGTATATAGAATAACATTCCAAGTTAAAGAGAGCCAGGGCACATCTAAGGTGGTGCATATCCAGTTGCCATATGCCTTCAAAATAAGTTTTTCCAGTGAATTGCAGATTGGGCATTGAAGCCGTATTAAAACAGTACATCCCAAGAAGCACAAATACCCCAAGGTTTTAGGTTCATATCGTGGCACAGTCAGGGGTGCGCAAATGCGAGGGAGCCCTATCAGTAGCTTTACAGGCTCGTTAAAGATCCCTTCGGGGCAAAATTCCGGCAACTCGGTGTCTCCAAACACAGAGTAGTTAAAAAGGGACATAAGACCAATAACATTATAATTATTATTATTATTATTATTATTGTTATTATTATTACTTATGAAGCACACATAATAGAAGAACACTTATATTTGATTTTAACGTATAAAATATCATTTTGGTTGTAAAAATTACAAATTATTTTTTATTTTAAATCTTGAGAGCAACGCAACACTTATAAGTTTGTTTGGAAGATAATTTATATTTTTGACTAAATTACGTTGTTACTTATCTAATTTCGGTAGTTTTTTGGAATATTAAAGAGAATCTCAAAAGTACAACGTAGTTTCAATTACTCGTAAATGTATATGTTTTAAGAGTTTCTTGCGACAACCAACTTAAGATTGCTGATGACAACTGATAATAATATACTAGCAGAAGTACCCGTTCTTCGAACGGTGTTCGGTGTTAACACCAGACATTATCAATTGAGCTACTGTTGCAATGGTTAGCGGTTTGTCATTCCTGCATAAGTTTATCATAACGAAGTTAGTTTTCTGGGAATATCACACACACTGTTAATTTAAGGGCCTTAACATGTGGTTTTCGGAGACCCTTTATAGACTCCCGAATTGTGTGTCTCACATTGAGAAGCGCAGCATATGCTTTAGTCGTCCTTCTAGGATAATTTTTATATTTCGCCTATTTTAGTATGTATTGAGATGTTTTTCTCTATATCCACCCTTCTACTGTATGAAAAGTACGGTGAAGAGTTTTATAAATGATTGGTGTATTGACTCTCATGGTTACCATACCTAATTTTACGATGCAGCAAGCATCCGAACACGAGGTATAGGCGTACATAAAGATACACAGAAAGACAGACAGACAATTCTATTGTCTACAATATATCACCCAGGTATCGAAATATGGGTACATCTACCACACAGTATCAAACAAAATCATCCTTACGATGAACCCGTAAGTCGACAAAAAATAAAATAAATAAATGATGAGTTAAATGTGCTCTCAAACTAAATTCACCTAACGTGTACTTCCTGACGTGAAATAGAATTGAACGCCTTGTAGACGAAACGCAATACACGTCACATAAAAACTGATCCTCTAGGTTGTGTTAGGTCCCCATACACAGGAAGACCCCTTTCATAAATTATAAAGGCTTGTGGTGC
Source organism: Meconema thalassinum (assembly GCA_946902985.2). Lineage (NCBI taxonomy): Eukaryota > Metazoa > Arthropoda > Insecta > Orthoptera > Tettigoniidae > Meconema > Meconema thalassinum. The sequence goes on along the minus strand of OX336399.1, from coordinate 210,888,656 downwards.
ATGGAAATTCAGGTTCTTTACCCTCAGATGGCCCAAATTCCTAAAAGCCGCAAAAATGCTGATTCAATTCAGGAATTTTTGAAAATAATGTTGCCTTTGGAGATATAATAGACCTTCTGTACTATAATATGTCACACGTGAAAATTGCGTGAAAATGTTGTAGGTTACCCCTTGACCCCCTCAACTGCATTGATGAATTATACAGTCTACGTTGGTTCTGTGATAACCTTATAGCCTTTTGCAAACTTTCACTGAAATGTAATAAATGGAGTGACATTGCTTCTTACAGAAATAGATGGAAAGTTGGATGTCACCCCTTGAGATAATGTTGTCATGGTTACCGACTTGCATTCCTTAATTAGTTCGTTAAATTAAATTAGTTTTCTGGGAATATCTCTCAAACTGTTGGTTTTAGAGCCTTATAATGTAGTGTTTGAGGACCCTTTAGGGCCCCCGAGCTTTGTTTCTGACACCGAGGGGCTTTGTTTCGTCGTTGTATGCCATAATATACTACTACTACTACTACTACTACTACTACTACTACTACTAATAATAATAATAATGTACAGGCGCGTCCCGATGGCTGATGGGGAATTTCCTGTAGATATACAGCAAAGGTGCGAATGAGACCTAGTCAAATAAGCACCCGCGGATCAGCTGAGGTAAATAAAACAATGGCCAACGGCTTCGATGGCAGAGGAGGACCTATGTCTCAATGGCAGCGAGGGCGGAAGAACCAAAATTGAAATCCACTTCGCGTCTGACTTGGATCGAGCGGCAAAGTGGTCAGCGTCTGCTTACCTAGTAGGTACGGCTGCATAGCTTATGTTCCAGGAACTAGCAATCCCTGGTCCTAAACTCCCAGTGGAAACACTGGATTAATCCTTGATTACAAGCAGTTATGATTCGTGCGAGTAACTACACAATTACCCCAGGTGGTAACCAATCCACCCGTCCATGGACGGCAACCAGGTTTTCGGACTCTGGGGGACCTGGGCAACCACGATCACAGAGAAATTCGGAGTTCTCTGGCAAACTACCATCAAAGACACTCACATACATCGGGACCTTCAACATCAACACATTACTATAACCAGGCAAACTACACACCTTAACATCAGAACTAGATCGACAAAGGATACAGATACTAGCTCTTCAGGAAACACGCTTTACAGATGAGAGCACACTTGACTATGGTAACTACCGTATTTTCAAAAGTAAAACGGACAAACGAATAGGAAGAGGTGGCACCCCCTCTTGGGTATGGCATTTGTAGTTCACAAGAGCATAGTTGATTCGATAAAAGAAGTCACTCCCATAAGTAATAGAGTAATGACTATGCGCATACAATGTGCGAACAAAAAATACACATGCCCCCACGAACATTGAAAATTAAAGGGACTTGCAGAAGGTAGAACAGTTCTTGTCTAAACTCGGAAAGATCGTGGCAACGGTTCCTAGAGAAGACACGAGGATATTACTAGGTGATTTCAATGCACAGATTGGCAAAGAAAAAGAATACCAGAAGACTGTAGGCAAATACCCAGCTCATAAATTCACCAACAAGAATGGCATGAGCCTCATTGAACTGTGCCAACAGAACAACTTGAAGATAACGTCCACCTCTCTGAGGAAGCACCCTCGAAAACAGAAGACTTGGCGATCACCTGTGCAATCTCTTGGAGAATATCAGATCGACCATGTGGCCATCACACATCCTTCACAAAAAGAAATTCATGATGTGCAAGTTCGAAGAGGAGCCAATATTGACTCCGACCATTATCTAGTGCGAATCAAAGTGAAATTTACCCCGAAAAGAATCCACCCCAAGAAATCTCATGTTCAGAAATTTGACACGAAAAAGATAAAGGAAAGTAACATAACAGAGGAATGGGAAAAGGAAAAGGCAAGCACCTGGAAGCAGTTCCATGACAAGATCATTACGAGAGCTAAAGAGACTATTCCATTGAAGAAGAATACGAAACACCCGTGGTGGGATTCTGCATGTGAAGAAGCACTGGAAATGAGAAAGAGAGCTTTTCAGAAATACAACAGTAAGAAGTCACTCGAGACTCAACAACACTATCTTCAGACCAGGAAGGAAGTGTCAAAAGTAATCAGACAAACTAAGAGGAAACACATGAAGGACCAATTGGAATCTATAGATCAAGACTTCCGAGATCACAAAACGCGAGATTTCTACAGGACGTTCGCAGGAAGAAACCGAGGATACACCCCACAGAACTTGTGTTTCCGAAAACAAGACGGAAACCTCGCGTTGTACAACCGGGATAATTGTAGTGAACTGGCTCGGTATTTCTCTGAGTTACTCAATTGCGAGGAGCCAACATCACGATGGCCCAAAGAGACTCCCGTACATGTAAACCCTGAATCGCCACCACCTACTAAAGAAGAAATCCAGAGACACATTTTCAGACTCAAAAGTAACAGGGCGTCTGGAGAAGATGGCATAGTTGCAGAACAATTAAAGAACATAGGCCCATAGGCCCAAATACACTTGAGGAGCTCACACTAATCATCATGGATATCTGGGAAACAGAAAAGCTACCTGAAGAATGGAAATGTGCACTCATCCATCCGTTATACAAGAAAGGTGACAAAACGGATGTGAATAACTACAGAGGGATTTCTCTCCTTCAAGTCACCTACAAGATTCTCTCCGCGTGTCTTCTTCAAAGAGTACAAGAACAGTTTGAACACAAAATTGGTGAATATCAAGCTGGTTTCCGACCTGAGCGTTCTTGTGTTGAACAAATTTTTAACCTGAAGACGATATTGAAATATAGAGCGACCCGAAGCTCTCCGATCATTTGTAGTTTCGTCGACTTTAAGAAGGCGTACGATTCGGTCGATCGACAGTCTCTCTTTAACATCTTAGAAGAACTAGGACTTGATCCAAAGACATTAAGACTCATCAAGGAAACACTCACGGACACGAAGTCAAAAGTAAAATTTCTGGGTGAATTACCAGAGCCCTTTGCGATTAAGACCGGCGTGCGACAGGGTGACGGATTGTCACCACTGCTCTTCAACCTTGTTCTAGATAAAGTCATTCGAGAATGGGAGAAGGACTTGAATGCCCAGAAGCTCTGGAAACCCATTCAACTTCGACGAAAGAATGATGACATCAAGGTCAGTTGTTTAGCTTTCGCAGACGACCTAGCGATACTAGCAGACAGCGATATTTTAGCGATCAAACAGATTGAAGTCCTCAAGGAATGCGCTGAGAAAACTGGGTTGAAAATCTCATTCGAGAAGACCAAGTTTATTTGCACTAGGTTCGACATCCAGGAACTACAAACAAAATACGGGCACATCAAACGGGTTCCACACTTTAAATATCTCGGTGAGATCCTAGAACCAACAGGATTGGAAAAGGAAGCTCAGAAAGTTCGATTACAAAAACTCAAAAGAGCGTATTGGAGAACCCGTGACATCTATAACAAGAAATGCATGTCCATACATACAAAAATCAAACACTATAATACGGTGATTAAACCTGAAGTGCTGTATGCAAGAGAAACCTTGGTAATTAATAAGAAAGGTGATCTGGAAAATATCTTGAAGGAGGAAAGAAGACATCAGGAAACGAAGACTGAAATTCTATGGACACGTTCACAGACTCTCATCTTCAAGGTTAACTCACAAGATTTTGACATACTCTGGAAAACTTAAGAACGTATCTTGGACACAAGATGTTAAAAATGACCTGGAAATGGCCCGGATAGAAACGTCAGAAATACTAGACAGAAATGTCTACCGTCAAAAGATAAATAAATGGGTGGTACAGCCAGAGAATGAAGTCCCCAGAAGATCGGGGACTAAGTGGTCAGAAGAAAGGAAACAAGCGCACAGTGAAAGAATGAAAGCAATATGGTCTGTTAGAAAGGCGAATCATCCAATAGGGTGCATACGCACATAATAATAATAATGTATAGGGCTAGGAATATAATAGACCTGCCGTACCACACCCGCAGGTGTAAATCGCGTGAAAAATTCTGGAGTACCCCTTGACCCCCTTAAGCGCATTATACGTATTGATGAATTTTACAGCTTAATTTGGTTCCGTGATAACCTTCTAGCCGTTTGCAAACTTTCACACTAATGTAATTAATGGAATTGCATTGCGTCTTACAGCAACAGATGGACCTCTGCGATTCTGTTGCCATGGTTACCGGCTTGCATTCGTTCATTAGTTTATTAAATGAAATTAGTATTCTGAAAAATATCTCAGAAACGGTTGGTTTTAGAACCTTAAAATGTTGTTTTCGGGGACCCTTTAGGGCCCCCGAGTTTTGTCTCTCACATTGAGGGGCTGAAAATGAGCTCTGTCTCGTCCTTCTACGCCTATTTCAGCATGTATTTTAAGGGGGCAGGCCCCCTTTTATGAGAGGTACGGTGAAGAGTTACATCAATGATTAGTGTCGTGCCTCTGATGGATATCTGTACCAAATTTTAGGTTGATACACCCAGCCGTTCTCGAGTTATAAGGGAACAAAGTTGTCCACAGACAAACAAACAAACAAACAAACGGACAAAAAATATTTCCACGCATATCCATCATAAAATAGTCTGAAACGCGTAAATAAATCAAATTTCCATAGAAATTCAGAGAAAAACAGGCAAACTTGCATTTTTATATACAGTGTGGTCCACCAGCCCCTTATTTTTTTTTGGAGGAAGGCAACCCAACTAACGCGTATATCACAGTCATCCTAAAAACATTAGTACCTGCTCCTTTACGTCCATTGTACAACTTTACCTTTGAGTACATCCTCGCGAATATAGTAGAAATCAATAGTGGCAGTGTTCTAAAATGACCTCAAATATAATGCATGATTGAAACGATCAGAGCTCCGAATAACACCTTCTTACGTTTGAACAGGAAGTGTCTACGAATAGATTCAATACGTGACAGCAATAGACCATGGTTCTCGGTAGATATGGTGGCTAAATCAAGAATTGCTAGAGTAGCGTCAACGAAGTCGCATTGTAGTAGTTTCGAACCTTGAACTGGTACATTTTTTGTTTTGCTTAATGTCGTTTATTGTGGATGTATTATGGACGCATCTATCTGTTCCAACGAGTGATTTTTTATTTGGTCCTCAAAAGGACCGTACTTATCCGATGGTACGCAGCCAGATTGGACGACGACATAATGATCTGTAGAACAAATTCAAGGTATCCTGTATATTCAAGATAGCAAGTGTTCGAAATTTTTACCACCTTTGTTTAAAGGAAAACTCCGACTCACTCAGACGACCCACATAGCAAATAGATTTGTTATGTGGGTAGGCTCACGAATAAATACATCAGACCGAAACTATAATTTCTTTCAACGGCGTCTGTGCGAAAAGCGCTTGCTATACATTTACAGTAATAGTTAGTGAGGTTTTAATGGGCGGAACTACGAGGTCATCTGCCCCAAACATACAGTAAATACAGATAATTACAACATTATTGGTTTTACGTCCCTTTTAACTGCTCTGGCTTTTAGATACGCCGGGGTGCCGGAATTTTACTCCGAAGGGGATCTTCAACGTGCCAGTAAATCTACTGACACGGCTCCCTCGCATTTGCGCACCCTCAAATGCCAGCTGACTGCGCCAGGATACGAACCTGCAACCTTGGGCACAGCAAGCGACAACGTTACCGCTGAGCCTCGCAGCAAGGCAGTAAATACAGAACGTGTCATATTATTATAAATATTGAACTATTGAAATTCTAATTATCACGAATAGAGTCGCCACCGTTGCGTAATAGTCAGCGTGATTAGCTGCCACCCCGGACGTCCTGGGTTCGATTCCTGGCGCGGCCACAAAATTTGAAAAGTGGTATGAGGACTGGGACAGGGTCTATCAGCCTCGGGTGGTCCAAATAAGTAGTGAGGGTTAGATTCCCACCTCAGCCATCCTCAAAGTGGTTTTCCGTGGTTTCCCACTTCGACTTCGGGCAATTGCCGGGATGTTACCTACCGTACGGCCACGGCCGCCTCCTTCCCTCTTCCTTGTCTATCCCTCCCGATCTTCCCCTCCCTTCCCATCCCTCAAGAGGACCCTGTTCGCTTTGCAGGCGAGATCGCCTGGGCGATGTGCTGATCCCACCTACCCAGTTGTATCCCCAAGAAGAGATGTTTCAAGCTCCAGGACACTGCCCGTAGAGGCGGTAATGATGTGATCCCTCGCTGAGTCCGTGGTAAAACTTAACCTGGTTTTGTACAGGATTTAGGGAAGATAACCATTTCAATGAGACAAGAAAATAACTTTCCCTATCGTCTTCGTAGATAATGTGAACGAAACCAAGTTGAAATCTTGCTGAACGAGGTAGGGAGGGTATAATAAAATAGTTAAAAGAATTTTAAAAAATCTGCCGTTGGATAGTCTTGAACCCGGATCTTCGAAAGAGCGAACGGGCGCAATAACACTTGCACACATTTCCAACACACTCTGGAGATTTTTGTTGCGCTTCTTATTAACGCGTATGGTAAAATATTCAATTATTACAGTTAGATCTTAAATATTAATTGTAATGCATTCATTGAGTACCTGGCATGTTTTCTATTTTACTTAAAGCAAGTTTCGCGACCGCTTAGCGTTAATAAGGCGAAAGAACTGAAAATAATGCCCTCAAACGACAGCCCTTCGGTTTTATTTCATACAACTTAGCGTACAAAATGCTAGCGTGTGATACACTTCGGTCATACAAGCAGGTGTACTGACGAAGAGAACAGAATCATACAGGATTCTGTACGATCGATCACAGCAGCTTCCTTGCCAGCGAGTGTCGTGTGATACGGGCCTAAAGATAGTCTAAGACTTTTTGTTAAAATTTAAGAACAAAACAAGATGTTCGGTAAAGAACGTATAGCCTACTTTCTCCTAAATGCATGGGTATTGTTATAACTCTTTGTCCTTTTCAAGGAGTATAATTGAATGTTGCTTGTAGTAGCTTCTTGAAATACAACGTGGTATACGGATATTATACATGAATATGATGTGCCCTTTGTAAGTGCTACCTCTGAAAAAAATATCATTCAATACGATTTCACCGTGTTTGAATTGATAGGGGAAATCGATTTGCACACATACATGGCCGCTATCTGCAAGCTATTGGGCTGATGACCTTGTAGTTAAGTCAAAAGATGCTTCCCACAAAAAGGTAAGTTGTTGAAAATTTTGGTAGCGATCAAATGATTTGGTTGGTGGTAATTTGATTTAAGCTTTTAACATTTGGGTGGCCGCCATTCCGTTTCCGTCAAGATGGCGGCGATATAAAACATGACACTGAGGTGGCCTTTGCTAGTGCTACCTCTGTACCAATCGTCGTTCCATTCGGTTTCACCGTGTTTGAATTGATAGGGGGAATCGATTTGCACACATACATGGCCGCCATATGCAAACTGTTGGGCTGATGATCTTGTAGTGTGGTCAAAATATGCTTCCAACAAGGTATGTTGTTGCAGAATTTGGTAGAGATCAGATTATTAGGTTGGTCGAAATTTATTTAAGCTTTTAACATTTGGGAGGCCGCAATTACGTTTTCATCAAGATGGCGGCGATATAAAACATGACACTGAGGTGTCCTTTGCTAGTGCTACCTCTGTACCAAATTTTGTTCAATTCGGTTTCACCGTGTTCGAATTGATAGGGGGAGGGGGCAGACATTCAGAGTACACACACTGACACACACACTGACAGACACACAATTTTTGGCCCTGTGTGGATCTCATAAGTCTACTTTCATTTTTTGCAAAAATCGAAAATATGCTAATCATACCATGGGAATTTCTAAGGAATACGTATACTTCGATGCAAGCACTGGCGATCAGAATATCCTTCGATATGTTGTTGTTTTGTTTCAATTGAGGGGCTAGAACATCGCGGTCATTTAGCCCCGTTTACTTGGGTGTGTGTGTAGAATTTATCTGATAACGTGAGTTATTGCGGGCTCGTAATGATGTGTATATTTGCAATTAAGGATTGGGAAGGAGGCGGCCGTGGCCTTAAGATAGAATCCGTCCCGGAATTTGGCCGGAGTAGAAGTGGGAAATCACGGAAAACCATTTCCAGGGTGGCTGAGGTGGGAATCGAACCACTTCTTCTCATATTTGCTTCACGAGGCTACGTGTACCCAATTTCAGCCCTCAGACAAGTATTACATTTCTTGGCAGAGCTGGGAATCGAACCCGGACCTCCGGAGCAACACTTCGATATGTTATGTTAATATTCATGTCAGTTTTTTTAATTTTCTGCCATTGGAGGTCACGTGGCATAACGTACCAATTCGATGGTATTCTCTTTATAAATCAACAACATTCAACGTACTCTTCACAAAAATACGTCTTAAGGCAATAAATGTGGCATGTAGTTACATCCTGACTAAAATGGAATGTGGGCATTTCAAAAATGTATTCCTACTACTGGATTCGAAGCTGCGTTCTACCCGCTTGCGTACACCACGTACGGTCAGGCTTTAACCCTCTCAGCCACGAACACATGGTACATACCCACGCTAAACGTGCTGTAGTTACTGTAGCCGTCCTACCTCAAACGTTTAAGTCCATCTCAAAGTCTTCAATCACGGTTTATGGTGTTGATTTAACTTTCTACTATTACAGATCACGTGGCGTAAGCTATTAATTCGATCGTATTACGTGTATGTGTGTTATTTCATGGAGCAGTAAGTCGTATGTTAGTAGAATGGGCCATAGTATTTGGCGGGGAAAAGTTTAAGGTCGGTTTTTCTTTGCTATACCCATGACCCAATTACATTGCTGTCACACAGTCAGAGCGCAGAGCAATATCGACCATCGGGAGAAATGCGATGTTAGTTGGGTTTCATAAAACTAAATAATAAGGGGCGGGCGGACCACACTGTGTAGAGAGATATACTGCACCTCTCGGTGTTGACCGTGTTTTATTGCCCAAATTTAGGTTTTACTCGCTAACCGTTGGAGATACACGAAAAGTGATAAGGACCATTCGCATAGGAAATTAAATTTTAAAACTCGTGTGTGCCATCAAAAGTTTGCTATTTCTTAGCGTTCTCTTTTTGTTTGAAATGAAAATATGAAATTTTGAAACCAAAGGGTGTAGTGACGTCATTAAAATGGTCACCATTTTAAGATAGTGCAAAATATCGAAATCAAAAGCAGCCTATGTTTAACTCTGGTAAATCAGCTACATCCATGCAAAATTTCATTTCAATCGGACCAGTGGTTCTTGCGTGATTGAGTAACAGACAGTACGACAAACACCATCTCATTTTTATATTGTACCCTTCAATGGTTTCTAGGATGCCGACTCTACCTCGGGGTAATGGTCTGTCCGGTGTGGCTCTAACTCAATTTAAACACCCTAGGGATATCATCGAGGATCACAAGAGGCTTAACTTAAAATCAGTATGTCAGAGAACTCCTAATATAAAATAATTTATTCACAAAACATCATCTCCCACTTGCTACCATCCATAGACAATAAAACAACAAAATATACTCCCTTAAATTACTCTGAATCAATAAATCAAATTGTAAAAGATAAATTATGATCACATGGCTGAAACCAGGAAAAGAAAATAATCTAATTCACTGCAGTCCACTGCTTCAAGTTCAAAAATAAAACGTCAACAGACTTAATTCATCAAAACTATGGTCTGAATAACTCAGCCATTCTGTCAAAAAAAAAATGCGCACTCATATTTATAATTGCAAAATTGGTTTTTGGGGTTCGGACATGCTTTCTCGTACAATCATTATTCTTCCTCACAAGAGTCAAATAATGAAGGCAATAGGCTTATTCTAGGCCACAGGCATGTGTGCGTGTTCTAGCTTATAAACAATTAACTCACTCAGAGCTATGACTCTGCTAATTGCGGTAATCCAAACCAAGTCAAATACATGAAGCATCAAATAAACACACTTCGGTGGCCGATGCCCCGTTACTTTTAATAAACAAACAACTATAATGAATGCACTCAAAATGATATCACAAGATGACGTCGCTTCCTGAATCGGTACAAAAAAGAAACAAACCCTGGGAAGCTAGACTACCTTCCCTCTCAAAAGAAAACAATACCATCCAACGTGGTTCCCCGACCTTGTGACAGACATTCTCACACCATAATAAACCAGCTGGGCGGGCAACAACCTTCGCTGCTGCCTTCAGAATTCAGACGGCTGACCACAATCTTTATACCTGCTTCCTATGACTGCCTTGGGCTTGAGCTGTACAGTTACCTTTCCTACGGAGCTATAGCGCACACTCATCAGACAATGAATTCAATCATTTCACTTACCAATTATATCATCGTAGACTTGCGGGAATTTCGCCTCCGCTATTAATTCACTTACCATTTATATCATCGTAGACTCGCGGGAATTTCGCCTCCGCCTTAAATTCACTTACCATTTAAATCATCGTAGAACACGGGAATACCACCTCCGCTATTAATTTCAGCTCAACCCAGGATCAACTCTCAACCTTTCCTGAATATTATATTATCATCCAGCCATTCCATCTTACCTTTCTTTACCTTGGTGTGGTTATCAATACCTACTTACTGTTCACCTAATTTCAGTGTCACTACTGGTCTTTGTCACAATGTCAAGCTATCTCCCCCCACACTAGCTGTTACGTTAATGTCGTGCGTAAGCACTATCAACCCAATTATTCCCTTAAGTGTGCATTCAGCAAAGTTACTGACACCCTCAAACAAAACACATTTAAACAAGATTTGATGCTCATATACGAATCTTACATTATAAAACACACAAAAAAAAGACAAATGTACACATAATTACACAAAACATGCCTGCTGTGCCCAAAATATCCATTTTAACATAATTGCTTATGATCGAGATAAACTTATCCGATTCCCATGATGGGATACGCTATGGCAAACATGCCCCATGCAATATCTACTTATCTCGTATACATCATGATGGTGATGACCTGGTCCTTGATATCAGTCTTCTGGATAAATTGGTTCATCTTGCAAGGAGGAGAATTTTACACACGGTTTCCAAAAAAAATTTCACCAAAGCAAAGGTCCACTGTGAATTATTATTATTATTATTACAATGCACGGTTCTCGCGTGTGTAGCTCCTACTTCCTACAGCTATAATCAACCTACTCAATTCTGCTGATAGTTCATAGCTTCCTATATTACTGACTTTGCTGCTAATAGCACGTGTGGCTATCTCTATCATATAACTGTTTCGTACTGTCACGATATGCACACTCACGATACTGTTCCGATTCGCACTCGCGAATACTTAGCGATATTCAAAATGTCCCAAGATAGAACTGCTTATCCTTATAACTTCCTAATTTCAGAACGCGGCGATCATAGGCTCGCGTCTCTGCAGTGCTCAAAGTATAACTTGTAAAATTATTAATATTTCAGACCGCCACGATCGTGGGCTTGCGCCTCAGCAGCGCCCCAAATAGAACTTGTAAAAATCTTGTTAATATCACACCGCGACGGTCGTGGGCTTGCGCCTCAGCAGCGCCCCAAATAGAAACTAAATTCGCTGCGTCTCCAGCTATTATTTATATGATTTGTCGTAGAAGTACTCGGAGTGGGGAGCTTTTAGAATTTAATTCTATAATAGCACTCGCATGAATATGTAAATTAGCTCCTTCGAACGTCCTCATTTTCAATGTCTCATGGCTTCTTTTAATCCAAAATCCGATCGCTGGATCCTTATATAATGAGCTCCGTAATTCCCTTCATTGTTTCTTAATTTCGGCGGGATTTGGTCGCGTCTCGCTTCCCTCACTACTATTGGTAGTTTCAAATCCACCCCTTAATTTCATTTTAATTCTGGCAAAAATCACAGAATGACTCAATTCAAATTTTGAAGATACTTCTGAGAGGCTGGGATTGTCCCCTATACGATGGTGTAATTCCTGTTTCTGCATTTTAATTACTGCTCCAATTTCTCTCAAATGGGCGGGGTTTATCTAGTAAGTGATCGTTGAAATTTTCATACTTACCCGCTTGGTTGAATGACCGTTTCGCGTTGTCTAAGCCCATGTGGTTACCAGATGTTGGCCTTCTCTTCCTCTCTCCATTATAGAAAAAGCACGTACGGGTCTTCCTTTGTTGTCCTCTGGTCTACAGGCAACGTCTTTCTCACATCAGCTTTGAAACATGAATAAAATCTTGTTGAAATAAATATGTAGAATTTATGCAATCACAGATGCATGAAGGTTACATTATCCTTCTGCAAAGGAAACAAGTAGTTCCGTGAAGAACTATACAGCCTATTTTCATATATCCTGCTCATGTTAATTGCCTCTATCAACATACAAAATTTCAGTTTAATTGCTGTTACAGATTCGTAGATATTGAGAACCGTCTAAATATTTCAGATGGCCGCTAGGTTGGATTTTTATTTTTGTACTATTACATTAAGATTATTGTGTACGTGTGGTATTCAAATTTCAATTGCATGATTAGAACACAAGAAGTAAAAAGGAGATGTTAAAATTACGCACAGCAGCCATCTTGTGATTATGCAAACAATTGAAATAAATTAGATGCCAGTGGGTCAACATTTGTATAAGCATTTAACGTGCCACGTTTCACGGCACTCGAATAGTTATTTCGCGAGAAACGTCCATTTAAATATTTATACTTCGCGTCGCCGCCATGTTGGATTTGTGCTCACCAGGTTACTCAAAGTCCTATAGGTGAACATATGTTCATAGTCTCTAAGAACATAAAAAAAATCTGTTTGGTTGGTGTAAAAGTTTCATAGATATTGAGAACCGTTTAATATATTACGAAAGCTCGCCATTTAGGATTGTTATATGTATAGGCCATAGAGTTATGTACCATTCAAGGACAATTATTGCGTAGGTTCATTATTCAAACTTTCACTTCGATCGCATGATTACGACACAAGAAATAAAAACATAATTTTAAAATTCAGCACAGCCGCCATCTTGAGGTTAAGTAAACAATTGAATTAAATTAGGCGGCAGTGCATTACAATCTGCAAAATCATTTACTGTACCACATTTCACTGCGCTCAGAGAGTTAAATCACGAGAAAAGTCTATTAAAATATTTCGAATTCGCTTGGTCGCCATGTTCGTTTTGTACTTTACAGGTTTATGAAATATACATAGGTAAACTTGTATTAGTACCCTTATCACCGTACAAAATTGCAGGGTGATATCTGTAATAGTTTCGGAGATATAGAATGTCAGTGAAATATTTCTCACAGCCGCCATTTTGAGGTTATGTAAACAATTGAACTAGATTAGACTCCAGTGCTTTAGAATGTGTATAAACAATTGCTGTACCCAGTTTCATTACGTTTGGGTAGTTAAATAGCGAGAAAAGTCTATTTAAAAGTCTCAAATTCGCTTGGCCGCCATGTTGGTTTTGTAGTCACCAGGTTTTTGAAAGCCTTATAGGTGAACTTCTAGTTGTGCCCTTTATCACCGTACACAATTTGAGGGCGATATCGGTAATAGTTTCGGAGATATTGAATGCTAGTGAAATATTTCGCACAGCCACCATGTTGGATTGGTGAGACGTAACAAAATTTGAAGGGCACGGTCGAGGTCGCCGGGAATAGCGCCATGAACTTACCGAGTTTCATTGAAATCGCACCAGCCGTTTAGATTTTATTAGGGCGACACACACACACACCTCACACACATACACACACACACACGCACACACACACGGACAAAAGGTGATCTCAGAAGCCTATTTATTTCAAAATTGAAAATAGGCTAAAAATCGATATGGAACTTATGATTTTTTTTCTCAATCCCGATCCGCCTCACGGATGCTGTAAGGTTCCGCCGTCACTCCTTATTCTGTTTGCCTGGTTCGCCACTGCTGGTCGCGCGCAAGGATTCTCTTGCTACTATTCCTGTGTCCCCCTTCCACATTCTTGGTAGGATTAGTGTCTCGGCCGTCTGGTGCAGGTAGCTATTGTCTGCGTGTCTCGCCTTGTACTCTCACTTCTCGGTCGTTCACTGTAAACACCGGGTCTGTTTATGACTGTCTACTTCCTCGTTCCACGTGCATTTGGCTCATCTTTATCTGATTTCCATAATGTTGACACCCGCGGTATTCCGTGGTTGATCAAACGGTTCCCTTTCATAATACACTTTGAGGTTTGAACAGTTTGCTACTGACGTGTTTCCGCCGTTTATGTCGTGTATCTTATACGCATTGTTTCCCAAATTTCTTATGATGCGGTAAGGTCCGATGTACGGGAAACACCATTTATGAAACACTTTGTTTGCAGGATCAGAGATAGGTGGTCTATTTAATAAAACTAACTCACCGGCGTTCAATTCTCTGTGAAAGCGTTTCCCTTTTAGCCTTCTCAATCTCCTGTCAGCTTGTTCTCTCATATACTTGACCGTTCGTTCGATTCTCAGCTGTGGTGCTGGCTGCGTCAACCTTGGGCAATCTAGCACTGTTGTCCAAGATCTCGGTGGTTGCTGGTTCAAATGTAACGTGTATGGAATTTGTCCAGTTGACTCATGATGTGTCATGTTAATGCAAATTTCAATGTTTTTCAAGGTATCAGCCCAACGATGATGCTCTGTGGGTATGAACATGCGGATATGCTTAGAAACCTCTCGTAAAAGTCTCTCGCTATGGTTGCTCTGTGGATTGCGCACGCTAAATAATACATGTTTGATGTCTAGCTCATTTAATCCACGCTTAAATTCTGCTGATGTGAAGTAACTCCCATGGTCGGAAAGTATAAATTCTGGCTTTCCCATTGTAGGTATAACACGATTCTTGATTCGGCTAAGGACCTGTTTCGATGTTGTCTTCTGTATAGCATTGCTCCGATGCCCACTAAAGATGCATCTGCTTGAATTATGAATGTCTTTGAAAAATCTGGGTAACCCAGTTTTATGCTATTTGACAGCAATTCTTTCGTAGCTACAAATGACCTCTCACACTCTACGTTCCAAAACCAACGGTTATTCTTTTTTAGCATCTCTTGTAATGGTGCTACTATTTCAGTGTATCCTGGACAGTTTTCACGAAAGAAATTCGTTGCTCCCAAAAACATCCTTATGTGCTTGACTCTGGTTGGTCGAGGGAAATTTCTAATGGCTTCAATCTTCACTGGGTTGGGTTTGACTCCCTCTCCATCGACAATATGTCCGAAATATAAAATTTCGTGCTGAAAGAAGTGCGATTTTTTTAGATTAATTTTGAAATTTGCCCTTTCGAGGTTCTCTAACAATTTGCTTAAATTTTCCGTGTGTTCTTCAACGTTTTCTGATGCTAACAAAATATCGTCGACATATCTGACAGTCATGTCTTTCACCTCTTCTGTCAAATTACGATCCAATGGTCGGATTAGTGCAGATCCGGCTGTCTTAACTCCAAATGGTAAGCGACACCAGGTGAAACTCTGATTATCGAATAGAAATCCAGTTAACAGCTGTGATTTCTCTTCTAACTCGATATGCCAGTAGCTATTTGCAAGATCGACAGACGAATATATTTTTTTTCTTATGGAACTTCTTTAGTACATCCTTAATTAATGGTGCACGGTCGGTTTCGTCAATTAATCTGGAATTGTGTGTGCGAGCATCGAGACATAGTCTCACAGAACCATTGGGTTTCGCCACCGCTAATATGGCGTTCAAATATGGAGTTGGAGCCTTCTTGATTATGCCCCCTCTAAGCATTTCTAAATGCTGCACGCTGTTTTTCTGGGATTGGGTAGAGTCGACTCTTGAATGGAGTCCAGTCATCCACCTGCATAGCGTACTTGAAATTTAATATTTTTCCCGGCAGGGTATTGAATGCTGCTGAATGTTTACATAGCATTTGTGCCAAACAATTTCTTTCTTCATCATTTAGCTTTGGCTCCTTTAATTTGTCCTTTAAAAGTGCTTCAAAACTGTCTTTGTTGCCATCTTTTTCTACTGCCATGGACCACATCTCATTTTCCAACCCTTGCGTTTCCTCCAGGAGTCCTGTGTTCGAGTCTTCTTCATCTGCTTGATTTTTCTCTTCTTCTTCAGGAATCGTCTCCAGCGTCCAAATGTTAGCATCTCTATCTAAGCCGTGATTATTCATGTTCAGTTCCACCGCTGATAATCCTTCCATATTTCTGAATTTAATTACAATGTTGCGTAGATCAATTACTGCTTGGTGCTCGTATATGAAGTCCGCGCCAAGGATCAAGTTTACACTCATCTTGTTCATAACCATGAATGTATGTGAGAAAGTGTGTCCTAATATCTCTAGATCCAATTGTACTTGAAATTTACATACAGCTGATTTTTCCGGAATTACTCCTCTAATTTTGATCTGTGGTACTGGAATTGTAGGTATTCTTTGTTTTTCGCTTAAAAGTTTGATTAATGCCTCTGATACTAGACATAGCTGTGCTCCGGTGTCCACCAAGCCTCTTACTCTTAATCCTTCAATTCTCGTAATAATGACAGGTAATTTCCTCAAACAATGTTGTTCCGGTTGAATAATTTCATCCGTAAAATCATCAGGAGTTGCGACCCATTCCTGAATGTTCGCTATCAACTGTGTTTTATCTGGCGTGAAATTTAGGCTATCTTCTTCATCCTCTAGTACATTTTTTTGTTAATGGCCCCCGTCTGTCTTTTATCGTTCTGACTCTCGCGATGCTGTTGCGCCAATTTACTTTCTACTCCGGTTATCTCCACATCTGGATTCTCGCGATTTTCCATCGTCCTTCGCCAGCGATCCTTCTCCGTTTCTACGCTGCGATGCAACTCGTTTAGGTACTGTTGGGATGCCTCGTGTCTATTCTGCCATTCCCGTCGGCTGTCCTCCGTGTATCCTTGGTTCTCATCTCGTCCTCGGTTCCACATTCTGTTTTCCCTTCTGTCATATCTGCGGTGATGATATGGACCTTCGCGACCACGCCCCTTCCAGTCATCTCTCCTGTACTGTCACGGCTGCCAGTTCCTTTCGTTCCTTGGTTCATATCTCCTTTGCTCTTCTCTTGGCAAGTCTGACCTTCCATTGTTGTTTCCGCTCGTATGGCTAATATTCGTATTGGTGCTCTGCTCCCTAGTATTGACAAGCTCGGCCTGGTGTACAAGCGCTGCGCTGTCACTTGCTCTGACATCCCTATTCTGAGTGTTTAAGGGACACTGGGACTGAAATTTTAGTGAAATTTGTGGAAAATGTCGATTTTCGTTTTTTTCCATATTAATACACCCCTATCCCCTGCGGATAATATAGCAGTGTTTTATCCGAATTCCGCCATTTTTAAAGCCCTGGCGTAGCTTTAAAATGCACGGTGTGTCCTTTAAACGCCCCAGCACAGTAAGTGTCCTGAAGGTTCTGAGTCTTGGTGTTTCTACAATCGAAGTATCGCAGCTGGTAAAACACCACAGAGTCATGACAAAATGGCTGTAGAACTTTAAGAACCCTTAGTTGTCAAGATTATGCTGTTTATCAAAGGCTGGCATCAGATGAGCTACTATCCAGATGCATCCGTGGGGCTACTGAAAATCAGAATGAGTCTCTGCATTCTGTTATCTGGAGGAAGTGCCGGAAAGAGATTTTTATTTCACGGAAGATACTTGAAATTGCTGTTTGGAATTCTGTAACAGAATTCAACATGGGGTGTAGTGCAACAACAGAGTTGAAATCAGGAATAAGACTAACTTCAGTATCTCATGTCACAGCACAAACACTTGAAAGATGTGACAGTCGCAGGAAGTATGTAAGTCCGCGGTCATAATTGGAGAAGCGAAAGCATGTCGACGGAAGGTGAAACTGGCAGAAATGAAGGAGGAGGCTGCAAAACAGAAGAAGGAGGGTGTCACCTATGCTGCAGGACAGTCCTAATGTCATTGGTAAGCTGAAACCTTGTAAATTGTGCATCATTTTAGAAAATTGCTGTTTTCTCGGATTCACTTTTTCAGGCATTCAAAATGTTACTCGCGTCATAAATCTTATGATATTGCTTTCAAAATGGGAATTTATTATCTTCATTGCAATGACTATAAACCTGCGGATCGTTTTTTAGATTGCACTTTTGGTTTGGCTGCAAAAAAAATTCAAACTGGAAAAAATACGATTTTTTTGTAGAAAAAAACTTGGAGATGGAAAAAAATTAATTTCTTGACACTCATTAATGCAATTCAAAATCGGATCCGTAGGTTTCTTCCAATTGTTATAGTGCAATAGAATATTACCTAAAAGTTACACTATCTTGTTTTTTTTAACGCGGCTGACCTTTATAAAACTTGAATAATTAGCACAATAAATGTACAAAATAATTAATATCTAGAGAACTAATCAACTTACAATGCTCACATTTCCCAAAGTGGTTTATAATATGACTATTCATAACCATATAAAATTTCAAAGCTGTACCTCAGTTTATATAGAATTTGAAAATTTCAGTCCCAGTGTCCCTTAATGAAGTTTCATCCAGTTGGCGTAAAACCTCCTCTGCTTGTAGTGCGCTCGAGACGTTTCCTGCAATTAAAAACTGCTGTACTGTGCCCGTTTAGACCGGAGTCCGCATGACCACATATGCATTTTACCAGGAATCAGTCAGCACGAGAGTCAAAATATCCCGGGGCGCCAGATGGGTTAAAGCTAATCGCAAAAACGACATCAAATGAAAAAAAAAATGCTTTACTGATCTTTGGCTCAATGCAACAATAAGGATAGAAGGAGATTCAACTGGGCATAACACTTCATGTAAAATTATCTCATTTTATTCTGAATTTAAAATCGACTGCAAAATAAAATGCTCAAAGCAGCATCATTCCTGTGTGGCGACCCACATTACTATTTACACAATGTACAGAAATTTTCCAACATATTGGACAATTATCTTTGGAAACACAAGTCTGATTATCAGTCCTGTAGGCTGTGTTCCAAAATTATATCCATTATTTATGATTAAATCCAGTTCAAATTTAATTGTCTTTACTGGAAATACCGTAGTTCACTGGTTGAATTTTTTACATAATATTAACACTCGTAGAATAATTGTTCATAGAATTTTTAACTTTCACTTATTTTTCCAGTTTCAAAAAAATATTGTCAAAAAATATTATTATCTTTGAATCAACACAAATTATGTACACATATTAATAACAACATCTGAAAAGTATCTGACCATTGAGCATAGCATCGAAGAACTGTGCGAAGCACAACAAAATTAATTGTTCTTCTGACATTAACGTTTCGAGAAGTGACTCGATTATGAACTTCAAGTTCCTAACAAAATATATGATTTCTGAATCATCAACTTGATCAATAAATTGTTGGACCATTCAACTATTCGATTCTCCACTTGGAATCATTATTAAGAAAAATATTTATATTTGTGGCCATTTTAGTAACTTTCACAACTTGCAATTCTTCGACAGAATGCAGAAATAAGAATTGTAGCTTCATAATAAATTCATTTAGTTCATGGCACTAGGATTGAAAACATCCTTCAAATTATTCGTGGTTATAGAATTATTTTTAATTGGCAGTGGCCCATTCTATTATTTTTATAAGAACACAACATTCCAACAACAACGGCAAAGGTCTTCCTCTGAAGAAGAATAAAATACTATCACGACAAATCCGGGTTCTAGCAAAATCAAAGTCTTAATGGAATCCGTAAACAAGGTTGAAATAAGAACTGATGGTTTTTAAGAAATAACCTTCGGGTCATTCATACGACGCAATGTGTAGTTCCAATACTCCTTCTTTAACACTGAGTCATCGAACCTGCTATTTGATTGATGCTCGAATAAAAACCTCCTCATTCCTGCGACTTAAACATGCGCACCTGGGAATGGCATTTCAACTACTCCACACACATAAATTTTCTTCCCAAAATTTATACAATAAATCAAGCCTCTGCTTGTTATCAACACTGGAAGATTAATAAACTTACAAGTTTATTTTATTTTACCATTCAGTTCAACCCGTGAAGTTACCATACTTATGATAATCTTTATTTCACTTTCGAATGTGCATTTACGTCATGATTTTATATAAATACAAAAATATCCTAATTGATACAATTATCATTTGCTTCCCGTTTCATGCCTCTCCGTGTTATCTGAAAAATATACTTTGCTCATTGCAAATATTAACTGTTCAACCAGAACTGTAATGTTGGTTGAATGCGGGCTTGCGCGAATCACTCTCCTTCGGAAAATCACCTATTTCCAAACTAGAAATGATTAAACTACTTCATAAGCTCTCTCTCAATACATGTGATTATTAGAAAATATAAGATCCAAGAATTATTTAGAAAAGTTATGAAAATCATTATTATTATTATTAGTGGATTATTATTATTATTATTATTATTAGTTATATTATTTTAAATGTGTTTAATTATTATTTCATTATGTGAGAATCCACATGTTCGATTCTTCGAATATGGATAAAATATCCATCTCTCAACAAAAATAATTATTAACTTTTACAGTTACATCGGCTGATTACCGTGATTATCATTCAAATAAATGCTCGTTATGCTCGGTCATCGATCCTAAACTGTTCTGAGTGCTGAAAATACTCAGAATAACTCTAATATGTCTTGCGTAAATCATTGCAAGATTTAAATACGAAGATAAACAAATGTGTTGGTCATCTGCAGAAAAAGAGTTTGTTCCAATTAGCTAGGCATAATATAAAGTCAAAAGTGGCTTACATTTCTCGTTGGTCTTGAAGCGTAGTGAACCTGGTCTGTACCAGATTTATCCAGATACATGCCCTATCGGACACGCACGTCTAATCCTTGTATCGGCCGCCATTATATACCCACAATCTGTCTAACACGACATAGTGGAAATATTTCTTGAAGTTTGAAGTAACTGCTGATCCATTTTAATGTTGACTTCTGTTAAGTCCATAGCATTTCGCTTAAATGGGGTCAGATCTAAGTGATCTATTCTCAAATATGTCAGTTGTAACATAACTCACGGTAATCTTTTCAGTACAAGAAAACACTGACAGTCTAAACCAATCAACGGCTGTTCTGAAGATCGTTCCCTGGGCATGGCTTATCACCATCTATCATGCGCGAAGCAACATATAGTTTCCCTTTATCGGCTAATGAACAACACCGTGATAGACTGGCCTTCAATATACTGAAAGATCGGAGTGGTTATCAAGTTACAATTATGAAACTGACTAAATTGGACTAAAATATCCAAGTATTGAATGATTATTACTGGACTGTGACAAAGTACTTTCTAGACAAAGTCTAGCATATGTCCATATAGAAATATAATATTTCACCAGTGTCCGTAGAAAAATAACAATCACCTTAGTGATTCTCTCTGCCGGAAACTTACTAAGTACCACATGTATCGCAGCACTTTTGTGACTACCACAATTTAAAGATATCTTCTGCGTAGATCCGGCAACCATGTGCCTTGGCTCAACGTGGCAGCACCTTGTCATGCAAGAGCTTGGTTCGAAGTGAGCTGATGTTGCTTGGGCCGGCCGGCTTTTATTCAAAACGGTCAGGTCCACGCTGAATCACGCTGAAATATGGAAATCCTCATATCTCTGGTATCCCTGGTCCGATTTACTTGATACTAAGTGCATTCTCTTTCATTTGGCCATGCCAGTAATCTGATCCAAGTCTCAAGTCTCTACTCCATGGCTAACTATTTAATCAATAAATAGTCTCGACCTCTGCTACTACTCGCTACGTCACTTGACATGCTCTTGGCTGCATAAAGTTTCCATTCCCTTCTGGAAGTAATGGAGCGCGATATTCAAATATCTCAACTTTCAAAAGCGGCTGTAGCCTTTCCCTTGATATCTAGGTGTCTGAATCTTCGAATACCCATTCCTAGAGTTGGGCACATCCACCCCACACCTAGCAAAAAAATAAAAATTGAAAAATTTTTATTTTTCCTATCTACACATTAAATCATCTGGTTCTTGAATAGTAAATCTTCAAATTCGCTGCATTATAAGTTCCCACGATGTTACCAGTTCGTGTATTGGCGATCTCATAGCTTCCATTGTTGTTTACTTCCACAAAATCATCATCATTTGGATCCATGTCTCCCTGTAGAAAACGAAAAATGTTTCTAAAACGTCGGTCTCTCCTCTGGGATAAATGCAACAATCTTAACCTTCTCAAGGTATCCTCATCCTCCTGCGTCAGGTTAACTTGAAAAACCATAGATGTAGACTCCACTGCTCTATTCAATAAATCGGCTCCAACGTTCAACTTTCCAGGAGTGTGTTCAATAACTAGGTTGAATTGTTGAATAAAAAGTGACCATCTAGTTATCCTATCACTGGCAAAGTTTGTTCTCAAGATAAACTCCAATGCATGGTGATCAGTCCTCACAATTACTGAATGTCCAATTAACATTTTCTTCCACGACTCCAACGCGAAGATTACAGCAAGTGCTTCTAACTCTGTGGTGTAATAATTCCTTTCTGATGGACGAAGTTTCCTCCTTATGAACGCCAGGTAACGTCTCTTGTGATCGTCATCTTCTTGAAGAAGAATAGCTCCAATCCCTAGGGTGGATGCATCGGATTCTATGATGAAATTCTTGGTAAAGTCAGGATACTCTAATTTCACGCTGTTAACCAATAACCTCTTGGCATCTTGAAATGATTGTTCACAATCTTCATTCCATTTCCATTTGTTTCCTTTCTTTAATAATTCTTGCAATGGAGCAACCGTCTTGGTGAAGCTTGGACAATGCCCTGCAAAGAATTGGCATGTTCCGAGAAAACTGCGGACATTCTTCACTCTAGTAGGTCTAGGGAAATTTGCAATCACCTGTATCTTTGTCTCATTGGGACGGTATCCTTCACCATCCAAAATGTGGCCCAAAAATTTTATTTCCTTCCGAAAGAACTGACATTTTCGAAGGTTTACTTTAAAGTTCGCTTTTCTCAAATCTGCGAATAACATCTGAAGATGTAACAAATGTTCCTCCTTAGTCTCAGATGCAATTAGGATATCATCTATGTAACGAATTGCTATCTCTTTTACTTCAGGACTCAAGTTTTGTTCCAGTGCTCTGATCAAAACAGATCCAGATGTTTTGACTCCAAATGGTAGACGGCGGAATACATATGTCTGCTGGTCAAACATAAATCCTGTAAACTTTTTGGAATCTTCACTAAGCCTAATGTGATGGTAGGACGAAGTGAGATCAATGTTAGAGAACCAGACCTTGCCTTGAAATTTCCTTAACAGTTCCCTAATGATTGATGGTCTGTCATACTCTGGCAGCAATCTTGAATTCAAATTTCGCGCGTCTAAACATAGTCTCAGACTTCCATCTTGCTTAGACACTAGTGCTAATGGATTGACATAAGAGGTAGTGTACTTTTCAATCACATTGTTACTTTCCATCTCTTTGATAAGCACTTTTACCCTTTCTCGATGCTTTTCCGCTACCGGATGCAATTTAGCATGGAAAGGTGCATAATCATTTACACGAATACGATATTCAAAATCTTTAATTTCACCAGGTTTAATATCAAAAATATCGTGATACTCTTCCAAAATTTTTCCTAGCTCTGGGGACTCCTTCTCAGTGTAGACTTCTCTTCCTTCAGCTTCATGAAACATCAGAGACCATTGAGCATCTCCCTCGATGTCTTTCTCTTCTTTTCCCTCGAAGTTTATCTCTTCGGTATTCTTGAATCTGATCGTCTCTGTCTTCATGTCTATCACTGCTTGATATTTCTGAATGAAATCCGCTCCCAATATCATGTCAAAAGCCATGTCCTTCATTACTACAAACACATGTCGGAAATCATGTCCTCCAATATTAACACATAATTGTGTTTTACACAGAGATATTTTGTTGGGTATTATTCCTTGGATTTTAATTCCTGATACTGGAATCTCCTCTAAATTCTCTTTGAGCTTCCAAAGAATATAAAGCTTCTCGCTCACAAGACAAAGCATAGCCCCAGTATCAATTAAAGTATCGACAGGCATACCGAATACTTCGCATGATATGATTGGCATTTTAATTCTTGAACCCATTTCTTTCCGTTCGTCATTATGTTGAATTAAGTCATCATCCTATGCTTGCCATTTAATAATTCTGGAAGTGAAAGTGTTCAAAATTCTATCTTCTACTGTGAATTCGAAGTTTTTTTTCCGTTACCATTTCCCCGGGATTGTTGTGTTCCCGATGGGCCTGGTTCATTGGGCTTCTGTTCCAAGAACTGCAAGTTTTCTAGGTGTCTTTCTTCCAAGTTCTTCCTCGTCTCCTTATTGAACTCTTCTTTGGACTGACGAGTATTCACATTCCCTCTGTTATTGTAGTTATTGTTTCTACCATAGTACCTTCTTTCCGGGTACCTTCCTTGATTATCCCTTGGCATTCTCCATCGAGTATTATATCGATATCCACCATCCGGTCTCGCATAAGGCTTGTAACTGTATCGGTTATTGTACTGATTCCATCCTCTTTTATCGGGCTCTTCCCTCGGCGTTTTCTCTTCTCGCCCCTCTCGAATCTCTCGAGGTGTTTGGGAATAACTGTCGGCCATAAAAGCGTACACAGCGTTGTTATTCTTTCCTCCCTTCTGATGGAAGAATTGAGCGTTCGTGTGATCAAGTTTCTGCAATACCTCGTCAAATTGCTCCATATTATAAATGTCAGCAGCGATCAAAGTTCTTTGGACGTCTGCTGGAAACTGACGTATTAATGCTGGAATTAATTCATTATATGCCATCGGCAGATCTAAATGTTGTAGTTTAGAAAGCTGTCCAGAAAAGTACGTAGAGTATCGAGTAGTTTGTGACGTCGAGAATCTCTTTGAATATAATTCTGCTCTGACTTGCTGTTGTGTTTCCGGGGACCAAAACTTTTTTAATAACCCACGGGAAAACTCCTCAAATTTGGTGAGAGTGGACCTAAAAGCTCTAAACCAAAGAAGTGCAGGACCTTCCAAAAATTTCCCTATCACTCGGATCTGTCTTTCCTTAGGGATTTTGGATTCTTTTAGGTAATCACCTGCTTCTCTCAAGAATTCTACGGGTGTCACAGAATCTCGCCCTGAAAATTTAGAAGGCTTATCCTCTACATTCTTGAATACAGTTATGGGGTTGGATTGAAATACTGTCCTGACCTCATCCTGTTTTTGACTATCAGTTTCTCTAGCTGCTCCTAGGTTTATGTGTATCTGTTCTTCTCCCCTTCTACTTGACATTTTCAACAGATGGTCAGACTGTTTCTCGTCCTTGATTTGGGTTTTCATAGCCTCAATTTCCTTATGGTTTTCTTCTGCCATTTTTGTAATTGCTTCGGTTTCCTTTCAGTTCTCCTTGACATCAGTGGATATCTGATTCATAACAGCCTCGTGACATTTCAACGACCCTGTCACATCTGATATGTCCTTCTGAGTTGCTTGAATATCTTTGGAAATTACTTGAATATGGGATGACAAAGATTCCCTAATTTCCTTGACTCCCTCTTGGTTCTCCAGCTTGAGTGTGTCTTTAATTTCATCGATAACTGTGGTTTTAATTTCAGTTTGTAATTCATTAATTACACCTTCTCTTATTTCTCCCATTACGAGTTCTTTGAATTGTTCTGTCAAACGTTGAACAACTATAATTGCCATCTCATTGCTCTCTTTCTTTACTCTGACTTCTAGGTTGATCATGTCTTCACCAACTTTCCTAAGACCATGTTCTATCCTATCAGCTAAACTTTGGGATCTTAGATCGGCATCGCGAAATTTATCGTCCATTAAACTTGCGTTAGTGGCTAATGAAGTTTCGAGCTCATGTGTTTTTTCGCATAATTTAGTCATTTTACTCTCAAGTGACATTTTCAAAATTTCGGAATTCTCTTTAAATTTATTTTCCATAGAATTAAATTTACTATTTAAATTTTCTTTCAAGTTATCTTTTAACCTGCTCTCTAACAAATCAGAATTTTCCTTGAGTTTATCCTCTAAACTTTCTTTCAAGTTATCTTTTAACCTGCTTTCTAACAAATCGGAACTTTCTTTCAAGTTACCTTTTAAAGAATCAGAATTTTCTTTAAGTTTATCATTTAAACTTTCTTTAAGTTTATTTTCTAAAGAATCAGAATTTTCTTTAAGTTTATTTTCTAAAGAATCAGAATTTTCTTTAAGTTTCTTTTCCATGCCTCTGTATTTTCTTTCATAATGGCTGCTACACGCCGTCCAGCTTCTTTGGAACTCTCTTCCAAACTCCTCATCATCCTCATCATCTCTTCCATAATTTTCAATTATTATTCAAAACTTAGGGGTATACATGTCGGCAGACACAAGCTTATAATTAGAACAAGAAATATGAATAGCTAATTGGAACACTCTAATAAAATGAGATTTGTCCTAATGTCGACGTGATGGAAAAACAAAATTCTCTACTTTTACGAATTACATTTACCACAATATCACAAGAAAAATATGTAAGTTCTCAAATATCCTCCACCTGGATTCTAATAATGCGTATGTCCAGTCATCGAACGTTTACTACTGAATTTACTTGACGCCCTAATGGTTAAGCCATTATCAAAAATAATCAAAGCCATTCTAATTATTAATCCAGTTAAATTTTTAATTTTCCCCACTAATTGAGTTTCCTACTAATTTATTCATCCAAACCAGACATCTCTCAACTCCCAAAATATCTATATAAAAATTATCACAATTTAAATCGGCATGCGATTGACCGTGTCAAACTCGAGCCCCACGTTCGAAGCCATTTCTCTCTCTATTTTATTTTATGTGCCCGTTTAGACCGGAGTCCGCATGACCACATATGCATTTTACCAAGAATCAGTCAGCACGAGAGTCAAAATATCCCGGGGCGCCAGATGGGTTAAAGCGAATCGCAAAAACGACATCAAATGAAAAAAATGCTTTACTGATCTTAGGCTCAATGCAACAATAAGGATAGAAGGAGATTCAACTGGGCATAACACTTCATGTAAAATTATCTCATTTTATTCTGAATTTAAAATTGACTGCAAATTAAAATGCTCAAAGCAGCATCATTCATGTGTGGCGACCCACATTACTATTTACACAATGTACAGAAATTTTCCAACACATTGGACAATTATCTTTGGAAACACAAGTCTGATTATCAGTCCTGTAGACTGTGTTCCAAAATTATATCCATTATTTATGATTAAATCCAGTTCAAATTTAATTGTCTTTACTGGAAATATCGTAGTTCACTGGTTGAATTTTTTACATAATATTAACACTCGTAGAATAATTGTTCATAGAATTTTTAACTTTCACTTATTTTTCCAGTTTCAAAAAAATATTGTCAAAAAAATATTATTATCTTTGAATCAACACAAATTATGTACACATATTAATAACAACATCTGAAAAGTATCTGACCATTGAGCATAGCATCGAAGAACTGTGCGAAGCACAACAAAATTAATTGTTCTTCTGACATTAACGTTTCGAGAAGTGACTCGATTATGAACTTCAAGTTCCTAACAAAATATATGATTTCTGAATCATCAACTTGATCAATAAATTGTTGGACCATTCAACTATTCGATTCGCCACTTGGAATCATTATTAAGAAAAATATTTATATTTGTGGCCATTTTAGTAACTTTCACAACTTGCAATTCTTCGACAGAATGCAGAAATAAGAATTGTAGCTTCATAATAAATTCATTTAGTTCATGGCACTAGGATTGAAAACATCCTTCAAATTATTCGTGGTTATAGAATTATTTTTAATTGGCAGTGGCCCATTCTATTATTTTTATAAGAACACAACATTCCAACAACAACGGCAAAGGTCTTCCTCTGAAGAAGAATAAAATACTATCACGACAAATCCGGGTTCTAGCAAAATCAAAGTCTTATGGAATCCGTAAACAAGGTTGAAATAAGAACTGATGGTTTTTAAGAAATAACCTTCGGGTCATTCATACGACG
Organism: Meconema thalassinum; assembly: GCA_946902985.2. Taxonomy (NCBI): domain Eukaryota; kingdom Metazoa; phylum Arthropoda; class Insecta; order Orthoptera; family Tettigoniidae; genus Meconema; species Meconema thalassinum. The sequence goes on along the minus strand of OX336399.1, from coordinate 210,860,720 downwards.
CAATGTGTAGTTCCAATACTCCTTCTTTAACACTGAGTCATCGAACCTGCTATTTGATTGATGCTCGAATAAAAACCTCCTCATTCCTGCGACTTAAACATGCGCACCTGGGAATGGCATTTCAACTACTCCACACACATAAATTTTCTTCCCAAAATTTATACAATAAATCAAGCCTCTGCTTGTTATCAACACTGGAAGATTAATAAACTTACAAGTTTATTTTATTTTACCATTCAGTTCAACCCGTGAAGTTACCATACTTATGATAATCTTTATTTCACTTTCGAATGTGTATTTTCGTCATGATTTTATATAAATACAAAAATATCCTAATTGATACAATTATCATTTGCTTCCCGTTTCATGCCTCTCCGTGTTATCTGAAAAATATACTTTGCTCATTGCAAATATTAACTGTTCAACCAGAACTGTAATGTTGGTTAGTAGAGGAGCAAGGAGGGTTCTGCTTCAAATACCGTTATTTATGCAAATGAGGGGAGCGTGGCAAGGTCAATGACCTTGAGGTAGGTCATGGTCAATGACCTTGAGGTAGGTCATTGACCCTCAAGGTCGCCAGGACCCCGGAAGATAAACAAACCTTGGAGGGTCCAGGAACCGGTTTGAGGGGGTGTGGGTGGAGGGGGAGGATTGGGGGTGGGGAGGGAGGGTGGGGGAGGGAGGGAGGGGGAGGGAAGGGTGGGGTGGGGGACGAGGGGGGAAGGATGGAAGAGGCTCTGCACGAGACCCTCCTCGACCCAGTCTCTCTCTTGGACTGAGCGCCTTCTCTGATATTATCCTGGGCTATATAGCTTTGCCTTATGCCCGATGAGATCCGAGTGTTGCCGAAGGTTTCTGAATCTTTGTCGGTGAATGAATCGTCAGATTTGAACGGTCAACTGGCGTGTGTGTGACGTCATAGTATATTACGGGATGTGGGGTAGGTCATGGACGGGGTTGAACCCTGACGTGCTAGGTTGGCGGGTAAACAAACGTGAATGAAGATGGAACTGTGAATGGAGGTTGGGACGTCACAGGTAGAATGTAGTGTAGGTCATGGATGGGATTGTTTTTTTTCTAATACTTAACGGTAAACAAATTGTTAATGGTGGGGGATACAAAAACGCATGGCATGTCGGTTCAGCCAGCTCGACATGAAATAAAAACAAGATGGTGTAATGTCTATTGATGACATTGGAATATTCCATCTAGTTGTGAAGATATGAACTGTGCCGACTGTCGAAGCCTATCGCACTCCTCTGAGTCAGCGATTGAATAAATGACTGATAAAATTAAATGATGGTGGAGAGTGTTGGTGGAATGAAAGTTAGTCAGGAAAACTAGAGTACCCGGAGAAAAACCAGTCTGCTTCTGTTTTGTCCAGCACAGATTTTACATGGAGTAACTGGGATTTGAAACACAGACCTAGCGGTGAGAGGTTGGCATGCTTCTCCCTAAGCCATGGAGGCATAATCACAGAGACCTAGTGCAGCCGAAGGATTTTTTTATTTATGCTGACTTGGGAGATTTGAATTTATGTGTTATGGAGCTGAGGATATGGAAGGCGTGCTAGATGGTTAATGGACATGGATGGGTGTTAGAATGAATAATCTGATTTGAACGGACAACCGATGTGTGATGTCACATGAGTGAATTTCTGAGATTGACAACTGACATGTTGGCTCGCTCAGCTTCATATAAAAAAATAAAAGTGGGAATGATAGACAAATAAATCAATCAAAACAAGAATATTTTTTTTATTATTATTGTTTTTTTTTTCTTTTTGGTACATTACTCGTTTAAATTATTTTTTTGGGTAGCTTCTTCTGCCTCCTCTTCTGCCTCCTCTTCAGTTTCGCTGTTATCCACATTTTCATTTTCTGCCTCCATCATCATGCGGACGAAAAACTCCGCCATGACACGGTCATTCGAAAAACTATAAAATAGAAAAAATGTCTATCAATGTCATTAGAATACCCAATCTAGCGGCGAGGATATAAACTGTCTTGATGTTTGTGTCAGGGAAAATTAAAGTACACAGAAGAAAACCTCCTAAGTTATGGAGGCATACTCCTTGCACTTCTCTGCATCAATGATTAAATGACAGGCAGAAGGTAGGAAATAATGGGAAAAGAAGACTGGCCTCTTGCAGAAGGAGGGAATCAGAAAAGATGTGGCAAGGGCCTTGGATACTCTAATACTGTTGGAGTTGGAAGAGAACAAGAGTTGACCAAGCGAGGTTGACAGGAAAGAAGACAGAGAGGAGCTTGACACAAGTGGAAGCAATGCTGAACTCGGCTGTCACCTCTGTAGTTGTAAAATCCGCGTTCTGCTATATGTAAGCTTTTGGAAGCTGAGTTTAAAAAATGTTTTGCAAGAAGAGAATAATACTGTTAATTTTGTTATCCTTAATTCAACCTTCTTGATTACTCATGCTTCAAAGATCCTGTCCAGAATGATTTACAAGAGGATTGAAAGCCAAATAGAAACAGAGTTGGGTGAAGATCAGTTTGGTTTCAGGAGAAATGTAGGAACAAGGGAAGCTGTACTAAGTCTTAGGTAGGAAGTCATTTTTGAAAGCCTTTGTCTGGAGCGTGGCGCTCTATGGAAGTGAAACTTGGTCTATTGGTGCAGCAGAAAAGAGGAGAATAGAAGCATTTGAAATGTGGTGTTACAGGAGAATGATGAAGATCAGATGGGTAGATAGGGTTACAAACAAAGAGGTATTAAGACGAGTGGGAGAGGAGAGATGTTTCCGGTGACTGCTAATGAAGAGAAGAGATAGGTTGGTAGGACACATACTAAGACACCCAGGAATAGCAAGCTTAGTTATGGAAGGAAGGGTCGAGGACAAGAACTGTAGGGGTAGACCAAGGTTAGAATATGTTAAACAAATTGCCTCCGATGTAGGGATGTTGGAGCTATGTAGAGATGAAACGATTAGCTCAGGACAGGGAGACATGGAGAGCTGCATTTAACCAGTCAAAAGACTGAAGACTCAAACAACAACAATTCAACTTTTGCGGTATCCTAGACAGATCTCACATGAAGTGAGTGAGAAGCTGGTATACTAATGCTAATTTACATAACAGCGCAACACAATTTTAATGTATGAGTAATGATACTCTCACAACTCTAAGATATTGAAAGCCCGTTTGACATTAGACTGGTATCAAGATTGATGATGTAGGCTATTAACTTTTATTTTTGTTAAAGCAGTATGTCTTGGCAATATAATGAAAGCCATTATATTTGACAGCGGCAATAAATTTAACAGGTCTCTAACCGGTAATACAATTTGCATTAAATTACAATAAATTAGTCATGTTTCTTAAGTCGGACTGGGAGAAAAAGAAAGCTGTCTGTTCCAAACAATGTATGAATACCAAGTAGGATGCAATACACTGTATTTTTTAAATCGTTCATGTGTGCTTATGTAACATAAAATGTAGGTATATATGATAGTATTACAAGGCTGAAACGCTGCATTAGGTCATGGGATCAAGCTCTCTGCTGACTCGGTAGACGCGTGGGTTCGAGCCCCACCGTCGGCCGTCCTTGAAATGGTTTTCCGTGGTTTCCCATTTTCAACACCAGGCAAATGCTGGGACGGTACCTTCTGATAGGCCACGGCCGATTCCTTCCACATGCAAATGCTGGGACGGTACCTTCTGATAGGCCACGGCCGATTCCTTCCACATCCTTGCCCAGTTTCATCTTCATCCACTCCATACCGACGCGCAGGTCGCCCACGGACGTCGAATAGAAAGACCTGCACTCGGCCTCTGAGGAGGTCACACGACAAAAAAACTAGCTATGAAATTCAATTAAAAGCTTGTCAGGACGGACTCGGTAGACGCGTGGGTTCGAGCCCCACCGTCGGCCGTCCTTGAAATGGTTTTCCGTGGTTTCCCATTTTCAACACCAGGCAAATGCTGGTACGGTACCTTCTGATAGGCCACGGCCGATTCCTTCCACATGCAAATGCTGGGACGGTACCTTCTGATAGGCCACGGCCGATTCCTTCCACATCCTTGCCCAGTTTCATCTTCATCCACTCCATACCGACGCGCAGGTCGCCCACGGACGTCGAATAGAAAGACCTGCACTCGGCCTCTGAGGAGGTCACACGACAAAAAAAACTAGCTATGAAATTCAATTAAAAGCTTGTCAGGACGGACTCGGTAGACGCGTGGGTTCGAGCCCCACCGTCGGCCGTCCTTGGGCTACACCCGGCTAAGTATATAAAACCTTAACACCTATCTAAGTGTTCAAAGCTACTTGACCACAATTTGACAAACGCTATTAACATTAACAGCAATAGTGTTAGCCAAGCTTGACATTGCATTTAAACAATAGTGTAATAATTAACTTGACTGCTTATTGCGAGACAAGATACAACTATGTGTTTAGCTGTGTGGCTCAACTATAACTGTTCTTGGCTGCTGTTAGACTCTGAACTGGAGGGTCCTGGGTTAGATTTTTGGGAGGTCTGTGGGGATTGTATTTTCTGGTGATTAATTCCCCTGGCTTGGGGACTGGGTGTTTGTATTGTCTTAATTAAAAATATATTCCGGTCCCATGGTTAATTGGTTAGCGTTCTAGGCTTTGATTTAATTTTTTTAGTCTGGTATCAATTTAAAAAAAAATGAATATTACTTACATGAAAATGTCCAAAGACGAGTCCCAATTTGCGGATTCTTCATCATCGCCATGATGGGTGTTTTCCTGATCAGACATGGCAGCAGTGAATGACAATTCTTTGTAAAGTAGCAGGTTCATTTATACTAAATATGGAGGTCATCCAGTTACTGAGAAAGCGGACACTAAATATGGAGGTCATCCAGTTACTGAGAAAGCGGACAAACCGGTGTGTTGCCTCTGATTGTAAGGGTATATAAGCCCTGACATTATTGTTGCTAGTCAGAGAAGTCCACGAGTTGGTAGTATACACATCGCTTTGCTGCAAAGATCTTCTATCAGGTAATATTGAACACAGTACCTTTAGTTTCTCTAACTGTCGATGGTTATACAGTTGACCTTAAATATTTATCAAGTGGATAATAATAATATCAAATGGGTATATAAAACTATTATTGCAACTAACAGTCATTACCAGGCTTGACGTCAGTCAAAAGAGATATTACCTTATCTCGCTCTATCCGACTGATTTACTGGGACTAAGCGCTGTTAGGAGACTCCTCGTCTTCGCAAATAAGTTTTGTATACACATTTGATGGTTTAGTCTAGAGGTTTGGATGGGGATGCAGGACACACTACTCAAGTGGATATATGAAACTATTATTGCAACTAACAGTCATTACCAGGCTTGACGTCAGTCAAAAGAGATATTACCTTATCTCGCTCTATCCGACTGATTTACTGGGACTAAGCGCTGTTAGGAGACTCCTCGTCTTCGCAAATAAGTTTTGTATACACATTTGATGGTTTAGTCTAGAGGTTTGGATGGGGATGCAGGACACACTACTCAAGTGGATATATGAAACTATTATTGCAACTAACAGTCATTACCAGGCTTGACGTCAGTCAAAGAGATATTACCTTATCTCGCTCTATCCGACTGATTTACTGGGACTAAGCGCTGTTAGGAGACTCCTCGTCTTCGCAAATAAGTTTTGTATACACATTTGATGGTTTAGTCTAGAGGTTTGGATGGGGATGCAGGACACACTACTCAAGTGGATATATGAAACTATTATTGCAACTAACAGTCATTACCAGGCTTGACGTCAGTCAAAAGAGATATTACCTTATCTCGCTCTATCCGACTGATTTACTGGGACTACGCGCTGTTAGGAGACTCCTCGTCTTAGCAAATAAGTTTTGTATACACATTTGATGGTTTAGTCTAGAGGTTTGGATGGGGATGCAGGACACACTACTCAAGTGGATATATGAAACTATTATTGCAACTAACAGTCATTACCAGGCTTGACGTCAGTCAAAAGAGATATTACCTTATCTCGCTCTATCCGACTGATTTACTGGGACTAAGCACTGTTAGGAGACTCCTCGTCTTAGCAAATAAGTTTTGTATACACATTTGATGGTTTAGTCTATAGATCAAGGTTTGAGTTAATGTGCTAATAAATAAAGGTGGAGGGTACCTGAACCTTTTTAATAGTTTACCTAAACACTTTATAATTACCTTTCAGAACCAATATGTCTGCTATAACAGTTGCGAATCTCATTGGCAGAGCAACCGGTCTGGAGACTAAACGATTACAGGACCTGCCAGTTAACGAGTCCTATTTGGTGACAGCTGTTCGCAAAGTAAACACGAAATATGGGAGACGAATAGTTTGCGAACTAGAAGATTTCGCTGTCTTCTTACCTGCGAGGTTCATGGAACTGAACGACGAAGCTGTAAATGACCTCAACAAAGGAACCATCTACCTAAAATATTTGGGACTAGAAAACAAAAGATGTTTGGTAGAATTTATTGAAGAATCAAATAAAATTTAAAATTTGTTAATGTTAAAACAGAATTTGCAGAGACAATAAACTTTATTTGTTTTCATTCTCTGCAAACTGTTCAGTGATTTGCTGTTTTTGTAGTAAATGTAATTACTGTAAGTGTCATGATGTCAGCACCAGAACTTAGTTGGCAGAACGTGGATAATTGTTTTAATAATAAGTTATGTAGCTTTAAAATTAATAATGATGCTAAATTTTTAGACCCAAATGAATTTTTAAACGCTAGCTACAACATTTTTCAAAATAAAATGCAAGACTGTTTAAGAGAACATGTAGCGTTAAAGATTAACGCTGAGTTATTATGTGATTTTGTTATTTTAAAACAAGGTGTTGAAATAACCAAACCGATTTATTTACATACGAAAATGTGTGAATTGTACCGCACTGATAATATACACAGTTGGTATAGTAAAAACATTGTCGATAAGCTCATGACGCGCTTTGCCGAGTTTCAAGAATTGGAAAGTGGCAAATCGCTGGAAGCTATCAACCATTTTAAAATTAATGTATGCACCTTTGATCCCATGAACAGTGGTTCAGCTCATGTTAATTTACCTAAACAGTTGGAAAAACATCACGCAGTCATCAATGTGGATAATAATGACGTTTTTTGCTTTGTGTGGTCCTTGGCTGCTGGGTTAAGTCCTGCAACTGAAAATGTTCACAGAATGGGAAAATATCACCAGAAATTTATGGAATTAATGATCAGTCTAAATTTAGCAGACATAGAATTCCCAATGGACCTCAACGCCATTTCTCGTTTTGAATCTAAAAATCCGCTTTACTCCATTAATGTATACGGAGTTGAAGGGGACAAAGTTATTGGTCCATTGTATGTGACAAAGGGAAAAAAAGAAAAGCATTTTAATTTACTGTACATTGAAGGGGAATTGTGCAACCATTATTGTTATATCAAAGATCTTTCTAGACTAGTTCGTTCACAAGTTACAAAAAAAAAAAAAATAGGGTACATATATGTGATCGCTGTTTGCAATATTTTACTAGCAATCAAAAGTTGACAGCACATACTATTGATTGCATCACACAACCAGCGGTAAAAATTATATTTCCAGAAAAGGATAAAGCCAGTATGAAATTTCAAAATGTGTCTCGTCAAGAACCGCTTCCATTTACAGTATATGCAGATTTTGAATGTTTAACCACACCCTTTGACACATGTAAACCAGATCCGACACGTCCGTACACTCAACAAGTACAGCAACATGTGCCATTCAGTTGTGCCCTAAACGTGATTTGTTCATACGACCCTTCACTTTCATACTTCAAATCTTATCGCGATGCAGATGCTGCTGCTTGGTTTTTAAATGAATTGGACGCCTTGGCAGATCGGGTGTACAATATCCTGCAAAATCCATTTCCGCTTCAAATGTCGGACGCAGACGAGGCGGTTTTTGCAACAGCAACCACTTGTCACATTTGTCAAAAACCAATAGCACCTTGTGACACACCAGTGAGAGACCATAATCGGTACACTGGAAAATTTAGAGGAGCGGCTCATAGTGTATGTAATTTGGCGTATAAAAGAGCACGCTATATTTCTTGTTTCTTACACAACATGTCTCGGTATGACAGCCATTTAATTATTAAGGAATTTGCTAACCTTGAAAACCAAAAGTTTAATTTAATTCCACAAAATCATGAAAATTTTATTTCGTTTTCGAAATGGCGAAATGGAATCAGTATACGATTTTTAGATTCGTATAGATTCCTCGCATCATCATTGGATGCGCTTGTTCAAGGGCTTCACCCAAACAATTTGCATTTTGTACGTCAACACTTTACTGATGCCAAACAATTTGAATTATGCATTCGAAAAGGGGTGTTTCCCTATAATTATGTAAACAATTGGACGTGTTTACAGGAAACTGCACTCCCTTCAAAGGACAAATTTTACAATGACTTAACAAAAAGTCATATTTCTGAAGAAGACTATTTACACGCTCAAAAAGTATGGAACGTGTTCAAGATATCAACTTTGGGCGAGTATGCTGATTTATACCTCAAAATTGATACACTACTTTTGACAGACGTGTTTGAACACTTTCGCAAACTGTGTCTTGAAATCTACAATCTAGATCCAGCCCATTACTACACCCTTGCCGGATATAGTTGGGACTGTATGTTGAAGGTGACTGACATAGAACTGGAACTATTAACAGACATCGACATGTTACTCTTTTTTGAACGCGGAATACGTGGTGGTCTTGTTTCGCTTGTACAAAAGCACGCCAAAGCAAATAATCCATATATGGATACATACAAACCAAACCAACCTACAACATACCTCACCTACCTAGATTGTAACAATTTATACGGATATGCTATGGAAAAACCTCTTCCATATCAAAATTTTCGATGGCTGACTTCAGATGAAGTTTCAAATTTTAATTTAAAAGATGTGTTGAGCAATGACACGCGTGGCTACGTTCTAGAGGTCGACTTATTATATCCCTGTGAGATACACAATGATCATTCTGATCTACCATTTTGTGTTGAAAAATTACAACCTCCCAGTTCACGTTCCAACAATAAAAAGTTGCTGGCAACGTTAAATTCAAAAAATCGGTACGTCATACACATTGAAAATTTAATGCAATGTTTGAAACATGGTTTGAAACTGCAATCCATTCACCGCTTTATTTGCTTTGACCAAAAACCATGGTTACAACCGTACATGCAATTGAATACTCATCATCGGCAACACGCCAAGACCACATTTGAATCAAATTTTTATAAATTAATGAACAATGCGTGCTACGGTAAATCAATGGAAAATATTCGAAAGCATAGAACTATTCATTTGGTAAACCACTGGGACGGTCGATATGGCGCACGAAAATATATAGCTATGCCTAATTTCCATTCTGTACGAGTTATTGAAACTGATTTAGTAACCATTGAATTGTCAAAGACAGAAATCATGTATAACAAACCAATTTACTTGGGAATGGTGATACTTGACTTTTCAAAATTTGTAATGTATCAATTTCATTATGAGTTTGCCAAACAAAAGTTTGGAGATGTAAAATTACTGTATATGGATACAGACAGTCTTATTTATCAAACCAATAAGATAGATGTTTACTCAGTGATGAGAGAACATCCAAATTACTTTGATACCTCAAACTATGAGGTTAACAATATGTTTGGCATAATTCCCATGAATAAAAAAAAATAGGTCTATTTAAGGATGAGTGCGCCGGTGATGTTATGACAGAATTTGTGGCTTTGGCGCCGAAAATGTACGCATTTTCAACACAAAAGAATAAAGGTCAATGCAAAGCGAAGGGTGTTCTTCGTAGCGTCACACAATTCCTCAATGTTGAGGAATATCGATGTGTACTCTACGCAAACACCTCTCGCTTATACCAGCAAACACGCATTCTTTCAAAGAACCATAATATTTTTACAGTAAATCAAAATAAAACATCGCTGACAACATATGACAATAAACGTCTGTGGGATGGTGTAAATAGCATGCCTTATGGACATTTCCACACCTTGTAAAAAAGAACACACTTTCATTTTCAATTCTTTTTATTAAAATTGTATGTTTTTTACAAGAAGAAAACTAAACCATATTTTGTGTATACTATGAACTGGTGGACTGACTCTCAAATAAATACTTCACAATATTTGATTCATGTTTATTACTTTGTCCTTTTCCTCACTAATCCACCACCAATCAATAGCTTTGACTTCATCGCTCCTGCTACAATCAAGGCTGCAATCTTCTCACCAATAGAAGCAGTAGATGACATCACACGCTGCATGGCCTTTCTTAGAAGAATGCGGTCTGCAACTCGACGTACTTCTATATTCTTGTTGTTGTAAGCAATGTCATGATCTCTACACGCTGCATCCAATATGTTGATTCCAGAGTTCCCTTGTGCTAGACGTTGGCTTAGTTTAGTTCCAGGTCCACAAAATTGATAGCCAGGAATATGCAGTTCAATGGGAAGTAGATCAATGGTCTTGTTAACTAGACCATGACCAGCAAAGGTCTGGCATATCTTTTTCAAGCGTTGTCTTACTTTTTGGTGCTGGCGATACTGCCGCTGCTGTCTCTTCTTCCTCTTCTTCATCGCAACCATGGAATGATGAAGCAAAGTCTTTACAGGACGGTATATTTGTATGGCCGTGGTACAATTTGATGAGCTGACACGTTCCACACTGTCTAAAGGATGGCATTTTAGTAATAGACACTTGCTGGTGATGACTTAAGTCAGTGCATGGTTGTAGTTCACGCAGACCAGGATCTCTGCTCCATTCACTAGGTACACTGTGCCAAATATTTTTCACCGCGTTTGAAGCAACATAAAAAAGGAACGCCTTGGGCAAAGCGTTCAATTCCTCATCTGTGAAACTGTCAAGCTTTTTTTTACAGGCAAAAAACTTGACAATAGCTCGCTCTGTGTGGTTTGAGTCCAAACCTTCAATTGCTGCCATATTACTACACGTCCACACTGATCACTGGTATGTCTCACACTGAAGCTGACGTTACAACGCTTTGCACTAAACATGCAAGTTTTGACATGCTCTGCGAGCTAGCCAATCAAAAAGCTTCCAAACATTTTGAAGTGTTTTATTTTGTAGAGGTTCATCAGGCACGGAGAGGTTGTACAGTGCAGGACATCCCAGATCATGAAGGTCAACAAGTTGACATGTTGAATTAACATACTGACGCAACCATTCCTTTTTTTCACTTCCCTTTACAAATACAAGGTCAGCACCAAACAAGTGAGCTTTCAGAACAAGTGATAGATGCTGGTAAGGAATGTCGCCTTCTTTCCAGACTAGTCCCAAATTGCGTTGCAACCACTCTGTTTGTCTTCTGTCCTCGTCTGACTGCAAATGCAATGGAAACGGTGGTTCAAAGACAAAACTGGTTACTCTTGGTGCCCACATGGTTGTGCAGTCAATAATTCCAACTTCTTTAAATACAAACTTGTTTCCGTTCACCTTGAAACCCTGCACGTCGACAATCAATGTTTTCGGCATGGCGACGGATATCACACCTTCCACCACCGCTGCTTCTTAACAACTAACTGATTGGATAGGAGCGGGAAAATAATATACACACAAAAATCAATTACACAATTTTATTCATAAAGTTATCAGTACATCGCTTACAATTTTTTATCATAGAATTTGGACCATCCCAATCACAGTGAGAATCTCCTCGATGCATAAAGTGTCTACGACAAGGACGGCAGGCTGCAACATCCGCCGACATACGGAGGTGTAATGGTAGCTTATCCCAATTAAGGTCAATGTCGTGTGCACCGTACGCGGTCAGAAATCCAGCTGGTAAATAGGCAATCAGATGCTGCGGCATTTCACGAAGAAATTGCGCTTTATGGTAGGCGCGTATTGCTAAACTCACCAGGGTGCGATAAATCTCAAATGCTGCATCAGCGTCTCGACTTGTTGAGCAACGATCGCATTTGCAGTCCATGCAATCTACCCGCTCTCCAACATGACAAGATGAAGCTTTGGCAACACCATCGTCCACATTATTTGTTTGATTAGCGATGGGCTTGTTGTTGTAGCCCCTGTCATGAATACCAAACGTAGACATGAATCCATCCGGTAAATAGTGAACCAGATGCGGCGGCATTCTAAGCACAGTATGATTCTTGTGATAGGCAGTTATAGCTTCACTCACTAGGGCGCGATAAATGGTAAACCTTGAATCTTCATCTGAGCCTGGTGAATCACTTTCACATTTGCAGACCCACCTCGCAGAGGGGGTTGTGACTTCATCGTAGCTTTCCATGACTGTGAAGGGCAATGGAGGAAGACATGCTATTTATACTCTGGTCACCATATTGGACAGCGGTTGATAAAACACTTGCGCCTCGTGAACAATAAGGCAATAGGCTGTTGTTTTTTCTGGAATAACTGTAGATGTTTCAAATTCTAGTCTGATATCAATAGTTGTTTCCTTCATCGACTCCTCCAAATACGAACAGTCCATCACCACCAGAGGCGCCTTGGACTTGAAGTCTTGTGGTGATAATAGCGGACATGCCTCTTTCTGATAATAGGATGACTGAAAGTTTACAAACATGTCATAAAGCTTACCATATTTGTTCTTGTTAAAGTTTAAATCCATTCCCTCATAGGGAAAGGTAACACCGTTCAAAAAGAGTCGTATATTTCGTAATTGGATGTGGTCAAATTTTGATGCATCTTTATTCTGTTGATATTTGCGATCTGTTTGAAATCCAACCAGGACGTAGAGTGGCCGCTCTGTATACCGTGAGGTTTTTATAGACCAAGAATGTGTATCGGAGAGTGGTAATACCGGGTATTCATGCAGCTCCCAGCTTCTAAATTGAATGGGTAAAGCTGTATCCTTCTCCACAATCTTGAGCAGACTCAATTTTTTCTGATCTGATAGAGTAACGTGCGGTACTTTCCATAGAATTCGTTGCAGTAGAATTTTTGTATCTATTGGCGCTGTATCAGCTCCCTTTAGCGCATTATAATCACTCCTGTCTCGTACAAGAATCAGATCCTGTCTTGCGTTCACAATAATGCGCTTATGATCCTCTGCAAAGCCTAGTATTAATTTTAGAGGTAAATGTCCAGTAAATGTACCATCATCGTTAATCATCCAGTCGTTGGTTGAGTTGGGACACCAACCAGCCATACAAAAAGCTTTACTCTCTTCGCTTCCATACGAGGGATAAAGTTTCATGACACTTGTTATGCCAACATTTCGAGTAGTATCCACTTCAATACCGTTGATCACGTAGCGAACCTCAGAAAACAAAAAGGCCAAAGCATTGTTGGCCAACTTTGACGTTGTTGGAATGGTACCATCCAATTTGGTGAGTTGCCCTTCAATCTGGATGTAACTTTCATGTGGAAGCGTGTAGATATCTTGTTGGTTAATAGTAATGCGAATCTCATCATTATTATTTAGTCCCTGAGTATACGGTTGGTAGGAATGGTGTTCAATTCTTACAATACCCTCCTGTACTTCGACAGGGTTTGTCACGTCTAGAATCGAATTCATGACGTAAGGTGTAACCAAGTTGTTGTAGGATCTGCTTGTTGACACGTGTTAACCTGTACACGTGTTGAGCACAACTAACACCTGCTCTTGACAGCGTTGCCGCTTTATACACTTGTTTCATGCTGGCTTCAGATACAGTTTGTAGGTCACAGGTGTATGAGGGTCTAACCGAATGAGACGTTGGTTTCTATTCACCAGTCTTAAGGTAATATTCCTGATGTTGGTCACACTCACAGGATGATAGAGCACCACCGACGGGTTTTCGCGGATGATATAACCACCAGGTGAAGTAACAATAAAATCATAAAGCGAATGCGAGGGATCTTGATTGGTGTAGACGTCTGTAATAATATTACACGTGACAGATACGTGATGATCTTCAATTATTTTCACCGGTTGGTCAGACTTGTGTATCACGTTCGGTACTAACACTTGTGGTGAATAGCCTAACAATGACCCAATCGAATCTGGTTGAGATTTAAAATCAATCCTAAAAGAAGAAAGAATACTGCAGCGATGTGTCACGTTGTTGGCTATGAGTTCAAACTTGCGTGTCCCGTCCAGAAATGCTTTTAGACTAAATTCCTTGGTGAGAGTTGTGTAGATGTGATCGTGAATATCATCTACGGTGTAGCTGCCAGACGGTAGAGTTAACACATAGTCATCGTAGTAGAACTTATCATTGACGTCTTCAATTATGTTGCAGATTCTATTATAGCCTTCAAACGAAACAAGTCCCAGCACGTAGGGTCGTCGTCCCAATTCAATAGGAGGATAAAAGTCAACAGTTACTTCCGCACCTTGTCCGTGCACTGTAAACGTTCTACTTTCTGTTGTCATAATGACCACGTCACCCGCCGTGCTCGGTCTTATATAGAAAAGTCAAACATAGACGACCGCACTGTTGCGTGTTAAAATTTTGCACTCGTTTCACATTATAGTGTATTGTTGCACTGCTTCCAAAATAGCGAACAAGCTCTGTCGGAGGAGGAAGATTTCCAAAACTGTCAAAGTACCACACGGTTCGCCCATGCTTTATGTAGGCCACATAATGCGTTCCCGGTCCATGACTGTCATCCAAATTGACAACTGCACTTTCATGGCTCCGTGGACGAGACGGTAGTTGGTTGCGCATAAACACGCCTCGAAAGTGGGAGATCTTAAGCTGTTTTGCATATCTTATAACTTCCTCATGCGTCATGGCTCGTCGTGGCAGTGCATCGATTAACCGTTTTTTGGCGACATGTAAATGCTGAGTCCTTTCTTGTAGGGTGCTAGCTTCATGTTCACACCTTTACCGCGCAGTGCTATGGCCTCCATAGTTTTATTATGCCTTTCACTTTCCTTCAACTGTTGCTTCGCCTCCTCAACAGCTTTCACCGTTCGTGCTACCGCACTTGCTCCTCCAAGAAGTGAACCCAGGGCTGCTAGTCCAGCAAACAGTGCAGGTAAAAATCCACCACGTTTCGGCACAGGAATAACTCGGGCACGTTTTATAAAATGTAGTTTACTTTTGGGATTCGCATGCAATCGTGCTGCTCGGAGTGCTTTCTTAATAGCCAACTCACTATTTGTTTCTCCGCGCGAAGCTTGACGTGCCGCATGAAGAATAGCTTTAAAGCCTCCCTTTCTTGACAACTTCTTCCTCTTCTTCACCACATATCTCTGTTTCACCATCGCGACCAAAGAACAAGACAACCTCACACCGCAAAGTATAGAACACAACTAACGCTCCTCAGGAAGGGAACCTGTAGTTATTTATTCAATGGTGGCTGTATATTCAAGTTCTATATACAGAGGAAAATCGTTCATCGTTTTCCCCGCCTCTTTTTCTTCAGACGAGAGTTTCAAGTGAAAGAATAATTTGTCTCCGGCTTTCACCGGTTGATCAATAAGTGGTTGAACACTACCGTTTAATCGTACCTCTAAATGTTTCAAATCTGGTGCATACTCAATTACACGAATGGCACCATCATACATTAAACGGTAATTGTCATACCCCGAACGTAGTATGTAGGCGAGGTTATTGGGATCTTTTACCGGTTGTTGGTTTACAATGTGAAGCAGAAATATAGAGGGTATTGATTTAATAAAAAGCGATAACCGTTGTTCCAAAAATCGTTTGGTTGTCACGTCGTGAGGTTGCACAGGATCAGCAACTTCTGCTATTCGTCTTCGCTTCATCTGTAGAGCGTTCTCCTTAATTTCCCACACCTTTTCCATTTCAGAGTTTAAAAACCGTTTTGTACAAACATCTTGATCATCTTCAGGATCGGCCACATGCACAAGGCGTGCATTATTTGCTGTATAGCCCTTTGCAGTTAGGGTGGGCACAATACTGAGCACCTGTTTCACCTTGTTATCTACATAGTCCTTTCGAGCAGCGTCCGTGTTGTTTGTTGGAAGAGCCAGCTGAGTGATTCGACGTTGGTGTACGTCATAGTCCTTTGCTTCTGTTAACACCACAGCATTGGTTAACATATAGGCTTTGGTGCACACATCTTGATCGTTCACAGGATCTGCAACGCCTGTAATACGTTTATTCTGAGCCTCATAATCTCCTTTGATACGTCGTAAGCGGTAATAATCTACATACTTTTTTGAACATGCGTCCGAGGGTAATATGGGTTCTGTTATATTGGTCAATCGCTTTCCATTAAAGTCGTAATTGCCATCTGTAGTGCGTGACAATACATTAGCATCGACATATCGTTTAGTAGCCGGATCTGTATCATGTTTTGGATCGTTTGTCAAAGCAAATCGTTCATTTGTTTTGAGAGTTCTTCCAAAGGCGTCCATGGTTACACTGGAACTGAAACACCCGTTTGCCTCATGTATATAGAGACCAGCTCTTCCCCTTTCACATTTAGTTGATATGCAGATTATTAAGCAACAACATTCACTTCCGGTGGGAGACTTGGTTTCACACCTCTTCTCAACATCGTCCGAACAACGTCATGGATCACTCTTCCCATCCTCCATTCGCTGTCTCATCGCCGGCCCGTCGGGATGTGGAAAAACCAATCTTCTGCTTACCCTCATCACCTCCTTAAACGGAGTGCGCTTTCAAAATATCTATATTTTTGCCAAATCGCTGTATCAACCGCTGTATGTGTTCTTGGAACAGGTCATGTCAGGTCTGCGCAACATGGGCTACTTCACATTCGCAGCACACGAAGATGTCATTTCTCCAGACAATGTTCGCCCCCATTCGCTTATGATTTTTGACGATGTGGCCACAGAACGACAGGGTATTATTCAGGCTTACTTTAGCATGGGACGTCATAAATATATTGATTGTTTTTATCTCGCTCAAACCTATTCGCGAATACCAAAACAGTTGATTCGTGACAATGCCAACGTGATTGTTCTCTTCCGACAGGATGAGCGCAACATGCATCACGTCTACGATGATCACGTGAACCCAGACATGACCTTTCAAGCCTTTACACAGTTGTGTGCCATGTGTTGGAACGCTCATCACCACAGTTGTCTTGTTATTGATAAGCAGAGCAACATCAACAATGGACGCTACCGCATGGGATTTGATCATTTCATTCGTATTTAAGTAGCTGCATTGCTTTTCTGAACATCATTAGTTCAGATGTCATGGCGACAACAGGGAGTCAATTAAAAAAGCACATAATCCGTGCACGAAATAGCATTCGACAAAAGTTTCGCTATCTAAAACGTGCACATGCCGACAGTGAACTGTTTGTCGAAAAACATTTGAAGTCACCTCTGGAAGCTGTGTTGAAAGGAACATCAAAACCTAGTACACGCTCAAAAGAAACACAAACAATTGAAGAGGAGGAAGAAAATGATGAAGAACCTGAGGATGTTTTTTCTCCATTGCTTCCGTCTTCTAGCTCCAAAGAATCACCGCTGCCCCAGTTTTTGAAAACATCAATAATTGCTGAAACACCCACTAGACTCAAAGAAAAGCAGCCTACTCTTAAAGAAATATTAAATACGCCCGAACAATATGTGCGGTTAAAATCCATTTTACTACAAAATTATGGTGCGTTGGTTACTCCCTTCCTTGAAGATCTTTTTACTAAGAAAACTGATACTACCTATGGTGTTCGCTATGAAAACAATAGATTTCGAATTGGCGATTCACCAATCAAGATAAGTGACAATGTTTTGATTGTTAAAACAGTTCGTTATAAATTGACGCCAGGTCTTTTAGAACTTTTATTTTCACGTACACCTTCTACCGAGGACTATGATAAAGAAGATCTTGAAAAGTATAAAGACATCTTGATGGCTACAAATGGTTTTAGACGTAATTATAAACGTTCTGAAGCAGTAAATGCTAATAAGAGCTTCAAATATAAAACCATCATATCAAAATTGTTTCCCACCTATGCAAGTGTTCGCCGTGCAAATTCAGCGTCCGGTATCACGTTTAATACTTTGAAACCATTCATCGATTTCGCCTATTGGAACAATCCAAATAAGTTGGTTAAACGTCTGCAACTGTTGCGTGCATCAGAAAAGGCTGGTCATACCGGACACGAGGCGGAAGTTTTAGAAATAGAAGAGGAGCTTCGTCATGCTGGCATTATTGTCTAATGAGTCAACGTGTTCATACACCCTCGCCTGTTAAGGCTGGCATTGCTCGCGAGTTGCATAGACCAGCTCGTCGTCTCTACCATCGTCGTCATGTCATCACACGGGGCGTTGACGATCTTTGGCAAGCTGATCTGGTTGAAATGATTCCCTATGCCAAAGCTAACAACGGGGTCAACTATCTGCTCACCGTCATCGACGTTTATTCCAAAATGGCCTTTGTTGAACCTGTTCGGAATAAATCTGCACAACTGGTCACCGCTGCATTCAAGACCATCGTTCAGCGGTCAAGACGACAACCTCGTTTGCTTCAAACAGATCAAGGCAAAGAATTTTTCAACAAGACTTTTTCCGCTTATCTCAAATCACTTGACATCCATCACTATTCCACTTTTAGCAATCTAAAGGCAAGTGTTGTAGAACGTTTCAACCGCACACTCAAGACGCGCATGTGGGAACAATTTACAGCAAGAGGATCCTATCGCTGGCTTGAACTTGTAGGCGACCTGGTGACACGTTACAACAACACTAAACATAGAACCATCAAAATGAAACCACGCCTTGTAACCAAGAACATTGCGCAATTGGATCGCATTCATCACAAAATCAAAACAGTAGATCCACGACGTCATCAATTACGTATTGGTGATTATGTGCGCATCAGTAAACATAAAACAATCTTCGCCAAAGGATACACACCAAACTGGAGCACAGAAATATTTCGTATTCGCAAGGTAAAACTTTCTAATCCAGTTGTTTATTTACTTGATGACCTCAACAAGCAGCCAATCCAAGGAGGATTCTACATGGAGGAACTGCAAAGGACGCAATATCCCAAGCATTATCTTGTTGAAAAAATTGTACAAAAACTTGGCAATAAACTTTTTGTTAAGTGGCTAGGTTTTAATGCCACATATAATTCATGGATTAATAAATCAGATCTGGTGTACACCTTCTTGTTTTTATTTCATGTCGAGCTGGCCGACTCAACATGCTATGCGATTTGTATCCTGCCCCCACCCTACCATTTACAGGAAATACTACACCTGATTCATTGACGTTTGTTTACCATTGAGCACATTCAACAACCAGTTCATTCCCCCTCTCCCTCAATTCCATTCACTACTCCCGATACCATTGATGTTTGTTTACCATTGAGCGCTTTCAACCCCATCTTGTTTGTCTCTCAGACCCATTCACACCTAACCAACCTACCACGTCAGGGTTCAACAACCACCGCCATCCACCGCCATTCATGTTTTCCATTCAAAACACTCCCGTCCATGACCTACCTCACATCCCGTAATCTGCTGTGACGTCACACACACCAGTTGACCGTTCAAATCTGACGATTCATTCACCGACAAAGATTCGGAAACCTTCGGCAACACTCGGATCTCATCGGGCATAAGGCAAAGCTATATAGCCCAGGATAATATCAGAGAAGGCGCTCAGTCCAAGAGAGAGACTGGGTCGAGGAGGGTCTCGTGCAGAGCCTCTTCCATCCTTCCCCCCTCGTCCCCCACCCCACCCTTCCCTCCCCCTCCCTCCCCCACCCTCCCTCCCCACCCCCACTCCTCCCCCTCCACCCACACCCCCTCAAACCGGTTCCTGGACCCTCCAAGGTTTGTTTACCTTCCGGGGTCCCGGCGACCTTGGGGGTCAATGACCTACCTCAAGGTCATTGACCATGACCTACCTCAAGGTCATTGACCTTGCCACGCCCCCCTCATTTGCATAAATAACGGTATTTGAAGCAGAACCCTCCTTGCTCCTCTACTTTGGTTGAATGCGGGCTTGCGCTAACCACTCTCCTTCGGAAAATCACCTATTTCCAAACTAGAAATGATTAAACTACTTCATAAGCTCTCTCTCAATAAATGTGATTATTAGAAAATATAAGATCCAAGAATTATTTAGAAAAGTTATGAAAATCATTATTATTATTATTAGTGGATTATTATTATTATTATTATTAGTTATATTATTTTAAATGTGTTTAATTATTATTTCATTATGTGAGAATCCACATGTTCGATTCTTCGAATATGGATAAAATATCCATCTCTCAACAAAAATAATTATTAACCTTTACAGTTACATCGGCTGATTACCGTGATTATCATTCAAATAAATGCTCGTTATGCTCGGTCATCGATCCTAAACTGTTCTGAGTGCTGAAAATACTCAGAATAACTCTAATATGTCTTGCGTAAATCATTGCAAGATTTAAATACGAAGAAAAACAAATGTGTTGGTCATCTGCAGAAAAAGAGTTTGTTCCAATTAGCTAGGCATAATATAAAGTCAAAAGTGGCTTACATTTCTCGTTGGTCTTGAAGCGTAGTGAACCTGGTCTGTACCAGATTTATCCAGATACATGCCCTATCGGACACGCACGTCTAATCCTTGTATCGGCCGCCATTATATACCCACAATCTGTCTAACACGACATAGTGGAAATATTTCTTGAAGTTTGAAGTAACCGCTGATCCATTTTAATGTTGACTTCTGTTAAGTCCATAGCATTTCGCTGAAATGGGGTCAGATCTAAGTGATCTATTCTCAAATATGTCAGTTGTAACATAACTCACGGTAATCTTTTCAGTACAAGAAAACACTGACAGTCTAAACCAATCAACGGCTGTTCTGAAGATCGTTCCCTGGGCATGGCTTATCACCATCTATCATGCGCGAAGCAACATATAGTTTCCCTTTGTCGGCTAATGAACAACACCGTGATAGACTGGCCTTCAATATACTGAAAGATCGGAGTGGTTATCAAGTTACAATTATGAAACTGACTAAATTGGACTAAAATATCCAAGTATTGAATGATTATTACTGGACTGTGACAAAGTACTTTCTAGACAAAGTCTAGCATATGTCCATATAGAAATAAAATATTTCACCAGTGTCCGTAGAAAAATAACAATCACCTTAGTGATTCTCTCTGCCGGAAACTTACTAAGTTCCACATGTATCGCAGCACTTTTGTGACTATCACAATTTAAAGATATCTTCTGCGTAGATCCGGCAACCATGTGCCTTGGCTCAACGTGGCAGCACCTTGTCATGCAAGAGCTTGGTTCGAAGTGAGCTGATGTTGCTCGGGCCGGCCGGCTTTTATTCAATACGGTGAGGTCCACGCTGAATCACGTTGAAATATGGAAATCCTCATATCTCTGGTATCCCTGGTCCGATTTACTTGATACTAAGTGCATTCTCTTTCATTTGGCCGTGCCAGTAATCTGATCCAAGTCTCAAGTCTCTACTCCATGGCTAACTATTCAATCAATAAATAGTCTCGACCTCTGCTACTACTCACTACTACGTCACTTGACATGCTCTTGGCTGCATAAAGTTTCGATTCCCTTCTGGAAGTAATGGAACGCGATATTCAAATATCTCAACTTTCAAAAGCGGCTGTAGCCTTTCCCTTGATATCTAGGTGTCTGAATCTTGGAATACCCATTCCTAGAGTTGGGCACAGTACTGGTAATGGAAGCTGTTTACCAATTGTCATCACCAGTTCTGATTCCGGTGGCAAAATATCCATATCTTTCAACCTGAGTAGCTGAGCCGAAAAATATTCTGAGTAACGCGTGGGCTGGGAAGCGTGATACTTCCGCTATACAACTCCATTCTCGACTATGTTGTATTGACATGCTCCAATAACGGCGTAGAAATGCCTGTTTGAAACTATCCATGTCTTCAAAAGTGTAGCGAAAACGTCTGAATCAAGTCAAGACGCTATCCGCAAGTAATTTTTCTGTTACTCTGAGTTTCATAGTCTCAGGAATGTTACTGTCTGTGAGGTAGTGTTATAAATCTTTTAAGAAAGCTTTTGGCGTTTGTGACCCGTCATTATTGAATTTGCGTGGGCGGTCCTCCTGCATTCTGATTATTTGTACATACTGGATAGCTGGGTTATTATTATTATTATTATTGTCAGTCGGCTGTTGAGGTGTCGACATTACTCTCGCTACCTGTAGTTGCGCGCCCCGGACTATGTCCATTCCTGCCTTCTACCTGAGTCTGGCTTGTGTTAAAGTTATTAGCCGCCCGGCTCGTCCTCTTACTGCTATTGTGAGCTCTTAGTTCGAGAAGCATGTTGTAAAGATTGTATTTCCGTCTTAAGGATCGTCCGTTCTTGTCCCTCTATTCTTCATAGCAACTGCAGTTCGACCTCCTTTATCCATTTCTGGTTCTCTTCCATTTGTTCTATGAGTTTCTTTCTATCCTCTTTCCCGTCAATTCCAATCTGTCGGCATGTCTTATTTATTTCTGCTCTTATTGCCTCATATCTATCTTCCTCTCTTCTCCTTCCATCCTTCTTATCGCTTTCCAGCTGATCGAGCCTGCCTCCTATCAGTTCATTACTCTCGCGAATGCTCTCTTTAATTGCATCATTCTCATTCTCTTGAATACTCCACCGTTCCGCTGAAGTCAAAGCTGCTTCGTCTATCTCTGTTCTGATCTCTGTCACCTCCTCTTCTAAGCTGTGTAATTGCTTTGTCGCAGACTTAACCTCATTGTCCACCCCTTTTATCGTAGACTGGATCGCTAACTGTTCTAACTTTATTTCTTCCGTATTAGCGTTACATATTTCTTCCAGTTGTATGAGTTTCGCTGCTGTCTTTTCTTCACTGAATGCTATCGATTGTCTTAGGTTAATCTCCATCTGTCCTAACTGTGCGGTAGTCTCAAGTGTAATCATAGCTATCCGCTCTGGTAATTTATCCGTCAATTCCTCTTTTAATGCTTCATTATTCAGCCTACCCTGTTCTGAAATTTGTTCCGTTAGCTGTGTATTGGTAATGGTACTTTGCTCCGCGAGTAATGCATTGTTTACCCTACTTTGCTCCGCTATCTGTTCTGAGATACGTGCATTGTTTATTGCGCTCTGTTCTCTACACTCCATCTTAAATTGTTCAAACTGCTCCATCGTTCTAGCTACCGAACCTTCAATTATCGCTCAAATTTCTTCCACTGAAGCCATAGCACAAAATATAAACACTTATTTGAGAAAACTGGGGCATGCAGCCTCACGCTACCCATCTTCTGCAACTATAAAATGAGTCGCTTAATCCCAATCTACGTTATTCCCATTAATTACTTTTATTTGCTTGAAGAGCTGCCTACTTGATGTCTGCTTTCATGAATAAATTTTCAGTTTACCCTTCTGCGTTAATTTTAACTTCCCAGTCCTGTCAATAGAGTACTGACATGACTTTTCACGGTTCACGCCGTTCTACAAAATACATTTGGAGTTTGTTACTAATCAATCAATTATAAGGGCGCCACGAAAACACTGCTTCTACCTAAATATGCAAAATAAACTCAGCATTTTCGACTATTTATTTTAAACAAACTCCTGGCTTTACTTTCCCCTGAATTACCGTTAATTTGGCCACACTAAAGGGCGCCATGATATGGGGCACTCTACCTCTGTTTACACGTCCTCAAGGTTTGATACTGCAAGCTCAATGCTCACCCTCTTGGATAAAGACCGACATGGGCCACCATGTTTTATCACAACCTCGACGCGGCATGTATACTTCAGTAGGCTCCGTCTAGCTACTCTCAGACAATCTCCATCACTGTGATCCACTAATTAATAGAAGAAAACTGATATGGACTTGAATAACTACAGTGTTATCACCCAATCCATATGTACCCTTCAATGGTTTCTAGGATGCCGACTCAAGCTCGGGGTAATGGTCTGTCCGGTGTGGCTCTAACTCAATTTAAACACCCTAGGGATATCATCAAGGATCACAGGAGGCTTAACTTAAAATCAGTATGTCAGAGAACTCCTAATATAAAATAATTTATTCACAAAACATCATCTACCACTTGCTACCATCCATAGACAATAAAACAACAAAATATACTCCCTTAAATTATTCTGAATCAATAAATCAAATTGTAAAAGGTAAATTATGATCACACTGGCTGAAACCAATAAAAGAAAATAATATAATTCACTGCAGTCCACTGCTTCAAGTTCAAAAATAAAACGTCAACAGACTTAATTCATCAAAACTATGGTCTGAATAACCCAGCCATTCTATCAAAAAAAATGCGCACTCATGTTTATAATTGCAAAATTGGTTTTTGGGGTTCGGACATGCTTTCTCGTACAATCATTATTCTTCCTCACAAGAGTCCAATGATGAAGGCAATAGGCTTATTCTAGACCACAGGCATGTGTGCGTGTTCTAGCTTATAAACAATTAACTCACTCAGAGCTATGACTCTGCTAATTGCGGTAATCCAAACCAAGTCAAATATATGAAGCATCAAATAAACACACTTCGGTGGCCGATGCCCCGTTACTTTTAATAAACAAACAACTATAATGAATGCACTCAAAATGATATCACAAGATGACGTCGCTTCCTGAAGCGGTACAAAAAAGGAACAAACCCTGGGAAGCTAGACTACCTTCCCTCTCAAAAGAAAACAATACCATCCAACGTGGTTCCCCGACCTTGTGACAGACACTCTCACACCATAATAAACCAGCTGGGCAAGCAACGACCTTCGCTGCTCCCTTCAGAATTCAGACGGCTGCCCACAATCTTTATACCTGCTTCCTATGACTGCCTTGGGCTTGAGCTGTACAGTTACCTTTCCGACGGAGCTATAGCGCACTCTCATCAGACAATGAATTCAATCATTTCACTTACCAATTATATCATCGTAGACTTGCGGGAATTTCGCCTCCGCTATTAATTCACTTACCATTTATATCATCGTAGACTCGCGGGAATTTCGCCTCCGCCTTAAATTCACTTACCATTTAAATCATCGTAGAACACGGGAATACCACCTCCGCTATTAATTTCAGCTCAACCCAGGATCAACTCTCAACCTTTCCTGAATATTATATTATCATCCAGCCATTCCATCTTACCTTTCTTTACCTTGGTGTGGTTATCAATACCTACTTACTGTTCACCTAATTTCAGTGTCACTACTGGTCTTTGTCACAATGTCAAGCTATCTCCCCCCACACTAGCTTTTACGTTAATGTCGTGCGTAAGCACTATCAACCCAATTATTCCCTTAAGTGTGCATTCAGCAAAGTTACTGACACCCTCAAACAAAACACATTTAAACAAGATTTGATGCTCATATACGAATCTTACATTATAAAACACACAAAAAAGACAAATATACACATATTTACACAAAACATGCCTGCTGTGCCCAAAATATCCATTTTATCATAATTGCTTATGATCGAGATAAACTTATCCGATTCCCATGATGGGATACGCTATGGCAAACATGCCCCATGCAATATCTACTTATCTCGTATACATCATGATGGTGATGACCTGGTCCTTGATATCAGTCTTCTGGATAAATTGGTTCATCTTGCAAGGAAGAGAATTTTACACACGGTTTCCAAAAAAAATTTCACCAAAGCAAAGGTCCACTGTGAATTATTATTATTATTATTATTACAATGCACGGTTCTCGCGTGTGTAGCTCCTACTTCCTACAGCTATAATCAACCTACTCAATTCAGCTGATAGTTCATAGCTTCCTATATTACTGACTTTGCTGCTAATAGCACGTGTGGCTATCTCTATCATATAACTGTTTCGTACTGTCACGATATGCACACTCACGATACTGTTCCGATTCGCACTCGCGAATACTTAGCGATATTCAATATGTCCCAAGATAGAACTGCTTATCCTTATAACTTCCTAATTTCAGAACGCGGCGATCATAGGCTCGCGTCTCTGCAGTGCTCAAAGTATAACTTGTAAAATTATTAATATTTCAGACCGCCACGATCGTGGGCTTGCGCCTCAGCAGCGCCCCAAATAGAACTTGTAAAAATCTTGTTAATATCACACCGCGACGATCGTAGGCTTGCGCCTCAGCAGCGCCCCAAATAGAAACTGTATTCGCTGCGTCTCCAGCTATTATTTATATGATTTGTCGTAGAAGTACTCGGAGTGGGGAGATTTTAGAATTTAATTCTATAATAGCACTCGCATGAATATGTAAATTAGCTCCTTCGAACGTCCTCATTTTCAATGTCTCATGGCTTCTTTTAATCCAAAATCCTATCGCTGGATCCTTATATAATGAGCTCCGTAATTCCCTTCATTGTTCCTTAATTTCGGCGGGATTTGGTCGCGTCTCGCGTCCCTCGCTGCTATTGGTAGTTTCAAATCCACCCCCTAATTTCGTTTTAATTCTGGCAAAAATCACAGAATGACTCAATTCAAATTTTAAAGATACTTCTGAGAGGCTGGGATTGTCCCCTATACGATGGTGTAATTCCTGTTTCTGCATTTTAATTACTGCTCCAATTTCCCTCAAATGGGCGGGGTTTATCTAGTAAGTGATCGTTGAAATTTTCGTATTTACCCGCTTGGTTGAATGACCGTTTCGCGTTGTCTAAGCCCATGTGGTTACCAGATGTTGGCCTTCTCTTCCTCTCTCCATTGTCTGCGCTCGGTGAAAGTTATAGAAAAAGCACGTACGGGTCTTCCGTTGTTGTCCTCTGGTCTACAGGCAACGTCTTTCTCACATCAGCTTTGAAACATGAATAAAATCTTGTTGAAATAAATAAGTAGAATTTATGCAATCACAGATGCATCAAGGTTACAATATATTAGTATGATTTATTGACTGTTGATGGTTTTATTTAATACTTCGTTCGCCGCTAGGTGTCAGTGTCAATGGCATCTCTGGTGGCCAAAGTTGGAACTATTTGAAATTGAACTTGATGGGAGCCTACAGGCGTTCAATTAAAATACCATTTAGATTTCATCTAAATTATGTCAATAAGAACCCATTTGTTTCATATACAGTATGTTAAAGAAAGCATGAATTAAAATTAATAATAATTAAATTACATTTTATTTATTTTGTGAAGGCTTTCGATAAAATAGACAGAAGGAAAATGTGGAACATTTTAGCAGAAAGTAATACCCCCATCACATATAATAAAAACAATTCGAAACATCTATAGTCAAAATGTGATTGCTGTCAGAATTGTACAACAGCAGACGGAATGGATACCAATTGATCAGTGAGTTAGACAAGGCTGTTGTCTCTCACCACTTCTGTTCAGCATCTATATAAATAAAATCAGTGAATGGAGACTAACAACCCATGGCCACATTAAGATAGACAACCTGATATAGACTCTCTACTGTTTGCAGATGACTTGGTACTTTTTGCGGAATCTGAAAATCAGTATATAATCTTCAAACAACAGCAAGAAATTACAACATGGAGATTTCCCTTACCAAGACTAAAGTTATGGCCTTCATCGGGAGAAATCTTGAGAGAGCAAAAATTGCAATAGAAAATACAACGCTTGAGCAGGTGTCAACATTCAAATATCTCGGCTACAACCTCAGTTACATCCAAGAAACCGATATGCAGCACAAAATCATCAACTTCACTAAGGTCACAGGACGAATAAATACCATCTTCAGGCCATGTTTAGTCCAGAGGCACACATGACTCAAACTATACAACATGCTAGCCAAACCTACCCTCCTATATGGCAGCGAAACTTGGACCCTTCGCAAAGGTAATGAACGGAGACTAACGAGTGCCGAGATGCTGGATACACACTATGGGATAGGAAAAGATCTGAGGATATCCTTATAGAACTACAAATAAAACCAACTATCAACACAGCACAGATCAGCTTGGAAGGACCATGTACTACGTATGAAGACTGGCCGGATCACCAGACGAGTCCTCAAATGCCAACCTAGAGGCAGAAGAGCGGTAATTCGACGAGGCCGTAACAGCCCACCTGGAGAGGAGGAAGGAGAATAATAATAAGAAGAAGACTGACAGTTATTAAAATTGTACCCTATCAATTTGGGAGCATATTTGGTCATTATACAACTCTTCAAATTAAATACAAAGTTTCCACAGAATATTCAAACTGTGCGGACAAGAAGCTTGCTTTGTTTGTAGAGATTCCACATGAAATCAAGGAAGGCCACCCGCAGCACTGATACGGCGGTATAGTTGCCTAATCCACGAGGGGAGAGAAAAGCTCCAGCCTGTTTGAATGTTTCCATACAGCTTTGTTTCTTGGAAATTCAAGAAATCTGATGCCAATCCACTCAGGGAATCACTTCTCTCATGCGGCTGTCACTGAGATGTAACGTGGACTTTGGGCTGACTGGTAAATTGTGTTGTGCGAGAGAAGAAGCGAACGTGCCACCGACAACTCCAGCTTTATGACTCTTTCATGAGCAGAGAATTCGTCCTGCGCTTGGCTTAAAGGGACCAGCAACTGATTCCAACTCAAGGGACTAACAGCTGACTTAATACAAACAGAAATGTTAAATAGTCAAGCTCAGTAAATATTAGCTTCTAGGACCAGTGTGGTTTATCTTACATTACCTATACAGAGTGGTCCATCAGTCCCAGATTTGTTTCCGAGGTAACCAACCCAACTAACGCGTGTATCATGTTGTTGTTCTTTGAGACTTCAGTCTTTTGACTGGTTTGATGCAGTTCTCCATATCTCCCTGTCCTGAGCTAATCGTTTCATCTCTACATGAGGGGGCGTGGTGGCGAAGCGGTCAAGCTGTTGGCCTCTCACCACGGCGGACCGGGTTCGATTCCCGAACAATGCATGTGAGATTTTCAAAGTGAAATGCCATGTCCTGTGGTTCGGATTCCACGTAAAAAGGAGGTCCCGTGGCTTATGATCTCGAGATTAACGGTCACGTTAAACTACAATCTTCCTTTCTTCATCTCTACATAGCTACCACACCCTACATACGAGGCAATCTGTTTAACATATTCTAATCTTGGTCTACCCCTACAACTTGCCCTCGATCCTCCCTTCTATAACTAAGTTTACTATGTGTCCTACGAACCTATCTCTTCTCTTCATTAGCAGTCGCCGGAAACATCTCTCCTCTCCCACTCGTCTTAATACCTTTTCGTTTCATAAAACTAAATAATAAAGGCTGGTGAACCAACCCTGTAGCAGGTTCAACAAGTAGTCCCGTGAAGACCTAAATAGCCTATTTACATATATCCTACTTATATTAATTGCCTGTACCAACATAAACATTTTCAGTTTGATTGCTGACATAGATTAATAGATATTGAGAACCGTCTAAATAGTTCGGAAGGTCGCCATGTTGGATTTTAATATTTGTTGGCCATAGAGTTATGTACTATTACATGAGGATTATTGTGTACGTTCATTATTCAAACGTTGATTTCGATAGTATAATTAGAACACAAGAAGTATAAACAGCCGCCATATTGGGGTTATGTAAACAATTGAACTAAATTAGATGTCAATGCATTGCAATTGGTATAGTCATTTACTGTACCAAATTTCACTGCGATCGGATGTTTAAATTGGGAGAAAAGTATATTTAAATATTTCAACTTCGCTTGGCCGCCATGTACGTTTTATAGTTTGCAGGTGTCCAAAAGCTTCATAGGTGATTATATAGTAGTGCCCTTTATCACCGTACAAGACTCCAGGGTGATATCAGTAATAGTTTCGGAGATATAGAATGCCGGTGAAATATTTCGTACAGCTGGCATGTTGGATTGGTGAGACTTAATAGAATTTTAAGAGTTGGAGTCGGCTAATATAGTACTATGACCTCCCCGAGTTTCATTGAAATCGCTTCAGCAGTTTAGAAGTCATACGTACACATCCACACACACGGACAAAAGGTGAACTTATAACCCTATTTTTCCATAAATGAAAATCGGCTAAAAACCATCCAAAAACATTTTGATCTTCATATTTCTTTGCATATCGCTTCATTTTAAACACAAGAGTGGTCAAGGATGGACCTGCGTTTTTTACTTTGGGGCTTGGATATCATGATCAATTCCTGCCAGATACTATTCAATCAACAGAGTGATCATCCACAAGACAGGAACCACTGAAGTGTGTTCGTTATTAGGAAACCATATTGAGAGGCATTGATGAATGGGTAATAATAATAATAATAATAATAATAATAATAATAATGATGATGATGATGTAGAAATATTCTACTTTAACAGTCACCTGTTGCAGGTGTGAATTGTTCCCATTAAAAACAGCAAGACGTGTCAAGGTTGGACTAATGAAGACGTCCCATCTCATCAGTGAAGAACACACATCAAATTGCAGGCTCGTTACCGAGCATTCTACAAGACAATTCATTCATTAGCAATGTATTCAGTAGTTGAGCTTTCACATTAATGAACGTTGATGTAATTACGAGCGAGTAACATATTCACTCCAAGAGACGTGATATTTAACTCACCGTCAGGAACAAGGTGAGGACCGACATCCCTCGTCACGGCTATAACATTCGGGTCCACATGATTCAACACACTCACGTGTAAGAATTGGTGATTGTTGTTTATAGAACACAGTTCAGGCGCAGGGGATTCATAAGGCTGTGATGAACAGGTAGTAAACATGTTCAGTTGTAATGGTTTGGGCAAGCAACGCGTACCGGTTGTCTCCTGCTCACCAATAACATGGTAAGTTTTTCCGTTCGGGTGTTGTAATAGGAAGTTATCAAAGTCCTTTAAGGTCGGAAAGGGGGTCAGACAGTGATGTGTTTTGTAACCACTCCTATTCAACATCTATGGGGAAGGAATCATCAGAAAAGCCACCGAGGATTGGAAAGGTGGGATTCAAATAGGTGGCAAGACAATCTCCGATCTCCGCTACGCAGTTTTATTTATTTATTTATTTACAACTTCAACAGAGCTTAGGCTCCAATTACAGAAGGCGTTCATTGCACTCTATTGAATTGTTACAGATTTGACAAACGAAAAAAGCACACACTAGGTCTAAATTACAAACAACAAGAAGTTCCGTGACGAACTAAAGAGCCTACTTTTCTTAAAATTTTAGATTCATACTGTGCCCGCTTCTCCAATGGGACAGGCGATCACCCGGCTAGCATCCCGGCCCCATCAGAAGAAACAGCCAAGGGAGTGGGTACAAAAACAAGTAGTTCCGTGAAGAACTATACAGCCTATTTTCATATATCCTGCTCATGTTAATTTCTTCTAACAACATACAAAATTTCAATATAATTGCTGTAACAGATTCGTAGATATTGAGAACTGTCTAAATATTTCAGATGGTCGCCAGGTTGGATTTTTATTTTTGTACTATTACATTAAGATTATTGTGTACGTGTGGTATTCAAATTTCAATCGCATGATTAGAACACAAGAAGTAAAAACGAGATTTTAAAATTACGCACAGCAGCCATCTTGTGATTATGCAAACAATTGAAATAAATTAGATGCCAGTGGATCAACATTTGTATAAGCATTTAACATGCAACGTTTCACAGCACTCGGATAGTTAATTCGCGAGAATCGTCCATTTAAATATTTATACTTCGCGTCGCCTCCATGTTGGATTTGTGCTCACCAGGTTAATGAAAGTCCTATAGGTGAACATATGTTCATAGTCTCTATGAACATAAAAAAAATCAGTTTGGTTGCTGTAAAAGATTCATAGATATTGAGAACCGTCTAAATATTTCGGAAGCTCGCCATTTAGGATTGTTATATGTATAGGCCATAGAATTATGTACCATTCAAGGACAATTATTGCCTAGGTTCATTATTCAAACTTTCACTTCGATCGCATGATTACGACACAAGAAATAAAAACTAAATTTTAAAATTTCGCACAGCCGCCATATTGAGGTTATGTAAACAATTGATTTAAATTAGATGGCAGTGCATTACAATCTGCAAAAT
This sequence comes from Meconema thalassinum, assembly GCA_946902985.2. Lineage (NCBI taxonomy): Eukaryota > Metazoa > Arthropoda > Insecta > Orthoptera > Tettigoniidae > Meconema > Meconema thalassinum. The sequence goes on along the minus strand of OX336399.1, from coordinate 210,828,832 downwards.
CATTTACTGTACCACATTTCACTGCGCTCAGAGAGTTAAATCACGAGAAAAGTCTATTAAAATATTTCACATTCGCTTGGTCGCCATGTTCGTTCTCTACTTTACAAGTTTATGAAATATACATAGATAATCTTGTATCAGTACCCTTTATCACCGTACAAAATTGCAGGGTGATATCTGTAATAGTTTCGGAGATATAGAATGTCAGTGAAATATTTCGCACAGCCGCCATTTTGAGGTTATGTAAACAATTGAACTAAATTAGACTCCAGTGCATTACTATGTGTATAAACACTTGCTGTACCTAGTTTCATTACGTTTGGATGGTTAAATCGTGAGAAAAGTCTATTTAAAAGTCTCAACTTCGCTTGGTCGCCATGTTCGTTCTCTACTTTACAAGTTTATGAAATATACATAGGTAAACTTGTATCAGTACCCTTTATCACCGTACTAAATTGCAGTGTGATATCTGTAATAGTTTCGGAGATATAGAATGTCAGTGAAATATTTCGCACAGCCGCCATTTTGAGGTTATGTAAACAATTGAACTAAATTAGACTCCAGTGCATTACAATGTGTATAAACATTTGCTGTACCAAGTTTCATTACGTGTGGATAGTTAAATCGCGAGAAAAGTCTATTTAAAAGTCTCAACTTCGCTTGACCGCCATGTTGGTTTTGTAGTCACCAGGTTTTTAAAAGTCTCATAGGTGAACTTCTAGTAGTACCCTTTATCACCGTACACAATTTCAGGGCGATATCGGTAATAGTTTCGGAGATATTGAATGCTAGTGAAATATTTCGCACAGCCGCCATTTTGCATTGGTGAGACGTAACAAAATTTTAAGGGCACGGTCGAGGTCGCCGGGAATAGTGCTATGAACATACCGAGTTTCATTGAAATCGCTCCAGCAGTTTAGATTTTATTAGGGGGGGACACACACACGAATCACACACACACACACACACACACACACACACACGCACACACACACGGACAAAAGGTGATCTCATAAGCCTATTTTTTCAAAATTGAAAATAGGCTAAAAATTAGGGCATGAATCTTGGTTCATACAGACAAGACTGAAAGAAAAGCTCCAGCGAGCTAGAGACAAAGGGTCTCGGGTCGTTTACGGGTCGGGATGGTAAATAGACTGAACCAGGATTCACAAGCAAAACCCTAACTTGAATTGACAAACAGAAAAGAAAGGAAAAGCCCTCGTAAAATCACATCTGCTCCTTTATTGGCCAAAGGATAAATAAATATGCAACCTGCCTATCACGCACGAGTATAATGTTATGGTGGGACAAAGTCCGGAAAAAAATAAAGTTCATAGTCCCTAAACAAACAAAAAAATTATACTTATTCAAACTCGTGGGTGTCCTCTCTTAAAGTTCCGACAAGGAGATCGCCTTTCAAAAAGCTAAATTAACCCTTCATTTATCGGTGCACACGCATGTAAACATCACTAGCCACTTAACACAAAGTTCACCTGCGGCAAAAAAAAAAAACTCTAAGAAAATATCGAATATCTATGTAAATTACAACTGTCTACCTTTATACAGTAATGGACGGATCTCCTCCATCGAACTGCAAATTAATAATTAAAGAGCATCATGTTACATCAAATAGCACGCAAACATCGACTCCGCTTCACATAATATGACATTTCAACAATTAATTATAACCTATCATAAATTATTAACACACCCAGAATGTGCTTACATATTTACACTACTAATTCTTATTATTATTAATGATTTATCTCCGCCTTTCCTACAACCTTGATCCACACGGTCATATTTGTCATTGTAATTACATTATAGCATTGTCTTATGTTTATGAAAGGTTAAGAACCTCGCAATAAGGCGCCCTAGCGTATTTCATACTCACAACAAACATTTAATCGTAACCCTTCCGCCGAACACTCTGTGTGATGATCCAAACAACCTGACTGTCGAGCGCACCATCAATTACACCCCTGCGCTATTCAATACCACTCATCAATGAACGTGGCACGTTCGTCAAGAGGACCCTGTCCTTACAAATTCAATTCAACGGGCATCCGTCGCCCCGTGAATAACCTCGTCATAATTGACGGAATAATACCATATCTAATTACCATATAATTATCACATAAACTTTACACAACATCATTACAAAATAAATCATGCATTATTAGCATGTCTCAAGAACCCACACTAACAGAGCGTATCAACTTTATCGGGACCACGAGGTCGTATGATAATATGGCATCCTATCCAAAGAACCTTATTCGACAATCTCCAACCATATTCATTGCTATAAAAATCTATTCATTCCGTGACAAACCTTTCAGAATAAAATTCGAATAATGACCTCTGAAATCGACATGCTAGAATCTCCCAGCAAAATGGGCATCTCCTATCCTCGTTACTCAATTTCAAATTATTATTATTATTATTATTATTATATCTCAGAGAATAAATACATGTCTTACTCCTACCATTGATGCTGTAAATTTATGTAGGTCAAATGACCCGAAAAGGAAGACAAAACATCTGCACGACCCTATGAAAAAAGAAAAATGATGCTCTTATTCAACCTGGAATAAACGATTATAAAGGGCGTTAAGTTACACGATCTCAGGTTATCTCATGGCATGGCTATCCGAGGTAGAAGTTCTCTTCTTTCTGATGAACAAGGATGGAAAGGAAACGTCTTACTTTATATCCGGTGTCCTCGGAAATCCATGGCGTCGGTGTCATCATCGTCTGCGACATCAGGGCGGCGGCGTCCCTCCAGTGTCTCCGCGATGTGGTCTCCCAGCGTACTGGTAGAGGTATCCGCCCATGGCACCTCTCGATCTCCTGGCGACGCCCATGTCTGCCCAAAGGTTGTCCCCGGTCACCTTCATCAGCGGCGTCTCCCGACGTCCCAACCATGGTCCACTCGTCCATCTCGTTGCGACCGTTCACCCCATTATGGCCCCTTTAGAAGTTCAGTGCAGCATAATTCGCGTGTTAATGTGCATGTTGATGCCCAGAATATATGAGTCCATGGTTATTAAGTTCATGCTGCCGAGTGGCAATATTACATCTCACTATATCAGAGCACATTCACGCTCGCACACTATAGCGTCTAGTTCCTGGTTCACTTGAGTTATATGTTTTCACTTCCTTTAACCCGGTGACACACTTCCTTCCACGAGGAGCTATTTCGAGCTGGCCTTGACCGACATATCAAGTTGCCTACGGCCTACCGTCTTCCAACACAAGCTTAAAGTAGATGTGGCCTTCCTTACTGCGTTCTCACTGCGTTTCTTAAAACGCCGTACTGCTATGCTATTTCCGAATGGACGTTCGTTACAATATAGGGCCTCGCGATAATGCTTCGCCTCGACTATCGTTATATAGTTCTTCCCCTGATACTCGTAATTTTAAACACCTCCTGGTATCAGTCTTTACTGAACATAAATTATCGGCATAAACGGACTTCCTTTATCAGTTCTAACTGTTTCCTCACATACTAGCGAGTCCGATATCGCCTTGAAATTTACACTGTTCGACAAACAAACTGACATACTTCACTGAAAAAAAAAACGCACTGGCAATACATGCACGCTAGTTTCAGGCTTCATGGTCTGTTGGTCACTCACGAAAACCATTCAAGTTCCCGATGTAAAATCACTGTCTGCGTGACATTGGCTATTCGTCCGTGCTCCGCTGTATAACATTCTCGTCCACGCACTACTGACTCACATACAGCTGACTCACATACTGAACATTCCGGAACCGCGTCCTTCTTCGAGAAAAAGAAAGTGGGAGGGGTTGGAACCTTCTGGAGCATTCCCCAACTCTCGCGGTTACCTCGCCGCGTCATGCCATGACGTCATACTGACTCTCCAGGTTCCTTCCGATCTTCTGTCATCCGGGGCCGGTAATTGACCCTGACTGGATCGGTCACATCTCTCCCGCGGCCTTCAAAATATAAGCGGTGGGAACATAGCTTATGTTTTTCCTCAAATGATGCATGTGAACGATATTTTCAGTCATCTCCTCAATGCTGACTAACGGGCTTGCCGGTGATACTTCCGCAGATTCGCAGCATTGAAATTCCCAACAAGTGCATTCGTGACGTTGTCAACCACCCTATAGCAATTGTTGTCCATCACTCTGGCAATCCTATGGGGTCCCGAAAATGGGCGCGCAAATTTCCCATACACTCTGAGTGGTAAGTTTGATGACGTAGGTTTCCGAATCAGCACCAGGTCATTGACTCGAAGTGGCTCGCGAAAACGGCGGCCAGCCTTCCTTCTCTCCCGTTTCTGCGCCTGTAGCTGCATCCTCTCCCGAGCCAGTTCGTTTCTCCTTTGCACCGACGGCTCAATCTCTGGGGGTGCCTGTATAACAGCATGCCAAGGTCTACTCGGTTTTCGTCCATGGTGCAGAAGACAAGGAATTTGTCTGGTACTCGCATGTGTTGTAGAATTCAAGCAACGTTCAATTATGGGTACCACTTCCATCCATCGATGATGCTGTTCATGACAGTAAATCCGGCAGTATTTTCCAATCTCCGCATTTACTCTTTCAACAGGATTTCCTTCTGGGTATCTTATGGAGCTCAAGATATGCCTTATGCCGAGTCGTGCCATAGCTTCTTGAAATTCCGCGCTCGTGAACTGCGTTCCGTGATCGCTCAGAAGGAACTCTGGCTTCCCGGCAGTTGGAATCACGCCGGTTTCGATCCTGCGAATCACGTATCGGGATGTTGCCTTCTGGATAGGGTGCAACATGACTAATTTGGTAAACGCATCCATCGTCACCAAGATGTATTGGTTACCCCTGGTGGACCTCGGAAGGGGGCCATACAGGTCCGCAGCCATTAATTCATTCGGACGAGTCGGTATAATAGCCCTAGGCTTCTCCTTAGATACGTCCGATGGGAATTTGCATCTCTGACAGATGTCGCATGTCCTGATTACCGCTCGTACGGTTTTTCCCATATACTCCCAGGTAAATGTTTCTCTTATGGCATGTAAGGTTTTATCACATCCTCCGTGCCCAATAGATCGGTGAGCCAACCAAACCACTGCTGAAATCAACTTCGGCGGTATTACAATACGTAGCCTTGTGTGGTCTTTATCGACAAACTTGTGAATCACGTCACCAACAATGTGATAAAAGTGAGCAATCTTCGCCGTTCCAGCATAATCAGGATCATCTGCACCCATGCGATTCTTCAAATACCGGTATATCCGTCTTAACGAAGTATATCGCCGTTGCGCCTGGCTCAGGCGTTTCAAACGTTCCACCGTTTCCTGATCGTCCGGTATTAGCTCTACCTGGTGCAAAACAGCCTCCTCACGTGGGTTTCTGCTCAAAACATCCGCTAGAAAGTTTTGCTTTCCGGGCCTATGAATAACTTCTGCATCGAATTGCTGCAGGAACAGGGTCCAGCGCGTGACTCTTTCGCTTGAAATGTCAGACTTTAACATAAACTGTGACGCGCGATGGTCCGTCACAATCACGACCTTATGCCCTAGAAGAATCTTCTTCCACATCTTTAGAGCATAAATTATAGCCAGCGCCTCCAATTCCGTGGCAAAGTAATTAAGCTCAGGCTGTCGCAATTTCCTACTGGTAAATGCCAGTTAATGTTGTTTCTTCTCGTCATCCACCTGGTACAACACAGCGCTCACTCCTACCTTTGAAGCATCGGTGTCAATATAAAATGTTTTGGAGAAGTCTGGGTACTCCAGTTTAACGTTGTTAAGGAGCATGTGTTTAGCTTCCGTGAAGGCCTCTTCACACGCCTGATCCCACTTCCAACGATTGTTTTTCCTGAGCATGCTCTGCAGAGGGGCGACTACATCCGTGTAACGGAGACAATGACTAGAAAAGAATAAAGTCATTCCCAGGAACTGCCTCACTTGTTTCACCCTTTCTGGTCTGGGAAACTCAGCTTTCGCTTCAATTTTCTCCGGGTTCGGCCGATATCCATATTCGTCAATGAGATGTCCCAAAAATCGAATTTCTCGATGAAAGAAATTGCATTTCTCCAGGTTTGCCTTGAATCCGGCCGTAAGCAAGTTCTCAAACAACAATCTCAAGTGTTTCAGGTGCTCCTCTACTGACGTGGATGCCAAGATCAAATCGTCCACATAACATAGTACGTGTTTCTTGACCTCTTCACTCAAGTTGCTGTCCAGCGCTCGAATCAGCACAGGGCCACTGTTTTTCAAACCGAAGGGAAGGCGGTTAAAGACGTGGGTCTTCTGCTCATGCAGGAAGCCAGTGTATTGCTTGCTGTTCTCGGTTAATTCGACATGATAATAGGAATTTGTGAGATCTACGGTTGAGAAATATTTCTTTCCTTTAAAGCGCCTCAGCAGCTCTCTAATTTGCGGTGGGCGGTCGTATTCTGGCAAAATGCGTGCATTTATTCCACGTGCATCTAGACAAATCCTTAGGCGACCATTTGGCTTCCTTACAACCGCTAAAGGGTTTAGGAAAGAAGTCGGAGCCTTCTTTATTATGCCATCCTTCTCCATGGCGTTTATCATGGCCTTTACCTCGCCCTTCCATTTCTCTGGGACTGGATATATGTGTTTCCTGTATGGTGAGTCATCACTCAACTTGATATCGTACTGAAAGTTCTTGATAACTCCAGGTTTGTCGCTAAATACCTCCCGAAACTCCTGTATTAGGTCATCAAACTTTTCCTGGACGGTTGGATCCAAAATTTCCTTTACACCAACGGGCATGTGGGTGATCGTCTCTTCCTCACGTTCCACGATATTTTCAAGTGTGTTCTCCAAGAAGGGCGTGCTCGAGCTGGCATTGATATAACCTTTCGATCCTCTGCTCGGCGATTCGTTTCCGACATAGATAACACCCTCTTGCATATTTATAATCCAGCCGTACTCCGAAATGAGGTCAACACCCAGAATTATTTGAAAATTGATGTTGGAGATGGCCACGAACACGTGCTCATAAAACCTCCCCGCAATCTTGATCGTCAACAGGGCCTGCAGCTTGCATCTCACTGAGCGATCGGGAATTACACCTCTAACCTTTACATTCGCTACAGGTAGAGTATGTACGGGTCCTGCCTCCATTATCTCGTCCAAACATGACTGAGACACCACACTAATCATCGCTCCGGTGTCAACCAGGGTTTTTATTTGTTTACCGAGCACCTCTACTGTTATGATGGGCAAAAGACACACTTTCCCGCGGCGGATAACGTCTTCCTCATGAATCAAGTCTTCATCGGTAGCCTGAAATATCTCTTGAATTTCAATCAGTTCGGGAGGACCAAGGTTTGAGGAATTTCTTAATTTGAAGTTTTTTTTGTTGATCTGACCGACTTGTGTCAGGTGGTCGGTCAGCTTCCCCCGGTGGTGCGGATGGATTACTCCGTAATTGTTGTAAATATTCCTGGCTCTCTCGATGTCTTTCCGTATAGCTCGGCCGCGACCCCTGCGAACGAGAATCCCTATAAGCATTCTGTCTCTAATAATATTGATTTGACTGCCTTCGCTGATATTCACCATATCGTCCCTTCGTATTGTTGAATCGGGATCTCCTACGTTCTTCGTACGGTTTATTCCTCCATCTGGGTCGCTCGTCTGTTCCACCGTAGCTCCTATCTCGGGTCCGATAGTACCCCGTGTCTCTTGGCCTGTCCGCCTCCCGCGGCGTTCGCTCTTCCGTCTGCGCAATTTTGTCAATCACGACCGTGTTCACATCTCTATTTTCCTGTCGTCCGGACCTCGCCTGTAACTGTGCGCTAGTGTGGTCAAGTTTTCGAAGAATCTCTTCACATCCCTCTAAAGTCTCGGCTCCTGACGCTATTACACTCTTCTGGACCTCTACAGGTAACTGTCGTATAATGGCTTGGACCAATTCGTCCTCCGGCACTGGTGGAGTCAAATACTGCAGCCTGGCGAGTTGCGACGCGAAGTACCCCGCATACCTAGTCGGATTGGACGTCGCATACCGTTTAGCGTATAGTTCCGCCCGTATGTTCAATTGTTCTTCAGGGCTCCAAAAACGTTTGATTAATAATCGTTCGAACTCATCCGTGCTCGTGAACGTGTATCGAAATGCGCGAAACCAAGTTAATGCCGTCGATTCCAGGGACCTCTCAATAACTCTTAGTTCCCTCTCACGTGGTATCTTATTCTCCGCCATGTATTCACGGACCTCCCTCATAAATTCGATAGGTGTGACGTTATCAGTCCCATTGTTCCCCGAGAATTTCCTCGGCTGGTGGTCTATACTTCTAATGATAGTTAGGTGTCCCGCGGGATTTGTACTCCGTATTCTCGGCGTTGCAACTACCTCACCCGCCTTTCTAGAAGATGAGGCGTTTTCACTTTCCGTCCCGTTAAGAGGTGGCGTGTTTTCAATTTCGGACCATCTAACCCTTTCTGACTCCGATTTGTCTTTTATCTGCGTCATTTCCGCCTCTAAGTTGCCTAATCGAGTGAGTTGCCTTCCCTGTTGAATAATGATCTTCTCCTCCAACTCAACAATGGAAGTGTGGATAGATTCTCTCACATGTTCGAGTAATGTCGTTTGTGAATGAGTGATTTTCCTGTCATACGTGTCCTGGAATGATTCAACCTGTATCTGCATGTTTTTCACGTCCTTCGCAACCTCTTCTTTCCAACCTGACACGTCCTGTTTCAACTTATCCAGGGTTTCCTCGCTAGACTGACCAATTTGCTCAATTTTTGCCGTCAAATCTTGTCCCATGCCTTTAATATTACTGTTCAACTTCTCCTCAAGTCCTTCAATATTCCCCCGAAGCGAACTCTGAGTATCCCTGATTTGCCGTGCCATAGAATCTTTAAGCTCCGCGGTGAGCACTTGGAATGTAGTTTCTACCTTTTTATCGAGTAGATTAATCTTATTATCTATAGCCTTTCCTGATAGCCTAAGATTACGTTCTACAGCATCAATGTTTTTCTGCAAATGAGATTCTAAACTCTTAAGATTAGATCCCATGACTTCTAATAAGTCGGTTCTGAGACCATCAACTTTATCACTAACATCTTTTTTTATTCCTGCTACCTGAATACCGACACCCTCTTGTGTCCTCTGTACCTCTGCTACCTGAATGCCGACACCCTCTTGTGCCGTCCATAAGCGATCCATATCGCTCTTCATGTTTGTTTTAATTGACCCAACACTATCCTTAACATTATTCATTTCAGTGGTTAGACCAGTTAATTCAACTTGGATTTGTTTTAGTATATCAGCAATATTTTCTGCGGTTACTACTTGTGACATCTTACAATACAACTTAAATATAGGGGCCTACATGGGAATGTAGGTCGTCGAGTATAGCCATAACCTGAGATCGTGTACCAACCCTGTCAAATGGTTCACTAAAGGCTCAGTGTGATACGAGGTTAATTTTACACAAGAATTACACATGCCAAGTATCGCGCTCCCATCAAAGGCACGAATCTGACCACACAGTATACTCCCATCACCACAACAAGTGATAGAGTACAAAAAACATGCCCATGACGGAAACGAAACACCCCATCGTCGTCGAGCCCAACACGTTGGCGGCGCCACTTCCCCCCCCCCCCTGTGCCCGCTTCTCCAATGGGACAGGCGATCACCCGGCTAGCATCCCGGCCCCATCAGAAAAAACAGCCAAGGGAGTGGGTACAAAAAAAATTAGGGCATGAATCTTGGTTCATACAGACAAGACTGAAAGAAAAGCTCCAGCGAGCTAGAGAAAAAGGGTCTCGGGTCGTTTACAGGTCGGGATGGTAAATAGACTGAACCAGGATTCACAAGCAAAACCCTAACTTGAATTGACAAACAGAAAAGAAAGGAAAAGCCCTCGTAAAATCACATCTGCTCCTTTATTGGCCAAAGGATAAATAAATATGCAACCTGCCTATCACGCACGAGTATAATGTTATGGTGGGACAAAGTCCGGAAAAAAATAAAGTTCATAGTCCCTAAACAAACAAAAAAATTATACTTATTCAAACTCGTGGGTGTCCTCTCTTAAAGTTCCGACAAGGAGATCGCCTTTCAAAAAGCTAAATTAACCCTTCATTTATCGGTGCACACGCATGTAAACATCACTAGCCACTTAACACAAAGTTCACCTGCGGCAAAAAAAACTCTAAGAAAATATCGAATATCTATGTAAATTACAACTGTCTACCTTTATACAGTAATGGACGGATCTCCTCCATCGAACTGCAAATTAATAATTAAAGAGCATCATGTTACATCAAATAGCACTCAAACATCGACTCCGCTTCACATAATATGACATTTCAACAATTAATTATAACCTATCATAAATTATTAACACACCCAGAATGTGCTTACATATTTACACTACTAATTCTTATTATTATTAATGATTTATCTCCGCCTTTCCAACAACCTTGATCCACACGGTCATATTTGTCATTGTAATTACATTATAGCATTGTCTAATGTTTATGAAAGGTTAAGAACCTCGCAATAAGGCGCCCTAGCGTATTTCATACTCACAACAAACATTTAATCGTAACCCTTCCGCCGAACACTCTGTGTGAAGATCCAAACAACCTGACTGTCGAGCGCACCATCAATTACACCCCTGCGCTATTCAATACCACTCATCAATGAACGTGGCACGTTCGTCAAGAGGACCCTGTCCTTACAAATTCAATTCAACGGGCATCCGTCGCCCCGTGAATAACCTCGTCATAATTGACGGAATAATACCATATCTAATTACCATATAATTATCACATAAACTTTACACAACATCATTACAAAATAAATCATACATTATTAGCATGTCTCAAGAACCCACACTAACAGAGCGTATCAACTTTATCGGGACCACGAGGTCGTATGATAATATGGCATCCTATCCAAGGAACCTTATTCGACAATCTCCAACCATATTCATTGCTATAAAAATCTATTCATTCCGTGACAAACCTTTCAGAATAAAATTCGAATAATGACCTCTGAAATCGACATGCTAGAATCTCCCAGCAAAATGGGCATCTCCTATCCTCGTTACTCAATTTCAAATTATTATTATTATTATTATTATTATTATATCTCAGAGAATAAATACATGTCTTACTCCTACCATTGATGCTGTAAATTTATGTAGGTCAAATGACCCGAAAAGGAAGACAAAACATCTGCACGACCCTATGAAAAAAAAAATTATGCTCTTATTCAACCTGGAATAAATGATTATAAAGGGCGTTAAGTTACACGATCTCAGGTTATCTCATGGCATGTCTATCCGAGGTAGAAGTTCTCTTGTTTCTGATGAACAAGGATGGAAAGGAAACGTCTTACTTTATATCCGGTGTCCTCGGAAATCCATGGCGTCGGTGTCATCATCGTCTGCGGCATCAGGGCGGCGGCGTCCCTCCAGTGTCTCCGCGATGTGGTCTCCCAGCGTACTGGTAGAGGTATCCGCCCATGGCACCTATCGATCTCCTGGCGACGCCCATGTTTGCCCACAGGTTGTCCCCGGTCACCTTCATCAGCAGCGTCTCCCGACGTCCCAACCATGGTCCACTCGTCCATCTCGTTGCGACCGTTCACCCCATTATGGCCCCTTTAGAAGTTCAGTGCAGCATAATTCGCGTGTTAATGTGCATGTTGATGCCCAGAATATATGAGTCCATGGTTATTAAGTTCATGCTGCCGAGTGGCAATATTACATCTCACTATATCAGAGCACATTCACGCTCGCACACTATAGCGTCTAGTTCCTGGTTCACTTGAGTTATATGTTTTCACTTCCTTTAACCCGGTGACACACTTCCTTCCACGAGGAGCTATTTCGAGCTGGCCTTGACCGACATATCAAGTTGCCTACGGCCTACCGTCTTCCAACACAAGCTTAAAGTAGATGTGGCCTTCCTTACTGCGTTCTCACTGCGTTTCTTAAAACGCCGTACTGCTATGCTATTTCCGAATGGATGTTTGTTACAATATAGGGCCTCGCGATAATGCTTCGCCTCGACTATCGTTATATAGTTCTTCCCCTGATACTCGTAATTTTAAACACCTCCTGGTATCAGTCTTTAATGAACATAAATTATCGGCATAAACGGACTTCCTTTATCAGTTCTAACTGTTTCCTCACATACTGGCGAGTCCGATATCGCCTTGAAATTTACACTGTTCGACAAACAAACTGACATACTTCACTGAAAAAAAAACGCACTGGCAATACATGCACGCTAGTTTCAGGCTTCATGGTCTGTTGGTCACTCACGAAAACCATTCAAGTTCCCGATGTAAAATCACTGTCTGCGTGACATGGGCTATTCGTCCGTGCTCCGGTGTATAACATTCTCGTCCACGCACTACTGACTCACATACAGCTGACTCACATACTGAACATTCCGGAACCGCGTCCTTCTTCGAGAAAAAGAAAGTGGGAGGGGTTGGAACCTTCTGGAGCATTCCCCAACTCTCGCGGTTACCTCGCCGCGTCATGCCATGACGTCATACTGACTCTCCGGGTTCCTTCCGATCTTCTGTCATCCGGGGCCAGTAATTGACCCTGACTGGATCGGTCACAATACCAATGATTAATCTATATGGATCTCTCTAGAATAATGACGAAATTAAGTTGGTAATATCGAAATTTTTAATTAGTTCGAAATACTGTATACCTGGCATAATGTAGCCTAATAGAGAACTACAGTTGGCAGCACTGGTGACTGAATATATTCTTTGTTTCATCTCTTAAGGTACAGAATACAAAATTTGGTTAAAGTCCAATGGATAGCATGGACGTTACATGCAGTGAAACATTGGATCTAACAGCGCGCGTAAAATCATGTTGGCAACAATGACGTACATGTATTGGTCAGAAATAATCTGAAATAATATGATCTATTGTTGGGTCAATTTCGAATGAAATCCATTAGTTAGTATAGAAGTTACATGCATTTTAAAATTGGACCTTTCAGCAGGCTTAGAATCATGTTGGCAGCACCGACATATTAGTTACTCCAAATTAATCTAGATTGTCAGGTACTATACGTGTGCATAGTTTAAAGCTGTCGGCTTGCATACTTTCTGATATATGGGTATTTGGATTTTAAAAATTGAGAGCATTTATTAACAGTTGGCAGCCCTGGTGGCTCTTAAGAATACGCTCAGTCATATCTGTTTATGTACACATAGCACATACGAAATTTGGTTGAAATCCAATTGATGGTGTAGAAGTTATATGCATTTAAATTTGGAACTATCAGCAGGCTTATAATCATTTTGGCAACACTGCCATGTATGGCCTCCTGGAAATTAAACTGCAATATTATTATTTATACGTGTGCCAATTTTGAAATAGCTCCCATTAATACCTCCCAAGATATCCAACATGGAGCTCAAATTTCAATTGCGATTTTTCAGCAGTTGGTAGCACTGACATCATTTTCAAATATGGTCGTGAGATATTCAGGTATTTACTCCTACCAAATTTTGTTTCGATTGCTGCAGCCGTTTAGGGGTTGATAGGGACACACACACACACACACACAGCCAGACAGACAGAAGGACAGACAGACAGACACACATTTGCCCGATCTCATAAGTCTCCTTTTTCCTCATTTTTGCAAAATGTGAAAAGTAGGCTAAAAATGGAAAAAATATTAGAAAAATATTTGACAGTGATACATAAGTCACACTATAGCTCAGATATTACATAAGAACTATGCATATTTACACATACAAATTACATTCCATACAGGTAGTTGCTAACATTTACAATTTATTCATTGACAATGTAAGAATTGTAGCTCTTAAAACCTTAATATATACTGGTAATGCAGAGCTGAAGTCTAAACTATTGTTGATTTTGGCAAGTTTGTTGTACATGAGACACATTCTTACTAATGGTGACTTTTTATAATATACTGTTTTTGGTATTTTGCAAACTAAGTGATCTCGATTTCGCAAATTTCCTGCTCTGGCATTGAAATGAATCTGCTGCAAGAAGCCACTGTTGCCCAACATTCCATTAACTGTTTTATACAAAAACACCTGCTGTAAGTTGATACTAAGATGATACTATGCTGCTGGCTTGTTCGGAGGAAGAGCTGGAAGAACTTTTACAACGCACTGAGAGATTCAGTGAAGAAGCAGGCGTAACACTAAACCGATCCAAGTGTTACTTGATGGTAGTGGACAGACAGCGGGCATTACCTCGTTCCTTCCAGCTAATACGAGATATCGATCTCAAGGAAGAAGTAGTCTACCTAGGAGTAACTCTGAAGGAGAAATTAAGAGAAGAATAGGCATGGCTAATAAAGCACTGCCTAGTCTAACTAGAATATGGAAATATGATCATATTACCTAGGAAACAAAGAAGCAACTGGTTCAAGCTTTGGTATTCCCTATCGTCACGTATGGCACTGAGTCCTGGACCATAAATGCTGCATGCCGTAGGAGAATCGAAGCCTTCGAGATGACGTGTTATCGAAAAATGCTACGAATATCGTGGGTAGCAACAAGAACAAATGAATCTATTCTGAAGGAGCTAAGGATTGCTCCTAAAGCTCACTTACTCCTAAACATCCAAAGGCAAATGTTGAGATTTTTCAGCCATGTCATCCGGCGAGATGGCATTGAGCAGTGTATCATCCAGGGTAAAGCTGAGGGAACGTGTCCCGAACTGGTGCCTTCACCAGATTAAGAGTCTGACTAATCTGCCACTTGAGAAAGTAATGAGCACAGCAGAAGAGTATTGCTAAATGAATTGCGTGATGGGTCATGACGTTCCAAATCGAACTACGACCAAGGAGAAGAGGAGGAAGAAGAATGCATTAGACACGTATTCGTGAATTAGCTTCCTTTAGGTCAGGCATGTGCAACTTGGAACACAAGGCGGACCAATCACAGATAGCTTTCAGGCATCGCGGGGCGCACTGAAACATGCATACTATTTTCACGAGAACCTGGTAGCCACATTCAATGAAGAAACTCGTTCATCACAAACAAGAATATTATAACGGTATCCAGAATTGTATTTGCTAAAGAAAATACATGTGTACAGTATTTACTTTTATATTAATGAGAAACTTAGTGACACGCTTGCCAAACTTCTGGCGCAAGGTCGAGTGGGAGATGGGTGAAGGTTTGTCTTAAGGGAGCTCGTACACTGCAAGTGGGAGTTTTCGCACACAGTTAACAATTAAATCATAGCCTCACTAATATGAAACATAGAGCATACCAAGTTATAGTCAATACATATAAAGTGTTGCGTCATTTATTGGTAGGACAATATTTGAATCACAAAAACACGATTTAACAAGAAATATCAGTGTGAATGGAATGATTTTTCTTTTCCTTTAAAGAAACCGAATGAATTCGGAGGATGAAACTATTTCATGAAATTATATTAAAAATAATTAAAATATAGCCTACTTGGAAAATTTAACAAGAAACTATTTCTGGAAGACAATTTAAATATTAACAAGAAGTTCCGTGACGAACTAAAGAGCCTACTTTCCTTAAAATTTAAGATTCATGCTGTACCCGTACAATGCCAATGATTAATCTATATGGATCTATCTAGAATAATGACGAAATTAAGTTCTAATATCGAAATTTCTAATTAGTTCGAAATACTGTATACCTGGCATAATATAGCCTAATAGAGCACTACAGTTGGCAGCCCTGGTGACTGAATATATTCTTAGTTCCATCTCTTAAAGTACAGAATACAAAATTTGGTTGAAGTCCAATGGATAGCATGGACGCTACATGCAGTTAATAATTGGATTTAACAGCGCGCGTAAAATCATGTTGGCAACAATATCACGCATGTAATGGTCAGAAATAATCTGAAATAATATGATCTATTGTTGTGCCAATTTTGAATGAAATCCATTAGTTAGTATAGAAGTTACATGCATTTTAAAATTGGACATATCAGAAGGCTTAGAAGCATGTTGGCTGCACTGACCTATATTAGTTACTCCAAATTCATTTAGAATGCCAGGTAGTATACTGTTGCAAAGTTTAGTGCTATTGGCTTGCATACTTTCTGATATATTGATATTAGGTTAACAAATGTAGAGACAGCACATATTAACAGTTGGCAGCCCTGGTTGCTCTTAAGAATACGCACAGTCATATCTGTTATGGTACACATAGCACATACGAAATTTGGTTGAAATCCAAATGATAGTATGGAAGTTACATGCATTTAAAGTTGGATCTCTCAGCAGGCTTAGAATCATGTTGGTAGCACCGACGTATATAAGTTACTCCAAATTAATATAGAATGTCAGGTACTATACGTGTGCATAGTTTAAAGCTGTTGGCTTGCATACTTTCTGATATATTGGTATTTGGATAAAATATATTAAGAGCATTTTTTAACAGTTGGCAGCCTTGGTGGGTCTTAAGAATACGCTCAGTCATATCTGGTTATGTACACATACAACATACGAAATTTGGTTGAAATCCAATTGATAGTGTAGAAGTTATATGCATTTAAAATTGGAACTATTATCAGGCTTATAATAATTTTGGCAACACTGACGTATATGGCCTCCTGGAAATTAAACTGCAATATTATTATCTATACGTGTGCCAATTTTGAAATAGCTCCCATTCATACCTTCCAAGATATCCAACATGGAGCTCAAATTTCAATTGCGATTTTTTAGCAGTTGGTACCACTGATATCATTTTCAAATATGGCCGTGAGGTATTCAGGTATAGATCTTTACTCCTACCAAATTTTGTTTCGATTGCTCGAGCCGTTTGGGAGTTGATAGGGGGACACACACACACAGCCAGACAGACAGACAGACAGAAGGACAGCCAGACAGACACACACACACACATTTGTCCTATCTCATAAGTCTACTTTTTCCTCATTTTTGCAAAATGTGAAAAGTAGGCTAAAAATGAAACATACTAGTGACAATATAACATTAATGGTGATTCATCCTCGGTATTCATGTGTTTTCTTTATATGAAAGAAACAGCATTCCATTCAGACTGGTATTTCTTGTTAAATCGTGTTGTTTGTGATTCATGACGATTAAAAATCACAAATATTTCTCTATCAATAAATCAGGCAATACTTTATATACTGTTCGCCTTTATATATGAAATAAAAGCCCTATGTATTGCATGTAACTTTGTAAGCTCCCATAACTCTATGTTACATATTAGTGGAGCTATGGTTTAATTGTTAACTGTGTGCTATAGCTCCCACTCGAAGTGTGTTAGCCCCTTAACAGAATTGCCAAGCTCAGAGAGAAACTTTTCAAACTGCATTGTCGTGGGTTGGAAAATAAGTACCGGTAGCCTACTTTAATTTTATAGATTACGTACCGTAAGAAATAACTTT
This sequence comes from Meconema thalassinum, assembly GCA_946902985.2. Classification (NCBI taxonomy): domain Eukaryota; kingdom Metazoa; phylum Arthropoda; class Insecta; order Orthoptera; family Tettigoniidae; genus Meconema; species Meconema thalassinum. The sequence goes on along the minus strand of OX336399.1, from coordinate 210,811,464 downwards.
TCAGTAACTGATGAGGCGGCTATTGCACATGGTTCCTTGTTGCATGAACTGCGATAATTCTGGTTTCAAGGGCAACTTGACGTGATGCAGCTCCTCATCTCAGTCGTAGGGTTGGGGGTCTCCAATTCAACTGAACTCGCTTAATACTCAGGACGGCTTTTCGGGTTTCTTGGTGTCTTCTGACGTTTCACGAACAAATATGGTTGGCATTTTCAAATATTTGTTTTGCCTTTATCTTAGGCTTAAATTGCTGTTGTTGTTGTTTGAGTATTCAGTATTTTCACTGGTTTGATGCAGCTTTCCATGCCACCCTGTCCTGAGGTAATACTTTCATCTCTACATAGCTACTACACCTTATTTAGTTATAGAAGGAAGTGTCGAAGAAAAGAACTGCAGGGGTAGACCAAGGTTAGACTATGTTCAACAGATTGCCCCGGAAGTAAGATGTGCTACCTATGTAGAGATGAAACGATTAACTCAGGACAGGGAGACATAGAGCACTGCATCAAACCTGTCAAAAGACAAGCCTCTGGATCACGAGATATTGTAGAGCTACGAAAATTCGTTCAAAATGTATCTTCTAATAGCATCTCCGAGTATCATTTTAAATTTTAACAAGTAGTTCCGTGAAAAACTAAATAGCCTAGATTCATATATCCTACTGATGTTAATTGACTCTATCAACATATACAATTTCAGTTTGATTGCTATAATAGATTTCGGATGGTCTCCATGTTGGATTTATATGTCTGTAGGCCATAGAGTTATGTACTATTACATTACGATTATTACGTAGGTTTGTTATTCAAACTTTAATCGCATGGTTGGCACACAAGCATTAAGAAACGAGATTTTAAAATTTCGCACAGCCGCCAACTTGAGGTTATGAAAATAATTGAGTTTAATTGGATGTCAGTAGATTAAAATTTGCATGAGCATTTATCGAAACAAGTTTCAATGCGGTTGGATGGCTAAATCGCGAGAAATGTTTCAACTTTGCTTGGCCGCCATGTTCGTTTTGTAGTTAACAGGTTTTAGAAAGTCACATAGCAGATTTTCAGGGTGATATGAGTAATGGTTTCGGAGATATAGAATGTCGGTGAAATATTTGGCACAGCCGCCATGTTGGATTCGTGAGACGTAATAAAATTTGAAGGGCGAGGAATGGGTCGGACAAAATAATACTATGACTTTACCGAGTTTCATTTAGATTTTATTATGGACGCACACACACACACACACACACAAACACACACACACACGGACAAAAGGTGATCTCATAACCCTATTTTTTCATAAATGAAAATAGGCTAAAAATCAGTGCTACCAACATAAAATTACAGTGTCTACAAAAAAATCCTAAAAAGTTTCCAAGGAATTTCTTCGAAACTTTTAATTGTGGGAGTGATCGAGTAATATATAGTTACCAAGGCAACAGTGCTCAAAATGGGGTAATGCTGTGAATTACATCAAAAATGTTGCCTCATAGTATTAATAATAGTAATAATAATAATAATGTTTCTGAATGCTTACGAACCCCGAATGGGGTTATTGCTCGGTTGACTTGATATCAGTGAAGCCACTCCAGTATAATCAGTGCTTTAATACATCGCTTCAAGGATCCCAATAATCACATAACACTCTGCGCGAATAAAAAAAGTGTTAATGGATATTTCTACGCATATTAATACTTTTTTTATTTAACTGGTAACATTGATTATATGCTAATATATTTCACGTTGTAAAATACAGGGTAATTGGGACAAAATATAAAAACAAAATGGCATAGAACAAAGTTCATATTATTTTCATTTTTAATATATTCCCGTCCCAGTAATGAGCTGTATGTAAATAATTAACGTGCTATTACCATCAGTCATGTGATATTAATTAGGCATTTAAACATTAATTGCTTCGCTGTGGTTGGAACTAAATAAACACGACATAAATAATTACCTTTCTCCATCATTTCGTTTGAAATGAGATTACAAATTATAATTTATGAATGTCGTCACTGCGCCTTTGTGACTGATCCCAGCCCCACGAGCAGGTGGTGACTGGTCCCAGCCCCACGAGCAGGTGGTGACTGGTCCCAGCCCCACGAGCAGGTGGTGACTGGTCCCAGCCCCACGAGCAGGTGGTGACTGGTCCCAGCCCCACGAGCAGGTGGTGACTGGTCCCAGCCCCACGAGCAGGTGGTGACTGGTCCCAGCCCCACGAGCAGGTGGTGACTGGTCCCAGCCCCACGAGCAGGTGGTGACTGGTCCCAGCCCCACGAGCAGGTGGTGACTGGTCCCAGCCCCACGAGCAGGTGGTGACTGGTCCCAGCCCCACGAGCAGGTGGTGACTGGTCCCAGCCCCACGAGCAGGTGGTGACTGGTCCCAGCCCCACGAGCAGGTGGTGACTGGTCCCAGCCCCACGAGCAGGTGGTGACTGGTCCCAGCCCCACGAGCAGGTGGTGACTGGTCCCAGCCCCACGAGCAGGTGGTGACTGGTCCCAGCCCCACGAGCAGGTGGTGACTGGTCCCAGCCCCACGAGCAGGTGGTGACTGGTCCCAGCCCCACGAGCAGGTGGTGACTGGTCCCAGCCCCACGAGCAGGTGTGGATCAAGCTCCATCAGCAGTACAATGCACAGTGGCTCCACCTTGTCAACACTAAAATATGAACATGTTTCGACATTCAATGATAGCTTCTTCAGCATTAATAGAGTTTAACATTCTTCTTCTTCTTCCTCTACTTCTTCGAGAACATTGGCGATCAATAGCATGATCTGCTGTTTGTCCATAGCTGTTCTACACAGTGACACTGTATTAAGTCCAAACCACTGGCTTATGTTCTTTAGCCAGGATATTCGTCTGCGTACTGGACCCCTAATGCCATCAATCTTCCCTTGGATAATTAATTGCAAGAGGTGGTATTTGTTGTTGGGCATGAAATGACCAAAGTATTCTAGTTTTCTCCTTTTGATGATACTGAGAATTTCCGAGTCTTTGTTCATACGCCGCAGTACTTCCACATTTGTGACTTTAGCTGTCCATGATATTCTTAAAATCCTGCGATACGTCCCCATTTCAAATGCTGTCAGTTTCTTACTTAAAACCTCGGTAAGTGCCCATGATTTGACTCCATAGAGCAGGACACTAAAAACGTAGCATCGAAGCAGTCGGGCGCGTAATGACAGACTTAAATCACGGCTGGTCAAAACTTTTCTCATTTTCATGAAAGAACTTCTGGCCTGCTCAATTCTACAGCGAATTTCTTGACTTAAGTCCCAGTTATCATTGATTTGACATCCTAAATATTTATATGATGAAACCCTTTCAATTCTTTCATTACCAAGTGTAAGAATGCCCTGAATTTCATCTTTCTTAACATTAATCATCAAATATATTATTTCAGTAATATAGATCCCTCCTTCGGGGCTCACAAGCAACCGATCGTGACAAATGAGCATTCAAATCGAAGAGAATAGACAGTGACGACTTGCACTTTAATTTCGTAAATATACAAAATTTCTTTAAAATATGGCTTAAAAAAAGTACGAAGTGTGTGATTTGCAGATACTGTTACTGTAGGAAGATACGCACCATCATTGCTGTCCACTTCACATTTTGGCCGCTGTGATGCCTGTTTCATGACATTTTAACATTCTGAAGTGTTTCCTTTATCATTGTGCATGGATTTCAGAAACAGTAAATCAAAGGAATGAGTACTCAAATCGTATGATTTCATACATATCGAATAACCGGTGAGTGTTATGATGATCCAATTTTCAGTGATTGCCTTCTTAAGTTAGGGAACGTAGAACTTGGAACTCTAACTGAAATGTAAATAGTGTTCTATAATCATTTGGTTGAAATGAAAACATAAGAACCTTTGTCCATAAGTCTCCCATTAAAAAACCTATTGGAGAAAGTGTGGTTTATGAACATGTGAGATTTCTCGCACGGGCCCGCTAGTAACACAAAATACATTAACTATCCTTACAATAATTGAAAAAAATGGAACATGGGGGGAGATAAGGCAGCGGAGAACTTACACCGTTTAATATATGATATCAGAGAAAATGAACAGACTCCCGCGGACTGGAAAGGTGCCCTTAAGGGTACATCAGACACAGCTGTGGCAGGGAAATGATCTGTCTCCTGCTCGATCATACTTTACTGCCTATCACAACTAACGATCTTGTTGCCCCTGAACCCGTATTAAACCCGTCAGTGTACACCCGCTGTGGACCCAAATGTGGATGTGGAAAAACAGGAATCATATGCACTGCCACCTGCCATGGAGGCTTCTTTAACAGTCCACGACCTGTTGAGGAAGATCCACTAATGGAAGATGAAATGGAAATCGACATATTTTGAAACTTCCCATCGAAGCCTGATCATTCACTTCAATATATTGTCCAAATATTGCATTTTACGCGTTTTTCGTTTTTGTATGGGTTTAGTTGTTAAAAATTGTCATTTCTTGAAATTGTTCATTCTTTAGTTCACCTGACCACAACATTAATTAACGGTCGTCTAAGTTTACGTAAATTAGGTACAATGTAACTGCCGTTGAGCCGCCCTCATGTGACTTTAGTTAACTTTCTTCATTTTTGAATGGGATTGCCTCGTAAACTATTGACTTTAGAGATAAAATTAATATAACCGTTATTATATATAATTTAATTGTCTTTATTTGTGTTCCGAATAATTTTTCCGTAGGTCCAATAGATAACGAGATATTACCCGAAAACCGAACAACGCTACCTTCTTCTACCTCAACTACCCTCCGCTCAGCACTCATCGGTCAGGACTTTTAGTACATTAGTTGACTCTCCTAAACAATATTGAAAAGTTTCAAAACTTTGGGAATTGTGTCCAGAAAAAGCCCTAATTTGACTGGACTATATTGCGAATTCAGCGACACCATCGGGACTGCTCTCAACGTATGGAATGCTGACTGTTTGTCCTGTCCTGTGACTATGTAATAAGTGAGCTATCGATGCGATATCATTTCTATAGACTAATTGACATTAAATAGAAGACCATAATGAAACGTGACTTGAGTGGAAGAAGAAGATATAGAGGGCAGTCGTAAGTCATCGACTCAGGAGGCCTTGGAGTAGCGAACTACCTAATGACATTTAATCTATGGATGCAACATGTCATAGTAAAGTCCTTGCTGGACAACACGTTGGCTCAACCTACTAGCTTCATAACTGCGTTTTGGATACAAATTGGTCGTGAAGTTTACGTAACAGGATAATAATAACTGTAATAGTAATAATAAACACTCAGTTGCTATCCGTTAGTACTTAGGGTGGAGTAAACAGCAAATGACAGGAGCTAATGGATTACAAGCTCGGTGCAGGATCCATTAACACCATTAGAAGCCGAATGGATCAGATTCAGTGCTCTCTGCGTTCACTAGTTCTCTACTGAACACTGTTCCATTTCCAACAGCAAAATCGCAGGGGGACCTCGTGTTCTGTAACAAATTATGACGTATATTGGTTTCCAAGGCCAGTGAATTAAACTCAGCAATTTTTCTGGGGTTGTGCCGTGTCTTGTGTGGGGTTTCGCCTAAGACACCAAGCTGGCTCATCAGCGGGCTCTTGTTGTCCCCGCCCGGACCCCCACAGGAGTAGCGAACTGCGCGCTACCTCCCTTTTTTTTATGAAGCGCACCTGTGTCTCTTGACTGCGAGAACTAAAAGCTCAAGCAGCCATAACTTCTCTATGAAAGCATTGGCTTTCACGGCCCGTGAAGTAAAACTCAGCAGCTGTTCTAGCATCGTGCCCGCCGATGAGCCAGCTTGGTGTCCTGGGCGAAACCCCACACAAGACACGGCATAACCCCAGAACAATTGCTGAATTTTAAATTATGACGCACCAAATGCGGTTGAGAGCTATTGGTCGTGTTCTGTACAAGGGGTACAAACCATCAAGTTGTTAAACGGAGAATTAAAATGCCAAGGAACGCTCGTAAAGGAATTGAATAAGCTCCAGAGCGGGTCTTACCGACACAGGGCCGTTGAGGCGAGGGAGTAGCTCAGTTGGTGCGAGTATCGGGCTGAAGGTCGTGTTGGACATTCCAATTCTCGGTTTAATACAACGCGACAGCTAAAAAACTGTGTTAGGGTTTCACACGGTCGCGAACAAAGTGTTGTCTGTCAGTGAGTCAATGTGTTAGCGCGCACCAATCAGAGGATCGAATCCTGGCGCAGTCAGTTGGCATTTAAGGGTGCGCAAATGTGAGGGAGACGTGTCAGTAGATTTACTAGCCCCCCCCCCAGGAGCTCGCATCTAGTGGAACGTGGGTTGGCGACCACGGGACTCCAGCTGAGTCCGGCATTGCTTCCACTTGCTTGTTCCGGGCTCCTCTCTGTCTTCTTTCCTGTATCCGAAGCCTAGGGAGTCTTTCACTTTCCCGCCTTAATTTGCCCCTGTCTCATCTTTTTTCATACCCTCTTTCTTCGAGGGGTCAGCCTTCTTTTTCTTTTCATGTTATCTCCTGCCTTTTGCTCAAGGCCCTCAAGAAGACAGGCTGTTTGTAACCCCACAACTTCTGGTGCACCCTGGATAGTGCTACACCCTAAAAGGATCACGGCTGGTGAGTTTGAGAGTTGGCGACCCCGAGGGATTCCTGAGCTGGATCCAATTGGTCCCCCTTTTCCTCTGATCTTGGACCGGGCTCTCTCCTCTTTCCCCCTTTCCTATCTGCCTTTCACGGCTCTCCTTCCTTCCAAGTCCCTCAATCCTGGGTTGAGGGCATTTCTTTTCTTCCTGTCCTTTATTTGCCTTATCCGTTATTTGTTTACCACTTCTTCTAGTATGTAAGTCTGTAGTTAGTACTACAGTAGTTATAGCTTTCTTTCACATCTCATCTTTCACTATCACCCAAACCATAAAATCACCCACAGGATCTCCCAATTCATGAAGTTCTTAATGATCTTCCCTCCACTCGTCGTAGATCAAGGAACCCAATATGCCATAACATACCTGACATTAATTCCACGCAACAATGGCGCCAAAACTGGAAGTCTGCTCCTGTGAAACATCAAGGTATTCTAGATCCTACTATAAGATTTCAGGGATTTAACCTGAAGAGAAACCAGTGGGTAAAGTTAAATCCCCTAAAAACAGGTCACGCCAGATGTAACGCCATGCTACATAAATGGGGCCTTCATTATTCTCCTGCCTGTGACTGCGGAGCTCCTCTTCAAACCTTAGAGCATATTATTCAAGAATGTCCGCTGAGGAAGTATGCTGGATCACCACAAGATGTTGTTTCTGCTGCACCTCCCTTTCTGGACTGGCTTCAACAACTGGATATCTCGTTGAGAATGCGAACGCAACCAATGTTCTAGTGATGTATATATTGTACATATCATTTACTTATTTATATATATATACATTTATTATATTGTAGTTCATCTAGTTGCTAGCCAAACGATAAATAAATAAATAACCCAAACCTTTAGGTGCCGATAACCTAGATGTTAGGCCCCTTAAAACAACAATTATTATCATCATCATCATCATCATCAACATCAGATTTACTAGCTCGTTAAAGATCCCCCTTTGGGACAAACTTCCGACACCCTGTGTCTCTAAAAGCCTCAGTAGTTTCAACCAATAACATTATAAGAAATGAGAAGACAAGGGTGTAGGTCGTACTGGGCGGTTCAATATTCAGCTTCAGTTTCCATGGTTAACACAACTCGACACAATATGTGAGACAAACTGACATAATAGTACATTATGCAATAATTAAGACACGAGTATGTTTATAATTTCCATACATGTGTCTTAATTACCATTATAGGCGAGTTGCATACGACTGTTTATGTTCGACAATAATTATTATAACTATTTTATGTTCGAACATAAATATTCATAAATATCTGTCGAGATTTCGCCAGTTTTATGTACTGTACTGTGCCCGTTTATACCGGAGTCCGCACGACCACATATGCATTTTACCAAGAATCAGTCAGCACGAGAGTCAAAATATCCCGGGGCGCCAGATGGGTTAAAGCTAATCGCAAAAAACGACATCAAATAAAGAAAAATGCTTTACTGATTTTTGGCTCAATGCAACAATAAGGATAGATTCAACTGGGCATAACACAACATGTAAAATTATCTCATTTTATTCTAAATTTTAAAATTGACTGCAAAATGATGCTCAAGGTAACATCATTCCAGTGCGACGGCACACACTACTATTTACACAATGTACAGAAATTTTCCAACACATTGAACAATTGTCCTTGGAGACACAAGTCTGATTATCAGTCCTGTAGACTGTGTTCCAAAATTATATCAATTATTTACGATGAAATCCAGTTCAAATTAAATTGTCTTTACTGGAAATATTGCAGTTCACTGGTTGAATTTCTGACATGATATTAACACTCGTAGAAATTCTCACTGTTTATAATTGTTTATAGAATTTTTAACTTCCACTTATTTTTCCAGTTTCAAAAATATTGTCAAAAATATTATCTTTGACCCAACACTAATTATGTACACATATTAATAACAACATCTGAAAAGTATTTGACCCTTGAGCATAGCATCGAAGAACTGTGCGAAGCACAACAAAATTTATTGTTCTTCCAAAATTAAACATTTCGAGAAGTGACTCGATTATGAACTTCAAATTCCAAAGAAATATGATTTCTGAATCATCAACTGGATCAAAAAAAAAATGTTGAACCATTCAACTATTCGATTTTCCACTTGGAATTATTATTAAGAAAAATATTTATATTTGTTGCTATTTTAGTAACTTTCACAACTTGCAATTCTTGAACAGAATGCGGAAATACGAATTGTAGCTTTATAATAAATTCATTTAGTTCATGACAATAGGATTGAAAACATCCTTTAAGTAATTCGTGGATACAGAATTATTTTTTTCAATTGGCAGTGGCCCATTCAATTATTTGTGTAAGAACACAATATCCCAACAACAACGGCAAAGGCCTTTCCTCTGAAGAAGAATAAATTTTTATCATGACAAAACCGGGTTCTAGCAAATCCAAAGTATTAATGGAATACGTAAACAAGTTTGAAATAATTACTGATGGTTTGGTCATTCATTCGACGAAATGTGTGGTTCCAATACTCCTCCTATAAACCTGAGCCATCGAACCTGCTATTTGATTGATGCTCAAAAAAAACCTCCTCATTCCTGCGACTTAAACATGCGCACCTGGGAATGGCATTTCAACTACTCTACACACATAAATTTTCTTCCCAAAATTTATACAATAAATCAAGCCTCTGCTTGCTATCAAGACTGGAAGATCTATAAACTTACAAGTTTATTTTATTTTACCATTCAGTTCAAACCGTGAAGTTACCACGCTTGTGATATTCTCTATTTCACTTTCGAATGTGTGTATACGTCATGATTTTATATAAACACAAAATAAATCCTTATTGATACAAATATCATTGGCTTCCTGTTTCATGCCTTTCCGTGTTATCTGAAAAATATACTTTGCTCAATGCAAATATTAACTGTTCAACCAGAACTATAATGTTGGTGGAATACGGGCTTGTGCTATCCACTAGCTTTCGGAAAATCACCTGTTCCAAACTAGGAATGATTAAACTAATCCTTAAGCTCTCTCTCTCAATGAATGTGATTATTAGAAAATGTAAAATCCAAGAATTATTTAGAAAAATTATGAAAATTACTATTATTATTATTGGATTATTATTGTTATTATTTCCTTAAATATGTTAAATTATTATCTCCTTATATGAAAAACCACATGTTCGACTCTTTGAATATGGATAAAATATTCATTCCTCCACAAAAATAAATATTAACGTCTACAGTTATATCGGCTGATTACCGTGATTCTCAAATAAAATGAACATTCAAATAAATGCTCGGTATGCTCGGTCATCGATCCTAAATTGTTCTGAGTGCTGAAAATACTCAGAATAACCCTAATGTGTCTTGCGTAAATCAATGCAAGATTTAAATACGAAGAAAAATAAATGTGTTGGTCACCTGCAGAAAATGAGTTTGTTCCAATTAATTAGGCATAATATAAAAGTCAAATGTGGCTTACATTTCTCGTTGGTCTTGAAGCGTAGTGAACCTGGTCTGTACCAGATTTATCCAGATACATGCCCTATTGGACACGCACGTCTAATCCTTGTATCGGCCGCCATTATATACCCACAATCTGTCTAGCACGACATAGTGGAAATATTTCTTGAAGTTCGAAGTAACTGCTGATCCATTTTAATATTGACTTCAATTAAATCCATAGCAGTTTGCTTAAATGGGGTCAAATCCAAATGATCTCTTCTCAAAAGCGTCAGTTGTAACATAACTCACGGTAATCTTTTCAGTACAGGAAAACACTGATAGTCTAAAACAATCAACGGCTGTTCTGAAGATCGTTCCCTGGGCATGGCTTCACACCATCTATCATGCACGAAGCAACATATAGTTTCCCTTTGTCGGCTAATGAACAACACCGTGATAGACTGGCCTTCAATATACTGAAAGATCTGAGTGGTTATTAAGTTACAATTTGTGAAACTGACAAGTTGGATTAAAATATCCAAGTATTGAATTATTGTTACTGGACTGTGACAGAATAATATCTAGACAAAGTCTAGCATATGTCCATATAGAAACAAAGTGTTTCACCAATGTCCTTAGAAAATAACAATCACCTTAGTGATTCCTTCTACCGGAAACTCACTACGTTCCCCACTTATCGTAGCACTTTTGTGACAATCACAATTCAATGATATCTTCTGCGTAGATTCGGCAACCATGTGCCTAGGCTCGACGTAGCAGCAGCACCTTGTCCTACAAGAGCTTGGTTTGAAGTGAGCTGCTTATGCTTGGGCCGAACGGCTTTTATACAAAACGGTCGGCTCCACGCTGGATCACGCTGAAATCTGTAAATCCTCATATCTCCGGTGTCTCTGGTCTGATTCACTTGAGACTAAGTGCATCCTCTTTCATTTGGCCGTGCCTGTAATCTGATCCAAGTATCAAGTCTCTACTCCATGGCTAACTATTTAATCACCAAATAGTCTCGACCTCTGCTACTATTTGCCACGTCACTTAACATCTTCTTGGCTGCATAAAGTCTCCATTTCAATCTAGAAGGAAAGGAGCGCGATATTCAAATATCTCAACTTTCAAAAGCGGCTGTAGCCTTTCCCTTGATACCTAGGTGTCTGAATCTTGGAATACCCATTCCTAGAATTGGGCACAGTACAGAGCGCATGAGACGCAGAGAATGCCCCGTATTTGGCCATGGCCTCCTCGATTACCCCACTAAGACACTAGGCAACGTAGTGAAATTAAATTAGTAGGCCATGGAACTCAGCGCATCTAATTATCTAATTGGTCAAACAACTGTTTCTTGAGCTCTGATTGGTGGGAGAAACTGTTTCATAATGAAAAACAGTGTTATAATGACCATAATTATGATACAGTTTTCTGATATATAATAGTCAGGGTCGAACATAAAGATAATTATAACACAGTTTGAATTCATTTTCATAGTCTTCAATAAGCTGGAAAATGGAATAAAAGAAGGCTGATGAGATTTGTAATGTGCTGGTTATGATCGCGACTGTCTCTACTGTGTTTTCACTGCTATTATGTTGTACCAATTTACGTTGTTGGTTTGCCATTGTGTGTGATGTATTTATATCATGTGTGTGTGTTTGCAGTAATGTATTGTAGCTTTGTCAGAGATGCACTCATACGAACTACAACACACGGATCACGTCCTCTGCCAAACGAACAAATAACGTTTCGAATTCAAATTTATTGAAAGAAAAGCGCACAATGTGCAAAGACATATTTGTACAATTATGCTAATGCCAGTCTTATTATTGAGGTTGTCCTCATTTTGCAGTTTAGTGCGTGGTACCTTTCACAATGATCGTTGCACAGGTCACATACACAGTCTTCGTTCGGTTGGTGGAAGTTCTTGATTTTGCAGAATCTGTAGTGAAATCCATGGGTGGCGTAACGTGTAATTACGTGTCGTAGCTCGTAGTTAGTTTGTTTCCACTCTTCCGTCATTATGGCATCTGTGGAGTAAATGTCGGACCGAATGGCATTTCGTTTCTCGTTTAAGGTTCGGCGTGCATTCTCATAGGCTTTGGAGTTTGATGTCGTCGATGAAGTAGTCCTCTTTGGTTAATACATATGTAAACCTTGAAAAGGCAGACTTTCCTATGCCTAAAATCCTCTTAAGATATCGGGCCTTGACTTTTTCTCTTATCATCAGGTCACTGACAAGGAGAGGTCGCCAAGTGGTTTACTACAAAGGTTTGAGGATTGATTTAAACGTTCAATTTTGAACACACTATGGCCCATTGGCAAAAACGCTCGAACACGGCCAAAATATTTTCTTATGAAGAGCAAACCCTCCAAATTTGAACACTTTTCTAGAAAACCACTTGGCGACCTCTCCTTGTGAGTGTGAGTTTTTCCAGGTAATGCTAATCCCATAGGTTGCTATTGGTGATATGGCTGTCCTGAACAGTAGCACTGCTGTTCCCAATGATATTTGTTGAGGTTGTTCGATGTGGTAGATGGCTTTAATAGCTGCGGCCGCTCTTTCTTTAACGTGGATATTATAAGATGTTAGCTTAGTTTGGAGGGTGACTCCGAGGTACTTTAATTTCGGCACTACTTCTAGTGCCTTGTTGTGCAGGGTAGAATTCAAATTTCACATCTATTTGTGTATGCGGAGTGGATCGCGAATATCGTTGGTTCCTGTCTATAGGAAACTACTGGCGACATGTACACGTGTTCCGATTCAACACGGAACTGTAAGCTGGGTTGCCAACCCACCCGCAATTTGCTCGCAGCGCGCTAGCGACGGGGCGGAGTTCGATTTCACTGATTGCCGCCTTCTTATGCAGCATTGCAAAGCATTTGGCTCTTTCAAAATATATTTACACGGACTTCACAATAAGTTTGAACGATTTCAGTTTCAGAACTTGTTATTTTACGCTTCTGTTAATAGCTTTTGCAGAGCATTTCTATGAAATAAAGTTTTATTTTACAACATAGTTTATTACAACACAATTTATTGCCTTTTAACCCAATACCACTAAACGAGATACAATTTGGAAATGATTCGTTACAAAATTGAGTTTAGTTAAGGATATGTTTCAACGATTTCAATTTCAGAACCATTTATTTACCTGCAACAATGTAAAATGATAGAACTACGAACAGAGGCAGTTTAGTCTTACTTCATACACTAGAACATCTTGGATGAGTTTACATTGGCGGAGTTGAACAACATGCTTTTTCAACAAGATGTTCATCCAGCGCACTCCTCCAGACTGGCGAGAGAAGCTTTAAACCGTTTGTTTCCTGTCCGGTGGATAGGAATTGGCGGCTTGATAGAATTCCCACCACTTTCACCTGATCTGAACGTCCTGGATTTCTTCATTTGGGGCTACGTCAGGTCGAGAGTATTTTTAATATCACCACAAACACCCGAAGAAATGGAGCTCGTCATTACCGAAGCCTTTGCGGAAATTACTCTTCAGATGTTGTCCAACGTAAGAAAGAACTTCATGCGACGAGAGGCCCTCTGCTTGGAAAATTATGACGCCACTTCGAACACCTTATGTAATGTCCATTTGCAGTAGTTGTAACGTCTGTGATAAATTAACTTTTTTAGTTGCATCGAAGACTGATTACAATTTTGTAACAAATCATTTCCAAATTGTATCTCGTTTTGTGGTATTGGGTAAAAAAAAGCAATAAATTGTGTTGTAAATAAAATACAACACAAAAATACATTGTGTTGTAATAAACTTTGTTGTAAAATAAAACTTTATTTCATAGAAATGCTCTGCAAAAGCCATTATCAGAAGCGTAAAATAACAAGTTCTGAAACTGAAATCGTTCAAACTTATTGTGAAGCCTGTGTAAATATATTTTCAAAGAGCCAAATACTTTGCAATGCTCCATAAGAAGGCGGCATTCAGTGAAATCGAACTCCGCCCGGTCGCTAGCGCGCTGCGAGCAGATTGCGGGTGGGTAGGCAACCCATTTTACAGTTCCGTGTTGAATCGGAACACGCTGTACATTACATTCGTAACATACAGAAAGTTTCAATATCTAGATACTCTACCGTCTCTTCATGGCGTGTCAAGTGAGAACCTACTCTTGGGGCACCCTGTGCGTCACCAGGCTCAGCCAAAACGTGGCAACATCACAATCTGTCAGAATGAGAGAAGAGAACGAGGCGTGACTTTGGGGGTTCACAAGTCAGAGAGTTATGTTGTAACATCTATATCTACTTCTCTTCCTTATCATTGTTTCTGTTTTTAGCATAATTTTCACATTTTGTAACAAGAAGTTCCGTGACGAACTAAAGAGCCAACTTTTCTCGAAATGTAAGATTCATTCCAATTATTAATTTACATTGACCTAATTAGAATAATGACGAAATTGAGTTGGTAATATCGAAATTTCTAATTAGTTCGAAATATAACTGGCATAATGTAGCCTAATAGAGCACTACAGTTGGCAGCCCTGGTGACTGAATATATTCTTAGTTCCATCTCTTAAGGTACTAAGTACAAAATTTGGTAGGAGTCCAATAGACAGCATGGACGTTGCATGTAGTTAGACATTGGACCTATCAGCACGCGTAAAATCATGTTCGCAACAATGTCTTGTATGTGTTGGTCAGAAATAATCTGAACTATTATGATCTATTGTTGTGACAATTTGGGATGAAATCCATTTATTTGTATAGAAGTTACATGTATTTTAAAATTGGACCAATCAGCAGGCTTAGAATCATGTTGGCAGCACTGACGTATGTTAATTACTCCAAATTAATCTAGAATGCCAGATACTATACGTGTGCAAAGTTTAGAGCTGTTGGCTTCAATACTTTCTGATATATTGATATTAGGGTAAAACAATAGGGACAGCATTTATTAATAGTTGGCAGCCCTGGTTGCTCTTAAGAATACGCATAGTCATGTCTGTTATAGTACGCATAGCACATACGATATTTGGTTGAAATCCAATTGATAGTATTGATGTTACATGTATTTACAATTGGTCCTATCACCTGGCTTAGAATCATGTTGGTAGTACTGTGGTCCAATAGTTACTCCGAATTAATATAGAATGTCAGGTACTGTATGTGTGTATAGTTTAAAGCTGTCGGCTTGCATGCTTTCTGATATATTGGCATTTGGATAAAAACAATAGCGAGTGCATTTATTAACAGTTGACAGTCCTGGTGGCTCTTAAGATTACGCTCAGTCATATCTGTATGTCTAAATATAGTACTTACGAAATTAGGCTGAAATCCAATTTATAGTGTAGAAGTCATATGCATTTAAAAATTGGAACTATCAGCAGGCTTAGAATCACTTTGGCAAAACTGCCATGCATGGTCTCCTGAAAATTAAACTGGAATATTATTATCTATATGTGTGCCAATTTTTGTATAGCTCCCATGCATACCTTCCAATATATACAACAAGGAGCTGAAATTTCAATTGCGATTTTTCATCAGTTGGTAGCCCTGACGTCATTTTCAAATACGGCATTGAGACATTCAGATATAGATCTTTACTCATACCAAATTTGGGTTCGATTGCTAAAGCCGTTTAGGAGTTGATAGTGGGGGACACACACACAGCCAGCCAGCCAGCCAGCCAGACAGACAGACAGACAGACAGACAGACAGAAGGACAGACAGACAGACAGACAGACAGACAAACAGACACACATTTTCCCGGAATTATCTCATAAGTCTACTTTTTCGTCATTTTTACAAAATGCGGAAAGTAGGCTAATATGAGGAAAGAGTCGACTTATGAGATCATTCCGGGCTAATGTGTGTCTGTGAGCCTTTCCCCCCTATCAACTCTTAAACAGCTGTAGCTATCAAAACCAAATTTGGTATGAGTTAAGATATATACCTGACTATCTAACGGTCATATTTGAAAATGACGTCAGTGCTCACAACTGATGAAAAATCGCAAATGAAATTTGACCTTTATTTGGATATCTCGGAATGTATGCATGGGAGCTGTTCCAAAAATGACAAACATAAAGATAATAGTAGATCAAATTAATTTACAGGAGCCCATACATAATTCTATGTGTGCTAACAGGTCAATCTTTACTTCCATACTATCAATTTGATTTCAACCGAACAGATATGAATATGCGTTTTCTTTAGAGTCAACGGGGCTACCAACTGTTGGAAAATGCACTTTGTACATTTTTATCGTAATTCCAATATATAAGAAAGTATGGAGACCAACAGTTCTAAACTTTGCACACATATAGTGCCTGAAAATGTAGATTCATTTTGAGTAACCAAGTCGACAACAAAACTGGCGTCCATGCGATTTTTAAGCTTACGCTGGGTAAGCTGTTAAAAATATCAATATATAAGGTGCGTTCAAAAAGTAACGAGCCGGAGGCTGGAATGCGCAAACCGGTGACTACATCGGCTAATCGTGGCGTGTGTAACGAAGTGTTGTTCCGACAGGAGCGTAGAAGGTCACAGTTCGTCGCTAGAGGGCACGCGTGCACGTCACGTGACGATACAAAGTGAGCAGCAGCATGCATCAATGGTCCGACGCTGCCAGTAGCATTGCAAACAGTGACATGGAGGCGTCAACCAATTGTTCGATTGTTCGATTTCTGACATCGGAAGGAGTAGGGCGAACGGACATTCATCGCCGAATGTCACAAGTGTACGGCGAACACTACATGTCCCTTGCAAGGGTCAAGGCGTGGCACAAGCGCTTCAGGGAAGGACGGGTGTCGTTATCCGATGTTGCCCGGTCTGGGGCATCCCCCCTGCATTACCGATGACAACGATCAGCAGGTTGATGCACTCATTACCCAGGACCGCCGAGTGACAGTGAACGCCATAGCCGCCGTGGTCGCTCCACGACAATGCACGACCTCATACGGCCAACACAGTCGCGGCACTCCTGCAGAAATTCAAATGCGAGGTTCTCGGCCGCCCTCCATACAGTCCAGACCTCTTTCCCTGTGATTACGCCATGTTTGGTCCCCTGAAAAGGCTCTGTGGGGCCAACGATTCACCTCGGACGCCGACGTCCAGCTGTACGTGCGGAACTGGTTCACATCGCAGCACAGGGAGTTTTACGAGACAGCCATTCACCGCCTCGTGTCACAGTGGGACAGGTGCCTCAACAGCCAGGGCCAATACTTCTAACATACAGGTACTGGTTTCTGTAATTATGCCCCCGGCTCGTTACTTTTTGAACGCACCTTATACTATGAGTGGAAGAATTGTTCAGCATGAAAAGGTCTACAAGAAAGTCTGGGAGAGCCTATCTCTATCATTAATACATCCCCCACTATAAGTGTTTTTAAGTTTTTAGTTCTTCCAACAATCTCCATTCAATTACTGAGATAACTGTTCCCAGGCGAAGCCGGGGCGGGTTGCTAGTTACGTATACATTTGGAAGTGATTGATGCAAAATGACGGTACTTATCGTGTCCACAAGAAAGTGATATTATAACTGTTTGAACTGACGGTGGTTTTGGTCTCTGGGGGATTTGAAACGCGAAGATATATCAGCGGTCGCAACATGGTGCCCATTGCGATAGCTAACTTTCTTATGAAATCTACAATACAAGTGTCAGTAATTAGTTAGTTATTGAAGATTTAAGCGGCGGAACAGTGAGGTCAGGTGTAATATGGTGCCTGTTTTGTTTCTTACACACGTTGTTCAGTAATGTTACATTCCCAGAGAATGTGGAGCTGGGGTGTAGCGGGACCTGTTTTATTGTGATATGTATTCCTCTGAGGCTGGCTGTTATACAATTCCAATTGAATGACGTCACCAACATTTATATTTTTAAATCGACTCTCTCAGGGCAATTCTCCACAATCCTGACCCACAATGGCGGCGATAGACCGCAGCGCGACTTTATTCCTCGCTGTGTGCAATGCCTGGCCGAGTTTCAAATCCCTTTGACAGCAGAGTCTGTAAAATCACGTGCCCTCCGGTCTCAAACCCCGGCCAAGCCACGTGGCTTTGGCAATCACAAATACAGTAATTGGGTTATTACCGACAGGAGCAAAGACAAGGGGGTTCGAACCCCACCATCAGCTGCCCTTGATATGGATTTCCAAGGCTTCCTATTTTGAATTCCAGGCAAGGAACCACGACCACTTACTTCCACCCCCTTGAGCAATATCATTTGATTTTTAGCCTACTTTTCACATTTTGCAAACATTAGGAAAATGTAGACTTATGAGATCGATCCGAGAAAATGTGTGTCTGTCTGTCTGTCTGTCCTTCTTTCTGTCTGGCTGTGTGTGAACCCGCCCCCCTATCAACTCCTAAACGGCTACAGAAATCAAAACAAAATTTGGAAGGAGTAGAGATCTATATCTGAATATCTCACGGCCATATTTGAAAATGATGTCAGTGCTACCAACTGCTGAAAAATCGCAATTGAAATTTGAGCTCCATGTTGGATAGCTTGGAAGGTATGAATGGGAGCTATTTAAAAATTGGCACACGTATAGATAATAATATTTCAGTTTAATATACAGGAGGCCATACATGGCAGTGTTGCCAAAATGATTATAAGCCTGCTGATAGGTCCAATTTTTAAATGCCTATAACTTCTACACTATCAATAGGAATTCAAACAAATTTCTAATGAGCTATGTGTACATAAACAGACATGACTGAGCGTATTCTTAAGAGCCACCAGGGCTGACAACTGTTAATAAATGCTCTCAAATTATTTTATCCAAATACCAATATATCATAAAGTATGCAAGCCGACAGCTTTAAGCTAAGAACACGTATAGTACATGACATTCTATACTAATTAGGAGTAACTTATATACGTCAGTGCTACCAACATGATTCTAAGCCTGCTGAGAGGTCCAACTATATATACTGTGACCTTTATGCATCTCTGATAGCATAAAGTCTACATATTATTCCAACAAAATTTAATTCATGTCTCAAAGTCGATGTGAGAATAGAAGTTGCTTGTGAAACATTCTATATTAATTTGGAGTAACTTGTATACGTCAGTGCTACCAACATGATTCTAAGCCTGCTAACTGGTCCAATTTTAAATACATGTAACATCCATACTATAATTTTGATTTCAACCAAATTTCGTGTGTGCTATGTGTACCATAACAGATATGACTATGCTTATTCTTAAGAGCAACCAGTGCTGCCAACTGTTAATCAAAGCTGTCTCTAGTGCAGAGGTGCTTTGCGCGTGGCATCTGCATATCGCATGGACTCTGAAGTATCAGTTCTTGTTATTGCTGGGATAATTCCATTTTTTTCTTGCGAAAGAACGCAGGTACATTTACTGGAGGATATCTGAGGTAGCTTTACAAAATGCAAGATGAACAGCAAGAGTACAAACTTTTCATAACTGGAAGACCAAATGGGAGCAAGGAGATTATGTCCAGTGGACTAAGAGAATGATCCCCCACGTGCAGGTTTGTACGGAGAGGATACATGGCGAGGTTGGTTATTATCTCACTGAGTTCTTGACTGTCCAAGGGTACTTCTGTTCTTATCTTAAGAAGACAGAGAAGGTGGATTCACCAGATTGTATCCACTGTGTTAATGAGCTAGATAATGCTGATCACACCTCCTTCTTTTGTGGACGGTGGGTCCAAAATAGACAGTCTCTTCAAGCGCACTTTGAGGTTGAGATATCTCCTGACAATGTGAAGGACATTGGAAGCTGGTAGCAAGTTTTGTTGAAGATAATTCATTACGGAAGAATGGCCTACGGGCAAAGATAATCTGACTCTAGCCTGAAGTAATGTGATAAACGGTACCAGACTAGTGTTTTAGAAGTAACGGGGGGAGTTTTAGTCGGTAGTCAGCCACTTAGGAGCCCGACACTATGTGCGTAAATGCATTTCTTCCCCCCTGCCCCCCCCCCCCCAAAGTGACAGTCAGTCTGAACGACTAGACTTTGTATCATTTTAAATGCTACAAATCCTGAAGAATGCTAGAAAGGCTGGAGGCTTTTCGTTCGCTCGAAGCCAAAGACTCTTGACATGTTAGCAAATTATCTGCATAATACTTATCTTGCTTTATAATACTTTACCTTGTTTCAAATTACTCGTGAACGGCAAGTGAAAACCAAGGGCAAAGCAAGGTCAAGCGCGCGGACGGAGATGGCTGGATGACGTGCTCCATCCTGTCTAAAATCACTTATAGTGGGCAATGTATTGAAGATAGAGATATGCTCTTGCGGACTTTTTTGTAGAACTTTTCATGCTGACCAATTCTTACGCTCATAGTATATTGATATTTTTAACGGTTTGCCCAGCGTAAGCTTAAGAAGCGCACGACGCCAAGTTTGTTTTCGACTTTTTCAATGAAATCGTTACTGCTTGGCTTCCTTTGATCATACATAAATTGTTTTCTACAGAATCTTTCCTCGAGATATCCTTTACAGAATGGTGAAAACCGCATCAAAATCCATCCAGTGGTTCTCGAGATTACCCGTGACATCCAAGAATCGGGGATTTTTGTCTTATACTAACGAAGTAGAGATTGTCGGGGAACACATTCACCAAGCGGTATTATGACGTCACACACCTCAGTGCATCTCGGTACATTTCGTCCCATCACCGTAACGTAACGCCAGACCCCAGCGTAACAACGAAGTCGACAAGATCATTTAAAATGATAAAATCTACTGAGACTTTGACTTTGTGTAATCTAGGACAAGTCAATAAATTATTATAACGAAAACGAAGGATATTGCGGAAGATTTTAGGCAACAGATGGGTTGATGGTCAGGTACGATTGACATCCAATGAAGAACTATACTCCAAGGTCAATCAATAAGTGAAGATTGCTGTTCTACGACCACATCTTCCTTATGACTGATGACCGACTCATATCGAAGCGTCCTATTATAGGAAATTATGATAGGCGGCTTAAAGGACAGTTGCTGCTGTTGTTTCTCTTCACGTTCACAAAGTCTGCACGTGAGCCTCACTCTGGAACTACTAACACAAATACGCCAGATAAGCCAGTGTTTCTCATGACCTGGAAGGAGATGTTCAACCAAGGATGATATCCGAAGTTTGCGAACTAAACAGCGGCTAGCATTATGAAGGGGACAGGATTATTTGCAAATTAGTTTTAAAACAGATATTTACGTCATGTTAAACGTTGAATGATTGAGCCAGGAGCCTGTCATACCGCAGGATCTGCTTGTCACATTCTATTGACCGCGACACAACCCCCCAGCGCGTGTATCAATGTTTGACAGCGAGGCTTATCCGGCTCTTAAATTGATTAATACACAATGCTTTGGAATGGACGCTGTAGGTAGAGGGTGCCTCCCACACACGCCGGCTCTTTCCACAAACAAGTGTAGGCCCACCTACTGTCTCCTAGATTGCTGTAATAGGAGGCTTCGACATCAGCACTGCCTTCTAGTTTGTATAATAAGGAGGCTTCGACATGAGTACTGCTTTCTAGTTTCTATAATAGGAGGCTTCGACATGAGCACTGCCTTCTAGTTTGTATAATAAGGAGGCTTCGACATGAGCACTGCCTTCTAGTTTGTATAATAAGGAGGCTTCGACATGAGTACTGCTTTCTCGTTTCCTATAATAGGAGGCTTTGGAATGAGTACTGCCTTCTAGTTTGTATAATAAAGAGGCTTCGACATGAGCACTGCCTTCTAGTTTCTATAATAAGGAGGCTTCGACATGAGTACTGCTTTCTAGTTTCTATAATAGGAGGCTTCGACATGAGCACTGCCTTCTAGTTTGTATAATAAGGAGGCTTCGACATGAGCACTGCCTTCTAGTTTGTATAATAAGGAGGCTTCGACATGAGTACTGCCTTCTAGTTTGTATAATAAGGAGGCTTCGACTTGAGCACTGCCTTCTAGTTTGTATAATAAGGAGGCTTCGACATGAGTACTGCTTTCTCGTTTCCTATAATAGGAGGCTTTGGAATGAGTACTGCCTTCTAGTTTGTATAATAAGGAGGCTTCGACATGAGCACTGCCTTCTAGTTTGTATAATAAGGAGGCTTCGACATGAGTACTGCTTTCTCGTTTCCTATAATAGGAGGCTTTGGAATGAGTACTGCCTTCTAGTTTGTATAATAAGGAGGCTTCGACATGAGTACTGTTTTCTAGTTTCCTATAATAGGAGGCTTTGGAATGAGTACTGCCTTCTAGTTTGTATAATAAGGAGGCTTCGACATGAGTACTGTTTTCTAGTTTCCTATAATAGGAGGCTTTGGAATGATTACTGCCTTCTAGTTTGTATAATAAGGAGGCTTCGACATGAGTACTGCTTTCTCGTTTCCTATTTTTTTCCGTGTGCAGGTCTTTCTATTCGACGCCCGTGTGCGACCTGCGCGTCAGGATGAGAGATGGAATTGATTAAGGTGAATGAAATTGTAGAAGGATGTGGAAGGAAGCGGCCGTGGCCTGTCAGAAGGTACCGTCCCAGCATTTGCCTGGTGTTGAAAATGGGAAACCACGGAAAACCATTTCAAGGACGGCCGACGGTGGGGATCGAACCCACGCGTCTACCGAGTCAGCAGTGAGCTTGGCCCCATGACCTAACACTGCGCTTTAGCCAGCGTAGCCACTACTGTCGGTCTAGTTTCCTATAATAAGGAGACTTCGACATGAGTACATGGTGATGATTCCCCAGGCCAGGCAGCGGTGGAACATGTAAATATGCGTGGTTTACGAGAAAAAACACAAATTAAAGTACATCGCATTTTGCAAACACCACTACCGTATGAGTAAGACGAGAAACGGGGAAAGTTGCTTGCCAGGTTTCGATTACCACGAGAGTGGCAGAAAGGTTCTCTGTGTAAACATCAAACATCTGAAAAACGTAAACATAAATAAGAAAATTGGAGAAACATAAAACAGCTGTTATATAGAGGAAGGCTGCACCCCCCCCCCCCCTCAACCCCCCCATACACACACACAATTAAATCGCTATTAACCTAGTATCAAAGTCCTTTGGCTTTGTGAAATTCCAGAATTTCTTATTCATCCAAGATGACCCACGCAATGGGCGACCATCAACTTCAACAAATGAACCAATCATTCAGCGTATGCGTAATGTTGACCGAAGAAAAAGTGTAGGAGATAGCAGCTGAGGTCGGAATTTCAGTTGGCAGTGTTCACAAAATTCTTCACAAAAATCTAACTTGCATCATGTTTCTCGAAAGTTGGTTCCAAAAATGTCGTTTCCTGAACACAGGGGAACTACAATGACTCTTGATGGGGATCTGATCAGTATGGCTGATGAAGATGGTGATCTCTTGAACAACATTATTACTGGTGATGAAACTTGGTGTTATGTAACATGTACGTCAGTGCTACCAACATGATTCTAAGCCTGCTGATAGGACCAATTTTTAAATACATGTAACTTCTATACTATCAATTGGATTTCAACCAAATTTCGTATGTGATATGTGTACCATAACAGATATGACTATGTTTATTCTTAAGAGCAACCTGGGCTGCCAGCTGTTAATAAATACTGCCTCTATTTTTTTAACCCTAATATTAATACATCAGAAAGCATGTATGATAACAGCTTTAAAATTTTCACACGTATAGCACCTGACATTCTAGATTAATGTGGAGAAACTCGCCACCTGATTGCTTTGTTTCCGCATCTGAAAGGATGGAGATTCATGAATGCCAGGCGACAACTCCGTGGTTGCGATTCATTATAATATATTGTAAACACCATATGTGATACCCCCTGTCCTCCGGGACTCCAACCCAGGAGCCTGTGATTAGAAGGCCAGGCTATCTCTGGACTCGGAAGACGAGGGGGAACAGCCTAATGCTGCGATGGTACACCTAATTGTAAATCAATGCAACTTGCCAACGATTTGAGTTGTTGTTTATTGGTTTTACAGCTTTGAGAAACACTGGTCATTAGATTCATGTGTTCAATGTGTCTCATAACCTATGATTTTGTGTTGTCAGTAGTAGTGTGTATTTTGGTGGGGAACGGTGTAAGTGCCCCTGGACTTAAAATAAGGTACTATCCTGGCATTTTCTTGGAGGGAGTGTGGAGAAAACAAATTCGGGATTGTCACTGTCGGTACCGGGATTCGAACCTCCGATGTTCGGAATTTCTGCAGCTACTCATTACTGCGCCTTAGCTCACGTAATGTACATTGATAAGAATAAATAAAACTCGGTGTCCCAAGCCTTTACGGAAATTAACTGCAGTGCTTATTTCTTCCCTGAGAAGCCCGTTGTGACGTATTTGCTGGGAACAGCATTGAGTTGACGGATTCTGCGTCTCTTTTATTTAGTATTCTTTTCATGAAGATGCATTGAGCCCGCTGTATCTTGACAAGTCTTGCCAGCTGCGCTACTTGACGTTACAGACAGCTAGGCACAGGGCTGTGAGTAGCGTAGAAAGCCGAAGTTATACGATTGACTTCGCGTCACCACATGGCAGCTTTTCGATTGCTTAGGAAGTGAGAAGCGTATATCCTCTCTGTTTCAAAATAAATCATGTGATTGTGCCAGAGCTTATCTATATTTACGAGACTTTACTAAATGTAAAATACTATATAGTAATATTCAACATATCATATTATCAGAATACATTACATTTAAGTACCTTCATTTTCTGTTCCTAACACGTCGGACTGTTTGTCTAGGGGTACGGTTCCTGCTTCGTGTTCGAGAGGTGCCGGTTCATGTCCCGGAAATGCCCAGTATTTTTACTTTTGTTTTATCTCTTGAAAAGATTCAAAAAGTGTGTAACAGAACCTTAGGAACGTTCTTTTCTTCGTGCGAGACTTGTACATATACCGGTAATATAAATACATAGTTTGAGGTCAAACGCTTCTCTTCTTTTCTTTTCGTCAGTTTACCCTCCAGGTTGGCTTTTCCCTCGGACTTAGGTTGGTTGGTTGGTTGGTTTGTTGGTTGGTTCCTCAGTTTAGGGGCTGTGACAACGCGGTCATGTAGCCCCGTGTACTTTGGGTGGGTGTAGAATCTGTCTGATAACCGGTGTCAATTGTGATGGCTGTATTAGTGTGTGTTATCTGTTTCTAAATCAAGTAAGGACATAATGTCTGCATCTAATACAGCCATCACAATTGACACCGGTTATCAGACAGATTCTACACCCTCCCAAAGTACACGGGGCTACATGACCGCGTTGTCACGGCCCCTAAACTGAGAAACCAACCAACCAACCTACCAAAGTCCGAGGGAAAAGCCAACATGCAGGGTAAACCGATGAAAAGAAAAAAAAGAAGCGTTTGACCTCAAACTATGTATTTATATCTCTCTATATATAAAAATGAAAGTTTGTCTGTTTTTTTCTGAATTTCCACGGAAATTTGCGATATTTGCGCGTTTCAGACTGTTTTATGATGGATGCGCGCAAAAATATTTTTTTTCTGTCTGTCTGTCTGTCTGTCTGTCTGTTGGTTTGTTTGTTTGTCTGTCTGTCTGTCTGTCTGTCTGTCTGTCTGTGGACAATTTTTTTGTCCTTATAACTCGAGAACGGCTGAGTGGATCAACGTAAAATTTGATACAGATATCCATCAGAGGCACGACACCAATCATTGATGTAACTCTTCTCCGTACCTCTCATAAAAGGGGCCCTACCCCCTTAAAATACATGCTGAAATAGGCGTAGAAGGGTGAAACAAAGCTCATTTTCAGCCCCTCAATGTGAGAAACGAAACTCGGGCCCCGAAAACCACATTTTAAGGCCCTAAAACCGACAGTTTTTGAGATATTCCCAGAAAACTAATTTCACTTAGTAAATTAATGAAAGAATGCAAGCCGGTAACCATGGCAACTGAATCTCAGAGGTCCATCTATTTCTGTAAGACGCAATGCAATTCCATTTATTACATTACTATGAAGGTTTGCAAACGGCTATAAGGTTATAACGGATCCAAATTAAGCTGAAATATTCATCATTACATACAATGCACTTAAGGGGTCAAGGGGTACTCTAGAATTTTTTTCACGCGATTTACACGCGCGGGTGTGGTACGGAAGGTCTATTATATCCCTTCTCTTATTATATAGCAAGTAGTTCCGTGAAGAACTATACAGCCTATTTTCATATATGCTACTTATATTAACTGCCACTATCATCATACAACATTTCAGTTTGATTGCTGTAATAGATTCGTAGATATTGAGTACCGTCTAAATAATTCGGATGGTCGCCATGTTGGATTTTATATATGTAGGTACTAGAGTTATGTACTGTTACATGAAGATTATTGTGTACGTGTAGCATTCAAACTTCAATCGCATAATTAGGACACAAGAAGTAATAAGGAGATTTTAAAATTTCGCATATCTGCCATCTTGTGGTTATGGAAACAAATGAAGTAAATTAGATGCCAGTGGATTAACATTCGTAAAAGGATTTACTGTACCAAGTTTCACTGCACTCGGATGGTTAAATTGCGAGAAACGTCCATGTGAATATTTATACTTCGCGTCGCCGCCATGTTGGATTTGTGATCACCAGGTTATTTAAAGTCCTATAGGTGAACTTATTTTCATAGCCCCTATGAACATAAAAAATCAGTTTGATTGCTATAATAAATTCGTAGATATTCAGAGACGTCTGAATATTTTGGATGGTCACCATGTTGGATTGATAAATGTATAGGCCATAGAGTTATGTACCATTGAAGGAAAATTATTGCGTAGGTTCATTAATCAAACTTTCACTTCGATCGCTTGATTACGACACAAGAAATTAAAACTTAATTTTAAAATTCGCACAGCCGCCATCTTGAGGTTATGTAAACAATTGAACTAAATTAGATACCAGTGCATTGCAATGTGTATAGACATTTGCTCTACCAAGTATCATTGCGTTTGGAACATTAAATCGCGAGAAAGGCCTATTTAAAATTTTCAAATTCGCTTGGCCGCCATGTTCGTTTTGTAGTTAACCGCTTTTTGAAAGTCTTATAGGTGAGCGTCCAGTAGTGCCCTTTATCTCCGTATAAAATTTCAGGGTGATACAGCTAATAGTTTCAGAGATATTGAATGCCGGTGAAATATTTCGCTCAACCGCCATCTTGTGGCTATATAAAGAATTGAACCAATTTAGATGTCGGTGCATTACAATGTGTATAAACATATACTGCACCAAGTTTTATTGCGTTTGGTTGGTTAAATCGCGAGAAACGTCTATTTAAAAGTCGCGAATTCGCGTGGCCGCCGTGTTGGTTTTGTAGTGACCAGTTTTTCAAAAGTCACATAGGTGAACTTCTAGTAGTTCCCTTTATCACCGTAATAAATTCCAGGGTGATATCGGTAATAGTTTCGGAGATATTGAATGCTGGTGAAATATTTCGCACAGCCGCCATGTTGGATTGGTGACACGTAACAAAATTTGAAGGGCACGGTCGAGGTCACCCGCAATAGTACTATGAACTTACCGAGTTTCATAGAAATCGCTCCAGCCGTTCAAAAGTTATTAGGGGGGAACACACACACACCTCACACACACACACACACACACGCACACACACACGGACAAAAGGTGATCTCATAAGCCTATTTTTTCAAAATTGAAAATAGGCTAAAAATGAATGTTTGTCTGTTTTTTCTGCATTTCCACCGAAATGTAACATATTTGCCCGTTTCAGACTGTTTTGTGACGGATGCACGCAATTTTTTTTCTGTCTGTCTGTCTGTTGGTTTGTTTGTTTGTCTGTCTGTCTGTCTGTCTGTGGACAATTTTTTTGTCCTTATAACTCGAGAACGGCTGAGTGGATCAACGTAAAATTTGATACAGATATCCATCAGAGGCACGACACCAATCATTGATGTAACTCTTCTCCGTACCTCTCATAAAAGGGGCCCTACCCCCTTAAAATACATGCTGAAATTGGCGTAGAAGGGTGAAACAAAGCTCATTTTCAGCCCCTCAATGTGAGAAACGAAACTCGGGCCCCGAAAACCACATTTTAAGGCCCTAAAACCGACAGTTTTTGAGATATTCCCAGAAAACTAATTTCACTTAATAAATTAATGAAAGAATGCAAGCCGGTAACTATGGCAACACGATCTCAGAGGTCCATCTATTTCTGTAAGACGCAATGCAATTCCATTTATTACATTACTGTGAAGGTTTGCAAACGGCTATAAGGTTATAACGGATCCAAATTAAGCTGAAGTATTCATCAATACACACAATGCGCTTAAGGGGTCAAGGGGTACTCTAGAATTTTCTCATGCGATTTACATGTGCGGGTGTGGTACGGAGGGTCTATTATATCCCTTCTCTATTATATAAAAATGAATGTTTGTCTGTTTTTTCTGCATTTCCACGGAAATGTGACATATTTGCCCGTTTCAGACTGTTTTGTGACTGATGCACGCAAATATATTTTTTTTTTGCCTGTCTGTCTGTCGGTCTGTTTGTCTGTGGACAATATTTATTGTCCTTATAACTCGAGAACGGCTGGGTGGATTAACGTAAAATTTGATACAGATATCCATCAGAGGCACGACACTAATCATTGATGTAACTCTTCGCCGTACCTCTCATAACAGGGGGCCTGCCCCCTTAAAATACATGCTGAAATAAGCGTAGAATCCCTCTATATATAAAAATTAAAGTTTGTCTGTTTTTTCTGAATATCCACGGAAATTTGCGATATTTGCGCGTTTCAGACTATTTTATGATGGATGCGCGCAAAAATAATTTTTTTGTCTGTCTGTCTGTCTGTCTGTCTGTGGACAATTTTTTGTGCCCTTATAACTCGAGAACGGCTGAGTGGATCAACGTAAAATTTGATACAGATATCCTTCAGAGGCACGACACTAATCATTGATGTAACTCTTCTCCTTACCTCTCGTAAAAGGGGCCCTAGCCCCTTAAAATACATGCTTAAATAGGCCTAGAAGGGTGAAACAAAGCTCATTTTCAGCCCCTCAATATGAGAAACGAAACTCGGGCCCCGAAAACCACATTTTAAGGCCCTAAAACCGACAGTTTTTGAGATATTCCCAGAAAACTAATTTCACTTAATAAATTAATGAAGGAATGCATGCCGGTAACAATGGCAAGAGAATCTCAGAGGTCCATCTATTTCTGTAAGACGCAATGCAATTCCATTTATTACATTACTGTGAAGGTTTGCAAACGGCAATAACGTTATAACGGATCCAAATTAAGCTGAAATATTCATCAATACATACAATGCGCTTAAGGGGTCAAGGGGTACTCTAGAATTTTTTTAACGCGATTTACACGTGCGGGTATGGTACGGAAGGTCTATTATATCCCTATCCCTATATTGTTATATTATTATTCTTTGAATTATTATCATTATTATGGCGTACAGCGTCGAGAAAAAAGCTCATTTTCAAACCCTTGGTGTCAGAAACTAAACTCGGGGCCCCTCAAGAGCCGTAAAGGGTCCCCGAAAACTATATTTTAAGGCTCTAAACCCAACAATTTCTTAGATATTCCCAGAAAACTAATTTCATTTAATAATCTAAAGAAGGAATGCAAGCCACTAACCATGACAACAGTATCTCAAGAGGTGGCATCCAACTTTCCATCTATTTCTGGATTAAGTAATGCCACTCCATTTATTACATTTCTGTGAAAGGTTGCAAATGGCTATAAGGTTATCACGGAACCAACTAAAACTGTAAAATTCTTCAATGCGCTTAAGGGGTTCAAGGAGTACCCTAGATTTTTTTCACACGACTTACACGTGCGATATGTCGTACAGAAGGTCTATTATATCTCCAAACAGCAACATTATTTTCAAAAATTCCTGATTTGAAATAGTAGACTGCTTTTTGCTGATTTAAGGACTTTGGGCCATTGGAGGCTAAAAATAACTGAATTTTCATGCACCACAAGCCTTTATAATTTATAAAAGGGGTCTTCCTGTAGTTGGGCACTTGACACAACGGTTAGGGTCAGTTCGTATGTGACGTATATTGCGATTCGTCTACGAGGTTTTCAATGTTATTTTCACGCCAGGAAGAACACGTTAGGTAAATTTAGTTTGAGAGCACATTTTAACTAATCATTTTTCTTTGCCAACAAACAGGTTCCAAGACCCTAAACATTGCAACAGTAGCTCAATTGATAACATCTTGTAATAATAATAATAATATCGTATGGCCTCGGATGCCTGGTGCAAGCTTTGTTAATTGACACCCAGAGGGTAGCTTGCATGTCGAATTTCGTCGTTCCTTTGAACGCTATGAAAGTCAAGGAGGTTAGATATCTAAACTCCTTGACACTACAGCGCTTTCAAGTAGAGAATGGAGGAACTTTGTGTTGGCGGAAAATCCCGAGATTAATTTTGCCATTGAACACGGCCTACTGAATTCAAATGGGTTCTTTAACATGCCAACAACGTATGACATGAGTATCGTGATTTTTGTCGCCTTCAAAAATCACTTACCATGGCCAGGGGCGAACCTGCAATCTTGGGGTTGGTAGTCCGACACTATAACCACTCACCCACCGTGGCAAGCATAACATCTGGTTATTAATACCGAAGACCTTTCGAAGAATGGGTACTTCTGCTAGTTACCGGTATATGTACAAGTCTCGCACGAAAAAAAGAACGTTCCTAAGGTTCTGTTATACACTTTTTGAATCTTTTCAAGAGATAAAACAAAAGTAAACATGCTGGGCATTTCCGGGATATGAACCCGGCACCTCTCGCACACGAAGCAGAAATCGTACCCCTAGACCAACAGGACTACGAGCCAGGAACAGAAAAAGGAGGTACTTCAATGTAATGTATTCTGATAATATGATATGTTGAATATTAAGTTATAGTATTTTACATTTAGTAAAGTGTCGTAAATATAGATAAGCTCTTGCACAATCACATGATTTATTTTGAAACAGAGAGGATATAAGCTTCTCACTTCGTAAGCAATCGTAAAGCTACCATGTGGTGACGCAAAGTCAATCGTATAATTTCGGCTTTCTACGCTACTCGCAGCCCTGTGCCTAGCTGTCTGTAACGTCAAGTGCTGCGCTCCGCTCTGTAGATAATTAGGTGCACAGAAATTCTGTTGATGACTTGGTACAAGCAGTGGTGTGGCGTGTGGTCCAAGAATCTGAATCTAACCAACGTTCCTGTCAAACATGGAGTACAAATAATGTTGCCCTGTCTTCATCTGCAATACTGTAAAGCTGCAATCAAACAGATACCACAAAAACACAGGTTGCCAAATAGGTTCCACACACATAAGTGCACCGGGTCGAAGACCAAACACTCACCGTTAATGTGCCTACGTCACCGAAGGTCACGTCAGCATATAACAGCGCCTACGTCAGATGCAGAGCCTTATGAATTACATTATACGAATATGGAAGGCAATAATCATGTCAAAGCCTCACATTATCTCTATAGCATATCAAGGGGTGGCCAACCATTTTTAACTAAGGGCACATTGTAAATAGTTGGGAGACCTTGCCGGCCAATAACACTCCTGGGGGTTTGGGGGATATGGACATTTTGTAAACATACAGGTGCAATGTGGTGAGTTTGTGAGCTTAGTTTTCATAGTATTGTTGCCGTTTTCTATGTTTATTTGTAATGCATAAAGAAATAAAAAATTACAGTCAGTTTGAGAGACTAGACGTTATAACATATCAAATGACGCATGCTACAAATGCTATACATGTTAGAAAGGCTCAGGAGGGCCCAGGACTCTTTCAACAGACTCCATTACCCATTAACTTAGGCTTCCCGCGCGGGCACCTCTTTAAGGGTCACCCTGTATTTGAGTCTGACATCTTTTACAACTCTTTAAGGGTCACCCATTATCTGAATCTGATATCTTGCAAACCTCTATAAGGGTCATACTGTATTTGAATTGAATCTAACATACTGTACACCTCGTTAAGTGTCACCCTGTATTTTGCTCTGACATCCTGCACACCTCTTTAGGAGGCACCCTGTATTCTTATCTGGCATCTTGTATATCTCTTTAGAAGTCACTCTGTATTCTTGTGTGACATCTTGTAGACCTCTTTAGGAGTAACCCTGTATTCTTGTCTGACATCTTGTGCACCTCTTTAGGAGTCACCCTGTATTCTTCTCTGCCATCTTGTACACCTCTTTAAGATTCACCTTGTATTCTTATCTGGCATCTTGTATATCTCTTTAGGAGTCACCATGTATTCTTATCTGGCATCTTGTATATCTCTTTAGGAGTCACCCTGTATTCTTCTCTACCATCTCGTACACCTGCTTAAGAGTCACCTTGTATTCTTATCTGGCATCTTGTATATCTCTTTAGGAGTCACCCTGTATTCTTCTCTGCCATCTTGTACACCTGCTTAAGAGTCACCTTGTATTCTTATCTGGCATCTTGTATATCTCTTTAGGAGTCACCCTGTATTCTTCTCTGCCATCTTGTACACCTGCTTAAGAGTCACCTTGTATTCTTATCTGGCATCTTGTATATCTCTTTAGGAGTCACCCTGTATTCTTCTCTGCCATCTTGTACACCTCTTTAAGAGTCACCTTGTATTCTTATCTGGCATCGTGTATATCTCTTTAGGAGTCACCCTGTATTCTTATCTGGCATCTATTAACCTCTTTAGGAGTCAACCTGTATTCTTTTCGCTTCGTTCGAAGCCCCAGGTCGCTCGATGCCCCAGGACTCTTTCAGCAGACTCCATCACCCATTAACTTAGGCTTCCCGTGCGGCTGCATGACGTCACCGTCGCCGCCTCCGTAACGCATAACTTTTGACTCAAGCATAATGATGAAGTCGACAAGATCATTTGAAATGATAAAACCCTAAAAATATATTTAAATATTTTTAATAAATGCCTTTAAAATAGAAGTACGGTGACAATCAATAGACTCATACAGCAGGAATGTCTAAGAGGGAGTATTTATATCAATGACCGTGGGGAGGGGAGCGCGCGCACTGCTTTGTCAAGTACCCTTCAGTTGTTTCAAAGTTTTGGCGACACGGCGCGAGCCGGACAAAGTAGTCTCGCGGGTCGTCCTGGCCTATACTATACACGAAAATTAAAGTTTGTCTTCCCCCCCCCCCCCCCCTCAATTACCACGAAATGTTTCGTTATTCAGACTGTTTAATGATGAACGCGCGCAAACATATAGCCTACACATGAAAAAAAGTTTCACGTTTACTTACCACATCGAGCGGTGGTGGTACAAAACTTCCTCAAGGAGTCCACTATTGTACGAATGGAATGGCCTGCGATGTCGCCGGACATGAACTGTATCGAACATGTCTGGGATATGCTGAAGCGTGCAATTGCTCAGCGTCCACGCCCTCCCATAACCCGCCAAGAGATCATGGAGTGTGGGATCGCCTGCCTCAAGAGGACGTGGACAACTTGATCTGATGTATGTCAAGTCAAGTAAGAGCCCTGCTAGACGCCCGTGGTGGCCATATTCCTTATTGAATGTCACAAGATGGCAGGATTACAACACATGTCAGTACCTGTTAATCACGTCAAATGTCTTCCTGTTAGTAATTTTCTTTTCACACATGAGTAAAGAGTGCAGGATTTGTCAGAATGCCGTCTCTTTTGTAATAACCTCGCCCACAACCCCACATATGCTTTGCATCATTGTCGCAGCCCCTAAACTAAGGCACCAACCGAATTGACAATACCACGTATTGCATCGATGAACCTCTTAATTAAGCCAGCTATATAAATATATAAATAAATATATAAATCAAATAGGAAAAGACACCCACACTTTAAATTATATTCTAAGTTCGAACTCTTTACAAAAACAAGTAGTTCCGTGAAGAACTATACAGCCTATTTTCATATATCCTACTCATGTTAATTGCCTCTATCAACATACAAAATTTCAGTTTGATTGTTGTGATAGATTCGTAGATATTGAGAACCGTCTAAATATTTCAGATGGTCGCCAGGTTAGATTTCTATTTACGTACTATTACATGAAGATTATTGTGTTCGTGTGGTATTCAAACTTCAATCGCATGATTTGGACACAAGAAGTAAAAACGAGATTTTAAAATTTCGCACAGCTGCCATCTTGTGGTTATGAAAACAATTGAAATAAATTAGATGCCAGTGGATTAACATTTGTATAACGTGCAAAGTTTTACCTCACTCGGATGGTTAAATCACGAGAAACTTCCATTTAAATATGTATACTTCGCGTCGCTGCCATGGTGGATTTGTACTCACCAGGTTACTGAAAGGTCTATAGGTGAACTTATGTTCATAGCCTCTATGAACACAAAAATTTCAGTTTGATTGCTGTAAAAGATTCGTAGATATTGAGAACCGTCAAAATATTTCGGATGCTCGCCATTTTCGATTGTTATATATATAGGCCATATAGTTATGTACCACTAAAGGAAAATTATTGCGTGGGTTCATTATTCAAACTTTCACTTCGATCGCATGATTACGACACAAGAAATAAAAACTTCATTTTAAAATTTCGCACAGCCGCCATCTTGAGGTTATGTAAACAATTGAACTAAATTAGATGCCAGTGCATTACAATGTGTATAAACATTTACTTTACCTTATTTCAATACGTTTGGATTGTTAAATCGCGAGAAAAGTATACTTAAAAGTCTCAACGTCGCTTGGTAGCCATGTTGGTTTTGTAGTTACTAGGTTTTTGAAAGTCTCATAGGTGAACTTCTAGTAGTTCCCTTTATCACCGTACAAAATTTCAGGCTGATATCGGGAATAGTTTCGGAGATACTGAATGCTGGTGAAATATTTCGCACAGCCGCCATGTTGGATTGGTGAGACATAATAAAATTTGAATGACACGGTCGGTGTCGACCAGAATGGTGCTATGATCTTGCCGAGTTTCATTGAAATCGCTCCAGCCGTTTAGAATTTATTAGAGGTGGACACACACACACACACCATCACACACAGACAGACACACGGACAAAAGGTGATCTCATAAGACTGTTGTTTCTTTTTCATAAAATGAAAATAGGCTAATAATGAGCGTACGGTATCGGGCAGTGTTAGTAGGCTACATAGCCCCTTGTGACCTTAGCAACAGCGACAATGATCCCTTATCGTGCTGTATGTTGGCAACACTGACCAGCAATAATGCTCAGTGTTTTAATCCCGAACTTACAACGAGAAGCTATGCAAAGCGAATGAAACAAACTTGGAGGCAGAAAGAAGCGCGCGTCAGAAAATGAATACACAATGAAGTCCTTCGTTTATCATAAACTTTCTCCGACGATGCGAATACAGCGCAATACAATAACCTCCTCCATTCAGAGGCCATTAGACTGCTGCAAGTCTGGAGGACAATGTGACATCTCTTCCCAGGCAAATTCTGGGATGGTACCTTATTTCACGTGCCGGGGCAAAGTTACAGTCGACTTTCTGTTTTGTCTTTTGCGATTGAAAGGTGGCGCTGATGCAAGGTTTCTGCCTCTTGGGGCCAAGGTCTTGGGATCGATCCAGTGGGGTCATAAGATCACAAGAACTGCTCCTGAGGGTAACGTTGTTGTTGTTGGTACATTTAAGGTCCCGGACATCGTGGTTATTTCTGATAGCATGTGTTATTGTGATGTCTGTAATTGTAATAGAGATGAGGAAACATACCTGTATTTCCGTAGAGTTAAAATGGGAAACCACGGAAAACCACTTCCAAGATGGCTGAGGTTCGAATGGAACTCCTCTCATCTCACGAGGCTGAGTGCAGGCCTGCCCAGTTCCATGTTGTGTTTCACAGCACTTGGAGTCCGTACAAAGCGTGTTCTAGTTTTGTTCTGATGAAGGCTTTAAAGACCAATAAGGACGGCGACTTCGGTGGCGTAGTTGGTAGCATACTGAGCTTCTATGCCCAAGATCACGGGTTCAAACCCGGCCGAAGTTGTCGGTTTTTTTAAGAGCGTTAAAATCCCTCAGTATGCCTTCCTTCGGAGGGGAAGTAAAGCCGGTGGTCCCATGTCATAGATTTATGGCATGTAAAAGAACCTTCCACTAATTACACTTGTGTGAACTTAAATTATAGGTTAGATTTGACTGACTCTTTTAGTATATAACAAAGGAGAAACTGTTCCGCCTAGTCAATACATTTAATTACAACAAGTTATAAACTTGCTATTATATGGTACATGTTTCGGGGCCTCTAGTACTGGTCCCATTTTCAGCCATAAATTAAGTTGCAAAATCCAGCATAATTAAAGATATCATAATAAAAATACATAAAATGATGAGTGAATGGATGAAATGAGGCGAAACAGAACATATTACTCATGAGAAGTAATGTGAGTGCACATCAGTAAAAATTAACAAGTTTATAACTTGTTGTAATTAAATGTATTGACTAGGCGGAACAGTTTCTCCTTTGTTATATAGTGAATCTGTCAATACGGAAAATGAACTTCTTTCAGAGCACAATTGACGCTTTTAGGTTCCAACGTTCGTCGCCAAGAGCCGACTGCGGTGGCATCTAGTAACCGAGTTGTCGTTGACGGTGGTGTTTTGTGGCAAAAGTAGGAACTTCATGAAAAATTGAATGTCTGCAGTCCTTACTTGAATTAAAAATAAACAGATAGCACACACTAATACAGTCATCACAATTAACACTGGTTATCAGACAGATTCTACTCACACCCAAAGTACACGGGGCTACATGACCACGTTGTCGCAGCCCCTAAGCCAACCAAAGACCATTGAAATAGAGAATTTATGATTACAATGCGCTTTAAAGACGATTTTCTCTATTATCTTCATGATTATGGCAGCTGCTATACGTTACAGGGTTGGTATTACTGTATCACGAGCATCAAGTCACAAGCAACTATAGTTGAACTTTCTCCTTGAAAGTGATTGCCATTTGTACGGGCGGTGGCACTGACAAGACTGCGAGCTCACTCACAATTAATGTAATTACGTGATGAGTATGTGTCTACCTGCTTGCTATTCAGCTTTGTGGAACACAGCAGGTGGATTTCATTAGCGTTGAAACGCTCTCACACACAATGCCCGTCCGTGTAATCCCTCGACAATGATCTTTGAGCGCCAATATACTTGGATACGGATATCCCTCCACCTGGTCGCCTCGCCTTTCTTACCATTGTGTTGGTATGGCTCGCATTGTCCACAGGCCTGTATTGGTAGACATGGTGACACGAGTGACATCATTCAGGGTGCACAGTCCTCACATGTAGGCGATGATCATGATGATAAGAGTAATACGACTTATTTTTAGTTTCGACGATGTATAAATGTAAATATTATATGTCAGAAACCTGTACAATAATGAGGGTGATTAAAGTGCTAGTATTCATTTCTGTTGCGGGTTGCCGCGGGCCGGCAGGAGGCTCCCGGGGGGAGGGGCAGTGTGACAGTCTAGTGGCCTTGGACAAACCCCGCAGGGGAGGGAGAGAGTGTCCACACCCTCTCGGTTCCTCCCACGGCCATACATTAACAAAGCACCAGTGAGTCAGTGCGAGCCGGCCAGAGAATACGCGAAAGTTCTGGATGTGGAACCAACCAGAACAGACTCAATGCGGCAATGGGTTGTGACATTTCGAACTTTCCAGGCCAGGGACTGATCCCATATACTGTAAACCAGCGAGCCACGGCGAGGAGGAGTGTATTGGAGTGTATGGGAGTGTATTGGACAGTGTATTGGACAGTATTGGTCAGTGCTAGTGTGTACTGAAGTGTTGTCGAGTGAGTGCGTACGGAGCAGTTCAGCGATTATTACTGGACGTCTACGGTAACAGGGTGGAAGCCTGTCTGCCAGGGTGCAACTTTGAGTCAGGACTGTGAGTGCTTGGAGGTGTCGCGGTGCTTCGTGGAAGACGTGGACGTGGGATCGACACGGGACGAGCAACAGCGCACACGGAGCAGCAAGAGGACTCTGGAAGTAAGTGAAGTGACAGGGGCAAGGCTGTAGAGAACCTGTGTAGACTGTACGTGTGAGTGTAAGCTGGAACACTGTAACGCCTCACGGACAGAGAGAACATAAATAGCGAGGACAGGGTAAATGTGGAAACTTAGAGTGACCAGTAGTGTCTTCTGAAGTTAGACTCTGTGTGTGTGTGTGTGTGTGTGCACTGTGTATGTTTGTAGGCCTGTAATAAAATTATATTTCGTTAAAGGAACAATTGTGTTTGTGCTTTCACCCACCGTAATCCAGTTAACGGAAGTGCCACTAGGGGGTGGCACGTAACATTATGATACAGTTTCTCCAACCAATCAGAGCTCATTCATTGACCAATTAGGTAAGGATAGCTTCGCACATGCGCTCAAAATCCAACATGTCGGACATTAATTACATGATTTGAAAGTTGACATTGTATATTAGATCAACCATTTTAGTTACAATCCCAAACACAAAGACAAAATCAGCACGAACCTTTACGGTAACAAGAAAATACTATGACATATGCAAGAAATTTATGAATCTTCGTCCAGAAGATTACAACACAGTATCCTTCTATGCCTATATATACATTACCGACATGGAAAGAGCACCGTCCCATATATTCGCGTATATAAACTGGCGAATATGAGAAAAGACATAGCACTGTACCTTAATATCCCGAACTCCAATTTCTACACAGGGCATTGCTTTCGTAAGACTTCAGTGACAGTTTGAGTGAATACTGCTGCTCATCGGTGATCGACAGGCTCTAAACATATGACATTGCCAAGCAGACAGAGCGCATGCGTGGGTCAGAGAACTTGTAAAGCACAGATAGCAAACCCAGCGCTTGTACTATGATCTCTAAATCCAAGTGACTGAATCTGGACAGATATTTATGAATATTTATATTAGAACATATAATAAAGTTATAATTATCGTCGAACATAAACAGTCGTATGCAACTCGCCTGTAATGGTCATTAAGACACTCGTATGGAAATTATAGAACTCGTGTCTCAATTATTGCCAGTATAGGCTCGTGGCATATATTTATATATTTGACGCCCACATTAGAGCATCTAAATTAAACCAAATACATTCAAGTCAACTAAGAATCTTCCTCCTCTGCCAAAACCTGGCTACCCTTTCTTCATCAGATATGAGTCGTACAGTTGCAAAACTCGTCTAATCCACTTGTGAATAAGGATCATGTCGTATTAGTACATTATGCAACGAGCTTATAATGGCAATAATTAAGACACGAGTATGTTTATAAAACGAGCGTATGCGAGTGTCTTAATTACCATTATAGCTTGCCACGGTGGGTGAGAGGATAGCGTGTCGGTCTACTAACCCCAAGATTGCAGGTTCGCTCCTGGCTGTGGTAAGTGATTTTTGAAAGGCGTCAAAATTACGACACGCATGTCATACGATGTTGGCATGTCAAAGAACCCATTTGAATTCAGTAGGCCGTATTCATAATAGCAAAATTAATCTCAGGAGTTTCCGCCAACATAAAGTTCCTTATTTCTCTACTAGAAAGCGCTATAGTGATCAAGGAGCTTAGATATCTAACATCTAACCTCCTTGACTTTCATAGTGATTCAAGGAACAACGAAATTCGACTTGCAAGCTACCCTCTGGGTGTCAAATTACAAAGCTTGCATCCGGCACCCGAGGCCATACGAAATTATTATTATATTATTCCCATTATAGGCGAGTTACATACGACTGTTTATGTTCGACGATAATTATTATAACTATTTTATGTTGGAGCATAAATATTCATAAATATCTGTCGAGATTTCGCCAGCTTTATGTACTGAACAGAGCGCATGAGACGCAGAGAATGCCTTGTATTTGACCATGGCCTCCTCGATTACCCTACTATGACACTAGGCAACGCAGTAAAATTTATATTAGAAGGCCGTGGATCTCAGCGCAGGTGCGTTGCTATCCTAATCTAATTGGTCAAACAACTGTTTCTTGAGCTCTGATTGGCGGGAGAAACTGTTTCATAATGAAAAATAGTATTATAATGAGCCTCATTATGTTACAGTTTTCTGACATAGAATAGTCAGGGTCGAACATAAATAATTAATTACTTAATTATTTTATTTTATTTTATTTTATTTTATTTTATTTTATTTTATTTTATTTTGATTTTGTTTATTTTGATTTATTTTGATTTTTCAGAAAACAAACATAAAACCAAAAACAAGAAACACAAAGCAAAAGAAGCGAAAGCAGAAAACAAACAAAAAACCATAACCAAGAAGGAAACGCAAAAAGTAAAATTTAAAAGCAAAAGCACGAAGCAAACACAAAAGATACGCGAGGCAAAGTCCAGAGAAATGTTTCTCAGGAAAATGATTCTTATTCACAAGTGGATTTGCAACTTGTGATATTCAACTCTTCCAAATCATTTTGAATTTCTTTGAACTATTAAAATTATTCATGCTTTTGGGATATTGCCGTGTGGAAATAAAATTTTATGTTCGACCCTGACAATTATCTGTCAGAATGCTGTGTCATAATGATGCTCATTATATCACTATTTTTCATTATGAAACAGTTTCTCCCACCAATCAGAGCGCAAGAAACAGTTGTTTGACCAATTAGATAATTAGATGCGCTGAGTTCCACGGCCTTCTAATGTAAATCACACTGCCTGGGCTAGTGTCATAGTAGAGTAATCGAGGAGGCCATGGTCAAATACAAGGCATTCTCTGCGTTTCATGCGCTCTGTTCAGTACATAAAACTGGCGAAATCTCGACAGATATTTATGAATATTTTTGTTCGAACATAAAATAGTTATAATAATTATCGTCGAACATAAACAGTCGTATGCAACTCGCCTATAATGGTAATTAAGACACTCGTATGGAAATTATAAAACTCGCATACGCTCGTTTTATACACATAGTTGTGTCTTAATTATTGCCATTATAGGCTCGTTGCATAATGTACTATTAAATTCAAAAAAAAATCGAAGGGAACGCACATTAACCTTGAGATGATCTTCACTGGCACAGTTTTGTTATCGCGGAACCAGCACTCGAAGATTTTACGAATAAGGAACGTTTATGCACCGTAAATGAAAATTATAAGGATACCCATTTCCTTTTCTGAATAATTGTTACACTAGTTTTAGGCGTCTTCGGTGGTGAAGTTGGTAGCATGCTGAGCGTCTATGGCCAAGGTCACTGGTTCAAACCCGACCGAAGTCGTCGGATCTTTTAAGAGCGTTAAAATCCCTCAGTATGCTTTCCTTCAGGGGAAGTAAAGCCGGCGTTCCAATGTCATAGATTTATGGCATGAAAAAGAACCTTCCACTAACTACACTTGTGTGAAGCCAAAATTTGTAGCTTAGGTTTGATTAATAATAATGATATTTATTGCAACCAATGGTCAAATACAATCATAATTAAAATTGCGCACAATGAAGTCATGTACAGAATTCTGTTAATGTCAATGTTCTCTTGCTACAAACTTTCGCATGGTATCTTTCACGCGACTTTCCACACAATTCACACCTACAGTTCCCGTCTGGGTCATGGTAGACCTTCTTGCTGCACAGCTTGAAATGAAAGCCATGAACAGCGAAACGTATCATGAAATGGCGAAGCTCATACATAGAATTCCTCCACTCTGAGGTCATCATGGCATCTGTCTGGTAGAAATCTCTCCGGATGTTGGCTTTCTTCTCTTGAAGTTCTTGCAGTAATAACTGATATTGCTTTGTAGATGGCAGTAACATTCTTATACGTAACTCATCTGCGTAAAATGGCTGTCTCATTAGTTCATAGGTCGTCCTTGACGGTGCTTTTTTTTACTAGACAGAGCATCTTTTTCATGTATATGGCCTTAACCCTTTCTATCTGAGCAAGGTCTTTTTCGAGAGATGCTCCCATATTAATTCTATTGCATATGTCATGATTGGAGAAATTTTAATGTGAAAGAATTCTAATGCAGTCTGTATGGAGAGTTGTCTTGTTAGTTTTATCTCATTCATGGCTATAACCGCGGTTGCAGCTCTATCTTTTACATGTTTGGTGAAATTCCGTCCAGTCGTTTGGAGTATCAGGCCAAGATACTTGTAGGAGTTTACCCTTGTTAGCTCCACATTGCCATACATGATTTTCACTGTTGCTGGCAGCCTACCTCCATTCCTGAACGCCATGTGTACTGTCATATGTGGATTAAGCTTGAGGTCATTACTCTTTGCCCATCTTACAAGTTTATCGAACGCCTCTTGTAACATTTGCTGCGAGATCGACATTATTGCCATATCATATGCGTACGTATAAATGTTTACTCCTGGTGTTTCTATGACTCTTAAGTTCCAACGTTCGTCACCGGGGTTGCACTTTCCATTTCTCCTGAAGGTTGAGAATGTTGTTAGCCAATCGTTTAATATGTCCATAGAACATCCACCTCCTCTTTCTCATGCTGACAGAAATTCCTTCAAACTTGTCATCGAGTTCTTGATTTGATTTCAGTTGAAAATTGTATCCATCTCCAAGTACTGTAGCTTCATGGGACCTAGAATTTTCCGGAAGATCTTCCTAACCTTGTTCTCAATTTCAACAGTCATCATGCTTGATAAGGTTTCTGCTGCATAGAGGCACCCTGGCTTCACTACTGTGCAATAATGCCTGTACTTGGCCTGATATGAGAGGGATTTGGACTTATATGTCTTGATGCAAAGCCCTTGTTTCAATGGCTGCTTTCTCGTTACCATTTGGAGTCAAAATTTCTCACAAATACTTGAATGTATAACTCCTCAAAATGGTCCCATACTTGGTATTCATTTCTTGAACTAGATCCCA
Organism: Meconema thalassinum; assembly: GCA_946902985.2. Classification (NCBI taxonomy): domain Eukaryota; kingdom Metazoa; phylum Arthropoda; class Insecta; order Orthoptera; family Tettigoniidae; genus Meconema; species Meconema thalassinum. Next base: position 210,768,685 of record OX336399.1, on the reverse strand, counting down.
TTTGTCCAAATTCACATACAGTACTCTCTTTCCTCAAAAGAGATTTGCATACCTGCTCTCCCAGCTACCTCATTGAGTGTTTCAATTTGTCTGATTGCAATTTCTAGATCTTCAGCAAAGAAAACAACATCATCTGCAAATGCGAGACAATCTATTTTGAATCCAGTATTTCGATATCCAAGCTGGATTCCTTCTGGAAGGCCTTGTTGACCCATCTCTTTGCGCCAGTCCCTAATGATATTCTCTAAAACACAGTTGAATTAAAGAGGTGAGAGGCCATCACCTTGCCTGATCTCAAAAGATTCTGAAAGCTCTCCAAGAAACTTGACCAGTGAGTAGGTATTTGTGAAAGTTTGGCGAGTTAGAGTTATAGATTGTCTCGCATTTGCAGATGATGTCGTTTTATTTGCTGAAGATCTAGAAATAACACCAAACTCTCTCAGAATTTCAATGAGGGTATCACGGTTTACAGAATCATATGCTTTCCTAAAGTCAACAAATGTCATGATCACCTTTTTATTGTTTCTCAGTACTTTGATTTTGATTAAAGACTTGATGACAAAGATCTGTTCAGCAGATATTCCTAAATCCTGCCTGATAATCGCCTATCTGCTTATCAAGGTGTCCCTCAATTCGTTGGTGCAATGCTTTGGATAGTATTTTATATGCTACGTGAAGCAATGAGATACCTCTGTAGTTGTTGGCATTAGTTTTGTGTCCCTTTTTGTGCAAGGGGTGAATTACTGCTTTCCTCCAATCATCTGTGATCGTTTCAGTTTTCCAAATGTGCTGCAAAAGCTGCTCCAGTTGTGTCACCATTCTGTCTCCACCATATTTGAGAAGTTCTGCAGTGATGGAGTCCTTCCCTGAAGCTTTGTTGTTTTTAAGCTCCTTGATTATATCTCTAATCTCTTCTTGGGTTGGCGGAGAAGAGTCAGGGAGTTTTTGCTGAGGAGAAGAGAACATCAGTTTGTCATGTGGAGGGTCACAGTTCAGAAGGTCCTTAATATATTTTGCCAGGTGTTCGCAATTTTTCTTATTGGTCATGATAAGCTTCCCTTCTTCATCCTTAAAGCATAAATTACCCGGTGTTTGGTAAAAGTCCCTTGAGTTATTCTTCCGAAAATTATCTTCTATTTTATTTAGTTGTTCATTCTCATACTGTCGTTTGGTATTCCTGAACATTTTAGCAGTCTTCTTTCTTTGTATCCGAAAATCTTCGCAGTTGTTCAAGGTAGAGCTCCATTTCTCCCTTGCTCTAGGGTAGGACTGCCCAACCTTCAGCCCGCGAGACTACTATATCCGGCCCACCGCTCCGCGTCCGCGCCGTATCGCCAAAACTTTGAAACAACTGAAGCTAACTGGACAAAGGGGTGCGCGCGCAGCCCTCCCCAAGGTCGTTGACTCACTGATGAACACTTTAAATACTTATTAATGATTGCTTCAACTAAGTTCGATCCTAAGTGGAGAGAAATTTTAAATACCGATACAAAGCTTTTCTAGTCGTCACACTAAACTAAACTATCATGAACTTTATTTCATAATTTGATTAATCATTGTGTCAAATGAACATAAATACTCACTCTTTGTCATTCCTGCTGTATGAGTGTGTTGGATATCATCGTACTTCTATCTTAAAGGGATTTATTAAATATATATTTTTGTTTGTTTTATTTGTTAAAATCCACTACCCATAATTTTCAATCTTTACATCGAGCAAGCAATGAAAGAAATTGGAGAAATGTTTAAAGTGGGAGTGAAGATTCAAGGAGAAATAATGTCAACTCGGAGATTTGCTGATGACATCGTCATCTTGGCCGACACGCCTGAGGATTTGAATGAGTTTTTGAATGGTATGGACTCCGTCTTGAGGAAAGAATTCATGATGAAAATTAATAAATGTAAACCAAAAATATTGGAATGCAGCCGAAATAAATCAGAATCATCTATGGACATCAAATTGGCAGGTGAAAAGCTGAAGGAAGTAGGAGACTTCTGTTACTTAGGAAGTAAAATAACCAGAGATGGACGAAGCAAAGAGGATATAAAAAGTAGGTTGGCTCAGGCAAGGAAATAATTTCTACAGAAAAGGAATCTGTTGACATCGAATATAGATTTAAGTGTTAGGAAGTCATTTTTGAAGGCCTTTGTCTGGAGCGTCGCTCTCTATTGAAGTGAAACTTGGACTATTGGTGCAGCAGAAAAGAGGAGAATTGAAGCATTTGAAATGTGGTGTTACAGGAGAATGATGAAGATCAGCTGGGTAGATAGGGTTACAAACGAAGAGGTATTAAGCCTATTGGGAGAGGAGAGTTGTTTCTGGCGACTGCTAATGAAGAGATGTGATATGTTGGTAGGAGAAATACTAACACACCCAGGAATAGAAAGCTTAGTTATGGATGGAAGGGTGAGGGCAAGAACTGTAGGGGTAGACCAAGGTTAGAATATGTTAAACATATTGCCTCCGATGTAGGGTGTGGTAGCTATGTAGAGATGAAACGACTAGCTCAGGACAGGGAGGCATGGAGTTCTGCATCAAACCAGTCAAAAGACTGACGACTCAACAACAACATCCACTACAAATAAATGTAGAAAACGGCAACAATACTGAGAAAAATAAGCTCCGACAGCCACAAAACTTCCCACATTAAACCTATATTAACCCCCCCCCCCCTCAAGCTCCGCGAAGTGTTATTGGCCCGCAAGAAGCCCCAACTATTTACAATGTACTCATCGATTCTATATTTAGTGATCTTGGGGATGTCCTTTTGTTGCATTTTGGAAGGAATCTTACTTTGATCCTAGTGAGATAGTCATGTCATTGTTTTTAGCCTATTTTTAATTTTGAAAAAATAGGCTTATGAGATCACCTTTTGTCCGTGTGTGTGTGTGCATGTGTGTGTGTGTGTGTGAGGTGTGTTTGTGTTCCCCCTAATAAAATCTAAACGGCTAGAGCGATTTCAATGAAACTCGGTAATTTCATAGCACTATTCCCGGCGACCTCGACCGTGCCCTTCAAATTTTGTTATGTCTCACCAATCCAACATGGCGGCTGTGCGAAATATTTCACTAACATTCAATAACTCCGAAACTCTTACTGATATCGCCCTGAAATTGTGTACAGTAATAAAGGGCACTACAAGAAGTTCACCTATGAGACTTTCAAAAAACCTGGTGACTACAAAACCAACATGGCGGTCAAGCGAAATTGAGACGTTTAAATAGACATTTCTCGCGATTTAACTATCCAAACGTAATAAAACTTGGTACAGCAAATGTTTATGCACATTGTAATGCAGTAGAGTCTAATTTAGTTCAATTGTTTACATAACCTCAAAATGGCGGCTGTGCGAAATATTTCACTGACATTCTATATCTCCGAAACTATTACAGATATCATCATGCAATTTTGTACGGTGATAAAGGGTACTGATACACGTTTACCTATGTATATTTCATAAACCTGTAAAGTACAAAACGAACATGGCGACCAAGCGAATTTGAAATATTTTAATAGACTTTTCTCGTGATTTAACTCCCTGAGCGCAGTGAAATGTGGTACAGTTAATGATTTTGCAGATTGTAATGCACTGCTATCTAATTTAATTCAATTGTTTACATAACCTCAAGATGGCGGCTGTGCGAAATTTTAAAATTAAGTTTTTATTCTTGTGTCGTAATCATGCGATCGAAGTGAAAGTTTGAATAATGAATCAAGGCAATAATTGTCTTTGAATGGTACATAACTCTATGGCCTATACATATAACAATCCTAAATGGCGAGCTTCCGAAATATTTAGACGGTTCTCAATATCTATGAATCTTTTACAGCAACCAAACTGTTTTTTTTTTATGTTCATAGAGACTATGAACATATGTTCACCTATAGGACTTTCAGTTACCTGGTGAGCACAAATCCAACATGGCGGCGACGCGATGTATAAATATTTAAAAGGACATTTCTCGTGAATTAACTATCCAAGTGCCGTGAAACGTTGCACGTTAAATGCTTATCCAAATGTTGATCCACTGGCATGTAATTTATTTCAGTTGTTTGCCTAATCACAAGATGGCTGGTGTGCGTACTTTTAAAATCTCGTTTTTACTTCTTGTGTTCTAATCATGCGATTGAAGTCTGAATACCGCACGTACACAATAATCTTCCTGTAATAGTACAAAAATAAAAATCCATCCTGACGACCATATGAAATATTTAGACGGTTCTCAATATCTACGAATCTGTTACAGCAATTAAACTGAAAAATTATATGTTGATAGAGACAATTACCATGAGCAGTATACATGAAAATAGGCTGTATAGTTCTTCACGGAACTACTTGTCTTGGGGTTGACATCAGTTTCATACAAACAGATTCACATACATCTATCTATCAATCTCTCCCCATTTTTATTAGCCTACTTTTCACATTTTGCAAAAATGAGGAAAAAGTAGACTTATGAGATCGGGCAAATGTGTGTCCTTCTGTCTGTCTGTCTGTCTGTCCTTCTGTCTGTCTGTCTGGCTGTGTGTGTGTGTGTGTCCCCCTATCAACTCCTAAACGGCTGCAGCAATCGAAACAACATTTGGTAGGAGTAAGGATCTATACCTGAATAGCTCACGGCCATATTTGAAAGTGATGTCAGTGCTACCAACTGCTGAAAAATCACAATTGAAATTTGAGCTCCATGTTGGATATCTTGGAATGTATCAATGGGAGCTATTTCAAAATTGGCACACGTATAGATAATAATATTGCAGTTTATATTCCAGGAGGCCATACATGGCAGTGTTGCCAAAATGATTATAGGCCTACTGATAGGTCCAAATTTTAAATGCATATAACTTGTACACTATCAATTGGATTTCAACTAAATTTCGTATGTGCTATGTGTACATAAACAGATATCACTGACCATATTCTTAACAGCCACCAGGGCTGCCAACTGTTAATAAAAGCACTCCATTTTTAATCCAAATATCCATATATCCGAAAGTAAGCAAGCCGACAGTTTTAAACTATGCACACGTATAGTACCTGACATTCTATATTGTGCCCATTCAACAATGAAATATGCAAATCACAGTTTGCCAGCAATGCTCAATCGGGAGTATCAGGGTTCATGGCTTGTTCTCACACTCTGTGATCTACACACTTTGGATTAAATAGAGGATACACTTCCAAAAAATAAACAAAAATCAACTCCTACTATTAAAACATTTACTTATCCAAATATATGGCGCTACAAAACATTAAACAAATAAATTACTGACCCTTCACAATATACTTGTTCAAAGTTGAACAAGGAATTCATATTAAACAAATCTAAGATCATAATAACTGGTTTTCCATAAACCAACAAACTTCTACTAAGTTTCACTTCCATATAGTATCACTTCACAATCTTTAAAATAAGAGCTCTAAACGGCTCGGTAATGTTTACTTACAATGTGCTATCAATTTAATACACATCCATTATTATTTATATGAGTATATCCTTTAATCATAAATATCAAAATTACCAAAGTATTGTTAATCATTACTTAATTTTGGGCTTTCACAATGTTCATATGTTACCATCCCTCTCTCTCAAGTCAACAACTCACTACTGTGATTGGGAAAAACTTGCGTACTCCCGAGCTACAGAAGACTACTGAACAAGTCAAAATTTAGATCACTCCCGGAATCTAATGTCTTCAATCGAACTCGTGAATCACTGAATCATATAATCATTACATTAGGGATTTATCATTATTTGTATTAAAAGACCATTCAATTATAAGAAAGCCGCGATCTGAACTATGCAAGCGATAATCATTCATATAAAGGGACCTCGGTTCCAAGACCGGGTCGTTAAAACAAACTCTAAACACTTCTGTGTACTATAACTCAAACAAACCATTCCCTGACCTACCACAATACGTCGAGGATGAGGCCATAGCCTTGGCTACTTAGCGTGATTTATTGCAGGGAGACAGAGAGTCCCCAGTCTCGCTGCTATAAGAGACTGGCTACCGTCAGCTTTCATACAGCTGTCTTCAATTGTAATTCTCTGACCGACAAGGCTTTTAATACAGATTCTTACAACACAACATATTTAGGCTCAACAGACCTTTTCTCTTAGCTTCGGTATGTAGTAATTATGAAGTGTCCTCATTGGCGGGTAAGAAAAATTCAATAATACAACCAATATTTAGGGGCTTCAACACGGACGACTCTGAGTTCGATCCTTTCAAATGCCTCGGGATCAGTATCCCAAAATGGAGGACTTATAACATTAGCGACTTAGGGCAGGGCTCACCTTATACCAGCGCTCATAATGCAACATAATAGCACCCTTTTTTTACCCTACAACATACAATGCCTCGTGATCACGTGTCACAACTTTTGAGGACTTACCATAGTTCAATTACCCCGACCAACTGCCCCTCATAATTAGTTTTACCGAGCATTACAACGCATTCCTAGCGTGATAAATTACTTCAATGCGCTACATGGCGCTTATACTTTAATTAGCCAAGTTGCCTTCAAAGAATTACTAAATTCAACATCAACGTTTGATCTACATCTCAAATATATATTACTCTTCTCCCTTGACAATAATCATTTTACTATAAAGAACATGTATTCATAACATGTTTTAATTCCTCTAAAGGAGCTCGGAGGCTACTACTTTCAATATAAAATTCCTCATACTTATTCATTCATTTATGTAATCATTATTATTATTATCATTACGCTTGCTTTCTTATATTTATATAATTTATCATTTACACTGATATTTTACTTAATACATTCCCCAAGGGATTCATTTACATTTCACATATTTATTATTTTTATCTCAAATTTATCGTTCAGATCGCGCTATTATTTCTTTATCTGTTATTCAATATCCCTATTCTTACTTTCTCATGTGGATTATACGCAAATCTTCCCAAACACATATCATAATGAAATAGTTACTCACATGACTGTCCGGTCAGCGACCGAATCCTCCAACGAAGGAACATGTTTGCCCACTCACTGCTTTCTAAGCCATTTTCATTGATACACTTACACATAATGACACTTTTTTAACTACACAGAAAATATTTACCTTAATCACTTGGAATATATTGAATACCATTTTGTATTCGTTTCAATTAACACAATATAAATTCACAAAAAATATTACACTCAAAATTTTCACAATATTTACATTACATAACACTTTTATCACTTGGGCGTTAATCATTCGCCTTACACACGCGATTTCTATTCTTTCCCGTTTCCAAGGGTGGCATTTATAGAACTTCGGCTTCCTAATCTGACCAGATGATGAAAGTCTCGATTGAACTACACCTCACTGGAACGGCTGATCTTCCAATCCGGGGTTTGACTATCGGCTTCTATACTTTAACGGCACGATGTCGTTTCTTCTTAGACGCTAACTTGTTCGTCTAGATAAAGTCTGTCCTTAAGGTATTACTATTACGGCCGCTCGAATAGTTCATCGGTGACTTAGTAATTTCCTTGCATTAATTTGCTATTACTTTAATTCGTAGCTTATTGGAGTCCTCTCCAATGTTTACTTGTTCGTTTGCCTGCCTAGACAAAGCCTGGAACTATAATTCCTAATTCTGTTCGTCCTACGCTCTAGTCCCTATCTTTCCGGAACACTAGGCGTTACTTATTTCGTTCTACCCTGATCGGGTTCCTTAACTTCGATAGAACTGTTTATTTCACTTCCTTGGGTACTTCGAAACCTTATGACGCTTGATGTCTTTAACTGAACTATTATTCGAGTACCTATCGCCTGTTATTTCTTCAAGTTCACAGCCTAACTTTGACTGTACTAAGGAACTTTAACGATAAAGTCTGAAGCTTGCCTATATTAATCCTATACAAGGATTCTGATATGTCTTCACACGGCGATACTAATGACGATACTGCTCGGCCACTCGCATACGGGGTGCTCGTTGGTGATACAGCGTATCACGACCTCTCACGGTCTGGTAAAGACTGCATTTACGATGATAGTGACACAGTGACACGCCCGCAGGCTGACAATAACTGCATGTGCTGTGATGCAGCACCTCCGTACGAGGTCTGTTGTAAACTGCATGCATCTCCTGGCTCAGCCAGGGTTTTTATACAAATCGGCGGCAAAAAGACAAGATCCGCGTCTTCTCCAGCACTAACTTTTGAAGTAATTGTTGTATAATTTTGAAAAATATATCTTTGGAAAGTTCTTGTTCTAAACGTAAACTGATTTCTAGGATCTTGAAAATCGATCGCACAATTCCAAGATATTAAATAATTTTGCTCTAACGACGTCATGCTGATTCTGCACTTCTTTCCTGTGCAAATATAAACTTTTCCCCACACAAAAATCTCTCTTCCAAAATGGCTTAATTTTAATTATTTCTATTCTTGCGCAATTGCGAGGTTGTCATTTTATTGCTGCGTAAGGTCAATTTCCGAAACCTTCTCTCTCTTACACGCAGTGGAAGGTTTTTATCGTTCTATTAATAGTCATGATCGGCTCCTTATCAGTGCGTCATGCATGATATCATGTCCGCGTGACTCGTGGTCCCTTATTATTGCGCCACGTTATAACAGTCCTCTTCGTAAAATCTTTCCAAGTCATTCTAAAGACTGTATTTTTTCCTCTCTTCTTTTGCCAATAAATTATGGATTCGACCCTTGAACCAATAGCATATGGGTTCAATATTAACTTGAAGTAACTTATATAGGTCAGTGCTACCAACATGATTCTAAGCCTGCTGAGAGGTCCAACTTTAAATACATGTAACTTCTATACTATCATTTGGATTTCAACCAAATTTCGTGTGTGCTATGTGTACCATAACAGATATGACTATGACAATTCTTAAGAGTAACCAGGGCTGCCAACTGTTAATAAATACTGTCTCTATTTTTGGTACCCTAATATCAAAATATGAGAAAGTATGCAAGCCGATAGCTCTAAACTTTGCACACGTATAGTACCTGGCATTCTAGATTAATTTGGAGTAACTTCGCCAGTGCTGCCAACATGATTCTAAGCCTGCTGATAGGTCCAATTTTAAATGCATGTAACTTCTATACTAACTAATGGATTTCATTCAAAATTGACACAACAATAGATCATATTATTCCAGATGATTTCTGACCAATACATGTATGTCATTGTTGCCAACATGATTTTACGCGCGCTGCATGTAACGTCCATGCTATCTATTGGACTTCAACCAAATTTTGTATTCTGTACCTTAAGAGATGGAACTTAGAATATATTCAGTCACCAGGGCTGCCAACTGTAGTTCTCTATTAGGCTACATTATGCCAGGTATACAGTATTTCGAACTAATTAAAAATTTCGATATTACCAACTTAATTTCGTCATTATTCTAGATAGATCCAAATAGACTAATCATTGGCATGAATCTTAAATTTTAAGAAAAGTAGGCTCTTTAGTTCGTCACGGAACTTCTTGTTGGTTCTTTGATGTCCTGAGTACTTCCCAACTATTTTCCTATATTTCTTTTCATTTCCTACTTGAATTTTAAATTCACCCATCAGGATTTTAACACAGTTATCTGGAGCCTGAAATATTTCTTGCTCCAGTTGTGACCAAAACTCGTTTATTTTCTCTGGATATTTCTTGTTATCCTCATTGATAGGAGCATGAGCATTGAAAAGCCGATACAGTTGGTTCCCACTTAACGTGTATGTAAGATCAAAGTGCAGATAAATCAAATTCCTACACAGTCGAACATTAAAAACCATAGTTGCACATATGTGTATCACAGGTATAAAGAGGTTAGAGACCGTTGACCATTTTCCTTTTTTGCCTCAGTTGATCCGCGGGTGCTTATTTGGCCATGCCTTATTCGCACCTGTCCTGCATATCTACAGGTCATCCCCTATCAACCAAATGGGACGCGCCGTGTTGAGGTTCAATTCCACACATTAGTATTATTATTCTGCATAAAGGGGATTCACCACTGAAAATGGTGAAAAATTATGAAATTTTCAAAAAAAAATGTTTTTTCCTTATTTTGCCATTTGGAACCTACTGAACAAGAATATAGAACCTTAAGACCTGTATCTTAACCCTAAGTATGACGCGTCAATGGCCAAAATTTCACATTTTTACTAGATTCCTTATGTTTTGCTAAACACATCACAATCTTTATTTCTTTGATATATTTTCATTATAAATATGTAAACCACATATTTAGATCTTGTATACACATATTCAATAATTGTATTGTTTTATTTTCATTAGGTACTCTTTGGTAAAGAAGAAGAAGGAGTAATAGAATAAACTTGTGTTCTGTCATTCTGCTGTTGAGTTTCAGGTTGTTTGTTTTGAGTAAAGTTTAGTTCAGATTTATGCCATAAAATATGGGAAGAGTCAAGAATACAAGAAAAATGTTGCTAGAAGAAATAAGGACAATATTGCAAAGCGGTATGAGGTGCAACCTGCAAGTCTTGTAAGTATTGATACAGACACAGGTATCAATGATGAAAGTGGGGTTATGTTACTACCCAATGATGATGTTACTGTACAAAGTACATCAGAACCAGGTATCTCATTTTCTAATAATGAGAACGAAGTTCCCACAGTCTTCGAGCTTTACAATAGCTATAACACAGAAGTCACATTTGAAGATAATGCGCCTAACTACATTTTGGTAGATAGAAACAAACTATCAAATTTTATGGCAACATTTCCTTGTCCTGAGTGTGCAGGGAACCTTCAAGTCCTTCAAAGTTGAGACATGCACAGCTTGAGGAAGAAAACAAGACAATAGAAGCGGAGGGGAAAACATATGGTGCCGGTGAATTTTGAACGTCAACGACCGAACTCTGTTTTATTTTACGATGTATATATTTTTTTCATTGAACACTGATATGATAATGCGACCTAATATTGATGTATAATACAAGCTTTTGACCTAATCTATTGTGTAAATTTATTTCACAATCATAAACTAAAAAATATACTTGAAATAGTGTTGAACATACGTTTACTATCAAAAGCAGTTTTCCCAAAGTTTGAATTTCGACAAATTTTCAGACAAAAATCGATATATCTTGATAACTAATTGAGATAGAGAGTTCATATTTTCACCACATATTCAGTAGATCTTTTACTAAATATTTAGGTAGAATTAGATTTTTAGGTGAATATGTTACTTAGAAACATAATTTTATATATATCCATGTTTTTTTGAAAAAAAGTCTAAAGTTTACTCTATGGTGTTTTGAAAACCACTAATGCTACCATAATGAATCTATCTGTATAATTAGATTAGATCATTATCTTCAAAATGAGACTATGAGCAGTGCAATATATCACTTTGAAATATGGTCTGAAAAACAAACAGTTTTTATTCACTGTAGCCTGTATGTGACAACTTTTCGGCCATTTCATATTTTTGTATTTTTTGTTAGCCTACTACACACTAAAAATATTTAAGCCATTTTTATTGTGTATTTCAAAAAAAGTACTTTTTCACCCCGCTCCCTTTACCTTCTCCTCACTTACTACTCTGTCCGCCGTTCCAGCATGGTCCATGGTGACGAACCGAGGAATTTATCTATATATTTTGTAATTTTTGTAATCTCATTGATATACTTTCTTTGGCCACATTGTTTGATTTCCATTGAAAAAGGAGGCAAGGTTTCTCCGAAACGTATGGTTCTAATCTAAATACACACGGCATCAGCCCAAAAAAACATGAATTATTTATAGTATTATTATTGTTTATTTTGCCCATGCGCTTACACATGTCAGCATATTTGCCGGAAAGCAAACTTTCACAATCCCAGATAGGCTCTACATCATCTCCAATCTCTCGGTGACAGAATTATATAGTAGCATTACTCTATAATTCTTACTATTTAATTATTTTGACTTTCATATACAGTATAGGAATCCTCATCAATATTTTAAAATGTATGTTCTAACTGTCAGAGTCAGATGACCTCGCTGTTGGGCCTCTTAAAATCATCAGACCTTCATCCAGACTCTTCTCTTACACTGAGCTGTTGAAAGAGAAGGAGGCTAAAAGCACAATAAATTTCTGGTTCCTGATTTTTATTTGTATTGGTGAACTGTACTGAAAGACGTGTAATGGAGTGCTGGAGTCGGGTAATAAAACTGACGTTGATTGCAATTACCTTCCGTGTTCACATCACCGAACAGGGCGTGAGAGGAAATGAAGCCACAACAATAGTCGTACGCGATCAATAGAGCTTTGAGAGTAATAGCTACCACTGGAGATCTTTGGCTGCGGGTAACGAACCAACAAAATGCCACACTCAGCATTTATCAGTGATACTTATGATCACCACCGCAGTTAGGTGCGGTACTGAAACCTGTTCCCTTCGCAAAATGAAGGGTTGTTATTTCCTCAACGCGCACATCTTTAGCCGGATTTCAATTATGGAAACACAAGTAGTTCCGTGAAGAACTAAAGCCAATTTTCATATATCCTACTTATGTTAATTGCCACTATCAGCATACAACATTTCAATTTGATTGCTGTAATAGATTCGTAGATATTAAGAACCGACTAAATATTGCGGATGGTCGCCATGTTTGATTTTCATTATGTTGGTCTTAGAGTTATGTACTGTTACATGTAGATTATTGTGTACGTGTAGTATTCAAACTTCAATCGCATGATAAGGACACAAGAAGTAAAAATGAGATTTTAAATTTCGCACAGCTGCCATCTTGTGCTTATGGAAACAGTTGAAATAAATCATATGCCAATGGATTAACATTTGTATAAGGATTTACTGTACCAAGTTTCACTGCACTCGGATGGTTAAATTGCAAGAAACGACCATGTGAATATTTATACTTCGCGTCGCCGCCATGTTGGATTTGTGATCACCAGGTTATTGAAAGTCCTATAGATGAACTTATGTTCATAGCCCCTATGAACATCTGCGGTGGCGTCTAGTAGCTGGTTCTGAACTAGGCCTAGTAGTCGTTGACGGTGGCGTTTGGCGGCAAAAGTAGGAACTATTTGGAAATTCAAAGTTGCAGTCCCTACTTGAATTAAAAAAACAGATAGGCCTACACACACTAATACAGTCATCACAATTAACACCGGTTATCAGACAGATTCTATACACACCCAAAGTACATGACTGCGTTGTCGCAGCCCCTAAACTAAGGAACCAACCAACCAGCCCCTATGAACATAAGAAAATTCAGATTGATTGCTGTAACAGATTCGTAGATATTGAGAACCGTCTAAATATTTCGGATGGTCGCCATGTTGGATTGTTATATGTATAGGACATAGAGTCACGTAACATTAAAGGAAAATTTTTGCGTAGATTTATTATTCAAACTTTCACTCGATCACATGATTACGACACAAGAAATAAAAACTTAATTTTAAAATTCGCACAGCCGCCATCTTGAGGTTATGTAAACAATTATACTAAAATAGATACAGGTGAATTACAATGTATATAGTCCAGAATAGTGCTATGAACTTACCGAGTTTCATTGAAATCGCTCCAGCCGTTTAGAAGTTATTAGGGGGAGGTGACACACACACGCACACAGACACACGGACAAGGTGACCACATAAGCCTATGCGTGTGTGTCCCTTCCTAATGGAATCTAAACGGCTGGAGCAATTTCAATCAATCTCTGTAAGGTCTTAGTACAAATTTGTTCGATCCCGACCGTGCCCTCCAAATTTTGTTACGTCTCACCAATCCAACTTGGCGACTGTGCGAAATATTTCACCAGCATTCAATATCTCCTAAACTATTACCGATATCGCCCTGAAATTGTGTACGGTGATAAAGGGCACTACTAGAAGTTCACCTATGGGACTTTCAAAAACCTGTTAACTACAAAACGAACAAGGTGGCCAAGCGAATTTGAAAATTTTAAATAGCCTTTTCTCGCGATTTAACCATCCAAACGTAATGAAACTTGGGACTGCAAATGTTTATACACATTTTAAAGCATTTCAAATGTTTACATAACCTCAAAATGGCGGCTGTGTGAAATATTTCACTGACATTCTATATCTCCGAAACTATTACAGATATCACCCTAAAATTTGGTACGGTGATAAAGGGTACTGATACAAGTTTATCTATGTAACTTTCATAAACCTGTAAAGTACAAAACGAACATGGCGACCAAGCGAAGTTAAAATATTTTAATAGACTTTTGTCGTGATTTAACTCTCTGAGCGCAGTGAAATGCGGTACAGTAAATGATTTTACATATTGTAATGCACTGGCATCTAATTTAGTTCAATTGTTTACATAACCTCAAGATGGCGGCTGTGCGAAATTTTAAAATTAGGTTTTTATTTCTTGTGTCTTCAACATGCGATCGAAGTGAAAGTTTGAATAATGAACCTACGCAATAACTTTCCTTGAATGGTACATAACTCTACGGCCTATATATATAACAATCCAAAATGGCGAGCATCCGAAATATTTAGACGGTTCTCAATATCTATGAATCTTTTACTGCAATCAAACTGAATTTTTTTATGTTCATAGAGGCTATGATCTTATGTTCACATATAGGACTTCCAGTAACCTGGTGAGCACAACTCCAACATGGCGGCGACGAGAATTATACATATTTAAATGGACGTTTCTCGCGAATTAACTATCCGAGTGCAGTGAAACGTTGCACGTTAAATGCTTATACAAATGTTAATCCACTGGCATCAAATTTATTTCAATTGTTTGCATAATCACAAGATGGCAGCTGTGCAAAATTTTAAAATCTTGTTTTTACTTCTTGTGTTCTAATCATGCGATTGAAGTTTGAATACCACACGTACATAATAATCTTCATGTAACAGTACATAAATAAAAATCCCACCTGGCGACCATCTGAAATATTTAGACGGTTCTCAATATCTACGAATCTATCACAACCGTCAAACTAAAATTTTGTATGTTGATAGAGGCAATTAACATGAGTAGGATATATGAAAATAGGCTGTACAGTTCTTCACGGAACTATTTGTTTTTAAATATCAACGTGTTTCCAGAGAAGCGAGTAATTGGGTACTGAAAGGTGAGTGTGCCGAGAATTTCCTTGTAGGGTAACCCAGAAGTCTTCTTGAACCGAGATACCAATCAATCGTCACTGCTAAATACCAATATGAAATTATCAAATGACCAAGACCGAGCCAGGCCTGCAGGAACTTAATGTTATTTCCGGTACTGGCTAAGACCAAAGATGTTGCTGAAACGTTTTACTTCTCATGTTAGTTGCAGCTCTTTGATAACTGTACGGTTAACACTTGGGGCAAATCCTTCGTGCAATAACACTTCGTATCGACACTTTGCAGACAATACATTCCCACAGGATCTCGCCTAGATCCTAATGGAATACAGCTACTGTCGGGTATCTGTATTAGGTTACAGGCCTACATGTAACACAAAATTATCCGACGTCTTCGGTGGCGTAGTCGATAACATACTGAACTGCTGTGCCCAAGATAGCGGCTTCAAACCTGGCCGAAGTCGTCAGACCTTTAAGAGTGTTAAAAACCCTCAGTATGCCTTCCTTCGGAGGGGAAGTAAAGCCGGCGAGCCCATGTCATAGATTTATGGCATGAAAAAGAACCTTCCACTAACTTCACTTGTGGAAGCTAAATTTTAGGTTAGATTGATAACGCTGTATTAGTTCCAATATTCGCCACCTGGAGCTGACTGCGATGGCATTTAGTTGCCACGTCCACAGCTAGGTGTCGTGGCCGGTAGCATTTGGTGGCAAAAGTAGGAACTACTTGAAGAAATTAATCGTCTGCAGTCCTTCTACCTGATTCACAGATAACACACACTAATAGAGCCATCACAATTAACACCGGTTATCAGACAGATTCCACACACACATAAAGTACACGGGGCTACATTACCACGTTGTCGCAGCCCCTAAACTAAGGAACCAACCTACTTGATGGGGGTTTTCGGGCGTTCAATTAAGGTGCCACACTATGGCCATTGGCTGCAATTCAAATATACTAAGCAAGCTCAGCTAAGGCGACGTATTAGGGGATGTGGCTATTCTGCAGGTCTCCTTAGCTGAGTTTTTAGCCTACTTTTCACATTTTGCAAACATGAGGAAAAAGTAGACTTATGAGATCGACCCGGGCAAATGTGTGTCTGTCTGTCTATCTGTCCTTCTGTCTGTCTGTCTGTCTCTCTGTCTATCCTTCTGTCTGTCTGTCCTTCTGTCTGTCTGTCTGTCTGTCTGTCTGTCTGGCTGTGTGTGTGTCCTCCTCTATCAACGCCTAAACGGATGCAGCAATCGAAACAAAATTTGGCAGGAGTAAAGAATATCTCAATGCCGTATTTGAAAATTATGTCAGTGCTACCAACTGCTGAAAAATCGCAATTGAAATTTGAGCTCCATGTTAGATATCTTGGAATGTATGCATAGGAGCTATTTCAAAATTGGGACACGTATAGATAATAATATTTCAGTTTAATTTCCAGCAGGCCATACATGGCAGTGTTGCCAAAATGATTCTAAGCCTGCTGATAGGTCCAATTTTTAAATGCATATAACTTCTACACTATCAATTGGAATTCAACCAAATTTCGTATGTGCTATGTGTACATAAAGAGATATGACTGAGCGTATTCTTAAGAGCCACCAGGGCTGACAACTGTTAATAAATGCTCTCAAATTATTTTATCCAAATACCAATATATCATAAAGTATGCAAGCCGACAGCTTTAAGCTAAGAACACGTATAGTACATGACATTCTATACTAATTAGGAGTAACTTATATACGTCAGTGCTACCAACATGATTCTAAGCCTGCTGAGAGGTCCAACTATATATACTGTGACCTTGATGCATCTCTGATAGCATAAAGTCTACATATTATTCCAACAAAATTTAATTCATGTCTCAAAGTCGATGTGAGAATAGAAGTTGCTTGTGAAACTAGAATGACAAAAGGATGGTTCGTACGTGACTTGAAGAAGCTTTCTCCCAGCGCGGACAAAGGTAGCAGGAAAGAGAAAAACCACATCTGGACACCAAATGCGCCAGACAACGCGCGGAGGTCGTTACACTACGCGGGTGAATGCAGAAACCTCAACGATCACCTACCAAATAAACCCCGCCCATTTGAAAGGAATTAGAGCAGTAATTAGAATACAGAAACAGGAATTATACCATCGTATAGGGAATTATCCCAGCCTCTCGGAAATATCGTCAAAATTTAAATTGGATTATTCTGTGATTTTTGCCAGAATTAAAATGAAATCAGGGGGTGGATTTGAAACGACCAATGGCAGTGAGAGACGCTAGACGCGATCAAATCCCGCCGAAATTAAGGGACAATGAAGCAAATTACGGAGCTCATTATATAAGGATCCAACGATCGGATTTTGAATAAAAAGGAGTCATTGAGACATTGGAAATGAGGACGTTCTAGGGAGCTAGTTCGCATATTCATGTGAGTGTTATTTTGGAAATAAATTCTGAAACCCCCCTACTCCACGTCCCTTTAAGAGAAATCGTATAAATAATGGATTGAAACGCAGCGAAGTCAGTCTACTTTGGGGCATCGTCAGAGGCGGCAGCCCGTGCCTCGAGCCCTCAGAAATTAACGTGATTTTTACAAGTTTTATAAGTTCTTAATACGCGCTGTAGAGGCGAGAGCCCGCGCTTGAGGCATAAGAATAATTAACATTTTACAAGTTTATAAGTAGGAGCAAGTATACCTCCGAAATTTGAACATCGCTAAGTATTCGCGAGTGCGAAGTAGAACAGTGCATATCATAACAGTATGACGCAGTTGTAATGATAGGTATAGCCGCCCGAGCTATTAACAGCTAGACCAGTATTCTAGGAAGCTATGAACTGTCGGCCGAACTAAATAAGTTGACGATGGCTATATGAGATAGGAGCTTCATGTGCGAGAACCGTGCATTGTGTTAATGGTAATAATTCACAGTGGACCTTTGTTTTGGTGAAATTTTGAGAAAAACCGTGTGTAAATTATCCTCCTATCAAGATGAACCAACTAATGAAGAAGACTGATATCAAGGACCAGAACCGCATCAGGAAATATGAGAGATTAGTAAATATTGTATGGGGCATGTGGGCCATAATGTTTCCCATTATTGGGGTCGGATAAGTTTATCTCGATCATAAGGAGTTATGATAAAAATAGATATTTTAGGCGTACTGGGCATGTTTGTGTAGATTTGTGTGTTTATCAGTAATGAGTATTATTGTGTGTTTTATAACGTAATAAGTATATGAGCATCAAAGTGTTATTTTAAATATGGTTTTGTTTGGGATGTCATTAATCTTGTTGAATGCACAGTCAAGGGAATATTTGTT
Organism: Meconema thalassinum; assembly: GCA_946902985.2. Classification (NCBI taxonomy): domain Eukaryota; kingdom Metazoa; phylum Arthropoda; class Insecta; order Orthoptera; family Tettigoniidae; genus Meconema; species Meconema thalassinum. The sequence continues at coordinate 210,750,317 of OX336399.1, read as the reverse complement.
TGATAGTGCTTATGCACAATGTGATTGTAAAAGCTAAATGGGGAAGACCGCTCGATATTGTGACAAGACCAGTAAGTGACACTGAAATTGCGAGAGTAATAAGTATGGTAAGTGATTATCACGCGAAGGTAAGACAAGAATGGCTGGAGGGTATTGTGAGATATATTCAGGTAAGGCTAAGAGTCGATCCTGGGTCGAGCAGAATTAAAGCGGAGGTGATATTCCCGCGTTCTTCGATGATATAATGGTGAGTGAAAATAATAGCGGAGGTGATATTCCCGCATTCTTCGACGATATATAAATGGTAAGTAAAATGATTGAATTCATTATCTGATGAGAGTCCACTTTATCTCCGTCGGAAAGGTATTGCATTGCTCGAGCCCAAGGCAGGTAAAAGGGAGTCTTTAAGAAACAGGTAGAAATATGGTTAGCCGCCTGAATTCTAAAAGCAGCCAGGAAGGTTGTGCCGGCCTGCTGGTTAGTACGGTGAAAGTGTGTCTGTCACAAGGTCGAGTTTGTCATTGTATTCTATGAAGGGAGGTAGTCCAACTTCCCGGGGTTTCTTTTTTGTGTACCGCTTCAGGAAGCGATGTATTATATTTGTCATTTTTTGGAGTGCATTCATTATGTTGTTGTTCATTAATAATCACGGCGCACCGGCCGCCGAAGTATTTATTTGATGCTTCATGTATGTTGACTTGTTTATTTTACTAATTAACGGAGTCATAGCTCTGAGTGAAGTAATTGTTGTAAAGTTATAAAAACACACATGACCGTAACCTAGAATAAATCTATTGCCTTCATTATCTGACTCTTGTGAGGAAAGATGATGATTGTACGAGTAGACATGTCCGATTTCCCAAAGAACAAGTTTTGCAAGTTATAAAAATGAGTGCGCAATATTTATTGTGATAGAATGGCTGGTTTATTTAAGCCATAGTTATTTGAATTAAGTCTGTTGACAATAACTCTTGGACTTGAAGCAGTGGACTGCAGTAAAATATACTATTTTCTATTCCTGGTTTCAGCCAGTGTGAAACATTATTTTTGCATTTTTTTAATGTTGTTGATTTCAGTAATTTAAGGGAGTTGATTTTGTTTTATTTGTCTATGGTTGGGAGAAAAGGGAGATGATATTTTTGTGAAATAAATTATTTTATATTAGGAGTTCTCTGACCTACTGATTTTAAGATAAGCCTCCTGTGATCCTGTGACTACATTCCTAGGATGTTTAGAATAAGTTAGAGCCACCCCGAACAGAGCACTACCCGAGTAAGAGTCGGCATCCTAGAAGAACGCAGAAGGGTATATATGGATTGGTGATAATGATGTAGTTATTCATGTCCATATTAGTTTTTCTTGTATTAATTAGTGGATCACAGTGATGGAGAGTGTCAGAGAGTAGCTAGGCGGAGCCTACTGAAGTCTACATGCCGCCTTGAGGTCATGTAAACAGATGTAGAGCATCCCCTGTCATATCGCCTTGTAGTGGGGCTTGAGCAGCTAGGGAGCATCATGGCGCCGAACGGTGTGGCCAAATTAACAAGTAATTCAGGGGAAAGTAAAGCCAGGAGTATGTTTAAAGAAAATAATCGAAAATGCTGAGTTTATTTTGCATAGTTAGGTAGAAGCAGCGTTTTCGTGGCGCCCTTATATTTGAATAATTAGTAGCAAACTCCAAATGTATGTTGTAGGACAGCATGAACCGTAAGAGTGATGTCAGTACTTTATTGACAGAACTGGGAAGTTAAAATTAACACAGAAGGGTAAACTGAAAGTTTATTCACAAAAGCAAACATCAAATAGGCAGCTCTACAAGCATATTAAAGTCATTAATGGGATTAACGTAAATTGGGATTAAGCGACTCATTTTATGATTGCAGAAGGTGGGAACGTGAGGCTCCATGCCCCAGTCTTCTCAAATAAGTATTATATTGTGTGATATGGCGTCAGTGGAGGAAATTCGACTTATTATTGAGAGTTCAGTAGCTAGAACAATGGAACAGTTCGAACATTTTAAGAGGGAATGTAGGGAGCAGAATGAAATCAACAATGCACGTATAGCGGAGCAGAACGAAATCAGCAATGCACGTATTGCGGAACAAATTGCAGAACAGAGTGAATTAAACAATGCACGTATTGCGGAACAAATTGCAGAACAGAGTGAATTAAACAATGCACGTATTGCGGAACAGTTAGCGGAGCAGATAACGGAACACAGTAAGACAAATAATGCACTACTCGCGGAACAAAATACAGTTACTAACACACAGTTAATGGAACAAATTGCAGAACAGGGTAGGCGGAATAATGAAGTATTAAAAGAGGAACTGACAGATAAATTAGCAGAGCAAATAGCTAAAATCACGCTTGAGACTACCACACAGTTAGGTCAGATGGAGACGAACTTAAGGCAATCAATAGCGTTCAGTGAAGAAAAGACGGCAGCGAAACTCATACAGCAAGAAGAAATATGTAACGCTATTACAGAAGGGATAAAGATAGAACAATTAGCAATCCAAGCTACCATAAAAGGAGTAGACAACGAGGTTAAGTCTGCGGCAAAACAATTGCACAGCTTAGAAGGAGAGATGATAGAGATTAGAACGGAAATAGACAAGGCAGCTTTGACTTCAGCAGAACGATGGAGCATTCAGGAGAACGAGATTGATGCACTTAAAGAGAGTATCCGGGAAAGCAATGACATGATAGGAGGCAGGCTCGATCAGCTGGAAAGCGAGAAGAAAGAGGGAAAGAGAAAAGAGGAAAATAGATATGAGGCAATAAGAGTGGAAATAAACAAGACATGCCAACAAATTGGAATTGACGGGAAAGAGGATAGAAAGAAACTCATAGAACAAATGGAAGAAAACCAAAAGAGGATAAAGGAGGTCAAACTGCAGTTACTGGAAAAAATGGAGATACAAGAACGGAAGATTATTAAGACCGAGATACAGTCTTTACAACAACAGGAAATGCTTCTTGAACTGAAAGCTCACAACAGCGGTAAAGAAACGAGCAGTATGGCTAACCATTTCAACACAAGCCAGACTCAGGTAGAAGGAATGAATGAACTTAGTCCGGGCCGTGCGACCACAGGTAGCGAGAATAATGAAGGGTTTCAAACATTTAGAGGACTTGCCTCAACACCGCAACAGCCGACTGGCAATAATAATAACAATAACCCAACTACACAGTATGTCCAAATAATTAGAATGCAGGAGGATCGCCCAAGAAAATTTAACAATGATGGTTCACAAACGCCGAAAGCTTTTCTAAAAGACTTAGAACACTACCTTACAGACAATAACATTCCTGAGAATAAGAAACTCAGAATAACCGAGTAATTACTTGCGGATAGCGTTCTGACGTGGTTCAGAAGTTTTCTCTACACCTTTGAAGACATGGATACCTTCAAGCATGCATTTTTACGTCGTTACTGGAGCATGTCTATACAACATAATTTAAGGATGGAATTATATAGTAGGAAGTATCATGCGTCAAAGCCAACACGTTATTCAGAATATTTTTCGGCTCAGCTACTCAGACTGACGGATATGGATATTTTACCACCGGAGTCAGAACTGGTGATGACAATTGGAAAGCAGCTTCCGTTGCCAGTACAACAGTTTTTAATTGCGGCAAACGTCTCGAGCGCACTGCAAGCAGAGGAGGTGTTACGTCAGTTGGATGAGACGTCATTAAATAATCAAAATAGACACGTCAGAGCGAGTGACAGCGCAGCGCTGGTACACCAAGCCGAGCTAGTCAAAACTAGAGAGCAAAGCACCAACACGAATGTTAGCCATAGGAGCGGGAATAATAACGGAAGGTCAGACTCGCCGAAAGAGGAGCAAAGGAGATATGAACCAAGGAACGAGAGGAACTGGCAGCCACAACAGTACAGGAGAGATGAATGGAGAGGGCGTGGTCGCGAAGGTCCATATCATCATCGCAGATATGATAGAAGAGATAATAGAACGTGGAACCGAGGACGAGGTGAGAACCGAGGATATACGGAAGACAGTCGACGGGAATTGCAAAACAGGCATGAGGCATCACAACGATACCTAGATGAGTTGCATCGCAACCAAGAGACGGAAAAGGATCGCTGGCGAAGGACGATGGAGAATCGCGAGAACCCAGATATGGAAATCACTGGAGCAGAGAGTGAATTAGCGCAACAGCATCGCGAAAGCCAGAATGAGAAGAGGAACACGGGGGCTATTAAAAAAAATGTATTAGAGGGTGAAGGAGATAGGCTAAATTTCACGCCAGATAAGACACAGTGGTTGATAGCGAACATCGAGGAATGGGTCGCAACTCCTGAGGATTTTACACGTGAAATTATTCAACCGGAACAACATTGTTTGAGGAAATTACCAGTCATCATTACGAGGATAGAAGGACTAAGAGTAAAAGGATTAGTGGATACAGGGGCACAGCTATGTCTAGTATCAGAGGCATTAATTAAAGCTCTAAGCGAGAAACAGAGAATACCTACGATTCCAGTACCACAGGTCAAAATTAGAGGAGTAATTCCCGAAAAATCAGCTGTATGCAAATTTCAGGTACAACTGGATCTAGAAATATTAGGACACACTTTCTCATACGTATTCATGGTGATGAACAAGATGAATGTAAATTTGATTCTGGGGGCGGATTTCCTATATGAGCACCAAGCAGTGATTGACCTGCGCAACAATGTAATTAAATTCAGAAATATGGAAGGATTATCAGCAGTGGGACTGAACATGAATAACCACGGCTTAGATAGAGACGCTGACATTTGGAAGCTGGAGACCATTCCTGAGGAAGAAGAAGAAGGTCAAGCAGATGAAGAGGACTCGAACACAGGACTCCTGGAGGGAAAGCAAGAATTGGAAGATGAAATGTGGTCCATGGCAGTAGAAGAAGATGGCAACAAAGACAGTTTTGAGGCACTTTTGAAAGAAAAATTAAGAGAGGCAAAGCTAAATGATGATGAAAGAATTTGCTTGGCACAAACGCTATGTAAACACTCAGCAGCATTTAATACATTACCGGGAAAAATATTAAATTTCAAGTACGCTATGCAGGTAGATGACTGGACACCATTTAAGAGCCGACTCTACCCAATTCCAGAAAAGCAGCGTGCAGCAGTTAGAAAAATTATAGGTGAGATGCTTAGAGGGGGCATAATTAAGAATGCTCCAACCCCATATTTGAACGCCATATTAGCGGTGGCGAAGCCAAATGGTTCTGTGAGGTTGTGTCTCGATGCTCGCACCCTCAATTCCAGATTAATAGATGAAACCGACCGTGCACCACTAATTAAGGATGTACTCAAGAAGTTCCATAAGAAGAAAATATATTCGTCTGTCGACCTTGCGAATAGTTATTGGCACATCGAGTTAGAAGAGAAATCACAGCTGTTAACTGGATTTCTATTCGACAATCAGAGTTTCACCTGGTGTCGTTTACCATTTGGAGTTAAGACAGCCGGATCTGCACTAATCCGAGCATTGGATCGAAATTTAACAGAAGAAGTGAAAGACATGACTGTCAGATATGTCGACGATATCTTACTAGCATCAGAGAGCAATGAGGAACACATGCAAAATTTAAGCAAGTTGTTAGAGAACCTAGAAAGGGCAAATTTCAAGATCAATCTAAAAAAATCACACTTTTTTCAGCACGAAATTTTATATTTAGGACATATTGTCGATGGAGAAGGGATCAGGCCCAATCCAGTGAAAATCGAAGCCATTAAAAATTTTCCTCGACCAACCAGAGTCAAGCACATAAGGATGTTCTTGGGAGCCACCAACTTATTTCGTGAAAACTGTCCAGGATACACCGAAGTAGTAGCACCATTACAAGAGATGCTAAAAAAGAACAACCGTTGGTTTTGGAACGAAGAGTGTGAGAGGTCATTCACAGCCACGAAGGAATTACTGTCAAATAACATCAAACTGGGTTACCCAGATTTTTCGAAGGGGTTTATAATTCAAGCAGATGCATCTTTAGTGGGCATCGGAGCAATGCTTTTCCAAGAAGACGCAGAGAGAACAGCAAACCGCTCATACCTAGCATTCATCAGCAGGAAATTAAGAAAACATGAGAGAAGTTATACCATCTCAGAGCTGGAGCTTTTGGCGATCATATACGCGCTACAACAATGGCATCGTATTATCTATGGTTTCTCCATAACAATCCGCACTGATCACAAGGCGCTGACTTTCTTATTTAAGACCACCATGGTAAGTGAACGCATCAACAGATGGGCCATTTATGCGCAGCAGTTTGATATACAAATTGAGCACATATCAGGAAAATTGAATGTAATCCCGGATATTTTGAGCCGAAATCCAGAAGAAGAGGCACAGCAGGAGGAAATGTTAGTGCAACACATTGAGCTGACAAACGAAGATCAGGATTTCTTACAAGAACTGAAGAGGTTACCGCAGGAACAAGAAAAGGAGCCATGGATGATGCAGATGATTAAATTCCTCAAGAGAGAGATAACACCTGATACCCCAGCATATCGAGAGACTGAAGCTCAAGCGAGAAGTTATTCATACTTCAATAATATGCTCCATAAATTTATAGATGAGGATCATGTCAAGTTACGGATATTGTTACCAGCTTCGTTACAGAGGAAATTAGTGTGGCATACTCATTATACGCTTGGTCACATAGGGTTAGACAAGACACAAGCAACAATAGGTGAAGCTTTTACTTGGCCACGGATGAGGATTACTATACGCGATGTCCTGAAGACATGTGATATTTGCCAGCGCGCAAAACCCAATAACTTCCTCATGAGACAATACCCAAAGCCAATACTGCCACAGAAACCGTTGGAGCTCATTGCTACGGACTGTCTTGGTCCATTGCCAAAAGGACGTAGAGGAGTGCGACATGTCCTTGTATGTGTGGACGTCTTTTCTAAATTTGTTGTTCTATGTGCTATCCAGAAAACAACTTCGAAACAGGTCCTGAGCCGCATCAAGAATCGAGTTATACCTCTAATGGGAAAGCCTGAATTTATCCTTTCTGATCATGGAAGTTATTACACATCAGCAGAATTTAAGCGCGGATTAAATGAGCTAGACATCAAGCATGTACTATCTAGCATACGCCATCCACAGGGAAATCCGAGCGAAAGAGTTTTACGTGAGGTCTCGAAGCACATACGCATGTTCATGCCTACAGAACATCACCGTTGGGCCGATACATTGAAAAATATTGAGATTTGCATCAATATGACACGTCATGAGTCAACTGGACAAGTACCATACACGTTACACTTGAACCAGCAACCACCGAGATCTTGGACAACAGTACTAGATTGCCCAAGAGATCCTCAGCCAGCACCACAGCTGAGAGTCGAACGGACGATCACCTACATGGGAGAACAAGCTGACAGGGGGCTAAGAAGACTAAAAGGAAAACGCTTTCACAAGGAATTGAACGTCAATGAACTAGTTTTATTGAAGAGGCCACCTATCTCTGATCCAGCAAACAAAGTATTTCATAAATGGTGTTTCCCATACATAGGACCTTATCGGATCATAAGAAATTTGGGGAATAATGCATATAAGATACAGGACGTAAACGGTGGAAACACATCAGCTGTAAATTGCTCAAACCTCAAATTATATTACAAAAGGGAACCGTTTGATCAACCACGGAATACCGCGGGTGTCAACATTATGGAAATCGAATAAAGATGAGCCAAATGCACGTGGAACGAGGAGGTAGTCGGTCATAAACGGACTTGGTGTTTACAATGGAAAGCCGTGAAGCAAGAAGACTGGGCGAGACAGGCGGACAATAGCTAGCTACCTGCACCAGACAGCCGAGACACTAATCTTAGCAAGAATGTGGAGAGGGAGACTAGAATCGTACCAAGGGAATCCCTGCGCGCGACCAGCAGTGACGAACCAAGTAAACAATATAAGGAATGACGACGGAACCTTGCAGCATCCGTGAGGCGGATCGAGATTGAGAAAAAAATCATACGTTCCATATCGATTTTTTTCCTTTGCAGAAGGGTAATGTGACCTTTATGCATCTCTGATAGCATAAAGTCTACATATTATTCCAACAAAATTTAATTCATGTCTCAAAGTCGATGTGAGAATAGAAGTTGCTTGTGAAACTAGAATGACAAAAGGATGGTTCGTACGTGACTTGAAGAAGCTTTCTCCCAGCGCGGACAAAGGTAGCAGGAAAGAGAAAATCCACATCTGGACACCAAATGCGCCAGACAACGCGCGGAGGTCGTTACACTACGCGGGTAAATGCAGAAACCTCAACGATCACCTACCAAATAAACCCCGCCCATTTGAAAGGAATTAGAGCAGTAATTAGAATACAGAAACAGGAATTATACCATCGTATAGGGGATTATCCCAGCCTCTCGGAAATATCGTCAAAATTTAAATTGGATTATTCTGTGATTTTTGCCAGAATTAAAATGAAATCAGGGGGTGGATTTGAAACGACCAATGGCAGTGAGAGACGCTAGACGCGATCAAATCCCGCCGAAATTAAGGGACAATGAAGCAAATTACGGAGCTCATTATATAAGGATCCAACGATCGGATTTTGAATAAAAAGGAGTCATTGAGACCTTGGAAATGAGGACGTTCTAAGGAGCTAGTTCGCATATTCATGTGAGTGTTATTTTGGAAATAAATTCTGAAACCCCCCTACTCCACGTCCCTTTAAGAGAAATCGTATAAATAATGGATTGAAACGCAGCGCAGTCAGTCTACTTTGGGGCATCGTCAGAGGCGGCAGCCCGTGCCTCGAGCCCTCAGAAATTAACGTGATTTTTACAAGTTTTATAAGTTCTTAATACGCGCTGTAGAGGCGAGAGCCCGCGCTTGAGGCATAAGAATAATTAACATTTTACAAGTTTATAAGTAGGAGCAAGTATACCTCCGAAATTTGAACATCGCTAAGTATTCGCGAGTGCGAAGTAGAACAGTGCATATCATAACAGTATGACGCAGTTGTAATGATAGGTATAGCCGCCCGAGCTATTAACAGCTAGACCAGTATTCTAGGAAGCTATGAACTGTCGGCCGAACTAAATAAGTTGACGATGGCTATATGAGATAGGAGCTTCATGTGCGAGAACTGTGCATTGTGTTAATGGTAATAATTCACAGTGGACCTTTGTTTTGGTGAAATTTTGAGAAAAACCGTGTGTAAATTATCCTCCTATCAAGATGAACCAACTAATGTAGAAGACTGATATCAAGGACCAGAACCGCATCAGGAAATATGAGAGATAAGTAAATATTGTATGAGGCATGTGGGCCATAATGTTTCCCCATTATTGGGGTCGGATAAGTTTATCTCGATCATAAGCAGTTATGATAAAAATAGATATTTTAGGCGTACCGGGCATGTTTGTGTAGATTTGTGTGTTTATCAGTAATGATTATTTTTGTGTGTTTTATAACGTAATAAGTATATGAGCATCAAAGTGTTATTTTAAATATGGTTTTGTTTGGGATGTCATTAATCTTGTTGAATGCACAGTCAAGGGAATATTTGTTTGATAGTGCTTATGCACAATGTGATTGTAAAAGCTAAATGGGGAAGACCGCTCGATATTGTGACAAGACCAGTAAGTGACACTGAAATTGCGAGAGTAATAAGTATGGTAAGTGATTATCACGCGAAGGTAAGACAAGAATGGCTGGAGGGTATTGTGAGATATATTCAGGTAAGGCTAAGAGTCGATCCGGGGTCGAGCAGAATTAAAGTGGAGGTGATATTCCCGCGTTCTTCGATGATATAATGGTGAGTGAAAATAATAGCGGAGGTGATATTCCCGCATTCTTCGACGATATATAATTGGTAAGTAAAATGATTGAATTCATTATCTGATGAGAGTCCACTTTAGCTCCGTCGGAAAGGTATTGCATTGCTCGAGCCCAAGGCAGGTAAAAGGGAGTCTTTAAGAAACAGGTAGAAATATGGTTAGCCGCCTGAATTCTAAAAGCAGCCAGGAAGGTTGTGCCGGCCTGCTGGTTAGTACGGTGAAAGTGTGTCTGTCACAAGGTCGAGTTTGTCATTGTATTCTATGAAGGGAGGTAGTCCAACTTCCCGGGGTTTCTTTTTTGTGTACCGCTTCAGGAAGCGATGTATTATATTTGTCATTTTTTTGGAGTGCATTCATTATGTTGTTGTTTATTAATAATCACGGCGCACCGGCCGCCGAAGTATTTATTTGATGCTTCATGTATGTTGACTTGTTTATTTTACTAATTAACGGAGTCATAGCTCTGAGTGAAGTAATTGTTGTGAAGTTATAAAAACACACATGCCCGTAACCTAGAATAAATCCATTGCCTTCATTATCTGACTCTTGTGAGGATAGATGATGATTGTACGAGTAGACATGTCCGATTTCCCAAAGAACAAGTTTTGCAAGTTATAAAAATGAGTGCGCAATATTTATTGTGATAGAATGGCTGGTTTATTTAAGCCATAGTTATTTGAATTAAGTCTGTTGACAATAACTCTTGGACTTGAAGCAGTGGACTGCAGTAAAATATACTATTTTCTATTCCTGGTTTCAGCCAGTGTGAAACATTATTTTTGCATTTTTTTAATGTTGTTGATTTCAGTAATTTAAGGGAGTTGATTTTGTTTTATTTGTCTATGGTTGGGAGAAAAGGGAGATGATGTTTTTGTGAAATAAATTATTTTATATTAGGAGTTCTCTGACCTACTGATTTTAAGATAAGCCTCCTGTGATCCTGTGACTACATTCCTAGGATGTTTAGAATAAGTTAGAGCCACCCCGAACAGAGCACTACCCGAGTAAGAGTCGGCATCCTAGAAGAACGCAGAAGGGTATAATACATGTAACTTTTATACTACCGGTATCATTTGGATTTCAACCAAATTTCGCATGTGCTATGTGTACCATAACAGATGACCAAGCGTATTCTTAAGAGCAACGAGGGCTGCCAACTGTTAATAAATGCTGTCTCTATTTTTGTTACCCTAATATCAATATATCAGAAAGTATGCAAGCCAATAACTCTAAACTTTTCACACGTATAGTACCTGGCATTCTAGATTAATTTGGAGTTACTAATATACGTCAGGGTTGCCAACTTGATTCTAAGGCTGCTGGTAGGTCCAATTTTAAAATGCATGTAACTTCTATACTTACTAACTAATGGATTTCATTGTTGCCAACATGATTTTACTCGCGCTGTTAGATCCAATATTTAACTGCATGTAACGTCCATTCTATCCATTGGACTTCAACCAAATTTTGTATTCTGTATCCTAAGAGATGGAACTAATAATATATTCAGTCACCAGGGCTGCCAACTGTAGGGTTCAATTAGGCTACATTATGCCAGGTATACAGTATTTCGGACTAATTAAAAATTTCGATATCACCAACTTACAGTAATTTCGTCATTATTCTAGATAGATCCATATAGATTAATCATTGTCATGAATCTTAAATTTCAAGAAAAGTAGGCTCTTTAACCGGAACCTCTTGTTTGTTAGTATTTTGGATCCGCAGGGGGCGCTGTAGCAGCAAGCGATGTCCTTTTGGGAAAGCATCACAAATATAAGGGACGTAAGCTGCAATGGTTAAACATTTGGCTGAGGAGAGAATCAACAATCGTGTTCCCACAACTGGCTTATAAATGTTTGCCGAGTAATCATTTCAGGAAATTGCATCTCTTGAATCGAGGAATAACCTTTTAAGACATATTATCTCGTTTTTTTATGTGTTACATCTTTCCACGGTTGCTGGATATTTTTTGTGGGAGTGATTTTGGAAAAGGGACGGAAATGGGACGGAAATGAGTAAGTGGAAACATCGCATACGGTTTACTTAAAGGTTTCGGGGCCCCTTAAAAATATTCCTACAATACATCATCTTCAAGTTGTCGTTCTTTCGTGTGAAAATATTCATTATATCATATTTGCTGAAAACAATTATGATTTATTAAATAATCACACTTTTGCTGTATTCTTATTTAATGTAACCATTCGAGGTACTGGCGGCCACGGAAATGGGACGTTAATAGGACAGAAATGTGTAAGAGGAAACATCGCATACGGTTTGCTTCAATGTTTGGAGGCCACATTAAAGATATTCCTACAATAAATAATCTTAAAGTTGTTATTTGGTGTGAAAGTATTCATTATATCATATTAGCTGAAAATAATTATGATTTATTAATTAAATCTTCTTACTCTTGCTGTGGAATGTATATCGCATACGGTTTACTTCAAGGTTTGCAGGCCCAATTAAAGATATTCCTACAATAAATCATTGGTACCACGACTTACCTCGCGCATGCGCACCGGTCAGGATTTGGCACTGGAGTTTTACAAGTAGTTATTTCAATGACCAACAGAGTTAACTGTTAACAAGGGATTTGCGTTCCCGGCAAAACTAATAGGCCATCGGCTTTTTAATATGACGCGAACCAATAAAGCTTGGGACTTGCATGAGGTGTCCCATGACTCGAGGTGACACCCCCCCCCCTCGTTTTCCTATAGCCCCCTTATTTCAAACTAAGGACGCAAAACTAATAGGCCATCGGCTTTTTAATATAACGCGAACCAATAAAGCTTGGGACTTGTAGGAGGTGTCCTAGGATTCGGGGTGTTGCCCCCTTTATTTTCATGATTTTGTGATTTGCAGAGATGGGTAAATCCCGAGCAGAATATATGCGAAATTATCGACAAAAGAAACGTAAGAAAAAATTAAAGTCTGGAGGAGTACAGCCGAAAAAATAATTGACTTTACATATATTTCATCTCAATTTCATAGTAGGATAACATGTCAGATGTTACACATCATATGCGACTACTGTAAGGCTCGTCAATTTTGTAACATTATATGAAGCTATTGGCATATGCGAGCTCAGTAATTATAATTTCTGCTTGTAGTCTTTTATCCAGGGACACGGGTTCAAATCCGGCCAAAGTCGTTGGTTTTTAAGAGCGTTAAAAACCCCTCAGTGTGCCTTCCTTCGGAGGGAAATTAAAGCCGGCATCCCATGCCATAGATTTATGGCATGTAAAAGAACCTTCCACTAATTACACTTGTGTGAAGCTAAATTATAGGTTAGATTTGTTTAACGCTCTTAGGTTCCACCGTTCGTCGCCAGAAGCCGACTGCGGTGGCATTTAGTAACCAAGTTCAGAACTAGTTGGTCGTTGACGGAGGCGTTTCATGGAAAAAGTAGGAACAACTTGAAAATTGGATGTGTGCAGTCATTACTTGAATTAAAAATAGATAACACACACTATTACAGCCATCACAATTAACACGGGTTACCACACAGATTGTACACACACCCAAAGTAGCCTACACGGGGCTACATGACCGCGTTGTCGCAGCCCCTTAACTGAGGAACCAACCGACCAGTCTTTCATAGAAACAGCGACTTTTGTTAATTCTTCAGGAAGTAGGAAAAGCGGATTCTCGGAAAATCCTTAATTTCTTGCTAAGGATCTTCCCTCAGATAATTTGGAGTCGAATTGCATGAGTCGTAGCCAAGGATAATGTATACTTTCCTAGAAAATGTCGGCGATCACGTTCTTCTGAACACGTTATTATCAGAACAATGCGCTGTCATTCAATCTATTAACTCTTCACGTGTCGCCATTTCCATTAAACCCCTTGTTTACTTACAGTGGTGTACCATATGGACTTCAATGCATAGTTTAAAACGGGATTCCATCACAGACATCCCTTTACTGTGCGTGACGCCTCTGATATTTCATTTTAGAGGAAAGGTGGAAATGTGCGTTTTTTATTTATACGCCTCAATTGATAACTTTGTTATTTATGTATTGATTCGGCATCTTTTCGTTACTGTACCATGGTGCAGTATTACCACAGTTCTTCTTGGAGAACTATGGGCAGAGACTCATGATCTATAACTGATCCATGAACCAAAAGCTGCCATCTTCATTCAATAGCAAAGTTGGAAGACAGTGTGCAACCCTGATAATGTCTTTGTATCTTCCAAAACATTTATTTATTTATTTATTTATTTATCGTTTGGCAATATAATCAATACACGATTTCAGAGTACAAAGAACACTTTAAAATCTACTGTACATTATTTTTACTATTTACACTATTTACAGTCTCAGGTCTAATGAGTCTATCCATTGGACCACGTCAGGTGTCGCCAACAGGAAGTCGATCCAATCCCCTCCATATGCCCTCAGAGGAGAGTCAGTTGTAATGTGTTGGATGGTTTGATTAGGAACACCACAATCACACTGAGGAGACGAAAATTTCCCCCATTTGAACAAAGTTCCATTGCTTACTCCGTGGTTTGTCCGAATCCTATTGAGAGTTGCCCAAGCCCTCCTAGGCAGATCGGAACCTGCAGTCATTCAGCATTTCCAGCGACATTCTGAAGCCACAGCAAGAACATTTCATTTCCAGAAAGCTAACTGGAAAACTTCCAGTGAATTGCTGGACACTAGACATGTACCTCAGGGTGTCTGTTAGATGTGCTTCTACTTCTTCAAAGAATTTTCCTTGAGTCATCAAGATATTGAAGGCTGTGGAGTCCTCAGGAAGAGGATGGTCGTTAGTGTGGAGTCAATACATTTCTTTGACATCTCCATCGACTGGCACATCCTTGAAAGCCGTCATACAATCTTCTGATTTGGAGCAATTCTACGATGATTTTGTCTTCTGCACTAATGCACGGTCATTGACACTATTGTAGGCACCTGTCAGATCAGTGATTTAGTCCAGCAGTGGTCTCATGATTGGAAGATTTTTTCTCCACAGGAGTGCCGAGACATGTCATCTGTCACATCTTAAGTACCTGGCTTTGATCTTCCTCGTCGGATATGGTCGAAATTATACCGGATCAGGACCAATTCTGGTGTTTGTGCGGACTCTTTGTTCAACTGGAACAGGTTGCCCTCTCCAAAGTGCGACTGTGGGACCGATAGACAAACAGTGAAGCACATCATTCACGACTGTCCTCTAAGAGCCTGTGGATTTTACCTCAGTGACTATCAGTGGACTACATTTTGAATGTACATGTGTATTGTTTTCTTTTCGGTGTTCCATTAAGCTGTGATGTGATGTAAGCGTGTACCATACGATACGATTAGTAATAATAATTTAGTCCTGTTATATTTTCTTTCCCAGAAACCTTGATAGCAATCTCATGTTCATGTTGAAGCTTAATTGCGACCAGGTAACGAGAAATGTTGTCACAGTTCTTAAGAGATTTGTTCACAGGGCACAGCTTTCGTTCATTTTGTGATTTTGCAGAAATGAATGAGGGAATTGTCGGTGCATTGTTCGCAGCGGTGTCTAAGGATTTTATTGTTCTCTATAATGCGGAAGGGATCAATATCGCGCTGAGTTTGAGTGCAGACAAATCACTGGTTTGGCCTTCATCGATTCCATTGCCACATACCACAACGTGAACAAGAAGTCTCACACGACCAAGCGTGATGGGGCAGTGGTAAAGCTGCTTGCCTCTCACTAAGACGGACGTGGTTCAATTTCCGTTAAAGCATTTACCATTTTTAGCCTACTTTCGATTTTTGCAAAAAATGAAAGTAGACTTATGAGATCACTACAGGGCGAAAAAAAGTGTGTCTGTCTGTCTGTGTGTGTATGTGTATGTGTGTGTGTGTGAGTGAGTGTGTGTACTCTGAATGTCTGTCCCCCCCTATCAATTCGAACACGGTGAGCGCAAATTGAACGAAATTTGGTACAAAGGTAGCACTAGCAAAGGAGACCTCAGTGTCATGTTTTATATCGCCGCCATCTTGACGGAAACGTAATGGTGGCCACACAAATGTTCAAAGCTTAAATCAAATTACGACTAACCTAATCATCCGATCTCAACCAAATTTTGCAACAACATACCTTTATAGGGGGCGCATCCTTTGACCAAACCAATAGGTCATCAGCGTAATAGTTTGCGGATGGCGGCCATCTTTGTGTGAAAATCGATTGCCCCTATTAATTCGAACACGGTGAAACCGAATGGAATGATATTTGGTACAGAGGTAGCACTAGCAAAGGGCACCCTAGTGTCATGTTTTATATCACCGCCATCTTGACGGAAACGTAATGGCAGCCACACAAATTTTCAAAGCTTAAATCAAATTACGACTAACCTAATCATCCGATCTCTACCAAATTTTGCAACAACATACCTTTATGGAGGAAGCATCCTTTGACAAATCTAGTAGGTCATTAGCCTAATAGTTTGCGGATGGCGGCCATCTTTGTGTCAAAATCTATTACCCCTATTAATTCGAACACGGTGAAACCGAATGGAATGAAATTTGGTACAGAGGTAGCACTAGCAAAGGGCACCTCAGTGTCATGTTTTATATCGCCGCCATCTTGACGGAAACGTAATGGCGGCCACAGAAATATTCAAAGCTTAAATAAAATTACGACTAACCTAATCATCCGATCTCTACCAAATTTTGCATCAACATACCATTATGGAGGGAGCATCCTTTGACCAAACTAATAGGTCATTAGCCTAATAGTTTGCGGATGGCGGCCATCTTTGTGTGAAAATCGATTCCCCCTATTAATTCGAACACGGTGAAACCGAATGGAACGAAATTGGGTACAGAGGTAGCACTAGAAAAGGCCACCTCAGTGTCATGTTTTATATCACCGCCATCTTGACAGAAACGTAATCGCGGCCACCCAAATGTTAAAGGCTAAAATGTAATTACGACCAACCTAATAATCTAGTCTCTACCAAATTTTGCAACAACAAATCTTTATGTGGGAAGCATATTCTGACCAAACTGTTAGATCATCAGCCCAATAGTTTGCAGATGGTGGCCAAGTATGTGTGCAGATCGATTTTCCCTATCAATTCAAACACGGTGAAACCGAATTGAACGAAATTTGGTACAGAGGTAGCACTAGCAAAAGGCACCTGAGTGTCATGTTTTATATCTCCGCCATCTTGACGGAAACGGAATGACGGCCACCCAAATGTTAAAAGCTTAAATCAAATTTTGGCCATCCTAGTAATTTGATCTCTACCGGATTTTGCAACAACATGCCTTTTTGTGGAATACATCTTATGACTGACTACAAGGTCATCAGCCCAATAGTTTGCGAATAGCGGCCATGTATGTGTGCAAATCCATTCCCCAGATCAATTCAAACACGGTGAAACCGAATTGAATGAATTTTTTTACAGAGGTAGTACTAGCAAAGGGCACCTCATATTCATGTTTAATATCCCTATAGCACGTTGTATTTCAACAAGCTACTACAACCAACATTCAATTATACTCCTTGAAAAGGACAAAGAGTTATAACAATACCATGCATTTAGGAGAAAGTAGGCTATATGTTCTTTACTGAACATCTTGTTTGAAGTGAAATCTCAAGTTCTGTGGTTCGGATCCTACGTAAAATGAAGGTCCCGTAGCCCATGATCGCGAAATTTTCGGTCACGTAAATTCCTTCTTTTAACCATCTTTCTGAAAGTTAGAAGATGTAAAATCTTTCATCAGGGAAAGGAAGGTAGCCTAATTGGATTAACCAAAAGAAAGGATATTCCAACATTTATAAGAACGATCTCTCCGAAGCCAGACTGTCACATTACTATGGCACCACCACCTCAATACCGTGGTCAACTACAAGTTGGACAA
This sequence comes from Meconema thalassinum, assembly GCA_946902985.2. Classification (NCBI taxonomy): domain Eukaryota; kingdom Metazoa; phylum Arthropoda; class Insecta; order Orthoptera; family Tettigoniidae; genus Meconema; species Meconema thalassinum. The sequence goes on along the minus strand of OX336399.1, from coordinate 210,732,638 downwards.
CATTCTCTTGATGTCGACTATGTCGTCTGTTTCTATAGTTTCGACAACTATGTTTTGGTGTTACGTAGGCAACGTCAAAGGTATTGAGTCAGATGGCTTTAGCGCCTGAGGTATTTTTGACCAACAGATGTCGTTGGCTGTTGACTCTCCCCAGGGCCTAGGCCTTCTATAAAGTTCCTGCTGTCATTAGTCGGCAGAGAGCTCTACTTGTCCCGTAGCAGAGCCGTCTTCTCCTTGCATGTGTACTGTTTGGATTTCCCTAACCTCGTTTTGAAAACTTACAATATTGTAGTATGCAAATCGTAGGAAGCAGTTTTCATGTCTACAAAACAACTCCTGATGATACTTACTGGATCTTGTATGCCGTCATTCATCTCCTTTTTCAGAGCACTTTCGAGTCGTACATTTATCTCCTCCGCTATGTTGCCTTTTATGAATATTTGAATTCGTCACTTTTGAAGCCATTATTTCAGATTTTTTAAAATGAAATTTAATTTTAGTCTGATTACTTTCACTTTGATTGTAGCTGATAAGTGTGCAGAATATTAACTTGTACGGGCTCATAAAGTTCTCGAAAAAAGAACCACGGAAAATATCAACTTTGGGGAATCTGCGTGGTGTCTCCATTCTCAGCCCCTCGATGTAATTAATGGTGCCACATCCCGCAAGATGCAACACATTGCTAAAAGTTGGGTCTATCGCGGTGATGTTAATGATGTAGTCTAGAGAGAACACTCAATATCCACTTTATTTCACCATCCTTCGTGATCTATAGCCAACATGACCTGCTTGAACCTGTCTCTGGCATTTGTCAGCTTTTTATGGACTCGAAAGTTGGCATCCCTGCATATTGATAATCTATATAAAAAGTAAGTGTTCTGTCTGCTCCTTTTTGAATTTTCTATTAAACCTCTGTGTTGATCCCACATGAGCAAATATACATTCGGTTTGTCATCAACAACATGCCTACTGAGCATCGCCGTAGAGGTAGCGTCGAGTCTGCTAGCCTCTCAGCCCAATATCAAGACTCCTCACCTCCCTAAATTCAAACCAACAATCCCGCCGATACCCATTGTTAAACTCCTAGCCCTCCTTCACACCGTCATACTCAAGTAAATCCTCTCGCCCCGAGTTACCAAGACAAGCGCAACTCATCCTGTCCCTGCAGCACCTAATAATTAATATTTACCCTAAACTCTTATTAGCGCGCTCAGTGTCACAGCACCAACTGCCTCAATCTGGTTAACCCTGAGCGACTAAGACAGAGTTTACTTCTTCCTTATTTCACTTACAAAATCTGCCAAGAGCATTTGATCACCCCTCTCCCCCCCCCCCCCTAATAACTTCACTCCAACACAAAACATGAACTCTACACTTTCAGACACACACAAAAACTGGATAGAGGAACTGGACACGTCCGAGCCCCTCTACGCCACGAGGTGCGAGGATATCCCCAAGGATAATGACATGCTCATGATCCATCCAGCGCCCTCTCACATTCCTCACAGATAATCTGCCAAATACTTGCCCCTCATTCTGACATCGTTGCCGGTACTGAAGAGACAATCCAACGTCATTCCTATTGATAATGACCACTTCAATACCGTAGAGGATGCTCTGAACAAACACCCAGACATTCCTCGGAGGATGATTATCTGTCCTGACCCAGATTATGAAGCTCCAGTCTCAGATATAAGCTCTGAAAGCTCTGAAGACTCCCGCTCTGACATAGAGGATACTCCTGACATTGAACAGGAAGAGCCCACGCCAACAGTTCCGGAAACTTGCGATCACTGGACTCAAACCTCTAAGGCTCTTATTAAGCCCCCTGCCAAGCCCAGGAGGAAGAATAAGAGCATTCAGACCTCTCCGCGCCAGCTCATTCATTCTGCCACTAGCCCAATCGCCACTGACACTACAGCAGTCGCTGCTACACCTGAGCCCTCAGCCTCCCCAACAGATGTCAATCCTTCAGATGACACAGTTACACCTGAATCCCAAGCGTCCCTCCCCTCTACACCCACAAGTACACTGACGTTGCGGCACCCTCCCCCGCGACAACACTCCACTCGCATCATCCAATGCTATCGTTGCCAAAGACTGAATCACGCTGCTCATGATTGCAATTATGACGTTAGGTGTAACCGATGCGGTGGACCGCACCGTCATACCCACTGTTCAGTGCCCAGGGACTCTCCCGCGTGTATAAACTGCGGGGGAAATCACCCCGCCTCCTATTTAGGATGTAAATACATTAAGGAGGCGCTTAAACATCAACACCGGCAACGACAGCGTACATCCATGCCCAAAAACATTCCCTCCCTTCTCTCCATGCGCATTCCACCTCCATGCCCCGGAAAATTAAACACCACCGCCCTCACAAGCATATTACAAATTCTCCAACAGCTAATCACTTGTTAATTAGCTCCCCTACACTCCAGGTACTCATTCATAACCCCTCTTGCCCCGTGGTCTGCTGCGCGCCTGCTCGGAGGGACGGCCTCCGCCGGCCCCTTCCGGGATGGTGCCCAGTGGACCGCGGGCCCACTGCACGATACTGTAGGTGTCGTAAGCTGCCCTTCTGTTTCTTTCTTTCTTGTCTAAGCCACAATTTTTAGTACGCTACGAGCCACACGGCTCACTTTGATTCAATATGCAGCAACATTCTATCTCTCCCTAACCTACCCATCTCCAACTTCCTAATCCTTCCCACCACCCAACCTCAGGTCATATCCTGGCCAGCTTGATTTAATGCAAATACCCAAACCATTCCTAATTCATCAAGTCAAAATTAAACCTGTATTTATACCCTTGATATAGCTCTAAAGGCCCCTAGATGGGCTGAGAGGCTAAAAATCACGCATGGGCGCTGACGCTGCTCGATATCTATGAATCGATTACAGCAATCAAACTGACATTTTGTATGGCGATAGAGGCCATTTAAATAGGATCGGCTGTCACCCCGTGCAGGGGATTTCGCCTCGTCATATTCACTCCGAAGATCCTGACGACAGTGGCCCCTCCCTGCATGGTTTTTAGAGTTGAGGACCGGTCCTGAGTCGATCAGAACCATTTGTGTCTTCTGGCACGGTCTCCTCAACCTGGAAACATCACTTTGACTCAGTTCAACACCTGCGGCGACATGCACTTGTCATATGTGCTGTACTTACAACATGCACTCAGCTGACAACAATTTTGAATTTGGAATGTCCTTGCTAAATTATAGAAGACTCAAATGACTCTCTATTACAAAGATATTAAATTTAGCTGCTATTAGTTTCAGGTTTCACTTTATTACTAATTACCTGTTTTTTTTATATTCGGTATTCTGCCCGAAGGCAGGTCCGAGCCTCCGAAGAGGCTACCCCCAGCCGGAGTTTACCTACGGTAGGGTGGCCAGGGCCTTTCCGTTCCTCCTTATGTTGGCCAACAGCGCGCAGTGCCTAGAACCGGCATACCATCCAAGTTCTGCCTGCGCCCAATGTTGCTTAACTGCGGAGTTCTCTTGGGATCCGGTGTTTCAACATAGCTAGGCCGTTGGCTAATATACTAATTGTTAATGTCAACCTTACATCTTTCATTGCTATTGTATTAGTAGCTGAAATATGAATCTAGTTTTACTTTATGTGACCAAATGTTAAAAAGCATGCTTCATTTACTGTTATTGTGACCAGAACTTGTGTATATTCTTGTTAACATTTTTTTTTCAGTCGTTTACCCTCCAGGTTGGTGAAACCCACGGAACTCACCACTACCGCCTCTACGGGCAGTATCCTAGAGCTGGGAACATCGAATCGGAAGGGATACAACTGGTGAGGTGGGATTGGCACCTCGCCCAGGCGGCCTCACCTGCAAAGCGAACAGGGGCCTCATGAGGGAAGCTAAGGGATGGTGAGGATGGATAGGCAAGGAAGAGGGAAGGAGGCGGCCGTGGCCTTGAAGAAGGTACCATCCCGTCATTTGCCCGAAGACGAAGTGGGAAACCACGGAAAACCACTTCGAGGATGGCTGAGGGGGAATCGAACCCCCTCTACTCATTTGGGCCACCCGAGGCTGAGTAGACCCCGTTCCAGTCCTCGTATCACTTTTCAAATTTCGTGGGAGAGCCGGGAATCGAACCCAGGACCTCCGGGGCGGCAGCAAACCATGCTGACCGCTACGCTACGGAGGCGACGTTCTTTTTTTTAATTTTTATTTTTAATTTTCAATTTTTGATTTTATATTACTTCTGGATTATATATTTAAAATAAAAAATAAAAAATTGAAAATTGAAAATAAAAAAAAAATAAAAAAAAAACAGGTGATTTCTTCAATTTGTGAAGCAAAACGGGCACAGTGGTTAAAGATGATGGAAGATATTGATTTGAGCAGAAGTAGTCAAAAAGCTTGGCGATTACTTAGACGACCCATACACATTCCGCTGTTACAGCAAACCAAATTGCACATCAACTTCTACTAAATTGACGATCATCTAATCCATGTCGACTTCAGAATAAAAAGGAATTGAGAGGGATTATGAGCAGGAGACTCACTGTACCATTCACTTTATCTGAGTTGAATAGAGCAATGGTAAGGCTGCCGGCTTAGATGAAATATGTGTTGAGCAAGGTAAGCAATTTGGACCTGTTGCTAAACAATGGTTATTAGAATTGTACAATAACTGCATAAGCACCTGCAAGTTACCACGTGTGTGGAGGAAAGCTAGAGTAATTGCAATTCTCAAGCCAGGAAAAGATCCAAACGATCCGAAAAATTACAGACCTGTCTCACTGTTGTGTCATCTATACAAGATCCTAGAATGGATGATCCTTGAAAGACTTACAGCGATCATAGAACCTGTCCTCATTCCAGAGCAAGCCGGGTTTCGTAAAGGGAAATGTTGTACCTCACAGGTCCTCCATCTGACACAATATATTGAAGATGGGTTTGAAAATCATAAAATCACAGGGGTGGCTTTTATCGATTTATCTGCTGCATATGATACAGTTAATCATCGTATACTGTTGCGCAAATTATATAACATTAGCAGACAATGGGGACGATGCATTATTGCTGATAATAATAATATAATAATAATAATAATTATATCGTATGGCTTCGGGTGCCGGGTGCAAGTTTTGTAATTTCACACCCAGAGGGTTGCTTGCGTCGAATTTCGTTGTTCCTTGAATCACTATGCAAGTCAAGGAGGTTAGATATCTAAGCTCCTTGAACACTGTAGCGCTTTCTAGTAGAGAAATGAGGAACTTTGTGTTGGCGGAAACTTCCGAGATTAATTTTGCCAATATGTACACGGCCTACTGAATTCAAATGGGTTCTTTGACATGCCAACATTGAATTACATACATGTCGTACTTTTGCCGCCTTTCAAAAATCACTTACCACGGCCAGGAGCGAACCTGCAATCTTGGGGTTAGTAGACCGATACGCTATCCACTCACCCACGTGGCAAGCATTGCTGATAATTGGTCTATTCTATTACAGCAATCTCGGCTACAGGTGGGTCCATTCTAATTCTAAAAATTCTGATACATACAGTATTGTTACGGCTGTGAGTTCGTTTCATCGCTCGCCGCATGAGTCAAAACTGCCCCAGGGCTGGACTGCTCTCCCTCAGTGTATTGCATGCGCGTTACGCAACGGACTGCGAAGTGAAAGGGATGGTCCAGAACCTTCGTGATACCACCAGCGAAGGAAATGTCGAGAAGCCGTGTGTCCTGGACGATTCTAGAATTTATTGAGTCACCAACCTGCTATATAAGCGGCTTCAACAGTGAGGGGACCGAGTTTTCTGTGGGTGTGTGTTTTTGAGCGAATGCGACGGAAGTGTGGTGACGAAGTGCTGTGCGAGTTACGAAATCCTGTGACATTGTTTTTCCCAGCTTGTGAACAGCGTACATCAAGAGCTCGTAAGTAACTGTATTTGTTGTACCTGAGGAAGAGGGGCAGGTAGCTTCTGCCAAGGCCACCGGACTCATTAGGACGGATTAACTTCTGTGGTCTGTTGCAAGTGAAAGGGGCCAAGAGCGCATAAGGAAGAGACTTGAGGAAACAGGAGAAGGCTCCTAATTGCTTGTATTTGCTGATTAGTGTAATTTTCTGGCCACAATAAAGTTAATTATTTCTTTAAGGAGTAATTGGTGTTGTGCTTTGTACCCCCACCGTAATCCAGTTAACAAAAGTGCCACTAGGGGGTGGCACGTAACAACTGGTGTCGGAAGCCGGATTACGAACTCAAGCACAACACCTGACGGTCCTGGTTTCAAAACCCGAGCAGGTCATTTTCTCTAATTTTCCTGTGAGTGCATGCCCTTTACAAGACAAACAACTAAAATGGAGGAGAAATTGGCAGCACTGCTAGAAAAGTTAAATGGCATGGAAACCAAAATGGAAGACGGCCAGAAGAAGATGGAGGATGGCCAGAAGAAGTTAGCAGAGGACCTAACTTCCAAATTAGAAGAAGGCCAAAATAAGTTAGCGGAGGACCTGAAGCAGATGGAAGACAGCCAGAATAAGTTAGCAGAGGACCTAACCGCCAAATTTCTGGATGGCCAGAAAAATCTGGAAGAGTGTCTGCTGACGAAATTAGAGGAGAGCCAAAGGAAATTAGAACAGGGCCTACGTAAGGAAGTCGCGGCAGTGGAGGAGAAGTTCAACACCTTGCAAGTGGAAGTTGCCGAGCTGCGCCAACGCCCGCTGATGGGGGTGGAGGAGAAATTCAACGCCTTGCAAGTGGAAGTTGCCGAGCTTTGCCAACGACCGCTGATGGGGGTGGAAGAGAGATTCAACGCTCTACAAAAGGAATTTGCTGAGCTGCGCCGACTCCCGCCGACAGGGATGGAAGATAGATTCAAAGCCCTACAAGAGGAAGTCGCCGAGCTGCGCCGACGCCCGCCGACCGGGGTGGATGAGAGAGTCAAAGCCCTACAAGAGGAAGTTGCCGAGCTGCGCCAACGCCCGCCCACCGTTACACCGGGAATATCAGGAACGGGACATAGCAGAGTGACGCCCCCAACCTTCGACGGAAAGGTCCCGTGGAGCACCTACTTACGTCAGTTCGAGGCGGCCTGTTCCATAAATAACTGGAACAACACAGAAAAGGCTACAGCTCTCATTGTAGCGTTGAGAGGTGACGCCCTTAACGTCCTTCAGGCCATCCCGACTGGATCCCAGGACTACGCTTCACTGATCGCCCATATGGAGTCCCGATATGGAGATAGCCATCTTCAGCAGGCCTACCAGATGCAGCTCCGGACCCGGGTACAGAAGAACGCGGAAACCCTGCAGGAGTTCGAGATGGACATCGCACGTCTCGTAAGGCTTGCCTACCCAACAGCGCCGGCCGACTTTCTGGAGCAGATAGCGACGCAGACCTTCACCGACGGGCTACGGGACTCGGACACTCAACAGGCGCTGCAACTCGCGCGCAATAAGACCCTGGCAGATGCGCTGAGCCACGCACTTGAATTCGAGACGGCAAAACAGGCATCCAGAATGCACGCGCGGGTGCGTCAAGTGGACGTCGATGAACCAGCAAAAACCAACGAGACCAAGCCCATGGCCGACGAATTGATGGAGGCGCTAAGCCGTTTCTTCGATAGTCGCGGCACCACCAGCAACGACACAGCCGGAAGACAACCGGAGAGGCGGCCTGGAAGAGGACTACCGACCTGCTGGGCCTGCGGTAAGAAAGGCCACCTGAGCAAGGACTGCGGTGATCGCCGCCGCCGAGGGTATCCGGCGGGAAATCAGTTGTCTGAAAACCGCGCGGCCCAGGGAAACGAGTATTAGCCAGCCTTGGGGGGCAAAGGTTGGCTTGTGACAGTCGTCAAGCCCCGGCAGTCCAAGTGCGTGTGACGAAGTTACGGAGGGACAATAGCAGACTGATGGTCGACGGAGTCATCAACGGAGTGAGCTGGCCCATGCTGATCGACACGGGAGCATCGAGGACCATCGTCAATCCCACTGTGATCCCGAAGTGGAGAGTGCAACCCACACAAAGGAACCTCCAGCTAATAACCGCGACCGGAGAAACCGCACCGGTACATGGCGAAGCATCACTGGAGTTCGTCATTGGTCGACGGGTGATAAAGCATCCAGTGCTTGTGGCTGACGTATCAAACGAAGTGATCATCGGACTGGACTTCCTGGACCAGAACAACATCATCTTGGACCTGAGTACCAACACTCTGCACTTCGGAGGTGAGGAACTTGCTTTGCAACCAGCACACGAGGCCGTCACCACACGACGAGTAAGGCTGAGAGAGGACGTCATCGTTCCTGCCAGGACGGAGGTCAGCGCCGCCGTGCATGAAGCCACCGGGTGCACACCAGCCCGGGCCATGTTTGGGAGGGAGCTCCGTCTACCTGTCGATCTTGCCTTCGGCCGACCTGGGAATGATCCGATCCCGGTAAGCCAGTATTGTCAAGAACTGGTCGACCAACTGGAGGACGTACACGCGTTCGCGAGGAGGAAACTGCGGATCGAGACCGACCGAATGAAGACCCGATACGACCAGCAGACGGATGCCGGCGGATTCCACGAGGACGACCTGGTCTGGCTCTTCAACCCATTACGGAAGAAAGGCCTGTCATCCAAACTGCAGAAGTCCTGGGAGGGCCCGTACCGAGTCGTGAAACGGATCAACGATGTCGTCTACAGGATCCAGCGGAGCCCGAGGGCGAAGATGAAGATCGTGCACCGAGATCGCCTGGCAGCCTACGGAGGGACACAGATGGACCAATGATTGATCGGGACGATCAGCCTTTTTAGGAAGGGGGTGGTGTTACGGCTGTGAGTTCGTTTCATCGGTCGCCGCATGAGTCAAAACTGCCCCAGGGCTGGACTGCTCTCCCTCAGTGTATTGCATGCGCGTTACGCAACGGACTGCGAAGTGAAAGGGATGGTCCAGAACCTTCGTGACACCACCAGCGAAGGAAATGTCGAGAAGCCGTGTGTCCTGGACGATTCTAGAATTTATTGAGTCACCAACCTGCTATATAAGCGGCTTCAACAGTGAGGGGACCGAGTTTTCTGTGGGTGTGTGTTTTTGAGCGAATGCGACAGAAGTGTGGTGATGAAGTGCTGTGCGAGTTACGAAATCCTGTGACATTGTTTCTCCCAGCTTGTGAACAGCGTACATCAAGTGCTCGTAAGTAACTGTATTTGTTGTACCTGAGGAAGAGGGGCAGGTAGCTTCTGCCAAGGCCACCGGACTCATTAGGACGGATTAACTTCTGTGGTCTGTTGCAAGTGAAAGGGGCCAAGAGCGCATAAGGAAGAGACTTGAGGAAACTGGAGAAGGCTCCTAATTGCTTGTATTTGCTGATTAGTGTAATTTTCTGGCCACAATAAAGTTAATTATTTATTTAAGGAGTAATTGGTGTTGTGCTTTGTACCCCCACCGTAATCCAGTTAACAAAAGTGCCACTAGGGGGTGGCACGTAACAGTATATTAATATGAGCAGCAAAGTGGGAATTTTATAGAGCTGAGAAAGTCTGCAGGGTACAATGTTACATTATGTGAACACATTTTAGAATTACGTTTTTGGTGTTGCCATCTTCTGCTGAGATATAACCATTTCGTTGTCCGGATACTCGCGAGCACGCCACATACAGTTGCCCATGGGAAAAAATGGTTTTGTCTAAATGTACAGCTGCTGCTGTTAAGTGTGTGTCATTGCGCTGTGTTAATAGAAATTGAGAATATTATTTGAAGAGGGAACTGCACTCTTGCACACTGGAATGGCAAATCTATCGGAATATAGCGAATTAAAAGTATTTTGACTTAAGTTATTCTGGGTGTAATTTTGCCACACTTATTGATCATTTGAACGTCAACATGTCGCTATTAATAGACGTATAGTAAAATATCTCTCACCTTGGCCGCTGATGTACATTATGCAGTCTCTTCTGGTGTTACATCCCAGGGATTGAAATTCTCCAACAACCCTTTTGCCTCACATGCCTCTCTAAGTAATTAAAATTCCTGATTATTGTTGTTTGAGTCTTCAGTTTTTTGACTGGTTTGATGCAGCCCTCCATGCCTCCCTTTCCTGGTCTACCTCTACAGTTCTTGTCCTCGACCCTCCCATCAATAACTAAGCTTGCTATTCCTGGGTGTGTTGATATGTGTCGTACCAACCTATCTCTTCTCTTCATTAGCAGTCGCCAGAAACATCTCTCCTCTCCCAATCGTCTTAATAGCCCTTCATTTGTTACCCTATCTACCCATCTGATCTTCATCATTCTCCTGTAACACCACATTTCAAACGCTTCAATATTGTCCTCTTTTCTGCTGCACCATTAATCCAAGTTTCACTTCGTTATAGAGCGTCACGCTCCAGACAAAAGCTTTCAAAAATGACTTCCTAATACCTAAATGTATATTCGATATCAAGAGATTCATTTTCTGTAGAAATGCTTTCCTTGCCTGAGCCAACCTTCTTTTTATATCCTCTTTACTTATTCCATCACTGGATATGTTGCTTCCTCAGTAACAGAAGTCTCCTACTTCCCGTAGTGTTTCACCTGCCAATTTGATGTCCATAGATGTTTCTGATTTATTTCGGCTGCATTCCAATAATTTTGTTTTACATTTATTGATTTTCATCATGAATTCTTTCCTCAAGACGGAGTCCTTACCATTCAAAAACTCGTTCAAATCCTCTGGCGTATCGGCCAAGATGACGATGTCATCAGCAAATCTCAAAGATGAAATGATTTCTCCTTGAATCTTCGCTCCCACTTAAATTTTTTCTCCAATTTCCTGATTATTGTGTTTTTAGAGATCTTTGAAATGCGTTGCCCTCGCACATGGTGTAGATGCATTGTCAAAGGAAAACATTACATGTTACGAACATGGGCCACATAACCTGTACCGAAAGCCTATTCTGGATAGCAGTTCCTTGAACTCAGATTTGCCAACATTTTATTGTATGTTTCCATGTGGTATATCACTGTACCTCAACATACAGAAGAGTGCTTTAAAAATCATGTCTTGTGCAAATTATGGAAAAGGTGGTGAGTGTGGTTTTGCCGGAGTGGATACTCGCTCGTAGAAATTCTTTTCAGTAAAATAGACTGGTTCACAATTTTGTAAGTGCACACACATTGTGGTATGTGACGTCGGGATGCCTTAAGTGTTACGGAAAAGGCAATAGCCGCCACAGAGCTTCGTTGCTACTGAAATAACGACCAGACTGATATTTGTACTTAACTATACGGGATTTGTGAGCCCAGTGTTTATGAAATGGAACGTAGCTATATCGCTACCTATATTTAGTAGCCGCTACTGTAGTGTTTAAAAATTAAAAGTGGTATTGGAAGGCGCTACACCTAATTTTTTTTACCCCTGGCACTACAGACCATGAAGGGCCTAGGCTTATCATGCGACCGCTTCCCAGCCATTTGGGCTGCAGATATTGTGGTGACGCATGGTCAGTGCATAGTGTCCCCTCAGCCGTTAATCTTGTTCTTCGTGACCGGCGCGCTGCCTCTCTATCAGATAGCTACTCGATTGTCCTCACGAAGCTGAGTGCACTCCGTTGCAGTCCTCACGCCAGTGTCTAAAGTTTCTGACCGAGCCGGGAATCGAACCCGGGGCCTCCGGTTGGGAGGCAGGCGCGCTACACTGTTCTTATTGTGTTTATATATATCTTGAAAAAGACAATAAATGTATTGGCATTGCCTCTTACAGGGATATATAGAAAATCGGATGTCGTACCTTCAGATTCAGTTGCCATGGAAACGGACTTTCCATTATTTCACCAGTTTATCGGAGTGAAGATAGTTTTCTGGGAATATCTTTGAAACTGTTGGTTTTAGGGCCTTAAAATGTGGTTTTCGGTGTCCCGTAGGGACATACCGAGTATTGTTTCTCGCATCGAGGGGGCGTAAAATGAGGTTTGTCCGGTCTTTAAGCGACAACTTCGATATTTTGTCCCAGTTGAGTATTTTTGGTGACTTTTCAGTTATGTTCCCCGTTCGACGGGAACAATGATTTATTTCCGGATGAAAGGCAGCCTGTATGTTATCCCAGGGTATAAGCTGTCTCCATATCAAATTTCATCCAAATTCGTCCAGCCGTTTTAGTGTCAAGAGGTAACAAACTAACACACAGACACACACACACACACAGATTTTCACAATTATAATATATAATATAGGGATGACAAAGGACTACAAGATGACTCAAGTCACTAGCAATCTTCTTCAAAATCGTAGGTTCTTTGTCGAATTTCAAGATCTGAATAGTCGATGGAGGAAACAAAAGGATGGCTTGCCACAAGGGAGTGTTGTTGCCCCAATGCTCTTCAATATTTATACGAATGACCAACCTATTCCAGTTGATACCAAAAGCTTCATATATGCGGATGATCGAGCTATTGCTGCTCAAGCAAACAGCTTTGTAACTATAGAAGGTAAGCTATCAGAGGCTCTTTCTGAACTATCCTACTACTACAGAGGAAACCAATTGAAGCCTAATCCATCAAAAACTCAGGTATGTGCCTTCCATCTAAAGAACAGACAGGCGTCAAGGAAATTACAGGTAGCAAGGGAAGACACTCAACTAGATCACTGCCCAAGTCCTAAATATTTAGGTGTAACATTGGATCGTGCTCTCACCTATAAACAGCATTGCATAAACGTCAAGCAGAAAGTGTCAGCCAGAAACAACATCCTTCGCAAACTGTCTGGAACCAATTGGGGTACGCGATGCGAACTACAGCCCTGGCTCTGTGTTACTCCGCTGCAGAGTACGCGTGTCCTGTTTGGTACAGTTCCAGTCACGCTAAACAAGTTGACACTCCTCTTAATGAAACATGCCGACTGTTTGAGACCAACATCACGAGATAGAATCTTCTGTTTGGCTGGAATCGCCCCACCAGATATTAGAAGAGAAGTTGCAGGCAGGACTGAGAAAACTAAAGCAATTACCTCATGCGCACACCCATTGTACGGATATAAACCTCCTAATCGACGACTGAGGTCTAGAAGGAGTTTCCTGAACACAAAAGAAGATCTACACGAATCTGCTAAGTCCACAAGGTTAAGATTATGGAGATTTTACTCAACTTGATGGCTGGATGCTACCAATTGAACATCTCCCTCCAGGACATGAGGAACACTGGTCCACGAGGCTTCGCACTGGTGTTGGTAGATCAAGAACCAATATGTTAAAGTGGGGTTTTCCTGGCACATCCAGGCTATGTGATTGTGGTTGAGTCCTAACCACTGTCCATTTCATGAAGTGTCCTTTAAGTTGCTCAATGGATGGCTGCGAACACCTAATGCCCGTGACTTGGCAACATTTTGGACAGAAACGATTTGATATGTGCATTGTTAAGTACCACATTTAAATGTAAAATGTATACTTCTGATACGAATAAATAAATAAATTTTTAATTTTCAATTCTTAATTTTCAATGTTCAATTTCTAATTTCTAATTTCTAATTTTAATTTTTAATTTTTAATTTTTAATTTTTAATTTTTATTCTAATGTATTTCATCTTGTATTTTCATGTATTATCTGTGTGTAACAATTGTTTGCTACTAATAATAATAATATCGTATGGCCTCGGGTGCCTGGTGCAAGCTTTGCTATTTGACACCCGGAGGGTAGCTTGCGTGTCGAATTTCGTAGTTCATTGACTATGAAAGTCAAGGAGGTTAGATGTTAGATATCTAATCTCCTTGAACACAATAGCGCTTTCTAGTAGAGAAATGAGGAACTTTGTGTTGGCGGAAACTCCCGAGATTAATTTTGCCATTATGAACTCGGCCTACTGAATTCAAATGGGTTCTTTGACATGCCAACATCGTATGACATGCGTATCGTATTTTTGCCGCCTTTCAAAAATCACTTACCACGGTCAGGGGCGAACCTGCAATCTTGGGGTTAGTAGACCGACACGCTATCCACTCAGCCACCGTGGCAAGCTTGTTTGCTACTGTAATTGGGGAACTGTCATGTTGTAGCAATAAATAAATAAATATGTCCTCTTGCATCGATGCGCTCCATCGGAGACATGCGTACTTGTGTCATGATTACGATAGTGATACAGTACATATGTTGTTTCTACACCGCGAGATGTTGTTCAAGGGAACCGGGAGTGACAAGTGCAGCTTCCTATGACACTATATCAGATATTTCCTTAAAACACTCCTGAAATGTAAATAACACTTGTGCAATGAGAGTTTCAGTTGTCAAAGAAACAGTAGCAATTCCCATAGATTTAAATATATTTTTAAAAATAACTCTTATATTCATGTATCATTTGTTCAGAAACTACTAGACAAACGGTCAAGAGATTTTACACACATATTGTCGTAACAGTAGTAAATCAGTTGCCCTGGTGTGCTTACAACTAAAGGAAAATAAATTTTCGTGAATAATAATGTAATTAATACTTAATTAATTAGTATTAATACTAGTGGTTGTATGTCTGGTTTACAAAAAGCAATACGTAATATCTGAATAATTTTCCTACAACCCGTAGGTTTAAAGCATCATAGCAAGTTTCCTTTAGATTGACCCAATAGGTTTTGAGAAAATTGTACCTAAAGATAACAATTATTTAAACAAATATTGAAGTCTTTCTATGAAAATTGCTATTGTTGTTTTGACCATTACAAGCTGAAGCACAAGTGTCATGTACATTTCAGGAAAGTCTCAAGGACATATCTGAAATACTTTGTGATACACACTGTCAAATATAGGAAGCACACTAACACTCCCTAACGGCACCCTGGCGAACCTGCCCGCGTGCCTCAGCAGACATTGGCCTACAGGGCTTGTGATATCAAGAGTCATAGAGCTTCTATTTTGGTGTAGTTACGCTTCGAGCTACAATAGGGCGCTGCCAGCGGAACATAGGGCCAGCTGATGTTGGTATAACATGGCGCCTATGCCCGATCTGTCAGCATGAGCGGGAAGATTATACACTACATTAAAACTACAGAACAGGAGACCAAGCCTTGGTAACTTTCAACAAGGTATATCACTGAAAATATAGTACTTATGATTGACAAACCTTTCTCGGAGATGTTGGGAGTCGTTTCACATTCTCAATTGCCACTGCTGCACCGGAAATAATTACTTTTAACGTAAATAAAGCATTATTGGTCGTGTCCATTTGAACATGGTCAGCCATTTTAAAATCACACCGTACACTACGTCATACCCACGTGACAAGCTGCCAACATGAAAAATGAAATAAAAGGCCAAATCATTGGCCTGGATAAAGATTATTGATGCGTGACTTCCCCCACTGTGCGTGACAAAAAACAGGGGTGTTTATATTAGCTAGTGCGGCCCTGCGGGCCTCCATTGGTCTGGAAGAAAATATTCGTCTAGTCAAAACCATTGGTGCCGAATGCGTGGGGTTGGCATTACGGACTCCTTCACAAACATTCACAAATATGGACGGCAGAGCAGCGATTTCAGCTATATAAGTCGTGATCCTATTAGGGCGGGATGGTGGGTCTACGGCAGCGGACGAGTGAACATCTATTACTATATCATCTCCAGATACCATTACTACAGTTATTTTGGCCAATTTCATTACAATTTTGTAAACACTTGTTCTCCTGTTCTGTAGCGCCACCGATTATACATAATTATCATCGATATACGAGACCATTTTTGTAGTATAATAAATTACAAATATTATAAAATACGTATTTTCCTGAATGCAAGAAGCTGAATGTGAAGAAAGTGTGCGCTGCTTACAATTGCAGTCAAAAGTTTGAAAAAGGGAGCACGATATAGTACCTAAAATACACTAACGTGGTTACATTTATTTCCCCAATACAGCTGTACGCTCGAAGTAGTGACGTAAAAACAGTTGCGGCTCAATGAGCGCTGAAAGTTTATTTTGTTTGGTTTGCGGTGGAGTTTTAAATATTATAATTATGAGGGAGCTAATTTAACTCTCACACAATGTTGCTTCGAGTACCTAACTGGTCATGTGACCTCCTGAGAGGCCTGGTGCCCCGTGCTCATCTGAGCCACGAAGTGAAATATCTCTTGTGATTGTTGTTTTTCCTTTTAGGGGCACATGGCATTGCGTGCGTTAACCTGTGTTATTGCGGCCTTTGTAGCAGTGTGCGTATTTTTAATTGAGACTAGGACTAGGAACGTGGCAGCAGATTGGCCATCAGAAGGCTCTTGGTACACCATTTCCGGACCCCACTACGTCCCATCGCTGCGAAACTTATCTCTTTAGACGATTTGCTCCTGTTCAAATGCTTGGCACTGGAAGACAATATTCCGTGGTGTGTTAGTTCTCTACAATTTCCGAGGTCACGAAAAGCTTATCTTAGTTTACTTTTGGCACCGTTAATAAGATAATCATCATCATCATCAGGGCTAGGTTTGTGACACTACGCCGTACCGAAACTTCTGATCGGGTGAAAAGTCGAATATATAACATAATATTTAGAACTGTGGAACGTTAGTTGTAAGTCAAGGTGAACTTGGTCTTTGACTAGACTGTACTTTAAAGTACGTGGAATCGTGGCTGCTTCGGGGACGGCACTCCACTCTGGATACTAACAGAGAGAGAGAGAGGAGGCACTCCGCTCTGGATACTAACAGAGAGAGAGGAGGCACTCCACTCTGGATACTAACAGAGAGAGAGAGAGGAGGCACTCCACTCTGGATACTAACAGAGAGAGAGGAGGCACTCCGCTCTGGATACTAACAGAGAGAGAGGAGGCACTCCGCTCTGGATACTAACAGAGAGAGAGGAGGCACTCCGCTCTGGATACTAACAGAGAGAGAGGAGGCACTCCGCTCTGGATACTAACAGAGAGAGAGGAGGCACTCCGCTCTGGATACTAACAGAGAGAGAGAGAGGAGGCACTCCGCTCTGGATACTAACAGAGAGAGAGGAGGCACTCCACTCTGGATACTAACAGAGAGAGAGAGGAGGCACTCCGCTCTGGATACTAACAGAGAGAGAGAGAGGAGGCACTCCGCTCTGGATACTAACAGAGAGAGAGGAGGCACTCCACTCTGGATACTAACAGAGAGAGAGAGAGAGGAGGCACTCCGCTCTGGATACTAACAGAGAGAGAGGAGGCACTCCGCTCTGGATACTAACAGAGAGAGAGGAGGCACTCCGCTCTGGATACTAACAGAGAGAGAGAGGAGGCACTCCGCTCTGGATACTAACAGAGAGAGGAGGCACTCCGCTCTTGATACTAACACAGAGAGAGGAGGCACTCCGCTCTGGATACTAACAGAGAGAGAGGAGGCACTCCGCTCTGGATACTAACAGAGAGAGAGGAGGCACTCCGCTCTGGATACTAACAGAGAGAGAGGAGGCACTCCGCTATGGATATTAACAGAGAGAGAGAGGAGGCACTCCGCTCTGGATACTAACAGAGAGAGAGGAGGCACTCCGCTCTGGATACTAACAGAGAGAAAGGAGGCACTCCGCTCTGGATACTAACAGAGAGAGAGGAGCCACTCCGCTCTGGATACTAACAGAGAGATAGGAGGCACTCCGCTCTGGATACTAACAGAGAGAGAGGAGGCACTCCGCTCTGGATACTAACAGAGAGAGAGAGGAGGCACTCCGCTCTGGGTACTAACAGAGAGAGGAGGCACTCCGCTCTGGATACTAACACAGAGAGAGGAGGCACTCCGCTCTGGATACTAACAGAGAGAGAGAGGAGGCACTCCGCTCTGGATACTAACAGAGAGAGAGGAGGCACTCCGCTCTGGATACTAACAGAGAGAGAGGAGGCACTCCGCTCTGGATACTAACAGAGAGAGAGGAGGCACTCCGCTCTGGATACTAACAGAGAGAGAGGAGGCACTCCGCTCTGGATACTAACAGAGAGAGAGGAGGCACTCCGCTCTGGATACTAACAGAGAGACAGACGAGGCACTCCGCTCTGGATACTAACAGAGAGAGAGGAGGCACTCCGCTCTGGATACTAACAGAGAGAGGAGGCACTCCGCTCTGGATACTAACAGAGAGAGAGAGGAAGCAATCCTCTCTGGATACTAACAGAGAGAGAGGAGGCACTCCGCTCTGGATACTAACAGAGAGAGAGGAGGCACTCTGCTCTGGATACTAACAGAGAGAGAGGAGGCACTCCGCTCTGGATACTAACAGAGAGAGAGAGGAGGCACTCCGCTCTTGATACTAACAGAGAGAGAGAGGAGGCGCTCCGCTCTGGATACTAACAGAGAGAGAGGAGGCACTCCACTCTGGATACTAACAGAGAGAGAGGAGGCACTCCGCTCTGGATACTAACAGAGAGAGAGGAGGCACTCCACTCTGGATACTAACAGAGAGAGAGGAGGCACTCCGCTCTGGATACTAACAGAGAGAGAGGAGGCACTCCACTCTGGACACTAACAGAGAGAGAGGAGGCACTCCGCTCTGAATACTAACAGAGAGGGAGGAGGCACTCCACTCTGGATACTAACAGAGAGAGAGGAGGCACTCCGCTCTGGATACTAACAGAGAGAGAGGAGGCACTCCGCTCTGAATACTAACAGAGAGAGAGGAGGCACTCCGCTCTGAATACTAACAGAGAGAGAGGAGGCACTTCGCTCTGGATACTAACAGAGAGAGAGGAGGCACTCCGCTCTGAATACTAACAGAGGGAGAGGAGGCACTCCGCTCTGGATACTAACAGAGAGAGAGGAGGCACTCCGCTCTGGATACTAACAGAGAGAGAGGAGGCACCCCACTCTGGATACTAACAGAGAGAGAGGAGGCACTCTGCTCTGGATACTAACAGAGAGAGAGGAGGCACTCCGCTCTGGATACTAACAGAGAGGAGGCACTCCACTCTGGATACTAACAGAGAGAGAGGAGGCACTCCGCTCTGGATACTAACAGAGAGAGAGGAGGCACTCCGCTCTGGATACTAACAGTGAGAGAGGAGGCACTCCGCTCTGGATACTAACAGAGAGAGAGAGGAGGCACTCCACTCTGGATACTAACAGAGAGAGAGGAGGCACTCTGCTCTGGATACTAACAGAGAGAGAGGAGGCACTCCTCTCTGGATACTAACAGAGAGAGAGGAGGCACTCCGCTCTGGATACTAACAGAGAGAGAGGAGGCACTCCGCTCTGGATACTAACAGAGAGAGAGGAGCCACTCCACTCTGGATACTAACAGAGAGAGAGGAGGCACTCCGCTCTGGATACTAACAGAGAGAGAGGAGGCACTCCGCTCTGGATACTAACAGAGAGAGAGGAGGCACTCCTCTCTGGATACTAACAGAGAGAGAGGTGGCACTCCGCTCTGGATACTAACAGAGAGAGAGGAGGCACTCCGCTCTGGACACTAACAGAGAGAGAGGAGGCACTCCGCTCTGGATACTAACAGAGAGAGAGAGGAGGCACTCCTCTCTGGATAATAACAGAGAGAGAGAAGGCACTCCGCTCTGGATACTAACAGAGAGAGAGGAGGCACTCTGCTCTGGATACTAACAGAGAGAGAGGAGGCACTCCGCTCTGGATACTAACAGAGAGAGAGGAGGCACTCCGCTCTGGATACTAACAGAGAGAGAGGAGGCACTCCGCTCTGGATACTAACAGAGAGAGAGGAGGCACTCCGCTCTGGATACTAACAGAGAGAGAGGAGGCACTCCGCTCTGGATACTAACAGAGAGAGAGGAGGCACTCCGCTCTGGATACTAACAGAGAGAGGAGGCACTCCGCTCTGGATACTAACAGAGTGAGAGGAGGCACTCCGCTCTGGATACTAACAGAGAGAGAGGAGGCACTCCGCTCTGGATACTAACAGAGAGAGAGGAGGCACTCCGCTCTGGATACTAACAGAGAGAGAGAGAGGAGGCACTCCGCTCTGGATACTAACAGAGAGAGAGGTGGCACTCCGCTCTGGATACTAACAGATAGAGAGGAGGCACTCCGCTCTGGACACTAACAGAGAGAGAGGAGGCACTCCGCTCTGGATACTAACAGAGAGAGAGAGGAGGCACCCCGCTCTGGATAATAACAGAGAGAGAGAAGGCACTCCGCTCTGGATACTAACAGAGAGAGAGGAGGCACTCTGCTCTGGATACTAACAGAGAGAGAGGAGGCACTCCGCTCTGGATACTAACAGAGAGAGAGGAGGCACTCCGCTCTGGATACTAACAGAGAGAGAGGAGGCACTCCGCTCTGGATACTAACAGAGAGAGAGGTGGCACTCCGCTCTGGATACTAACAGAGAGAGAGGAGGCACTCCGCTCTGGACACTAACTGAGAGAGAGGAGGCACTCCGCTCTGGATACTAACAGAGAGAGAGAGGAGGCACTCCGCTCTGGATAATAACAGAGAGAGAGAAGGCACTCCGCTCTGGATACTAACAGAGAGAGAGGAGGCACTCTGCTCTGGATACTAACAGAGAGAGAGGAGGCACTCCGCTCTGGATACTAACAGAGAGAGAGGAGGCACTCCGCTCTGGATACTAACAGAGAGAGAGGAGGCACTCCGCTCTGGATACTAACAGAGAGAGAGGAGGCACTCCGCTCTGGATACTAACAGAGAGAGAGGAGGCACTCCGCTCTGGATACTAACAGAGAGAGAGGAGGCACTCCGCTCTGGATACTAACAGAGAGAGAGGAGGCACTCCGCTCTGGATACTAACAGAGTGAGAGGAGGCACTCCGCTCTGGATACTAACAGAGAGAGAGGAGGCACTCCGCTCTGGATACTAACAGAGAGAGAGGAGGCACTCCGCTCTGGATACTAACAGAGAGAGAGGAGGCACTCCGCTCTGGATACTAACAGAGAGAGAGGAGGCACTCCGCTCTGGATACTAACAGAGAGAGAGAGACGAGGCACTCCGCTCTGGATACTAACAGAGAGAGAGGAGGCACTCCACTCTGGATACTAACAGAGAGAGAGAGAGAGGAGGCACTCCGCTCTGGATACTAACAGAGAGAGAGGAGGCACTCCGCTCTGGATACTAACAGAGAGAGAGGAGGCACTCCGCTCTGGATACTAACAGAGAGAGAGAGGAGGCACTCCGCTCTGGATACTAACAGAGAGAGGAGGCACTCCGCTCTTGATACTAACACAGAGAGAGGAGGCACTCCGCTCTGGATACTAACAGAGAGAGAGGAGGCATTCCGCTCTGGATACTAACAGAGAGAGAGGAGGCACTCCGCTCTGGATACTAACAGAGAGAGAGGAGGCACTCCGCTATGGATATTAACAGAGAGAGAGAGAGGAGGAACTCCGCTCTGGATACTAACAGAGAGAGAGGAGGCACTCCGCTCTGGATACTAACAGAGAGAGAGGAGGCACTCCGCTCTGGATACTAACAGAGAGAGAGGAGGCACTCCGCTCTGGATACTAACAGAGAGATAGGAGGCACTCCGCTCTGGATACTAACAGAGAGAGAGAGGAGGCACTCCGCTCTGGATACTAACAGAGAGAGGAGGCACTCCGCTCTGGATACTAACACAGAGAGAGGAGGCACTCCGCTCTGGATACTAACAGAGAGAGAGAGGAGGCACTCCGCTCTGGATACTAACAGAGAGAGAGGAGGCACTCCGCTCTGGATACTAACAGAGAGAGAGGAGGCACTCTGCTCTGGATACTAACAGAGAGAGAGGAGGCACTCCGCTCTGGATACTAACAGAGAGAGAGACGAGGCACTCCGCTCTGGATACTAACAGAGAGAGAGGAGGCACTCCGCTCTGGATACTAACAGAGAGAGAGGAGGCACTCCGCTCTGGATACTAACAGAGAGAGAGAGAGGAGGCAATCCTCTCTGGATACTAACAGAGAGAGAGGAGGCACTCCGCTCTGGATACTAACAGAGAGAGAGGAGGCACTCTGCTCTGGATACTAACAGAGAGAGAGGAGGCACTCCGCTCTGGATACTAACAGAGAGAGAGAGGAGGCACTCCGCTCTTGATACTAACAGAGAGAGAGGAGGCACTCCGCTCTGGATACTAACAGAGAGAGAGGAGGCACTCCACTCTGGATACTAACAGAGAGAGAGGAGGCACTCCGCTCTGGATACTAACAGAGAGAGAGGAGGCACTCCACTCTGGATACTAACAGAGAGAGAGGAGGCACTCCGCTCTGGATACTAACAGAGAGAGAGGAGGCACTCCGCTATGGATATTAACAGAGAGAGAGAGGAGGCACTCCGCTCTGGATACTAACAGAGAGAGAGGAGGCACTCCGCTCTGGATACTAACAGAGAGAAAGGAGGCACTCCGCTCTGGATACTAACAGAGAGAGAGGAGCCACTCCGCTCTGGATACTAACAGAGAGATAGGAGGCACTCCGCTCTGGATACTAACAGAGAGAGAGGAGGCACTCCGCTCTGGATACTAACAGAGAGAGAGAGGAGGCACTCCGCTCTGGGTACTAACAGAGAGAGGAGGCACTCCGCTCTGGATACTAACACAGAGAGAGGAGGCACTCCGCTCTGGATACTAACAGAGAGAGAGAGGAGGCACTCCGCTCTGGATACTAACAGAGAGAGAGGAGGCACTCCGCTCTGGATACTAACAGAGAGAGAGGAGGCACTCCGCTCTGGATACTAACAGAGAGAGAGGAGGCACTCCGCTCTGGATACTAACAGAGAGAGAGGAGGCACTCCGCTCTGGATACTAACAGAGAGAGAGGAGGCACTCCGCTCTGGATACTAACAGAGAGACAGACGAGGCACTCCGCTCTGGATACTAACAGAGAGAGAGGAGGCACTCCGCTCTGGATACTAACAGAGAGAGGAGGCACTCCGCTCTGGATACTAACAGAGAGAGAGAGGAAGCAATCCTCTCTGGATACTAACAGAGAGAGAGGAGGCACTCCGCTCTGGATACTAACAGAGAGAGAGGAGGCACTCTGCTCTGGATACTAACAGAGAGAGAGGAGGCACTCCGCTCTGGATACTAACAGAGAGAGAGAGGAGGCACTCCGCTCTTGATACTAACAGAGAGAGAGAGGAGGCGCTCCGCTCTGGATACTAACAGAGAGAGAGGAGGCACTCCACTCTGGATACTAACAGAGAGAGAGGAGGCACTCCGCTCTGGATACTAACAGAGAGAGAGGAGGCACTCCACTCTGGATACTAACAGAGAGAGAGGAGGCACTCCGCTCTGGATACTAACAGAGAGAGAGGAGGCACTCCACTCTGGACACTAACAGAGAGAGAGGAGGCACTCCGCTCTGAATACTAACAGAGAGGGAGGAGGCACTCCACTCTGGATACTAACAGAGAGAGAGGAGGCACTCCGCTCTGGATACTAACAGAGAGAGAGGAGGCACTCCGCTCTGAATACTAACAGAGAGAGAGGAGGCACTCCGCTCTGAATACTAACAGAGAGAGAGGAGGCACTTCGCTCTGGATACTAACAGAGAGAGAGGAGGCACTCCGCTCTGAATACTAACAGAGGGAGAGGAGGCACTCCGCTCTGGATACTAACAGAGAGAGAGGAGGCACTCCGCTCTGGATACTAACAGAGAGAGAGGAGGCACCCCACTCTGGATACTAACAGAGAGAGAGGAGGCACTCTGCTCTGGATACTAACAGAGAGAGAGGAGGCACTCCGCTCTGGATACTAACAGAGAGGAGGCACTCCACTCTGGATACTAACAGAGAGAGAGGAGGCACTCCGCTCTGGATACTAACAGAGAGAGAGGAGGCACTCCGCTCTGGATACTAACAGTGAGAGAGGAGGCACTCCGCTCTGGATACTAACAGAGAGAGAGAGGAGGCACTCCACTCTGGATACTAACAGAGAGAGAGGAGGCACTCTGCTCTGGATACTAACAGAGAGAGAGGAGGCACTCCTCTCTGGATACTAACAGAGAGAGAGGAGGCACTCCGCTCTGGATACTAACAGAGAGAGAGGAGGCACTCCGCTCTGGATACTAACAGAGAGAGAGGAGCCACTCCACTCTGGATACTAACAGAGAGAGAGGAGGCACTCCGCTCTGGATACTAACAGAGAGAGAGGAGGCACTCCGCTCTGGATACTAACAGAGAGAGAGGAGGCACTCCTCTCTGGATACTAACAGAGAGAGAGGTGGCACTCCGCTCTGGATACTAACAGAGAGAGAGGAGGCACTCCGCTCTGGACACTAACAGAGAGAGAGGAGGCACTCCGCTCTGGATACTAACAGAGAGAGAGAGGAGGCACTCCTCTCTGGATAATAACAGAGAGAGAGAAGGCACTCCGCTCTGGATACTAACAGAGAGAGAGGAGGCACTCTGCTCTGGATACTAACAGAGAGAGAGGAGGCACTCCGCTCTGGATACTAACAGAGAGAGAGGAGGCACTCCGCTCTGGATACTAACAGAGAGAGAGGAGGCACTCCGCTCTGGATACTAACAGAGAGAGAGGAGGCACTCCGCTCTGGATACTAACAGAGAGAGAGGAGGCACTCCGCTCTGGATACTAACAGAGAGAGAGGAGGCACTCCGCTCTGGATACTAACAGAGAGAGGAGGCACTCCGCTCTGGATACTAACAGAGTGAGAGGAGGCACTCCGCTCTGGATACTAACAGAGAGAGAGGAGGCACTCCGCTCTGGATACTAACAGAGAGAGAGGAGGCACTCCGCTCTGGATACTAACAGAGAGAGAGAGAGGAGGCACTCCGCTCTGGATACTAACAGAGAGAGAGGTGGCACTCCGCTCTGGATACTAACAGATAGAGAGGAGGCACTCCGCTCTGGACACTAACAGAGAGAGAGGAGGCACTCCGCTCTGGATACTAACAGAGAGAGAGAGGAGGCACCCCGCTCTGGATAATAACAGAGAGAGAGAAGGCACTCCGCTCTGGATACTAACAGAGCGAGAGGAGGCACTCTGCTCTGGATACTAACAGAGAGAGAGGAGGCACTCCGCTCTGGATACTAACAGAGAGAGAGGAGGCACTCCGCTCTGGATACTAACAGAGAGAGAGGAGGCACTCCGCTCTGGATACTAACAGAGAGAGAGGTGGCACTCCGCTCTGGATACTAACAGAGAGAGAGGAGGCACTCCGCTCTGGACACTAACTGAGAGAGAGGAGGCACTCCGCTCTGGATACTAACAGAGAGAGAGAGGAGGCACTCCGCTCTGGATAATAACAGAGAGAGAGAAGGCACTCCGCTCTGGATACTAACAGAGAGAGAGGAGGCACTCTGCTCTGGATACTAACAGAGAGAGAGGAGGCACTCCGCTATGGATACTAACAGAGAGAGAGGAGGCACTCCGCTCTGGATACTAACAGAGAGAGAGGAGGCACTCCGCTCTGGATACTAACAGAGAGAGAGGAGGCACTCCGCTCTGGATACTAACAGAGAGAGAGGAGGCACTCCGCTCTGGATACTAACAGAGAGAGAGGAGGCACTCCGCTCTGGATACTAACAGAGAGAGAGGAGGCACTCCGCTCTGGATACTAACAGAGTGAGAGGAGGCACTCCGCTCTGGATACTAACAGAGAGAGAGGAGGCACTCCGCTCTGGATACTAACAGAGAGAGAGGAGGCACTCCGCTCTGGATACTAACAGAGAGAGAGGAGGCACTCCGCTCTGGATACTAACAGAGAGAGAGGAGGCACTCCGCTCTGGATACTAACAGAGAGAGAGAGACGAGGCACTCCGCTCTGGATACTAACAGAGAGAGAGGAGGCACTCCACTCTGGATACTAACAGAGAGAGAGAGAGAGGAGGCACTCCGCTCTGGATACTAACAGAGAGAGAGGAGGCACTCCGCTCTGGATACTAACAGAGAGAGAGGAGGCACTCCGCTCTGGATACTAACAGAGAGAGAGAGGAGGCACTCCGCTCTGGATACTAACAGAGAGAGGAGGCACTCCGCTCTTGATACTAACACAGAGAGAGGAGGCACTCCGCTCTGGATACTAACAGAGAGAGAGGAGGCATTCCGCTCTGGATACTAACAGAGAGAGAGGAGGCACTCCGCTCTGGATACTAACAGAGAGAGAGGAGGCACTCCGCTATGGATATTAACAGAGAGAGAGAGAGGAGGAACTCCGCTCTGGATACTAACAGAGAGAGAGGAGGCACTCCGCTCTGGATACTAACAGAGAGAGAGGAGGCACTCCGCTCTGGATACTAACAGAGAGAGAGGAGGCACTCCGCTCTGGATACTAACAGAGAGATAGGAGGCACTCCGCTCTGGATACTAACAGAGAGAGAGAGGAGGCACTCCGCTCTGGATACTAACAGAGAGAGGAGGCACTCCGCTCTGGATACTAACACAGAGAGAGGAGGCACTCCGCTCTGGATACTAACAGAGAGAGAGAGGAGGCACTCCGCTCTGGATACTAACAGAGAGAGAGGAGGCACTCCGCTCTGGATACTAACAGAGAGAGAGGAGGCACTCTGCTCTGGATACTAACAGAGAGAGAGGAGGCACTCCGCTCTGGATACTAACAGAGAGAGAGACGAGGCACTCCGCTCTGGATACTAACAGAGAGAGAGGAGGCACTCCGCTCTGGATACTAACAGAGAGAGAGGAGGCACTCCGCTCTGGATACTAACAGAGAGAGAGAGAGGAGGCAATCCTCTCTGGATACTAACAGAGAGAGAGGAGGCACTCCGCTCTGGATACTAACAGAGAGAGAGGAGGCACTCTGCTCTGGATACTAACAGAGAGAGAGGAGGCACTCCGCTCTGGATACTAACAGAGAGAGAGAGGAGGCACTCCGCTCTTGATACTAACAGAGAGAGAGGAGGCACTCCGCTCTGGATACTAACAGAGAGAGAGGAGGCACTCCACTCTGGATACTAACAGAGAGAGAGGAGGCACTCCGCTCTGGATACTAACAGAGAGAGAGGAGGCACTCCACTCTGGATACTAACAGAGAGAGAGGAGGCACTCCGCTCTGGATACTAACAGAGAGAGAGGAGGCACTCCACTCTGGACACTAACAGAGAGAGAGGAGGCACTCCGCTCTGAATACTAACAGAGAGGGAGGAGGCACTCCACTCTGGATACTAACAGAGAGAGAGGAGGGACTCCGCTCTGGATACTAACAGAGAGAGAGGAGGCACTCCGCTCTGAATACTAACAGAGAGAGAGGAGGCACTCCGCTCTGAATACTAACAGAGAGAGAGGAGGCACTCCGCTCTGGATACTAACAGAGAGAGAGGAGGCACTCCGCTCTGAATACTAACAGAGGGAGAGGAGGCACTCCGCTCTGGATACTAACAGAGAGAGAGGAGGCACTCCGCTCTGGATACTAACAGAGAGAGAGGAGGCACTCTGCTCTGGATACTAACAGAGAGAGAGGAGGCACTCCGCTCTGGATACTAACAGAGAGGAGGCACTCCGCTCTGGATACTAACAGAGAGAGAGGAGGCACTCCGCTCTGGATACTAACAGAGAGAGAGGAGGCAATCCGCTCTGGATACTAACAGAGAGAGAGGAGGCACTCCGCTCTGGATACTAACAGAGAGAGAGAGGAGGCACTCCACTCTGGATACTAACAGAGAGAGAGGAGGCACTCTGCTCTGGATACTAACAGAGAGAGAGGAGGCACTCCGCTATGGATACTAACAGAGAGAGAGGAGGCACTCCGCTCTGGATACTAACAGAGAGAGAGGAGGCACTCCGCTCTGGATACTAACAGAGAGAGAGGAGCCACTCCACTCTGGATACTAACAGAGAGAGAAGAGGCACTCCACTCTTGATACTAACAGAGAGAGAGGAGGCACTCCGCTCTGGATACTAACAGAGAGAGAGGAGGCACTCCCCTCTGGATACTAACAGAGAGAGAGGAGGCACTCCGCTCTGGATACTAACAGAGAGAGAGGAGGCACTCCGCTCTGGATACTAACAGAGAGAGAGGAGGCACTCCGCTCTGGATACTAACAGAGAGAGAGGAGGCACTCCGCTCTGGATACTAACAGAGAGAGAGGAGCCACTCTGCTCTGGATACTAACAGAGAGAGAGGAGGCACTCCGCTCTGGATACTAACAGAGAGAGAGGAGGCACTCCGCTCTGGATACTAACAGAGAGAGAGGAGGCACTCCGCTCTGGATACTAACAGAGAGAGAGGAGGCACTCCGCTCTGGATACTAACAGAGAGAGAGGTGGCACTCCGCTCTGGATACTAACAGAGAGAGAGGAGGCACTCCGCTCTGGACACTAACAGAGAGAGAGGAGGCACTCCGCTCTGGATACTAACAGAGATAGAGTGGAGGCACTCCGCTCTGGATAATAACAGAGAGAGAGAAGGCACTCCGCTCTGGATACTAACAGAGAGAGAGGAGGCGCTCTGCTCTGGATACTAACAGAGAGAGAGGAGGCACTCCGCTCTGGATACTAACAGAGAGAGAGGAGGCACTCCGCTCTGGATACTAACAGAGAGAGAGGAGGCACTCCGCTCTGGATACTAACAGAGAGAGAGGAGGCACTCCGCTCTGGATACTAACAGAGAGAGAGGAGGCACTCCGCTCTGGATACTAACAGAGAGAGAGGAGGCACTCCGCTCTGGATACTAACAGAGAGAGGAGGCACTCCGCTCTGGATACTAACAGAGTGAGAGGAGGCACTCCGCTCTGGATACTAACAGAGAGAGAGAGGCGGCACTCTGCTCTGGATACTAACAGAGAGAGAGGAGGCACTCCGCTCTGGATACTAACAGAGAGAGAGGAGGCACTCCGCTCTGGATACTAACAGAGAGAGGAGGTACTCCGCTCTGGATACTAACAGAGAGAGAGGAGGCACTCCACTCTGGATACGAACAGAGAGAGAGGAGGCACTCTGCTCTGGATACTAACAGAGAGAGAGGAGGCACTCTGCTCTGGATACTAACAGAGAGAGAGGAGGTACTCCGCTCTGGATACTAACAGAGAGAGAGGAGGCACTCCGCTCTGGATACTAACAGAGAGAGAGAGGAGGCACTCCGCTCTGGATACTAACAGAAAGAGAGGAGGCACTCTGCTCTGGATACTAACAGAGAGAGAGGAGGCACTCCACTCTGGATACTAACAGAGAGAGAGGAGGCACTCCGCTCTGGATACTAACAGAGAGAGAGGAGGCACTCCGCTCTGGATACTAACAGAGAGAGAGGAGGCACTCCGCTCTGGATACTAACAGAGAGAGAGGAGGCACTCCGCTCTGGATACTAACAGAGAGAGAGAGACGAGGCACTCCGCTCTGGATACTAACAGAGAGAGAGGAGGCACTCCACTCTGGATACTAACAGAGAGAGAGACAGAGGAGGCACTCCGCTCTGGATACTAACAGAGAGAGAGGAGGCACTCCGCTCTGGATACTAACAGAGAGAGAGGAGGCACTCCGCTCTGGATACTAACAGAGAGAGAGAGGAGGCACTCCGCTCTGGATACTAACAGAGAGAGGAGGCACTCCGCTCTTGATACTAACACAGAGAGAGGAGGCACTCCGCTCTGGATACTAACAGAGAGAGAGGAGGCACTCCGCTCTGGATACTAACAGAGAGAGAGGAGGCACTCCGCTCTGGATACTAACAGAGAGAGAGGAGGCACTCCGCTATGGATATTAACAGAGAGAGAGAGAGGAGGAACTCCGCTCTGGATACTAACAGAGAGAGAGGAGGCACTCCGCTCTGGATACTAACAGAGAGAGAGGAGGCACTCCGCTCTGGATACTAACAGAGAGAGAGGAGGCACTCCGCTCTGGATACTAACAGAGAGATAGGAGGCACTCCGCTCTGGATACTAACAGAGAGAGAGAGGAGGCACTCCGCTCTGGATACTAACAGAGAGAGGAGGCACTCCGCTCTGGATACTAAGACAGAGAGAGGAGGCACTCCGCTCTGGATACTAACAGAGAGAGAGAGGAGGCACTCCGCTCTGGATACTAACAGAGAGAGAGGAGGCACTCCGCTCTGGATACTAACAGAGAGAGAGGAGGCACTCCGCTATGGATACTAACAGAGAGAGAGGAGGCACTCTGCTCTGGATACTAACAGAGAGAGAGGAGGCACTCCGCTCTGGATACTAACAGAGAGAGAGGAGGCACTCCGCTCTGGATACTAACAGAGAGAGAGACGAGGCACTCCGCTCTGGATACTAACAGAGAGAGAGGAGGCACTCCGCTCTGGATACTAACAGAGAGAGAGGAGGCACTCCGCTCTGGATACTAACAGAGAGAGAGAGAGGAGGCAATCCTCTCTGGATACTAACAGAGAGAGAGGAGGCACTCCGCTCTGGATACTAACAGAGAGAGAGGAGGCACTCTGCTCTGGATACTAACAGAGAGAGAGGAGGCACTCCGCTCTGGATACTAACAGAGAGAGAGAGGAGGCACTCCGCTCTTGATACTAACAGAGAGAGAGGAGGCACTCCGCTCTGGATACTAACAGAGAGAGAGGAGGCACTCCACTCTGGATACTAACAGAGAGAGAGGAGGCACTCCGCTCTGGATACTAACAGAGAGAGAGGAGGCACTCCACTCTGGATACTAACAGAGAGAGAGGAGGCACTCCGCTCTGGATACTAACAGAGAGAGAGGAGGCACTCCACTCTGGACACTAACAGAGAGAGAGGAGGCACTCCGCTCTGAATACTAACAGAGAGGGAGGAGGCACTCCACTCTGGATACTAACAGAGAGAGAGGAGGGACTCCGCTCTGGATACTAACAGAGAGAGAGGAGGCACTCCGCTCTGAATACTATCAGAGAGAGAGGAGGCACTCCGCTCTGAATACTAACAGAGAGAGAGGAGGCACTCCGCTCTGGATACTAACAGAGAGAGAGGAGGCACTCCGCTCTGAATACTAACAGAGGGAGAGGAGGCACTCCGCTCTGGATACTAACAGAGAGAGAGGAGGCACTCCGCTCTGGATACTAACAGAGAGAGAGAGGAGGCACCCCACTCTGGATACTAACAGAGAGAGAGGAGGCACTCTGCTCTGGATACTAACAGAGAGAGAGGAGGCACTCCGCTCTGGATACTAACAGAGAGGAGGCACTCCGCTCTGGATACTAACAGAGAGAGAGGAGGCACTCCGCTCTGGATACTAACAGAGTGAGAGGAGGCAATCCGCTCTGGATA
The DNA here is from genome assembly GCA_946902985.2 of Meconema thalassinum. NCBI lineage: Eukaryota > Metazoa > Arthropoda > Insecta > Orthoptera > Tettigoniidae > Meconema > Meconema thalassinum. The sequence goes on along the minus strand of OX336399.1, from coordinate 210,701,641 downwards.
CTAACAGAGAGAGAGGAGGCACTCCGCTCTGGATACTAACAGAGAGAGAGAGGAGGCACTCCACTCTGGATACTAACAGAGAGAGAGGAGGCACTCTGCTCTGGATACTAACAGAGAGAGAGGAGGCACTCCGCTCTGGATACTAACAGAGAGAGAGGAGGCACTCCGCTCTGGATACTAACAGAGAGAGAGGAGGCACTCCGCTCTGGATACTAACAGAGAGAGAGGAGCCACTCCACTCTGGATACTAACAGAGAGAGAAGAGGCACTCCACTCTTGATACTAACAGAGAGAGAGGAGGCACTCCGCTCTGGATACTAACAGAGAGAGAGGAGGCACTCCCCTCTGGATACTAACAGAGAGAGAGGAGGCACTCCGCTCTGGATACTAACAGAGAGAGAGGAGGCACTCCGCTCTGGATACTAACAGAGAGAGAGGAGGCACTCCGCTCTGGATACTAACAGAGAGAGAGGAGGCACTCCGCTCTGGATACTAACAGAGAGAGAGGAGCCACTCTGCTCTGGATACTAACAGAGAGAGAGGAGGCACTCCGCTCTGGATACTAACAGAGAGAGAGGAGGCACTCCGCTCTGGATACTAACAGAGAGAGAGGAGGCACTCCGCTCTGGATACTAACAGAGAGAGAGGAGGCACTCCGCTCTGGATACTAACAGAGAGAGAGGTGGCACTCCGCTCTGGATACTAACAGAGAGAGAGGAGGCACTCCGCTCTGGACACTAACAGAGAGAGAGGAGGCACTCCGCTCTGGATACTAACAGAGATAGAGTGGAGGCACTCCGCTCTGGATAATAACAGAGAGAGAGAAGGCACTCCGCTCTGGATACTAACAGAGAGAGAGGAGGCGCTCTGCTCTGGATACTAACAGAGAGAGAGGAGGCACTCCGCTCTGGATACTAACAGAGAGAGAGGAGGCACTCCGCTCTGGATACTAACAGAGAGAGAGGAGGCACTCCGCTCTGGATACTAACAGAGAGAGAGGAGGCACTCCGCTCTGGATACTAACAGAGAGAGAGGAGGCACTCCGCTCTGGATACTAACAGAGAGAGAGGAGGCACTCCGCTCTGGATACTAACAGAGAGAGGAGGTACTCCGCTCTGGATACTAACAGAGAGAGAGGAGGCACTCCACTCTGGATACGAACAGAGAGAGAGGAGGCACTCTGCTCTGGATACTAACAGAGAGAGAGGAGGCACTCTGCTCTGGATACTAACAGAGAGAGAGGAGGTACTCCGCTCTGGATACTAACAGAGAGAGAGGAGGCACTCCGCTCTGGATACTAACAGAGAGAGAGAGGAGGCACTCCGCTCTGGATACTAACAGAAAGAGAGGAGGCACTCTGCTCTGGATACTAACAGAGAGAGAGGAGGCACTCCACTCTGGATACTAACAGAGAGAGAGGAGGCACTCCGCTCTGGATACTAACAGAGAGAGAGGAGGCGCTCCGCTCTGGATACTAACAGAGAGAGAGGAGACAATCCGCTCTGGATACTAACAGAGAGAGTGGAGGCACTCCGCTCTGGATACTAACAGAGAGAGAGGAGGCACTCCGCTCTGGATACTAACAGAGAGAGAGGAGGCACTCCGCTCTGGATGCTAACAGAGAGAGAGAGGAGGCACTCCGCTCTGGATAATAACAGAGAGAGAGGAGGCACTCTGCTCTGGATACTAACAGAGAGAGAGGAGGCACTCCGCTCTGGATACTAACAGAGAGAGAGGAGGCACTCCGCTCTGGATACTAACAGAGAGAGAGGAGGCAATCCGCTCTGGATACTAACAGAGAGAGAGGAGGCACTCCGCTCTGGATACTAACAGAGAGAGAGGAGGCACTCCGCTCTGGATACTAACAGAGAGAGAGGAGGCACTCAGCTCTGGATACTAACAGAGAGAGAGGAGGCACTCCGCTTTAGATACTAACAGAGAGAGAGGAGGCACTCCGCTCTGGATACTAACAGAGAGAGAGAGGAGGCACTCCGCTCTGGATACTTACAAAGAGAGAGGAGGCACTCTGCTCTGGATACTAACAGAGAGAGAGGAGGCACTCCGCTCTGGATACTAACAGAGAGAGAGGAGGCACTCCGCTTAGGATACTAACAGAGAGAGAGGAGGCACTCCGCTCTGGATCCTCACAGAGAGAGAGGAGGCACTCCGCTCTGGATACTAACAGAGAGAGAGGAGGCACTCCGCTCTGGATACTAACAGAGAGAGAGGAGGCACTCCGCTCTGGATACTAACAGAGAGAGAGGAGGCACTCCGCTCTGGATACTAACACTGAGAGAGGAGGCACTTCGCTCTGGATACTAACACAGAGAGAGAGGAGGCACTCTGCTCTGGATACTAACAGAGAGAGAGGAGGCACTCCCCTCTGGATACTATCAGAGAGAGAGGAGGCACTCCGCTCTGGATACTAACAGAGAGAGGAGACACTCCGCTCTGGATACTAACAGAGAGAGAGGAGGCACTCCGCTCTGGATACTAACAGGGAGAGAGGAGGCTCTCCGCTCTGGATACTAACAGAGAGAGAGGAGGCACTCCGCTCTGGATACTAACAGGGAGAGAGGAGGCACTCCGCTCTGGATACTAACAGAGAGAGAGGAGGCATTCTGCTCTGGATACTAACAGAGAGAGAGGAGGCACTCCGCTCTGGATACTAACAGAGAGAGAGGAGGCACTCCGCTCTGGATACTAACAGAGAGAGAGGAGGCACTCCGCTCTGGATACTAACAGAGAGAGAGGAGGCACTCCGCTCTGGATACTAACAGAGAGAGAGGTGGCACTCCGCTCTGGATACTAACAGAGAGAGAGGAGGCACTCCGCTCTGGACACTAACAGAGAGAGAGGAGGCACTCCGCTCTGGATACTAACAGAGAGAGAGAGGAGGCACTCCGCTCTGGATAATAACAGAGAGAGAGAAGGCACTCCGCTCTGGATACTAACAGAGAGAGAGGAGGCACTCTGCTCTGGATACTAACAGAGAGAGAGGAGGCACTCCGCTCTGGATACTAACAGAGAGAGAGGAGGAACTCCGCTCTGGATACTAACAGAGAGAGAGGAGGCACTCCGCTCTGGATACTAACAGAGAGAGAGGAGGCACTCCGCTCTGGATACTAACAGAGAGAGAGGAGGCACTCCACTCTGGATACTAACAGAGAGAGGAGGCACTCCGCTCTGGATACTAACAGAGTGAGAGGAGGCACTCCGCTCTGGATACTAACAGAGAGAGAGGCGGCACTCTGCTCTGGATACTAACAGAGAGAGAGGAGGCACTCCGCTCTGGATACTAACAGAGAGAGAGGAGGCACTCCGCTCTGGATACTAACAGAGAGAGGAGGTACTCCGCTCTGGATACTAACAGAGAGAGAGGAGGCACTCCACTCTGGATACGAACAGAGAGAGAGGAGGCACTCTGCTCTGGATACTAACAGAGAGAGAGGAGGCACTCTGCTCTGGATACTAACAGAGAGAGAGGAGGTACTCCGCTCTGGATACTAACAGAGAGAGAGGAGGCACTCCGCTCTGGATACTAACAGGGAGAGAGAGGAGGCACTCCGCTCTGGATACTAACAGAAAGAGAGGAGGCACTCTGCTCTGGATACTAACAGAGAGAGAGGAGGCACTCCACTCTGGATACTAACAGAGAGAGAGGAGGCACTCCGCTCTGGATACTAACAGAGAGAGAGGAGGCGCTCCGCTCTGGATACTAACAGAGAGAGAGGAGACACTCCGCTCTGGATACTAACAGAGAGAGTGGAGGCACTCCGCTCTGGATACTAACAGAGAGAGAGGAGGCACTCCGCTCTGGATACTAACAGAGAGAGAGGAGGCACTCCGCTCTGGATGCTAACAGAGAGAGAGAGGAGGCACTCCGCTCTGGATACTAACAGAGGGAGAGGAGGCACTCCGCTCTGGATACTAACAGAGAGAGGAGGTACTCCGCTCTGGATACTAACAGAGAGAGAGGAGGCACTCCACTCTGGATACGAACAGAGAGAGAGGAGGCACTCTGCTCTGGATACTAACAGAGAGAGAGGAGGCACTCTGCTCTGGATACTAACAGAGAGAGAGGAGGTACTCCGCTCTGGATACTAACAGAGAGAGAGGAGGCACTCCGCTCTGGATACTAACAGAGAGAGAGAGGAGGCACTCCGCTCTGGATACTAACAGAAAGAGAGGAGGCACTCTGCTCTGGATACTAACAGAGAGAGAGGAGGCACTCCACTCTGGATACTAACAGAGAGAGAGGAGGCACTCCGCTCTGGATACTAACAGAGAGAGAGGAGGCACTCCGCTCTGGATACTAACAGAGAGAGAGGAGGCAATCCGCTCTGGATACTAACAGAGAGAGAGGAGGCACTCCGCTCTGGATACTAACAGAGAGAGAGAGGAGGCACTCCACTCTGGATACTAACAGAGAGAGAGGAGGCACTCTGCTCTGGATACTAACAGAGAGAGAGGAGGCACTCCGCTCTGGATACTAACAGAGAGAGAGGAGGCACTCCGCTCTGGATACTAACAGAGAGAGAGGAGGCACTCCGCTCTGGATACTAACAGAGAGAGAGGAGCCACTCCACTCTGGATACTAACAGAGAGAGAAGAGGCACTCCACTCTTGATACTAACAGAGAGAGAGGAGGCACTCCGCTCTGGATACTAACAGAGAGAGAGGAGGCACTCCCCTCTGGATACTAACAGAGAGAGAGGAGGCACTCCGCTCTGGATACTAACAGAGAGAGAGGAGGCACTCCGCTCTGGATACTAACAGAGAGAGAGGAGGCACTCCGCTCTGGATACTAACAGAGAGAGAGGAGGCACTCCGCTCTGGATACTAACAGAGAGAGAGGAGCCACTCTGCTCTGGATACTAACAGAGAGAGAGGAGGCACTCCGCTCTGGATACTAACAGAGAGAGAGGAGGCACTCCGCTCTGGATACTAACAGAGAGAGAGGAGGCACTCCGCTCTGGATACTAACAGAGAGAGAGGAGGCACTCCGCTCTGGATACTAACAGAGAGAGAGGTGGCACTCCGCTCTGGATACTAACAGAGAGAGAGGAGGCACTCCGCTCTGGACACTAACAGAGAGAGAGGAGGCACTCCGCTCTGGATACTAACAGAGATAGAGTGGAGGCACTCCGCTCTGGATAATAACAGAGAGAGAGAAGGCACTCCGCTCTGGATACTAACAGAGAGAGAGGAGGCGCTCTGCTCTGGATACTAACAGAGAGAGAGGAGGCACTCCGCTCTGGATACTAACAGAGAGAGAGGAGGCACTCCGCTCTGGATACTAACAGAGAGAGAGGAGGCACTCCGCTCTGGATACTAACAGAGAGAGAGGAGGCACTCCGCTCTGGATACTAACAGAGAGAGAGGAGGCACTCCGCTCTGGATACTAACAGAGAGAGAGGAGGCACTCCGCTCTGGATACTAACAGAGAGAGGAGGTACTCGGCTCTGGATACTAACAGAGAGAGAGGAGGCACTCCACTCTGGATACGAACAGAGAGAGAGGAGGCACTCCGCTCTGGATACTAACAGAGAGAGAGGAGGCACTCTGCTCTGGATACTAACAGAGAGAGAGGAGGTACTCCGCTCTGGATACTAACAGAGAGAGAGGAGGCACTCCGCTCTGGATACTAACAGAGAGAGAGAGGAGGCACTCCGCTCTGGATACTAACAGAAAGAGAGGAGGCACTCTGCTCTGGATACTAACAGAGAGAGAGGAGGCACTCCACTCTGGATACTAACAGAGAGAGAGGAGGCACTCCGCTCTGGATACTAACAGAGAGAGAGGAGGCGCTCCGCTCTGGATACTAACAGAGAGAGAGGAGACAATCCGCTCTGGATACTAACAGAGAGAGTGGAGGCACTCCGCTCTGGATACTAACAGAGAGAGAGGAGGCACTCCGCTCTGGATACTAACAGAGAGAGAGGAGGCACTCCGCTCTGGATGCTAACAGAGAGAGAGAGGAGGCACTCCGCTCTGGATAATAACAGAGAGAGAGGAGGCACTCTGCTCTGGATACTAACAGAGAGAGAGGAGGCACTCCGCTCTGGATACTAACAGAGAGAGAGGAGGCACTCCGCTCTGGATACTAACAGAGAGAGAGGAGGCAATCCGCTCTGGATACTAACAGAGAGAGAGGAGGCACTCCGCTCTGGATACTAACAGAGAGAGAGGAGGCACTCCGCTCTGGATACTAACAGCGAGAGAGGAGGCACTCAGCTCTGGATACTAACAGAGAGAGAGGAGGCACTCCGCTTTAGATACTAACAGAGAGAGAGGAGGCACTCCGCTCTGGATACTAACAGAGAGAGAGAGGAGGCACTCCGCTCTGGATACTTACAAAGAGAGAGGAGGCACTCTGCTCTGGATACTAACAGAGAGAGAGGAGGCACTCCGCTCTGGATACTAACAGAGAGAGAGGAGGCACTCCGCTTAGGATACTAACAGAGAGAGAGGAGGCACTCCGCTCTGGATCCTCACAGAGAGAGAGGAGGCACTCCGCTCTGGATACTAACAGAGAGAGAGGAGGCACTCCGCTCTGGATACTAACAGAGAGAGAGGAGGCACTCCGCTCTGGATACTAACAGAGAGAGAGGAGGCACTCCGCTCTGGATACTAACACTGAGAGAGGAGGCACTTCGCTCTGGATACTAACACAGAGAGAGAGGAGGCACTCTGCTCTGGATACTAACAGAGAGAGAGGAGGCACTCCCCTCTGGATACTATCAGAGAGAGAGGAGGCACTCCGCTCTGGATACTAACAGAGAGAGGAGACACTCCGCTCTGGATACTAACAGAGAGAGAGGAGGCACTCCGCTCTGGATACTAACAGGGAGAGAGGAGGCTCTCCGCTCTGGATACTAACAGAGAGAGAGGAGGCACTCCGCTCTGGATACTAACAGGGAGAGAGGAGGCACTCCGCTCTGGATACTAACAGAGAGAGAGGAGGCATTCTGCTCTGGATACTAACAGAGAGAGAGGAGGCACTCCGCTCTGGATACTAACAGAGAGAGAGGAGGCACTCCGCTCTGGATACTAACAGAGAGAGAGGAGGCACTCCGCTCTGGATACTAACAGAGAGAGAGGAGGCACTCCGCTCTGGATACTAACAGAGAGAGAGGTGGCACTCCGCTCTGGATACTAACAGAGAGAGAGGAGGCACTCCGCTCTGGACACTAACAGAGAGGGAGGAGGCACTCCGCTCTGGATACTAACAGAGAGAGAGAGGAGGCACTCCGCTCTGGATAATAACAGAGAGAGAGAAGGCACTCCGCTCTGGATACTAACAGAGAGAGAGGAGGCACTCTGCTCTGGATACTAACAGAGAGAGAGGAGGCACTCCGCTCTGGATACTAACAGAGAGAGAGGAGGAACTCCGCTCTGGATACTAACAGAGAGAGAGGAGGCACTCCGCTCTGGATACTAACAGAGAGAGAGGAGGCACTCCGCTCTGGATACTAACAGAGAGAGAGGAGGCACTCCACTCTGGATACTAACAGAGAGAGGAGGCACTCCGCTCTGGATACTAACAGAGTGAGAGGAGGCACTCCGCTCTGGATACTAACAGAGAGAGAGGCGGCACTCTGCTCTGGATACTAACAGAGAGAGAGGAGGCACTCCGCTCTGGATACTAACAGAGAGAGAGGAGGCACTCCGCTCTGGATACTAACAGAGAGAGGAGGTACTCCGCTCTGGATACTAACAGAGAGAGAGGAGGCACTCCACTCTGGATACGAACAGAGAGAGAGGAGGCACTCTGCTCTGGATACTAACAGAGAGAGAGGAGGCACTCTGCTCTGGATACTAACAGAGAGAGAGGAGGTACTCCGCTCTGGATACTAACAGAGAGAGAGGAGGCACTCCGCTCTGGATACTAACAGGGAGAGAGAGGAGGCACTCCGCTCTGGATACTAACAGAAAGAGAGGAGGCACTCTGCTCTGGATACTAACAGAGAGAGAGGAGGCACTCCACTCTGGATACTAACAGAGAGAGAGAAGGCACTCCGCTCTGGATACTAACAGAGAGAGAGGAGGCGCTCCGCTCTGGATACTAACAGAGAGAGAGGAGACACTCCGCTCTGGATACTAACAGAGAGAGTGGAGGCACTCCGCTCTGGATACTAACAGAGAGAGAGGAGGCACTCCGCTCTGGATACTAACAGAGAGAGAGGAGGCACTCCGCTCTGGATGCTAACAGAGAGAGAGAGGAGGCACTCCGCTCTGGATACTAACAGAGGGAGAGGAGGCACTCCGCTCTGGATACTAACAGAGAGAGGAGGTACTCCGCTCTGGATACTAACAGAGAGAGAGGAGGCACTCCACTCTGGATACGAACAGAGAGAGAGGAGGCACTCTGCTCTGGATACTAACAGAGAGAGAGGAGGCACTCTGCTCTGGATACTAACAGAGAGAGAGGAGGTACTCCGCTCTGGATACTAACAGAGAGAGAGGAGGCACTCCGCTCTGGATACTAACAGAGAGAGAGAGGAGGCACTCCGCTCTGGATACTAACAGAAAGAGAGGAGGCACTCTGCTCTGGATACTAACAGAGAGAGAGGAGGCACTCCACTCTGGATACTAACAGAGAGAGAGGAGGCACTCCGCTCTGGATACTAACAGAGAGAGAGGAGGCACTCCGCTCTGGATACTAACAGAGAGAGAGGAGGCACTCCGCTCTGGATACTAACAGAGAGAGAGGAGGCACTCCGCTCTGGATACTAACAGAGAGAGAGAGACGAGGCACTCCGCTCTGGATACTAACAGAGAGAGAGGAGGCACTCCACTCTGGATACTAACAGAGAGAGAGAGAGAGGAGGCACTCCGCTCTGGATACTAACAGAGAGAGAGGAGGCACTCCGCTCTGGATACTAACAGAGAGAGAGGAGGCACTCCGCTCTGGATACTAACAGAGAGAGAGAGGAGGCACTCCGCTCTGGATACTAACAGAGAGAGGAGGCACTCCGCTCTTGATACTAACACAGAGAGAGGAGGCACTCCGCTCTGGATACTAACAGAGAGAGAGGAGGCACTCCGCTCTGGATACTAACAGAGAGAGAGGAGGCACTCCGCTCTGGATACTAACAGAGAGAGAGGAGGCACTCCGCTATGGATATTAACAGAGAGAGAGAGAGGAGGAACTCCGCTCTGGATACTAACAGAGAGAGAGGAGGCACTCCGCTCTGGATACTAACAGAGAGAGAGGAGGCACTCCGCTCTGGATACTAACAGAGAGAGAGGAGGCACTCCGCTCTGGATACTAACAGAGAGATAGGAGGCACTCCGCTCTGGATACTAACAGAGAGAGAGAGGAGGCACTCCGCTCTGGATACTAACAGAGAGAGGAGGCACTCCGCTCTGGATACTAACACAGAGAGAGGAGGCACTCCGCTCTGGATACTAACAGAGAGAGAGAGGAGGCACTCCGCTCTGGATACTAACAGAGAGAGAGGAGGCACTCCGCTCTGGATACTAACAGAGAGAGAGGAGGCACTCCGCTCTGGATACTAACAGAGAGAGAGGAGGCACTCTGCTCTGGATACTAACAGAGAGAGAGGAGGCACTCCGCTCTGGATACTAACAGAGAGAGAGGAGGCACTCCGCTCTGGATACTAACAGAGAGAGAGACGAGGAACTCCGCTCTGGATACTAACAGAGAGAGAGGAGGCACTCCGCTCTGGATACTAACAGAGAGAGAGGAGGCACTCCGCTCTGGATACTAACAGAGAGAGAGAGAGGAGGCAATCCTCTCTGGATACTAACAGAGAGAGAGGAGGCACTCCGCTGTGGATACTAACAGAGAGAGAGGAGGCACTCTGCTCTGGATACTAACAGAGAGAGAGGAGGCACTCCGCTATGGATACTAACAGAGAGAGAGAGGAGGCACTCCGCTCTTGATACTAACAGAGAGAGAGGAGGCACTCCGCTCTGGATACTAACAGAGAGAGAGGAGGCACTCCACTCTGGATACTAACAGAGAGAGAGGAGGCACTCCGCTCTGGATACTAACAGAGAGAGAGGAGGCACTCCACTCTGGATACTAACAGAGAGAGAGAGGAGGCACTCCGCTCTGGATACTAACAGAGAGAGGAGGCACTCCGCTCTTGATACTAACACAGAGAGAGGAGGCACTCCGCTCTGGATACTAACAGAGAGAGAGGAGGCACTCCGCTCTGGATACTAACAGAGAGAGAGGAGGCACTCCGCTCTGGATACTAACAGAGAGAGAGGAGGCACTCCGCTATGGATATTAACAGAGAGAGAGAGAGGAGGAACTCCGCTCTGGATACTAACAGAGAGAGAGGAGGCACTCCGCTCTGGATACTAACAGAGAGAGAGGAGGCACTCCGCTCTGGATACTAACAGAGAGAGAGGAGGCACTCCGCTCTGGATACTAACAGAGAGATAGGAGGCACTCCGCTCTGGATACTAACAGAGAGAGAGAGGAGGCACTCCGCTCTGGATACTAACAGAGAGAGGAGGCACTCCGCTCTGGATACTAACACAGAGAGAGGAGGCACTCCGCTCTGGATACTAACAGAGAGAGAGAGGAGGCACTCCGCTCTGGATACTAACAGAGAGAGAGGAGGCACTCCGCTCTGGATACTAACAGAGAGAGAGGAGGCACTCCGCTCTGGATACTAACAGAGAGAGAGGAGGCACTCTGCTCTGGATACTAACAGAGAGAGAGGAGGCACTCCGCTCTGGATACTAACAGAGAGAGAGAGGAGGCACTCCGCTCTGGATACTAACAGAGAGAGAGACGAGGAACTCCGCTCTGGATACTAACAGAGAGAGAGGAGGCACTCCGCTCTGGATACTAACAGAGAGAGAGGAGGCACTCCGCTCTGGATACTAACAGAGAGAGAGAGAGGAGGCAATCCTCTCTGGATACTAACAGAGAGAGAGGAGGCACTCCGCTGTGGATACTAACAGAGAGAGAGGAGGCACTCTGCTCTGGATACTAACAGAGAGAGAGGAGGCACTCCGCTCTGGATACTAACAGAGAGAGAGAGGAGGCACTCCGCTCTTGATACTAAGAGAGAGAGAGGAGGCACTCCGCTCTGGATACTAACAGAGAGAGAGGAGGCACTCCACTCTGGATACTAACAGAGAGAGAGGAGGCACTCCGCTCTGGATACTAACAGAGAGAGAGGAGGCACTCCACTCTGGATACTAACAGAGAGAGAGGAGGCACTCCGCTCTGGATACTAACAGAGAGAGAGGAGGCACTCCACTCTGGACACTAACAGAGAGAGAGGAGGCACTCCGCTCTGAATACTAACAGAGAGGGAGGAGGCACTCCACTCTGGATACTAACAGAGAGAGAGGAGGGACTCCGCTCTGGATACTAACAGAGAGAGAGGAGGCACTCCGCTCTGAATACTAACAGAGAGAGAGGAGGCACTCCGCTCTGAATACTAACAGAGAGAGAGGAGGCACTCCGCTCTGGATACTAACAGAGAGAGAGGAGGCACTCCGCTCTGGATACTAACACTGAGAGAGGAGGCACTTCGCTCTGGATACTAACACAGAGAGAGAGGAGGCACTCTGCTCTGGATACTAACAGAGAGAGAGGAGGCACTCCCCTCTGGATACTATCAGAGAGAGAGGAGGCACTCCGCTCTGGATACTAACAGAGAGAGGAGACACTCCGCTCTGGATACTAACAGAGAGAGAGGAGGCACTCCGCTCTGGATACTAACAGGGAGAGAGGAGGCTCTCCGCTCTGGATACTAACAGAGAGAGAGGAGGCACTCCGCTCTGGATACTAACAGGGAGAGAGGAGGCACTCCGCTCTGGATACTAACAGAGAGAGAGGAGGCATTCTGCTCTGGATACTAACAGAGAGAGAGGAGGCACTCCGCTCTGGATACTAACAGAGAGAGAGGAGGCACTCCGCTCTGGATACTAACAGAGAGAGAGGAGGCACTCCGCTCTGGATACTAACAGAGAGAGAGGAGGCACTCCGCTCTGGATACTAACAGAGAGAGAGGTGGCACTCCGCTCTGGATACTAACAGAGAGAGAGGAGGCACTCCGCTCTGGACACTAACAGAGAGAGAGGAGGCACTCCGCTCTGGATACTAACAGAGAGAGAGAGGAGGCACTCCGCTCTGGATAATAACAGAGAGAGAGAAGGCACTCCGCTCTGGATACTAACAGAGAGAGAGGAGGCACTCTGCTCTGGATACTAACAGAGAGAGAGGAGGCACTCCGCTCTGGATACTAACAGAGAGAGAGGAGGAACTCCGCTCTGGATACTAACAGAGAGAGAGGAGGCACTCCGCTCTGGATACTAACAGAGAGAGAGGAGGCACTCCGCTCTGGATACTAACAGAGAGAGAGGAGGCACTCCACTCTGGATACTAACAGAGAGAGGAGGCACTCCGCTCTGGATACTAACAGAGTGAGAGGAGGCACTCCGCTCTGGATACTAACAGAGAGAGAGGCGGCACTCTGCTCTGGATACTAACAGAGAGAGAGGAGGCACTCCGCTCTGGATACTAACAGAGAGAGAGGAGGCACTCCGCTCTGGATACTAACAGAGAGAGGAGGTACTCCGCTCTGGATACTAACAGAGAGAGAGGAGGCACTCCACTCTGGATACGAACAGAGAGAGAGGAGGCACTCTGCTCTGGATACTAACAGAGAGAGAGGAGGCACTCTGCTCTGGATACTAACAGAGAGAGAGGAGGTACTCCGCTCTGGATACTAACAGAGAGAGAGGAGGCACTCCGCTCTGGATACTAACAGGGAGAGAGAGGAGGCACTCCGCTCTGGATACTAACAGAAAGAGAGGAGGCACTCTGCTCTGGATACTAACAGAGAGAGAGGAGGCACTCCACTCTGGATACTAACAGAGAGAGAGGAGGCACTCCGCTCTGGATACTAACAGAGAGAGAGGAGGCGCTCCGCTCTGGATACTAACAGAGAGAGAGGAGACACTCCGCTCTGGATACTAACAGAGAGAGTGGAGGCACTCCGCTCTGGATACTAACAGAGAGAGAGGAGGCACTCCGCTCTGGATACTAACAGAGAGAGAGGAGGCACTCCGCTCTGGATGCTAACAGAGAGAGAGAGGAGGCACTCCGCTCTGGATACTAACAGAGGGAGAGGAGGCACTCCGCTCTGGATACTAACAGAGAGAGGAGGTACTCCGCTCTGGATACTAACAGAGAGAGAGGAGGCACTCCACTCTGGATACGAACAGAGAGAGAGGAGGCACTCTGCTCTGGATACTAACAGAGAGAGAGGAGGCACTCTGCTCTGGATACTAACAGAGAGAGAGGAGGTACTCCGCTCTGGATACTAACAGAGAGAGAGGAGGCACTCCGCTCTGGATACTAACAGAGAGAGAGAGGAGGCACTCCGCTCTGGATACTAACAGAAAGAGAGGAGGCACTCTGCTCTGGATACTAACAGAGAGAGAGGAGGCACTCCACTCTGGATACTAACAGAGAGAGAGGAGGCACTCCGCTCTGGATACTAACAGAGAGAGAGGAGGCACTCCGCTCTGGATACTAACAGAGAGAGAGGAGGCAATCCGCTCTGGATACTAACAGAGAGAGAGGAGGCACTCCGCTCTGGATACTAACAGAGAGAGAGAGGAGGCACTCCACTCTGGATACTAACAGAGAGAGAGGAGGCACTCTGCTCTGGATACTAACAGAGAGAGAGGAGGCACTCCGCTCTGGATACTAACAGAGAGAGAGGAGGCACTCCGCTCTGGATACTAACAGAGAGAGAGGAGGCACTCCGCTCTGGATACTAACAGAGAGAGAGGAGCCACTCCACTCTGGATACTAACAGAGAGAGAAGAGGCACTCCACTCTTGATACTAACAGAGAGAGAGGAGGCACTCCGCTCTGGATACTAACAGAGAGAGAGGAGGCACTCCCCTCTGGATACTAACAGAGAGAGAGGAGGCACTCCGCTCTGGATACTAACAGAGAGAGAGGAGGCACTCCGCTCTGGATACTAACAGAGAGAGAGGAGGCACTCCGCTCTGGATACTAACAGAGAGAGAGGAGGCACTCCGCTCTGGATACTAACAGAGAGAGAGGAGCCACTCTGCTCTGGATACTAACAGAGAGAGAGGAGGCACTCCGCTCTGGATACTAACAGAGAGAGAGGAGGCACTCCGCTCTGGATACTAACAGAGAGAGAGGAGGCACTCCGCTCTGGATACTAACAGAGAGAGAGGAGGCACTCCGCTCTGGATACTAACAGAGAGAGAGGTGGCACTCCGCTCTGGATACTAACAGAGAGAGAGGAGGCACTCCGCTCTGGACACTAACAGAGAGAGAGGAGGCACTCCGCTCTGGATACTAACAGAGATAGAGTGGAGGCACTCCGCTCTGGATAATAACAGAGAGAGAGAAGGCACTCCGCTCTGGATACTAACAGAGAGAGAGGAGGCGCTCTGCTCTGGATACTAACAGAGAGAGAGGAGGCACTCCGCTCTGGATACTAACAGAGAGAGAGGAGGCACTCCGCTCTGGATACTAACAGAGAGAGAGGAGGCACTCCGCTCTGGATACTAACAGAGAGAGAGGAGGCACTCCGCTCTGGATACTAACAGAGAGAGAGGAGGCACTCCGCTCTGGATACTAACAGAGAGAGAGGAGGCACTCCGCTCTGGATACTAACAGAGAGAGGAGGTACTCCGCTCTGGATACTAACAGAGAGAGAGGAGGCACTCCACTCTGGATACGAACAGAGAGAGAGGAGGCACTCCGCTCTGGATACTAACAGAGAGAGAGGAGGCACTCTGCTCTGGATACTAACAGAGAGAGAGGAGGTACTCCGCTCTGGATACTAACAGAGAGAGAGGAGGCACTCCGCTCTGGATACTAACAGAGAGAGAGAGGAGGCACTCCGCTCTGGATACTAACAGAAAGAGAGGAGGCACTCTGCTCTGGATACTAACAGAGAGAGAGGAGGCACTCCACTCTGGATACTAACAGAGAGAGAGGAGGCACTCCGCTCTGGATACTAACAGAGAGAGAGGAGGCGCTCCGCTCTGGATACTAACAGAGAGAGAGGAGACAATCCGCTCTGGATACTAACAGAGAGAGTGGAGGCACTCCGCTCTGGATACTAACAGAGAGAGAGGAGGCACTCCGCTCTGGATACTAACAGAGAGAGAGGAGGCACTCCGCTCTGGATGCTAACAGAGAGAGAGAGGAGGCACTCCGCTCTGGATAATAACAGAGAGAGAGGAGGCACTCTGCTCTGGATACTAACAGAGAGAGAGGAGGCACTCCGCTCTGGATACTAACAGAGAGAGAGGAGGCACTCCGCTCTGGATACTAACAGAGAGAGAGGAGGCAATCCGCTCTGGATACTAACAGAGAGAGAGGAGGCACTCCGCTCTGGATACTAACAGAGAGAGAGGAGGCACTCCGCTCTGGATACTAACAGAGAGAGAGGAGGCACTCAGCTCTGGATACTAACAGAGAGAGAGGAGGCACTCCGCTTTAGATACTAACAGAGAGAGAGGAGGCACTCCGCTCTGGATACTAACAGAGAGAGAGAGGAGGCACTCCGCTCTGGATACTTACAAAGAGAGAGGAGGCACTCTGCTCTGGATACTAACAGAGAGAGAGGAGGCACTCCGCTCTGGATACTAACAGAGAGAGAGGAGGCACTCCGCTTAGGATACTAACAGAGAGAGAGGAGGCACTCCGCTCTGGATCCTCACAGAGAGAGAGGAGGCACTCCGCTCTGGATACTAACAGAGAGAGAGGAGGCACTCCGCTCTGGATACTAACAGAGAGAGAGGAGGCACTCCGCTCTGGATACTAACAGAGAGAGAGGAGGCACTCCGCTCTGGATACTAACACTGAGAGAGGAGGCACTTCGCTCTGGATACTAACACAGAGAGAGAGGAGGCACTCTGCTCTGGATACTAACAGAGAGAGAGGAGGCACTCCCCTCTGGATACTATCAGAGAGAGAGGAGGCACTCCGCTCTGGATACTAACAGAGAGAGGAGACACTCCGCTCTGGATACTAACAGAGAGAGAGGAGGCACTCCGCTCTGGATACTAACAGGGAGAGAGGAGGCTCTCCGCTCTGGATACTAACAGAGAGAGAGGAGGCACTCCGCTCTGGATACTAACAGGGAGAGAGGAGGCACTCCGCTCTGGATACTAACAGAGAGAGAGGAGGCATTCTGCTCTGGATACTAACAGAGAGAGAGGAGGCACTCCGCTCTGGATACTAACAGAGAGAGAGGAGGCACTCCGCTCTGGATACTAACAGAGAGAGAGGAGGCACTCCGCTCTGGATACTAACAGAGAGAGAGGAGGCACTCCGCTCTGGATACTAACAGAGAGAGAGGTGGCACTCCGCTCTGGATACTAACAGAGAGAGAGGAGGCACTCCGCTCTGGACACTAACAGAGAGAGAGGAGGCACTCCGCTCTGGATACTAACAGAGAGAGAGAGGAGGCACTCCGCTCTGGATAATAACAGAGAGAGAGAAGGCACTCCGCTCTGGATACTAACAGAGAGAGAGGAGGCACTCTGCTCTGGATACTAACAGAGAGAGAGGAGGCACTCCGCTCTGGATACTAACAGAGAGAGAGGAGGAACTCCGCTCTGGATACTAACAGAGAGAGAGGAGGCACTCCGCTCTGGATACTAACAGAGAGAGAGGAGGCACTCCGCTCTGGATACTAACAGAGAGAGAGGAGGCACTCCACTCTGGATACTAACAGAGAGAGGAGGCACTCCGCTCTGGATACTAACAGAGTGAGAGGAGGCACTCCGCTCTGGATACTAACAGAGAGAGAGGCGGCACTCTGCTCTGGATACTAACAGAGAGAGAGGAGGCACTCCGCTCTGGATACTAACAGAGAGAGAGGAGGCACTCCGCTCTGGATACTAACAGAGAGAGGAGGTACTCCGCTCTGGATACTAACAGAGAGAGAGGAGGCACTCCACTCTGGATACGAACAGAGAGAGAGGAGGCACTCTGCTCTGGATACTAACAGAGAGAGAGGAGGCACTCTGCTCTGGATACTAACAGAGAGAGAGGAGGTACTCCGCTCTGGATACTAACAGAGAGAGAGGAGGCACTCCGCTCTGGATACTAACAGGGAGAGAGAGGAGGCACTCCGCTCCGGATACTAACAGAAAGAGAGGAGGCACTCTGCTCTGGATACTAACAGAGAGAGAGGAGGCACTCCACTCTGGATACTAACAGAGAGAGAGGAGGCACTCCGCTCTGGATACTAACAGAGAGAGAGGAGGCGCTCCGCTCTGGATACTAACAGAGAGAGAGGAGACACTCCGCTCTGGATACTAACAGAGAGAGTGGAGGCACTCCGCTCTGGATACTAACAGAGAGAGAGGAGGCACTCCGCTCTGGATACTAACAGAGAGAGAGGAGGCACTCCGCTCTGGATGCTAACAGAGAGAGAGAGGAGGCACTCCGCTCTGGATACTAACAGAGGGAGAGGAGGCACTCCGCTCTGGATACTAACAGAGAGAGGAGGTACTCCGCTCTGGATACTAACAGAGAGAGAGGAGGCACTCCACTCTGGATACGAACAGAGAGAGAGGAGGCACTCTGCTCTGGATACTAACAGAGAGAGAGGAGGCACTCTGCTCTGGATACTAACAGAGAGAGAGGAGGTACTCCGCTCTGGATACTAACAGAGAGAGAGGAGGCACTCCGCTCTGGATACTAACAGAGAGAGAGAGGAGGCACTCCGCTCTGGATACTAACAGAGAGAGAGGAGGCACTCCGCTCTGGATACTAACAGAGAGAGAGGAGGCACTCCGCTCTGGATACTAACAGAGAGAGAGGAGGCACTCCGCTCTGGATACTAACAGAGAGAGAGGAGGCACTCCGCTCTGGATACTAACAGAGAGAGAGAGACGAGGCACTCCGCTCTGGATACTAACAGAGAGAGAGGAGGCACTCCACTCTGGATACTAACAGAGAGAGAGAGAGAGGAGGCACTCCGCTCTGGATACTAACAGAGAGAGAGGAGGCACTCCGCTCTGGATACTAACAGAGAGAGAGGAGGCACTCCGCTCTGGATACTAACAGAGAGAGAGAGGAGGCACTCCGCTCTGGATACTAACAGAGAGAGGAGGCACTCCGCTCTTGATACTAACACAGAGAGAGGAGGCACTCCGCTCTGGATACTAACAGAGAGAGAGGAGGCACTCCGCTCTGGATACTAACAGAGAGAGAGGAGGCACTCCGCTCTGGATACTAACAGAGAGAGAGGAGGCACTCCGCTATGGATATTAACAGAGAGAGAGAGAGGAGGAACTCCGCTCTGGATACTAACAGAGAGAGAGGAGGCACTCCGCTCTGGATACTAACAGAGAGAGAGGATGCACTCCGCTCTGGATACTAACAGAGAGAGAGGAGGCACTCCGCTCTGGATACTAACAGAGAGATAGGAGGCACTCCGCTCTGGATACTAACAGAGAGAGAGAGGAGGCACTCCGCTCTGGATACTAACAGAGAGAGGAGGCACTCCGCTCTGGATACTAACACAGAGAGAGGAGGCACTCCGCTCTGGATACTAACAGAGAGAGAGAGGAGGCACTCCGCTCTGGATACTAACAGAGAGAGAGGAGGCACTCCGCTCTGGATACTAACAGAGAGAGAGGAGGCACTCCGCTCTGGATACTAACAGAGAGAGAGGAGGCACTCTGCTCTGGATACTAACAGAGAGAGAGGAGGCACTCCGCTCTGGATACTAACAGAGAGAGAGGAGGCACTCCGCTCTGGATACTAACAGAGAGAGAGACGAGGAACTCCGCTCTGGATACTAACAGAGAGAGAGGAGGCACTCCGCTCTGGATACTAACAGAGAGAGAGGAGGCACTCCGCTCTGGATACTAACAGAGAGAGAGAGAGGAGGCAATCCTCTCTGGATACTAACAGAGAGAGAGGAGGCACTCCGCTGTGGATACTAACAGAGAGAGAGGAGGCACTCTGCTCTGGATACTAACAGAGAGAGAGGAGGCACTCCGCTATGGATACTAACAGAGAGAGAGAGGAGGCACTCCGCTCTTGATACTAACAGAGAGAGAGGAGGCACTCCGCTCTGGATACTAACAGAGAGAGAGGAGGCACTCCACTCTGGATACTAACAGAGAGAGAGGAGGCACTCCGCTCTGGATACTAACAGAGAGAGAGGAGGCACTCCACTCTGGATACTAACAGAGAGAGAGAGGAGGCACTCCGCTCTGGATACTAACAGAGAGAGGAGGCACTCCGCTCTTGATACTAACACAGAGAGAGGAGGCACTCCGCTCTGGATACTAACAGAGAGAGAGGAGGCACTCCGCTCTGGATACTAACAGAGAGAGAGGAGGCACTCCGCTCTGGATACTAACAGAGAGAGAGGAGGCACTCCGCTATGGATATTAACAGAGAGAGAGAGAGGAGGAACTCCGCTCTGGATACTAACAGAGAGAGAGGAGGCACTCCGCTCTGGATACTAACAGAGAGAGAGGAGGCACTCCGCTCTGGATACTAACAGAGAGAGAGGAGGCACTCCGCTCTGGATACTAACAGAGAGATAGGAGGCACTCCGCTCTGGATACTAACAGAGAGAGAGAGGAGGCACTCCGCTCTGGATACTAACAGAGAGAGGAGGCACTCCGCTCTGGATACTAACACAGAGAGAGGAGGCACTCCGCTCTGGATACTAACAGAGAGAGAGAGGAGGCACTCCGCTCTGGATACTAACAGAGAGAGAGGAGGCACTCCGCTCTGGATACTAACAGAGAGAGAGGAGGCACTCCGCTCTGGATACTAACAGAGAGAGAGGAGGCACTCTGCTCTGGATACTAACAGAGAGAGAGGAGGCACTCCGCTCTGGATACTAACAGAGAGAGAGGAGGCACTCCGCTCTGGATACTAACAGAGAGAGAGACGAGGAACTCCGCTCTGGATACTAACAGAGAGAGAGGAGGCACTCCGCTCTGGATACTAACAGAGAGAGAGGAGGCACTCCGCTCTGGATACTAACAGAGAGAGAGAGAGGAGGCAATCCTCTCTGGATACTAACAGAGAGAGAGGAGGCACTCCGCTGTGGATACTAACAGAGAGAGAGGAGGCACTCTGCTCTGGATACTAACAGAGAGAGAGGAGGCACTCCGCTCTGGATACTAACAGAGAGAGAGAGGAGGCACTCCGCTCTTGATACTAAGAGAGAGAGAGGAGGCACTCCGCTCTGGATACTAATAGAGAGAGAGGAGGCACTCCACTCTGGATACTAACAGAGAGAGAGGAGGCACTCCGCTCTGGATACTAACAGAGAGAGAGGAGGCACTCCACTCTGGATACTAACAGAGAGAGAGGAGGCACTCCGCTCTGGATACTAACAGAGAGAGAGGAGGCACTCCACTCTGGACACTAACAGAGAGAGAGGAGGCACTCCGCTCTGAATACTAACAGAGAGGGAGGAGGCACTCCACTCTGGATACTAACAGAGAGAGAGGAGGGACTCCGCTCTGGATACTAACAGAGAGAGAGGAGGCACTCCGCTCTGAATACTAACAGAGAGAGAGGAGGCACTCCGCTCTGAATACTAACAGAGAGAGAGGAGGCACTCCGCTCTGGATACTAACAGAGAGAGAGGAGGCACTCCGCTCTGAATACTAACAGAGGGAGAGGAGGCACTCCGCTCTGGATACTAACAGAGAGAGAGGAGGCACTCCGCTCTGGATACTAACAGAGAGAGAGAGGAGGCACCCCACTCTGGATACTAACAGAGAGAGAGGAGGCACTCTGCTCTGGATACTAACAGAGAGAGAGGAGGCACTCCGCTCTGGATACTAACAGAGAGGAGGCACTCCGCTCTGGATACTAACAGAGAGAGAGGAGGCACTCCGCTCTGGATACTAACAGAGAGAGAGGAGGCAATCCGCTCTGGATACTAACAGAGAGAGAGGAGGCACTCCGCTCTGGATACTAACAGAGAGAGA
Source organism: Meconema thalassinum (assembly GCA_946902985.2). Lineage (NCBI taxonomy): Eukaryota > Metazoa > Arthropoda > Insecta > Orthoptera > Tettigoniidae > Meconema > Meconema thalassinum. The sequence continues at coordinate 210,680,659 of OX336399.1, read as the reverse complement.
GAGGAGGCACTCCACTCTGGATACTAACAGAGAGAGAGGAGGCACTCTGCTCTGGATACTAACAGAGAGAGAGGAGGCACTCCGCTCTGGATACTAACAGAGAGAGAGGAGGCACTCCGCTCTGGATACTAACAGAGAGAGAGGAGGCACTCCGCTCTGGATACTAACAGAGAGAGAGGAGCCACTCCACTCTGGATACTAACAGAGAGAGAAGAGGCACTCCACTCTTGATACTAACAGAGAGAGAGGAGGCACTCCGCTCTGGATACTAACAGAGAGAGAGGAGGCACTCCCCTCTGGATACTAACAGAGAGAGAGGAGGCACTCCGCTCTGGATACTAACAGAGAGAGAGGAGGCACTCCGCTCTGGATACTAACAGAGAGAGAGGAGGCACTCCGCTCTGGATACTAACAGAGAGAGAGGAGGCACTCCGCTCTGGATACTAACAGAGAGAGAGGAGCCACTCTGCTCTGGATACTAACAGAGAGAGAGGAGGCACTCCGCTCTGGATACTAACAGAGAGAGAGGAGGCACTCCGCTCTGGATACTAACAGAGAGAGAGGAGGCACTCCGCTCTGGATACTAACAGAGAGAGAGGAGGCACTCCGCTCTGGATACTAACAGAGAGAGAGGTGGCACTCCGCTCTGGATACTAACAGAGAGAGAGGAGGCACTCCGCTCTGGACACTAACAGAGAGAGAGGAGGCACTCCGCTCTGGATACTAACAGAGATAGAGTGGAGGCACTCCGCTCTGGATAATAACAGAGAGAGAGAAGGCACTCCGCTCTGGATACTAACAGAGAGAGAGGAGGCGCTCTGCTCTGGATACTAACAGAGAGAGAGGAGGCACTCCGCTCTGGATACTAACAGAGAGAGAGGAGGCACTCCGCTCTGGATACTAACAGAGAGAGAGGAGGCACTCCGCTCTGGATACTAACAGAGAGAGAGGAGGCACTCCGCTCTGGATACTAACAGAGAGAGAGGAGGCACTCCGCTCTGGATACTAACAGAGAGAGAGGAGGCACTCCGCTCTGGATACTAACAGAGAGAGGAGGCACTCCGCTCTGGATACTAACAGAGTGAGAGGAGGCACTCCGCTCTGGATACTAACAGAGAGAGAGGCGGCACTCTGCTCTGGATACTAACAGAGAGAGAGGAGGCACTCCGCTCTGGATACTAACAGAGAGAGAGGAGGCACTCCGCTCTGGATACTAACAGAGTGAGGAGGTACTCCGCTCTGGATACTAACAGAGAGAGAGGAGGCACTCCACTCTGGATACGAACAGAGAGAGAGGAGGCACTCTGCTCTGGATACTAACAGAGAGAGAGGAGGCACTCTGCTCTGGATACTAACAGAGAGAGAGGAGGTACTCCGCTCTGGATACTAACAGAGAGAGAGGAGGCACTCCGCTCTGGATACTAACAGAGAGAGAGAGGAGGCACTCCGCTCTGGATACTAACAGAAAGAGAGGAGGCACTCTGCTCTGGATACTAACAGAGAGAGAGGAGGCACTCCACTCTGGATACTAACAGAGAGAGAGGAGGCACTCCGCTCTGGATACTAACAGAGAGAGAGGAGGCACTCCGCTCTGGATACTAACAGAGAGAGAGGAGGCACTCCGCTCTGGATGCTAACAGAGAGAGAGAGGAGGCACTCCGCTCTGGATAATAACAGAGAGAGAGGAGGCACTCTGCTCTGGATACTAACAGAGAGAGAGGAGGCACTCCGCTCTGGATACTAACAGAGAGAGAGGAGGCACTCCGCTCTGGATACTAACAGAGAGAGAGGAGGCAATCCGCTCTGGATACTAACAGAGAGAGAGGAGGCACTCCGCTCTGGATACTAACAGAGAGAGAGGAGGCACTCCGCTCTGGATACTAACAGAGAGAGAGGAGGCACTCAGCTCTGGATACTAACAGAGAGAGAGGAGGCACTCCGCTTTAGATACTAACAGAGAGAGAGGAGGCACTCCGCTCTGGATACTAACAGAGAGAGAGAGGAGGCACTCCGCTCTGGATACTTACAAAGAGAGAGGAGGCACTCTGCTCTGGATACTAACAGAGAGAGAGGAGGCACTCCGCTCTGGATACTAACAGAGAGAGAGGAGGCACTCCGCTCTGGATACTAACAGAGAGAGAGGAGGCACTCCGCTCTGGATACTAACAGAGAGAGAGGAGGCACTCCGCTCTGGATACTAACAGAGAGAGAGGAGGCACTCCGCTCTGGATACTAACAGAGAGAGAGGAGGCACTCCGCTCTGGATACTAACAGAGAGAGAGGAGGCACTCCGCTCTGGATACTAACACTGAGAGAGGAGGCACTTCGCTCTGGATACTAACACAGAGAGAGAGGAGGCACTCTGCTCTGGATACTAACAGAGAGAGAGGAGGCACTCCCCTCTGGATACTATCAGAGAGAGAGGAGGCACTCCGCTCTGGATACTAACAGAGAGAGGAGACACTCCGCTCTGGATACTAACAGAGAGAGAGGAGGCACTCCGCTCTGGATACTAACAGGGAGAGAGGAGGCTCTCCGCTCTGGATACTAACAGAGAGAGAGGAGGCACTCCGCTCTGGATACTAACAGAGAGAGAGGAGGCACTCCGCTCTGGATACTAACAGAGAGAGAGGAGGCACTCTGCTCTGGATACTAACAGAGAGAGAGGAGGCACTCCGCTCTGGATACTAACAGAGAGAGAGGAGGCACTCCGCTCTGGATACTAACAGAGAGAGAGGAGGCACTCCGCTCTGGATACTAACAGAGAGAGAGGAGGCACTCCGCTCTGGATACTAACAGAGAGAGAGGTGGCACTCCGCTCTGGATACTAACAGAGAGAGAGGAGGCACTCCGCTCTGGACACTAACAGAGAGAGAGGAGGCACTCCGCTCTGGATACTAACAGAGAGAGAGAGGAGGCACTCCGCTCTGGATAATAACAGAGAGAGAGAAGGCACTCCGCTCTGGATACTAACAGAGAGAGAGGAGGCACTCTGCTCTGGATACTAACAGAGAGAGAGGAGGCACTCCGCTCTGGATACTAACAGAGAGAGCGGAGGAACTCCGCTCTGGATACTAACAGAGAGAGAGGAGGCACTCCGCTCTGGATACTAACAGAGAGAGAGGAGGCACTCCGCTCTGGATACTAACAGAGAGAGAGGAGGCACTCCGCTCTGGATACTAACAGAGAGAGGAGGCACTCCGCTCTGGATACTAACAGAGTGAGAGGAGGCACTCCGCTCTGGATACTAACAGAGAGAGAGGCGGCACTCTGCTCTGGATACTAACAGAGAGAGAGGAGGCACTCCGCTCTGGATACTAACAGAGAGAGAGGAGGCACTCCGCTCTGGATACTAACAGAGAGAGGAGGTACTCCGCTCTGGATACTAACAGAGAGAGAGGAGGCACTCCACTCTGGATACGAACAGAGAGAGAGGAGGCACTCTGCTCTGGATACTAACAGAGAGAGAGGAGGCACTCTGCTCTGGATACTAACAGAGAGAGAGGAGGTACTCCGCTCTGGATACTAACAGAGAGAGAGGAGGCACTCCGCTCTGGATACTAACAGGGAGAGAGAGGAGGCACTCCGCTCTGGATACTAACAGAAAGAGAGGAGGCACTCTGCTCTGGATACTAACAGAGAGAGAGGAGGCACTCCACTCTGGATACTAACAGAGAGAGAGGAGGCACTCCGCTCTGGATACTAACAGAGAGAGAGGAGGCGCTCCGCTCTGGATACTAACAGAGAGAGAGGAGACACTCCGCTCTGGATACTAACAGAGAGAGTGGAGGCACTCCGCTCTGGATACTAACAGAGAGAGAGGAGGCACTCCGCTCTGGATACTAACAGAGAGAGAGGAGGCACTCCGCTCTGGATGCTAACAGAGAGAGAGAGGAGGCACTCCGCTCTGGATACTAACAGAGGGAGAGGAGGCACTCTGCTCTGGATACTAACAGAGAGAGAGGAGGCACTCCGCTCTGGATACTAACAGAGAGAGAGGAGGCACTCCGCTCTGGATACTAACAGAGAGAGAGGAGGAACTCCGCTCTGGATACTAACAGAGAGAGAGGAGGCACTCAGCTCTGGATACTAACAGAGAGAGAGAGGAGGCACTCCGCTTTGGATTCTAACAGAGAGAGAGGAGGCACTCCGCTCTGGATACTAACAGAGAGAGAGAGGAGGCACTCCGCTCTGGATACTAACAAAGAGAGAGGAGGCACTCTGCTCTGGATACTAACAGAGAGAGAGGAGGCACTCCGCTCTGGATACTAACAGAGAGAGAGGAGGCACTCCGCTCTGGATACTAACAGAGAGAGAGGAGGCACTCCGCTCTGGATACTAACAGAGAGAGAGGAGGCACTCCGCTCTGGATACTAACAGAGAGAGAGGAGGCACTCCGCTCTGGATACTAACAGAGAGAGAGGAGGCACTCCGCTCTGGATACTAACAGAGAGAGAGGATGCACTCCGCTCTGGATACTAACACTGAGAGAGGAGGCACTTCGCTCTGGATACTAACACAGAGAGAGAGGAGGCACTCTGCTCTGGATACTAACAGAGAGAGAGGAGGCACTCCCCTCTGGATACTATCAGAGAGAGAGGAGGCACTCCGCTCTGGATACTAACAGAGAGAGGAGACACTCTGCTCTGGATACTAACAGAGAGAGAGGAGGCACTCCGCTCTGGATACTAACAGGGAGAGAGGAGGCTCTCCGCTCTGGATACTAACAGAGAGAGAGGAGGTACTCCGCTCTGGTTACTAACAGAGAGAGAGGAGGCACTCCGCTCTGGATACTAACAGGGAGAGAGAGGAGGCACTCCGCTCTGGATACTAACAGAAAGAGAGGAGGCACTCTGCTCTGGATACTAACAGAGAGAGAGGAGGCACTCCACTCTGGATACTAACAGAGAGAGAGGAGGCACTCCGCTCTGGATACTAACAGAGAGAGAGGAGGCGCTCCGCTCTGGATACTAACAGAGAGAGAGGAGACACTCCGCTCTGGATACTAACAGAGAGAGTGGAGGCACTCCGCTCTGGATACTAACAGAGAGAGAGGAGGCACTCCGCTCTGGATACTAACAGAGAGAGAGGAGGCACTCCGCTCTGGATGCTAACAGAGAGAGAGAGGAGGCACTCCGCTCTGGATACTAACAGAGGGAGAGGAGGCACTCTGCTCTGGATACTAACAGAGAGAGAGGAGGCACTCCGCTCTGGATACTAACAGAGAGAGAGGAGGCACTCCGCTCTGGATACTAACAGAGAGAGAGGAGGCACTCCGCTCTGGATACTAACAGAGAGAGAGGAGGCACTCCGCTCTGGATACTAACAGAGAGAGAGGAGGCACTCCGCTCTGGATACTAACAGAGAGAGAGGAGGCACTCAGCTCTGGATACTAACAGAGAGAGAGAGGAGGCACTCCGCTTTGGATACTAACAGAGAGAGAGGAGGCACTCCGCTCTGGATACTAACAGAGAGAGAGAGGAGGCACTCCGCTCTGGATACTAACAAAGAGAGGAGGCACTCTGCTCTGGATACTAACAGAGAGAGAGGAGGCACTCCGCTCTGGATACTAACAGAGAGAGAGGAGGCACTCCGCTCTGGATACTAACAGAGAGAGAGGAGGCACTCCGCTCTGGATACTAACAGAGAGAGAGGAGGCACTCCGCTCTGGATACTAACAGAGAGAGAGGAGGCACTCCGCTCTGGATACTAACAGAGAGAGAGGAGGCACTCCGCTCTGGATACTAACAGAGAGAGAGTATGCACTCCGCTCTGGATACTAACACTGAGAGAGGAGGCACTTCGCTCTGGATACTAACACAGAGAGAGAGGAGGCACTCTGCTCTGGATACTAACAGAGAGAGAGGAGGCACTCCCCTCTGGATACTATCAGAGAGAGAGGAGGCACTCCGCTCTGGATACTAACAGAGAGAGGAGACACTCCGCTCTGGATACTAACAGAGAGAGAGGAGGCACTCCGCTCTGGATACTAACAGGGAGAGAGGAGGCTCTCCGCTCTGGATACTAACAGAGAGAGAGGAGGCACTCCGCTCTGGATACTAACAGAGAGAGAGGAGGCACTCCGCTCTGGATACTAACAGAGAGAGAGGAGACACTCCGCTCTGAATACTAACAGAGAGAGAGGAGGCACTCCGCTCTGGATACTAACAGGGAGAGAGAAGGCACTCCGCTCTGGATACTATCAGAGAGAGAGGAGGCACTCCGCTCTGGATACTAACAGAGAGAGAGGAGGCACTCCACTCTGGATACTAAGAGAGAGAGAGGAGGCACTCCGCTCTGAATACTAACAGAGAGAGAGGAGGCACTCCGCTCTGGATACTAACAGGGAGGGAGGAGGCACTCCGCTCTGGATACTAACAGAGAGAGGAGGCACTCCGCTCTGGATACTAACAGAGAGAGAGGAGGCACTCCGCTCTGGATACTAACAGGGAGAGAGAAGGCACTCCGCTCTGGATACTAACAGAGAGAGGAGGCACTCCGCTCTGGATACTAACAGAGAGAGAGGAGGCACTCCGCTCTGAATACTAACAGAGAGAGAGGAGGCACTCCGCTCTGGATACTAACAGAGAGAGAGGAGGCACTCCGCTCTGGATACTAACAGGGAGAGAGGAGGCACTCCGCTCTGGATACTAACAGAGAGGAGGCACTCCGCTCTTGATACTAACAGAGAGAGAGGAGGCACTCCGCTCTGGATACTAACAGAGAGAGAGGAGGCACTCCGCTCTGGATACTAACAGAGAGAGAGGAGGCACTCCGCTCTGGATACTAACAGAGAGAGAGGAGGCACTCCACTCTGGATACTAACAGAGAGAGAGGAGGCACTCCGCTCTGGATACTAACAGAGAGAGAGGAGGCACTCCGCTCTGGATACTAACAGAGAGAGAGAGAGGAGGCACTCCGCTCTGGATACTAACAGAGAGAGAGGTGGCACTCCGCTCTGGATACTAACAGAGAGAGAGGAGGCACTCCGCTCTGGACACTAACAGAGAGAGAGGAGGCACTCCGCTCTGGATACTAACAGAGAGAGAGAGGAGGCACCCCGCTCTGGATAATAACAGAGAGAGAGAAGGCACTCCGCTCTGGATACTAACAGAGAGAGAGGAGGCACTCTGCTCTGGATACTAACAGAGAGAGAGGAGGCACTCCGCTCTGGATACTAACAGAGAGAGAGGAGGCACTCCGCTCTGGATACTAACAGAGAGAGAGGAGGCACTCCGCTCTGGATACTAACAGAGAGAGAGGTGGCACTCCGCTCTGGATACTAACAGAGAGAGAGGAGGCACTCCGCTCTGGACACTAACTGAGAGAGAGGAGGCACTCCGCTCTGGATACTAACAGAGAGAGAGAGGAGGCACTCCGCTCTGGATAATAACAGAGAGAGAGAAGGCACTCCGCTCTGGATACTAACAGAGAGAGAGGAGGCACTCTGCACTGGATACTAACAGAGAGAGAGGAGGCACTCCGCTCTGGATACTAACAGAGAGAGAGGAGGCACTCCGCTCTGGATACTAACAGAGAGAGAGGAGGCACTCCGCTCTGGATACTAACAGAGAGAGAGGAGGCACTCCGCTCTGGATACTAACAGAGAGAGAGGAGGCACTCCGCTCTGGATACTAACAGAGAGAGGAGGCACTCCGCTCTGGATACTAACAGAGAGAGAGGAGGCACTCCGCTCTGGATACTAACAGAGTGAGAGGAGGCACTCCGCTCTGGATACTAACAGAGAGAGAGGAGGCACTCCGCTCTGGATACTAACAGAGAGAGAGGAGGCACTCCGCTCTGGATACTAACAGAGAGAGAGGAGGCACTCCGCTCTGGATACTAACAGAGAGAGAGGAGGCACTCCGCTCTGGATACTAACAGAGAGAGAGAGAGACGAGGCACTCCGCTCTGGATACTAACAGAGAGAGAGGAGGCACTCCACTCTGGATACTAACAGAGAGAGAGAGAGAGGAGGCACTCCGCTCTGGATACTAACAGAGAGAGAGGAGGCACTCCGCTCTGGATGCTAACAGAGAGAGAGAGGAGGCACTCCGCTCTGGATACTAACAGAGGGAGAGGAGGCACTCTGCTCTGGATACTAACAGAGAGAGAGGAGGCACTCCGCTCTGGATACTAACAGAGAGAGAGGAGGCACTCCGCTCTGGATACTAACAGAGAGAGAGGAGGCACTCCGCTCTGGATACTAACAGAGAGAGAGGAGGCACTCCGCTCTGGATACTAACAGAGAGAGAGGAGGCACTCCGCTCTGGATACTAACAGAGAGAGAGGAGGCACTCAGCTCTGGATACTAACAGAGAGAGAGAGGAGGCACTCCGCTTTGGATACTAACAGAGAGAGAGGAGGCACTCCGCTCTGGATACTAACAGAGAGAGAGAGGAGGCACTCCGCTCTGGATACTAACAAAGAGAGGAGGCACTCTGCTCTGGATACTAACAGAGAGAGAGGAGGCACTCCGCTCTGGATACTAACAGAGAGAGAGGAGGCACTCCGCTCTGGATACTAACAGAGAGAGAGGAGGCACTCCGCTCTGGATACTAACAGAGAGAGTGGAGGCACTCCGCTCTGGATACTAACAGAGAGAGAGGAGGCACTCCGCTCTGGATACTAACAGAGAGAGAGGAGGCACTCCGCTCTGGATACTAACAGAGAGAGAGTATGCACTCCGCTCTGGATACTAACACTGAGAGAGGAGGCACTTCGCTCTGGATACTAACACAGAGAGAGAGGAGGCACTCTGCTCTGGATACTAACAGAGAGAGAGGAGGCACTCCCCTCTGGATACTATCAGAGAGAGAGGAGGCACTCCGCTCTGGATACTAACAGAGAGAGGAGACACTCCGCTCTGGATACTAACAGAGAGAGAGGAGGCACTCCGCTCTGGATACTAACAGGGAGAGAGGAGGCTCTCCGCTCTGGATACTAACAGAGAGAGAGGAGGCACTCCGCTCTGGATACTAACAGAGAGAGAGGAGGCACTCCGCTCTGGATACTAACAGAGAGAGAGGAGACACTCCGCTCTGAATACTAACAGAGAGAGAGGAGGCACTCCGCTCTGGATACTAACAGGGAGAGAGAAGGCACTCCGCTCTGGATACTATCAGAGAGAGAGGAGGCACTCCGCTCTGGATACTAACAGAGAGAGAGGAGGCACTCCACTCTGGATACTAAGAGAGAGAGAGGAGGCACTCCGCTCTGAATACTAACAGAGAGAGAGGAGGCACTCCGCTCTGGATACTAACAGGGAGGGAGGAGGCACTCCGCTCTGGATACTAACAGAGAGAGGAGGCACTCCGCTCTGGATACTAACAGAGAGAGAGGAGGCACTCCGCTCTGGATACTAACAGGGAGAGAGAAGGCACTCCGCTCTGGATACTAACAGAGAGAGGAGGCACTCCGCTCTGGATACTAACAGAGAGAGAGGAGGCACTCCGCTCTGAATACTAACAGAGAGAGAGGAGGCACTCCGCTCTGGATACTAACAGAGAGAGAGGAGGCACTCCGCTCTGGATACTAACAGGGAGAGAGGAGGCACTCCGCTCTGGATACTAACAGAGAGGAGGCACTCCGCTCTTGATACTAACAGAGAGAGAGGAGGCACTCCGCTCTGGATACTAACAGAGAGAGAGGAGGCACTCCGCTCTGGATACTAACAGAGAGAGAGGAGGCACTCCGCTCTGGATACTAACAGAGAGAGAGGAGGCACTCCACTCTGGATACTAACAGAGAGAGAGGAGGCACTCCGCTCTGGATACTAACAGAGAGAGAGGAGGCACTCCGCTCTGGATACTAACAGAGAGAGAGAGAGGAGGCACTCCGCTCTGGATACTAACAGAGAGAGAGGTGGCACTCCGCTCTGGATACTAACAGAGAGAGAGGAGGCACTCCGCTCTGGACACTAACAGAGAGAGAGGAGGCACTCCGCTCTGGATACTAACAGAGAGAGAGAGGAGGCACCCCGCTCTGGATAATAACAGAGAGAGAGAAGGCACTCCGCTCTGGATACTAACAGAGAGAGAGGAGGCACTCTGCTCTGGATACTAACAGAGAGAGAGGAGGCACTCCGCTCTGGATACTAACAGAGAGAGAGGAGGCACTCCGCTCTGGATACTAACAGAGAGAGAGGAGGCACTCCGCTCTGGATACTAACAGAGAGAGAGGTGGCACTCCGCTCTGGATACTAACAGAGAGAGAGGAGGCACTCCGCTCTGGACACTAACTGAGAGAGAGGAGGCACTCCGCTCTGGATACTAACAGAGAGAGAGAGGAGGCACTCCGCTCTGGATAATAACAGAGAGAGAGAAGGCACTCCGCTCTGGATACTAACAGAGAGAGAGGAGGCACTCTGCTCTGGATACTAACAGAGAGAGAGGAGGCACTCCGCTCTGGATACTAACAGAGAGAGAGGAGGCACTCCGCTCTGGATACTAACAGAGAGAGAGGAGGCACTCCGCTCTGGATACTAACAGAGAGAGAGGAGGCACTCCGCTCTGGATACTAACAGAGAGAGAGGAGGCACTCCGCTCTGGATACTAACAGAGAGAGGAGGCACTCCGCTCTGGATACTAACAGAGAGAGAGGAGGCACTCCGCTCTGGATACTAACAGAGTGAGAGGAGGCACTCCGCTCTGGATACTAACAGAGAGAGAGGAGGCACTCCGCTCTGGATACTAACAGAGAGAGAGGAGGCACTCCGCTCTGGATACTAACAGAGAGAGAGGAGGCACTCCGCTCTGGATACTAACAGAGAGAGAGGAGGCACTCCGCTCTGGATACTAACAGAGAGAGAGAGAGACGAGGCACTCCGCTCTGGATACTAACAGAGAGAGAGGAGGCACTCCACTCTGGATACTAACAGAGAGAGAGAGAGAGGAGGCACTCCGCTCTGGATACTAACAGAGAGAGAGGAGGCACTCCGCTCTGGATACTAACAGAGAGAGAGGAGGCACTCCGCTCTGGATACTAACAGAGAGAGAGAGGAGGCACTCCGCTCTGGATACTAACAGAGAGAGGAGGCACTCCGCTCTTGATACTAACACAGAGAGAGGAGGCACTCCGCTCTGGATACTAACAGAGAGAGAGGAGGCACTCCGCTCTGGATACTAACAGAGAGAGAGGAGGCACTCCGCTCTGGATACTAACAGAGAGAGAGGAGGCACTCCGCTATGGATATTAACAGAGAGAGAGAGAGGAGGAACTCCGCTCTGGATACTAACAGAGAGAGAGGAGGCACTCCGCTCTGGATACTAACAGAGAGAGAGGAGGCACTCCGCTCTGGATACTAACAGAGAGAGAGGAGGCACTCCGCTCTGGATACTAACAGAGAGATAGGAGGCACTCCGCTCTGGATACTAACAGAGAGAGAGAGGAGGCACTCCGCTCTGGATACTAACAGAGAGAGGAGGCACTCCGCTCTGGATACTAACACAGAGAGAGGAGGCACTCCGCTCTGGATACTAACAGAGAGAGAGAGGAGGCACTCCGCTCTGGATACTAAAAGAGAGAGAGGAGGCACTCCGCTCTGGATACTAACAGAGAGAGAGGAGGCACTCCGCTCTGGATACTAACAGAGAGAGAGGAGGCACTCTGCTCTGGATACTAACAGAGAGAGAGGAGGCACTCCGCTCTGGATACTAACAGAGAGAGAGGAGGCACTCCGCTCTGGATACTAACAGAGAGAGAGACGAGGCACTCCGCTCTGGATACTAACAGAGAGAGAGGAGGCACTCCGCTCTGGATACTAACAGAGAGAGAGGAGGCACTCCACTCTGGATACTAACAGAGAGAGAGAGAGGAGGCACTCCTCTCTGGATACTAACAGAGAGAGAGGAGGCACTCCGCTCTGGATACTAACAGAGAGAGAGGAGGCACTCTGCTCTGGATACTAACAGAGAGAGAGGAGGCACTCCGCTCTGGATACTAACAGAGAGAGAGAGGAGGCACTCCGCTCTTGATACTAACAGAGAGAGAGGAGGCACTCCGCTCTGGATACTAACAGAGAGAGAGGAGGCACTCCACTCTGGATACTAACAGAGAGAGAGGAGGCACTCCGCACTGGATACTAACAGAGAGAGAGGAGGCACTCCACTCTGGATACTAACAGAGAGAGAGGAGGCACTCCGCTCTGGATACTAACAGAGAGAGAGGAGGCACTCCACTCTGGACACTAACAGAGAGAGAGGAGGCACTCCGCTCTGAATACTAACAGAGAGGGAGGAGGCACTCCACTCTGGATACTAACAGAGAGAGAGGAGGGACTCCGCTCTGGATACTAACAGAGAGAGAGGAGGCACTCCGCTCTGAATACTAACAGAGAGAGAGGAGGCACTCCGCTCTGAATACTAACAGAGAGAGAGGAGGCACTCCGCTCTGGATACTAACAGAGAGAGAGGAGGCACTCCGCTCTGAATACTAACAGAGGGAGAGGAGGCACTCCGCTCTGGATACTAACAGAGAGAGAGGAGGCACTCCGCTCTGGATACTAACAGAGAGAGAGAGGAGGCACCCCACTCTGGATACTAACAGAGAGAGAGGAGGCACTCTGCTCTGGATACTAACAGAGAGAGAGGAGGCACTCCGCTCTGGATACTAACAGAGAGGAGGCACTCCGCTCTGGATACTAACAGAGAGAGAGGAGGCACTCCGCTCTGGATACTAACAGAGAGAGAGGAGGCAATCCGCTCTGGATACTAACAGAGAGAGAGGAGGCACTCCGCTCTGGATACTAACAGAGAGAGAGAGGAGGCACTCCACTCTGGATACTAACAGAGAGAGAGGAGGCACTCTGCTCTGGATACTAACAGAGAGAGAGGAGGCACTCCGCTCTGGATACTAACAGAGAGAGAGGAGGCACTCCGCTCTGGATACTAACAGAGAGAGAGGAGGCACTCCGCTCTGGATACTAACAGAGAGAGAGGAGCCACTCCACTCTGGATACTAACAGAGAGAGAGGAGGCACTCTGCTCTGGATACTAACAGAGAGAGAGGAGGCACTCCGCTCTGGATACTAACAGAGAGAGAGGAGGCACTCCGCTCTGGATACTAACAGAGAGAGAGGAGGCACTCCGCTCTGGATACTAACAGAGAGAGAGGAGGCACTCCGCTCTGGATACTAACAGAGAGAGAGGTGGCACTCCGCTCTGGATACTAACAGAGAGAGAGGAGGCACTCCGCTCTGGACACTAACAGAGAGAGAGGAGGCACTCCGCTCTGGATACTAACAGAGATAGAGTGGAGGCACTCCGCTCTGGATAATCACAGAGAGAGAGAAGGCACTCCGCTCTGGATACTAACAGAGAGAGAGGAGGCGCTGTGCTCTGGATACTAACAGAGAGAGAGGAGGCACTCCGCTCTGGATACTAACAGAGAGAGAGGAGGCACTCCGCTCTGGATACTAACAGAGAGAGAGGAGGCACTCCGCTCTGGATACTAACAGAGAGAGAGGAGGCACTCCGCTCTGGATACTAACAGAGAGAGAGGAGGCACTCCGCTCTGGATACTAACAGAGAGAGAGGAGGCACTCCGCTCTGGATACTAACAGAGAGAGGAGGCACTCCGCTCTGGATACTAACAGAGTGAGAGGAGGCACTCCGCTCTGGATACTAACAGAGAGAGAGGCGGCACTCTGCTCTGGATACTAACAGAGAGAGAGGAGGCACTCCGCTCTGGATACTAACAGAGGGAGAGGAGGCACTCCGCTCTGGATACTAACAGAGAGAGGAGGTACTCCGCTCTGGATACTAACAGAGAGAGAGGAGGCACTCCACTCTGGATACGAACAGAGAGAGAGGAGGCACTCTGCTCTGGATACTAACAGAGAGAGAGGAGGCACTCTGCTCTGGATACTAACAGAGAGAGAGGAGGTACTCCGCTCTGGATACTAACAGAGAGAGAGGAGGCACTCCGCTCTGGATACTAACAGAGAGAGAGAGGAGGCACTCCGCTCTGGATACTAACAGAAAGAGAGGAGGCACTCTGCTCTGGATACTAACAGAGAGAGAGGAGGCACTCCACTCTGGATACTAACAGAGAGAGAGGAGGCACTCCGCTCTGGATACTAACAGAGAGAGAGGAGGCGCTCCGCTCTGGATACTAACAGAGAGAGAGGAGACACTCCGCTCTGGATACTAACAGAGAGAGTGGAGGCACTCCGCTCTGGATACTAACAGAGAGAGAGGAGGCACTCCGCTCTGGATACTAACAGAGAGAGAGGAGGCACTCCGCTCTGGATGCTAACAGAGAGAGAGAGAGGAGGCACTCCGCTCTGGATAATAACAGAGAGAGAGGAGGCACTCTGCTCTGGATACTAACAGAGAGAGAGGAGGCACTCCGCTCTGGATACTAACAGAGAGAGAGGAGGCACTCCGCTCTGGATACTAACAGAGAGAGAGGAGGCACTCCGCTCTGGATACTAACAGAGAGAGAGGAGGCACTCCGCTCTGGATACTAACAGAGAGAGAGGAGGCACTCCGCTCTGGATACTTACAAAGAGAGAGGTGGCACTCTGCTCTGGATACTAACAGAGAGAGAGGAGGCACTCCGCTCTGGATACTAACAGAGAGAGAGGAGGCACTCCGCTCTGGATACTAACAGAGAGAGAGGAGGCACTCCGCTCTGGATACTAACAGAGAGAGAGGAGGCACTCCGCTCTGGATACTAACAGAGAGAGAGGAGGCACTCCGCTCTGGATACTAACAGAGAGAGAGGAGGCACTCCGCTCTGGATACTAACAGAGAGAGAGGAGGCACTCCGCTCTGGATACTAACACTGAGAGAGGAGGCACTTCGCTCTGGATACTAACACAGAGAGAGAGGAGGCACTCTGCTCTGGATACTAACAGAGAGAGAGGAGGCACTCCCCTCTGGATACTATCAGAGAGAGAGGAGGCACTCCGCTCTGGATACTAACAGAGAGAGGAGACACTCCGTTCTGGATACTAACAGAGAGAGAGGAGGCACTCCGCTCTGGATACTAACAGGGAGAGAGGAGGCTCTCCGCTCTGGATACTAACAGAGAGAGAGGAGGCACTCCGCTCTGGATACTAACAGAGAGAGAGGAGGCACTCCGCTCTGGATACTAACAGAGAGAGAGGAGGCACTCTGCTCTGGATACTAACAGAGAGAGAGGAGGCACTCCGCTCTGGATACTAACAGAGAGAGAGGAGGCACTCCGCTCTGGATACTAACAGAGAGAGAGGAGGCACTCCGCTCTGGATACTAACAGAGAGAGAGGAGGCACTCCGCTCTGGATACTAACAGAGAGAGAGGTGGCACTCCGCTCTGGATACTAACAGAGAGAGAGGAGGCACTCCGCTCTGGACACTAACAGAGAGAGAGGAGGCACTCCGCTCTGGATACTAACAGAGAGAGAGAGGAGGCACTCCGCTCTGGATAATAACAGAGAGAGAGAAGGCACTCCGCTCTGGATACTAACAGAGAGAGAGGAGGCACTCTGCTCTGGATACTAACAGAGAGAGAGGAGGCACTCCGCTCTGGATACTAACAGAGAGAGAGGAGGAACTCCGCTCTGGATACTAACAGAGAGAGAGGAGGCACTCCGCTCTGGATACTAACAGAGAGTGAGGAGGCACTCCGCTCTGGATACTAACAGAGAGAGAGGAGGCACTCCGCTCTGGATACTAACAGAGAGAGGAGGCACTCCGCTCTGGATACTAACAGAGTGAGAGGAGGCACTCCGCTCTGGATACTAACAGAGAGAGAGGCGGCACTCTGCTCTGGATACTAACAGAGAGAGAGGAGGCACTCCGCTCTGGATACTAACAGAGAGAGAGGAGGCACTCCGCTCTGGATACTAACAGAGAGAGGAGGTACTCCGCTCTGGATACTAACAGAGAGAGAGGAGGCACTCCACTCTGGATACGAACAGAGAGAGAGGAGGCACTCTGCTCTGGATACTAACAGAGAGAGAGAGGAGGCACTCCGCTTTGGATACTAACAGAGAGAGAGGAGGCACTCCACTCTGGATACTAACAGAGAGAGAGGAGGCACTCCGCTCTGGATACTAACAGAGAGAGAGGAGGCACTCCGCTCTGGATACTAACAGAGAGAGAGGAGGCACTCCGCTCTGGATACTAACAGAGAGAGAGGAGGCACTCAGCTCTGGATACTAACAGAGAGAGAGAGGAGGCACTCCGCTTTGGATACTAACAGAGAGAGAGGAGGCACTCCGCTCTGGATACTAACAGAGAGAGAGAGGAGGCACTCCGCTCTGGATACTAACAAAGAGAGAGGAGGCACTCTGGTCTGGATACTAACAGAGAGAGAGGAGGCACTCCGCTCTGGATACTAACAGAGAGAGAGGAGGCACTCCGCTCTGGATACTAACAGAGAGAGAGGAGGCACTCCGCTCTGGATACTAACAGAGAGAGAGGAGGCACTCCGCTCTGGATACTAACAGAGAGAGAGGAGGCACTCCGCTCTGGATACTAACAGAGAGAGAGGAGGCACTCCGCTCTGGATACTAACAGAGAGAGAGTATGCACTCCGCTCTGGATACTAACACTGAGAGAGGAGGCACTTCGCTCTGGATACTAACACAGAGAGAGAGGAGGCACTCTGCTCTGGATACTAACAGAGAGAGAGGAGGCACTCCCCTCTGGATACTATCAGAGAGAGAGGAGGCACTCCGCTCTGGATACTAACAGAGAGAGGAGACACTCCGCTCTGGATACTAACAGAGAGAGAGGAGGCACTCCGCTCTGGATACTAACAGGGAGAGAGGAGGCTCTCCGCTCTGGATACTAACAGAGAGAGAGGAGGCACTCCGCTCTGGATACTAACAGAGAGAGAGGAGGCACTCCCCTCTGGATACTAACAGAGAGAGAGGAGGCACTCCGCTCTGAATACTAACAGAGAGAGAGGAGGCACTCCGCTCTGGATACTAACAGGGAGAGAGAAGGCACTCCGCTCTGGATACTATCAGAGAGAGAGGAGGCACTCCGCTCTGGATACTAACAGAGAGAGAGGAGGCACTCCACTCTGGATACTAAGAAAGAGAGAGGAGGCACTCCGCTGTGAATACTAACAGAGAGAGAGGAGGCACTCCGCTCTGGATACTAACAGGGAGGGAGGAGGCACTCCGCTCTGGATACTAACAGAGAGAGGAGGCACTCCGCTCTGGATACTAACAGAGAGAGAGGAGGCACTCCGCTCTGGATACTAACAGGGAGAGAGAAGGCACTCCGCTCTGGATACTAACAGAGAGAGGAGGCACTCCGCTCTGGATACTAACAGAGAGTGAGGAGGCACTCCGCTCTGAATACTAACAGAGAGAGAGGAGGCACTCCGCTCTGGATACTAACAGAGAGAGAGGAGGCACTCCGCTCTGGATACTAACAGGGAGAGAGGAGGCACTCCGCTCTGGATACTAACAGAGAGGAGGCACTCCGCTCTTGATACTAACAGAGAGAGAGGAGGCACTCCGCTCTGGATACTAACAGAGAGAGAGGAGGCACTCCGCTCTGGATACTAACAGAGAGAGAGGAGGCACTCCGCTCTGGATACTAACAGAGAGAGAGGAGGCACTCCGCTCTGGATACTAACAGAGAGAGAGGAGGCACTCCGCTCTGGATACTAACAGAGAGAGAGGAGGCACTCCGCTCTGGATACTAACAGAGAGAGGAGGCACTCCGCTCTGGATACTAACAGAGTGAGAGGAGGCACTCCGCTCTGGATACTAACAGAGAGAGAGGAGGCACTCCGCTCTGGATACTAACAGAGAGAGAGGAGGCACTCCGCTCTGGATACTAACAGAGAGAGAGAGAGGAGGCACTCCGCTCTGGATACTAACAGAGAGAGAGGTGGCACTCCACTCTGGATACTAACAGAGAGAGAGAAGGCACTCCGCTCTGGACACTAACAGAGAGAGAGGAGGCACTCCGCTCTGGATACTAACAGAGAGAGAGAGGAGGCACCCCGCTCTGGATAATAACAGAGAGAGAGAAGGCACTCCGCTCTGGATACTAACAGAGAGAGGAGGCACTCTGCTCTGGATACTAACAGAGAGAGAGGAGGCACTCCGCTCTGGATACTAACAGAGAGAGAGGAGGCACTCCGCTCTGGATACTAACAGAGAGAGAGGAGGCACTCCGCTCTGGATACTAACAGAGAGAGAGGTGGCACTCCGCTCTGGATACTAACAGAGAGAGAGGAGGCACTCCGCTCTGGACACTAACTGAGAGAGAGGAGGCACTCCGCTCTGGATACTAACAGAGAGAGAGAGGAGGCACTCCGCTCTGGATAATAACAGAGAGAAAGAAGGCACTCCGCTCTGGATACTAACAGAGAGAGAGGAGGCACTCTGCTCTGGATACTAACAGAGAGAGAGGAGGCACTCCGCTCTGGATACTAACAGAGAGAGAGGAGGCACTCCGCTCTGGATACTAACAGAGAGAGAGGAGGCACTCCGCTCTGGATACTAACAGAGAGAGAGGAGGCACTCCGCTCTGGATACTAACAGAGAGAGAGGAGGCACTCCGCTCTGGATACTAACAGAGAGAGAGGAGGCACTCCGCTCTGGATACTAACAGAGAGAGAGGAGGCACTCCGCTCTGGATACTAACAGAGTGAGAGGATGCACTCCGCTCTGGATACTAACAGAGAGAGAGGAGGCACTCCGCTCTGGATACTAACAGAGAGAGAGGAGGCACTCCGCTCTGGATACTAACAGAGAGAGAGGAGGCACTCCGCTCTGGATACTAACAGAGAGAGAGGAGGCACTCCGCTCTGGATACTAACAGAGAGAGAGAGACGAGGCACTCCGCTCTGGATACTAACAGAGAGAGAGGAGGCACTCCACTCTGGATACTAACAGAGAGAGAGAGAGAGGAGGCACTCCGCTCTGGATACTAACAGAGAGAGAGGAGGCACTCCGCTCTGGATACTAACAGAGAGAGAGGAGGCACTCCGCTCTGGATACTAACAGAGAGAGAGAGGAGGCACTCCGCTCTGGATACTAACAGAGAGAGGAGGCACTCCGCTCTTGATACTAACACAGAGAGAGGAGGCACTCCGCTCTGGATACTAACAGAGAGAGAGGAGGCACTCCGCTCTGGATACTAACAGAGAGAGAGGAGGCACTCCGCTCTGGATACTAACAGAGAGAGAGGAGGCACTCCGCTATGGATATTAACAGAGAGAGAGAGAGGAGGAACTCCGCTCTGGATACTAACAGAGAGAGAGGAGGCACTCCGCTCTGGATACTAACAGAAAGAGAGGAGGCACTCTGCTCTGGATACTAACAGAGAGAGAGGAGGCACTCCACTCTGGATACTAACAGAGAGAGAGGAGGCACTCCGCTCTGGATACTAACAGAGAGAGAGGAGGCGCTCCGCTCTGGATACTAACAGAGAGAGAGGAGACACTCCGCTCTGGATACTAACAGAGAGAGTGGAGGCACTCCGCTTTGGATACTAACAGAGAGAGAGGAGGCACTCCGCTCTGGATACTAACAGAGAGAGAGGAGGCACTCCGCTCTGGATGCTAACAGAGAGAGAGAGGAGGCACTCCGCTCTGGATACAAACAGAGGGAGAGGAGGCACTCTGCTCTGGATACTAACAGAGAGAGAGGAGGCACTCCGCTCTGGATACTAACAGAGAGAGAGGAGGCACTCCGCTCTGGATACTAACAGAGAGAGAGGAGGCACTCCGCTCTGGATACTAACAGAGAGAGAGGAGGCACTCCGCTCTGGATACTAACAGAGAGAGAGGAGGCACTCCGCTCTGGATACTAACAGAGAGAGAGAGAGGAGGCACTCCTCTCTGGATACTAACAGAGAGAGAGGAGGCACTCCGCTCTGGATACTAACAGAGAGAGAGGAGGCACTCTGCTCTGGATACTAACAGAGAGAGAGGAGGCACTCCGCTCTGGATACTAACAGAGAGAGAGAGGAGGCACTCCGCTCTTGATACTAACAGAGAGAGAGGAGGCACTCCGCTCTGGATACTAACAGAGAGAGAGGAGGCACTCCACTCTGGATACTAACAGAGAGAGAGGAGGCACTCCGCTCTGGATACTAACAGAGAGAGAGGAGGCACTCCACTCTGGATACTAACAGAGAGAGAGGCGGCACTCCGCTCTGGATACTAACAGAGAGAGAGGAGGCACTCCACTCTGGACACTAACAGAGAGAGAGGAGGCACTCCGCTCTGAATACTAACAGAGAGGGAGGAGGCACTCCACTCTGGATACTAACAGAGAGAGAGGAGGGACTCCGCTCTGGATACTAACAGAGAGAGAGGAGGCACTCCGCTCTGAATACTAACAGAGAGAGAGGAGGCACTCCGCTCTGAATACTAACAGAGAGAGAGGAGGCACTCCGCTCTGGATACTAACAGAGAGAGAGGAGGCACTCCGCTCTGAATACTAACAGAGGGAGAGGAGGCACTCCGCTCTGGATACTAACAGAGAGAGAGGAGGCACTCCGCTCTGGATACTAACAGAGAGAGAGAGGAGGCACCCCACTCTGGATACTAACAGAGAGAGAGGAGGCACTCTGCTCTGGATACTAACAGAGAGAGAGGAGGCACTCCGCTCTGGATACTAACAGAGAGGAGGCACTCCGCTCTTGATACTAACAGAGAGAGAGGAGGCACTCCGCTCTGGATACTAACAGAGAGAGAGGAGGCAATCCGCTCTGGATACTAACAGAGAGAGAGGAGGCACTCCGCTCTGGATACTAACAGAGAGAGAGAGGAGGCACTCCACTCTGGATACTAACAGAGAGAGAGGAGGCACTCTGCTCTGGATACTAACAGAGAGAGAGGAGGCACTCCGCTCTGGATACTAACAGAGAGAGAGGAGGCACTCCGCTCTGGATACTAACAGAGAGAGAGGAGGCACTCCGCTCTGGATACTAACAGAGAGAGAGGAGCCACTCCACTCTGGATACTAACAGAGAGAGAGGAGGCACTCTGCTCTGGATACTAACAGAGAGAGAGGAGGCACTCCGCTCTGGATACTAACAGAGAGAGAGGAGGCACTCCGCTCTGGATACTAACAGAGAGAGAGGAGGCACTCCGCTCTGGATACTAACAGAGAGAGAGGAGGCACTCCGCTCTGGATACTAACAGAGAGAGAGGTGGCACTCCGCTCTGGATACTAACAGAGAGAGAGGAGGCACTCCGCTCTGGACACTAACAGAGAGAGAGGAGGCACTCCGCTCTGGATACTAACAGAGATAGAGTGGAGGCACTCCGCTCTGGATAATAATAGAGAGAGAGAAGGCACTCCGCTCTGGATACTAACAGAGAGAGAGGAGGCGCTCTGCTCTGGATACTAACAGAGAGAGAGGAGGCACTCCGCTCTGGATACTAACAGAGAGAGAGGAGGCACTCCGCTCTGGATACTAACAGAGAGAGAGGAGGCACTCCGCTCTGGATACTAACAGAGAGAGAGGAGGCACTCCGCTCTGGATACTAACAGAGAGAGGAGGCACTCCGCTCTGGATACTAACAGAGAGAGAAGGCACTCCGCTCTGGATACTAACAGAGTGAGAGGAGGCACTCCGCTCTGGATACTAACAGAGAGAGAGGCGGCACTCTGCTCTGGATACTAACAGAGAGAGAGGAGGCACTCCGCTCTGGATACTAACAGAGGGAGAGGGGGCACTCCGCTCTGGATACTAACAGAGAGAGGAGGTACTCCGCTCTGGATACTAACAGAGAGAGAGGAGGCACTCCACTCTGGATACGAACAGAGAGAGAGGAGGCACTCTGCTCTGGATACTAACAGAGAGAGAGGAGGCACTCTGCTCTGGATACTAACAGAGAGAGAGGAGGTACTCCGCTCTGGATACTAACAGAGAGAGAGGAGGCACTCCGCTCTGGATACTAACAGAGAGAGAGAGGAGGCACTCCGCTCTGGATACTAACAGAAAGAGAGGAGGCACTCTGCTCTGGATACTAACAGAGAGAGAGGAGGCACTCCACTCTGGATACTCTCAGAGAGAGAGGAGGCACTCCGCTCTGGATACTAACAGAGAGAGAGGAGGCGCTCCGCTCTGGATACTAACAGAGAGAGAGGAGACACTCCGCTCTGGATACTAACAGAGAGAGTGGAGGCACTCCGCTCTGGATACTAACAGAGAGAGAGGAGGCACTCCGCTCTGGATACTAACAGAGAGAGAGGAGGCACTCCGCTCTGGATGCTAACAGAGAGAGAGAGAGGAGGCACTCCGCTCTGGATAATAACAGAGAGAGAGGAGGCACTCTGCTCTGGATACTAACAGAGAGAGAGGAGGCACTCCGCTCTGGATACTAACAGAGAGAGAGGAGGCACTCCGCTCTGGATACTAACAGAGAGAGAGGAGGCACTCCGCTCTGGATACTAACAGAGAGAGAGGAGGCACTCCGCTCTGGATACTAACAGAGAGAGAGGAGGCACTCCGCTCTGGATACTAACAGAGAGAGAGGAGGCACTCAGCTCTGGATACTAACAGAGAGAGAGGAGGCACTCCGCTTTAGATACTAACAGAGAGAGAGGAGGCACTCCGCTCTGGATACTAACAGAGAGAGAGAGGAGGCACTCCGCTCTGGATACTTACAAAGAGAGAGGTGGCACTCTGCTCTGGATACTAACAGAGAGAGAGGAGGCACTCCGCTCTGGATACTAACAGAGAGAGAGGAGGCACTCCGCTCTGGATACTAACAGAGAGAGAGGAGGCACTCCGCTCTGGATACTAACAGAGAGAGAGGAGGCACTCCGCTCTGGATACTAACAGAGAGAGAGGAGGCACTCCGCTCTGGATACTAACAGAGAGAGAGGAGGCACTCCGCTCTGGATACTAACAGAGAGAGAGGCGGCACTCCGCTCTGGATACTAACACTGAGAGAGGAGGCACTTCGCTCTGGATACTAACACAGAGAGAGAGGAGGCACTCTGCTCTGGATACTAACAGAGAGAGAGGAGGCACTCCCCTCTGGATACTATCAGAGAGAGAGGAGGCACTCCGCTCTGGATACTAACAGAGAGAGGAGACACTCCGCTCCGGATACTAACAGAGAGAGAGGAGGCACTCCGCTCTGGATACTAACAGGGAGAGAGGAGGCTCTCCGCTCTGGATACTAACAGAGAGAGAGGAGGCACTCCGCTCTGGATACTAACAGAGAGAGAGGAGGCACTCCGCTCTGGATACTAACAGAGAGAGAGGAGGCACTCTGCTCTGGATACTAACAGAGAGAGAGGAGGCACTCCGCTCTGGATACTAACAGAGAGAGAGGAGGCACTCCGCTCTGGATACTAACAGAGAGAGAGGAGGCACTCCGCTCTGGATACTAACAGAGAGAGAGGAGGCACTCCGCTCTGGATACTAACAGAGAGAGAGGTGGCACTCCGCTCTGGATACTAACAGAGAGAGAGGAGGCACTCCGCTCTGGACACTAACAGAGAGAGAGGAGGCACTCCGCTCTGGATACTAACAGAGAGAGAGAGGCACTCCGCACTGGATACTAACAGAGAGAGAGGAGGCACTCCGCTCTGGATACTAACAGAGAGAGAGGAGGCACTCCGCTCTTGATACTAACAGAGAGAGAGGAGGCACTCAGCTCTTGATACTAACAGAGAGAGAGGAGGCACTCCGCTCTTGATACTAACAGAGAGAGAGGAGGCACTCAGCTCTTGATACTAACAGAGAGAGAGGAGGCACTCCGCTCTGGATAATAACAGAGAGAGAGAAGGCACTCCGCTCTGGATACTAACAGAGAGAGAGGAGGCACTCTGCTCTGGATACTAACAGAGAGAGAGGAGGCACTCCGCTCTGGATACTAACAGAGAGAGAGGAGGAACTCCGCTCTGGATACTAACAGAGAGAGAGGAGGCACTCCGCTCTGGATACTAACAGAGAGTGAGGAGGCACTCCGCTCTGGATACTAACAGAGAGAGAGGAGGCACTCCGCTCTGGATACTAACAGAGAGAGGAGGCACTCCGCTCTGGATACTAACAGAGTGAGAGGAGGCACTCCGCTCTGGATACTAACAGAGAGAGAGGCGGCACTCTGCTCTGGATACTAACAGAGAGAGAGGAGGCACTCCGCTCTGGATACTAACAGAGAGAGAGGAGGCACTCCGCTCTGGATACTAACAGAGAGAGGAGGTACTCCGCTCTGGATACTAACAGAGAGAGAGGAGGCACTCCACTCTGGATACAAACAGAGAGAGAGGAGGCACTCTGCTCTGGATACTAACAGAGAGAGAGGAGGCACTCTGCTCTGGATACTAACAGCGAGAGAGGAGGTTCTCCGCTCTGGATACTAACAGAGAGAGAGGAGGCACTCCGCTCTGGATACTAACAGGGAGAGAGAGGAGGCACTCCGCTCTGGATACTAACAGAAAGAGAGGAGGCACTCTGCTCTGGATACTAACAGAGAGAGAGGAGGCACTCCACTCTGGATACTAACAGAGAGAGAGGAGGCACTCCGCTCTGGATACTAACAGAGAGAGAGGAGGCGCTCCGCTCTGGATACTAACAGAGAGAGAGGAGACACTCCGCTCTGGATACTAACAGAGAGAGTGGAGGCACTCCGCTCTGGATACTAACAGAGAGAGAGGAGGCACTCCGCTCTGGATACTAACAGAGAGAGAGGAGGCACTCCGCTCTGGATGCTAACAGAGAGAGAGAGGAGGCACTCCGCTCTGGATACTAACAGAGGGAGAGGAGGCACTCTGCTCTGGATACTAACAGAGAGAGAGGAGGCACTCCGCTCTGGATACTAACAGAGAGAGAGGAGGCACTCCGCTCTGGATACTAACAGAGAGAGAGGAGGCACTCCGCTCTGGATACTAACAGAGAGAGAGGAGGCACTCCGCTCTGGATACTAACAGAGAGAGAGGAGGCACTCCGCTCTGGATACTAACAGAGAGAGAGGAGGCACTCAGCTCTGGATACTAACAGAGAGAGAGAGGAGGCACTCCGCTTTGGATACTAACAGAGAGAGAGAGGAGGCACTCCGCTCTGGATACTAACAAAGAGAGAGGAGGCACTCTGCTCTGGATACTAACAGAGAGAGAGGAGGCACTCCGCTCTGGATACTAACAGAGAGAGAGGAGGCACTCCGCTCTGGATACTAACAGAGAGAGAGGAGGCACTCCGCTCTGGATACTAACAGAGAGAGAGGAGGCACTCCGCTCTGGATACTAACAGAGAGAGAGGAGGCACTCCGCTCTGGATACTAACAGAGAGAGAGGAGGCACTCCGCTCTGGATACTAACAGAGAGAGAGGATGCACTCCGCTCTGGATACTAACACTGAGAGAGGAGGCACTTCGCTCTGGATACTAACACAGACAGAGAGGAGGCACTCTGCTCTGGATACTAACAGAGAGAGAGGAGGCACTCCCCTCTGGATACTATCAGAGAGAGAGGAGGCACTCCGCTCTGGATACTAACAGAGAGAGGAGACACTCCGCTCTGGATACTAACAGAGAGAGAGGAGGCACTCCGCTCTGGATACTAACAGGGAGAGAGGAGGCTCTCCGCTCTGGATACTAACAGAGAGAGAGGAGGTACTCCGCTCTGGATACTAACAGAGAGAGAGGAGGCACTCCGCTCTGGATACTAACAGGGAGAGAGAGGAGGCACTCCGCTCTGGATACTAACAGAAAGAGAGGAGGCACTCTGCTCTGGATACTAACAGAGAGAGAGGAGGCACTCCACTCTGGATACTAACAGAGAGAGAGGAGGCACTCCGCTCTGGATACTAACAGAGAGAGAGGAGGCGCTCCGCTCTGGATACTAACAGAGAGAGAGGAGACACTCCGCTCTGGATACTAACAGAGAGAGTGGAGGCACTCCGCTCTGGATACTAACAGAGAGAGAGGAGGCACTCCGCTCTGGATACTAACAGAGAGAGAGGAGGCACTCCGCTCTGGATGCTAACAGAGAGAGAGAGGAGGCACTCCGCTCTGGATACTAACAGAGGGAGAGGAGGCACTCTGCTCTGGATACTAACAGAGAGAGAGGAGGCACTCCGCTCTGGATACTAACAGAGAGAGAGGAGGCACTCCGCTCTGGATACTAACAGAGAGAGAGGAGGCACTCCGCTCTGGATACTAACAGAGAGAGAGGAGGCACTCCGCTCTGGATACTAACAGAGAGAGAGGAGGCACTCCGCTCTGGATACTAACAGAGAGAGAGGAGGCACTCAGCTCTGGATACTAACAGAGAGAGAGAGGAGGCACTCCGCTTTGGATACTAACAGAGAGAGAGGAGGCACTCCGCTCTGGATACTAACAGAGAGAGAGAGGAGGCACTCCCCTCTGGATACTAACAAAGAGAGAGGAGGCACTCTGCTCTGGATACTAACAGAGAGAGAGGAGGCACTCCGCTCTGGATACTAACAGAGAGAGAGGAGGCACTCCGCTCTGGATACTAACAGAGAGAGAGGAGGCACTCCGCTCTGGATACTAACAGAGAGAGAGGAGGCACTCCGCTCTGGATACTAACAGAGAGAGAGGAGGCACTCCGCTCTGGATACTAACAGAGAGAGAGGAGGCACTCCGCTCTGGATACTAACAGAGAGAGAGGATGCACTCCGCTCTGGATACTAACACTGAGAGAGGAGGCACTTCGCTCTGGATACTAACACAGAGAGAGAGGAGGCACTCTGCTCTGGATACTAACAGAGAGAGAGGAGGCACTCCCCTCTGGATACTATCAGAGAGAGAGGAGGCACTCCGCTCTGGATACTAACAGAGAGAGGAGACACTCCGCTCTGGATACTAACAGAGAGAGAGGAGGCACTCCGCTCTGGATACTAACAGGGAGAGAGGAGGCTCTCCGCTCTGGATACTAACAGAGAGAGAGGAGGCACTCCGCTCTGGATACTAACAGAGAGAGAGGAGGCACTCCGCTCTGGATACTAACAGAGAGAGAGGAGGCACTCCGCTCTGAATAATAACAGAGAGAGAGGAGGCACTCCGCTCTGGATACTAACAGGGAGAGAGAAGGCACTCCGCTCTGGATACTATCAGAGAGAGAGGAGGCACTCCGCTCTGGATACTAACAGAGAGAGAGGAGGCACTCCACTCTGGATACTAAGAGAGAGAGAGGAGGCACTCCGCTCTGAATACTAACAGAGAGAGAGGAGGCACTCCGCTCTGGATACTAACAGGGAGGGAGGAGGCACTCCGCTCTGGATACTAACAGAGAGAGGAGGCACTCCGCTCTAGATACTAACAGAGAGAGAGGAGGCACTCCGCTCTGGATACTAACAGGGAGAGAGAAGGCACTCCGCTCTGGATACTAACAGAGAGAGGAGGCACTCCGCTCTGGATACTAACAGAGAGAGAGGAGGCACTCCGCTCTGAATACTAACAGAGAGAGAGGAGGCACTCCGCTCTGGATACTAACAGAGAGAGAGGAGGCACTCCGCTCTGGATACTAACAGGGAGAGAGGAGGCACTCCGCTCTGGATACTAACAGAGAGAGAGGAGGCACTCCGCTCTGGATACTAACAGAGAGAGAGGAGGCACTCCGCTCTGGATACTAACAGAGAGAGAGGAGGCACTCCGCTCTGGATACTAACAGAGAGAGAGGAGGCACTCCGCTCTGGATACTAACAGAGAGAGAGGTGGCACTCCGCTCTGGATACTAACAGAGAGAGAGGAGGCACTCCGCTCTGGACACTAACAGAGAGAGAGGAGGCACTCCGCTCTGGATACTAACAGAGATAGAGAGGAGGCACTCCGCTCTGGATAATAATAGAGAGAGAGAAGGCACTCCGCTCTGGATACTAACAGAGAGAGAGGAGGCGCTCTGCTCTGGATACTAACAGAGAGAGAGGAGGCACTCCGCTCTGGATACTAACAGAGAGAGAGGAGGCACTCCGCTCTGGATACTAACAGAGAGAGAGGAGGCACTCCGCTCTGGATGCTAACAGAGAGAGAGGAGGCACTCCGCTCTGGATACTAACAGAGAGAGAGGAGGCACTCCGCTCTGGATACTAACAGAGAGAGAGGAGGCACTCCGCTCTGGATACTAACAGAGAGAGAAGGCACTCCGCTCTGGATACTAACAGAGTGAGAGGAGGCACTCCGCTCTGGATACTAACAGAGAGAGAGGCGGCACTCTGCTCTGGATACTAACAGAGAGAGAGGAGGCACTCCGCTCTGGATACTAACAGAGGGAGAGGAGGCACTCCGCTCTGGATACTAACAGAGAGAGGAGGTACTCCGCTCTGGATACTAACAGAGAGAGAGGAGGCACTCCACTCTGGATACGAACAGAGAGAGAGGAGGCACTCTGCTCTGGATACTAACAGAGAGAGAGGAGGCACTCTGCTCTGGATACTAACAGAGAGAGAGGAGGTACTCCGCTCTGGATACTAACAGAGAGAGAGGAGGCACTCCGCTCTGGATACTAACAGAGAGAGAGAGGAGGCACTCCGCTCTGGATACTAACAGAAAGAGAGGAGGCACTCTGCTCTGGATACTAACAGAGAGAGAGGAGGCACTCCACTCTGGATACTCTCAGAGAGAGAGGAGGCACTCCGCTCTGGATACTAACAGAGAGAGAGGAGGCGCTCCGCTCTGGATACTAACAGAGAGAGAGGAGACACTCCGCTCTGGATACTAACAGAGAGAGTGGAGGCACTCCGCTCTGGATACTAACAGAGAGAGAGGAGGCACTCCGCTCTGGATACTAACAGAGAGAGAGGAGGCACTCCGCTCTGGATGCTAACAGAGAGAGAGAGAGGAGGCACTCCGCTCTGGATAATAACAGAGAGAGAGGAGGCACTCTGCTCTGGATACTAACAGAGAGAGAGGAGGCACTCCGCTCTGGATACTAACAGAGAGAGAGGAGGCACTCCGCTCTGGATACTAACAGAGAGAGAGGAGGCACTCCGCTCTGGATACTAACAGAGAGAGAGGAGGCACTCCGCTCTGGATACTAACAGAGAGAGAGGAGGCACTCCGCTCTGGATACTAACAGAGAGAGAGGAGGCACTCAGCTCTGGATACTAACAGAGAGAGAGGAGGCACTCCGCTTTAGATACTAACAGAGAGAGAGGAGGCACTCCGCTCTGGATACTAACAGAGAGAGAGAGGAGGCACTCCGCTCTGGATACTTACAAAGAGAGAGGTGGCACTCTGCTCTGGATACTAACAGAGAGAGAGGAGGCACTCCGCTCTGGATACTAACAGAGAGAGAGGAGGCACTCCGCTCTGGATACTAACAGAGAGAGAGGAGGCACTCCGCTCTGGATACTAACAGAGAGAGAGGAGGCACTCCGCTCTGGATACTAACAGAGAGAGAGGAGGCACTCCGCTCTGGATACTAACAGAGAGAGAGGAGGCACTCCGCTCTGGATACTAACACTGAGAGAGGAGGCACTTCGCTCTGGATACTAACACAGAGAGAGAGGAGGCACTCTGCTCTGGATACTAACAGAGAGAGAGGAGGCACTCCCCTCTGGATACTATCAGAGAGAGAGGAGGCACTCCGCTCTGGATACTAACAGAGAGAGGAGACACTCCGCTCTGGATACTAACAGAGAGAGAGGAGGCACTCCGCTCTGGATACTAACAGGGAGAGAGGAGGCTCTCCGCTCTGGATACTAACAGAGAGAGAGGAGGCACTCCGCTCTGGATACTAACAGAGAGAGAGGAGGCACTCCGCTCTGGATACTAACAGAGAGAGAGGAGGCACTCTGCTCTGGATACTAACAGAGAGAGAGGAGGCACTCCGCTCTGGATACTAACAGAGAGAGAGGAGGCACTCCGCTCTGGATACTAACAGAGAGAGAGGAGGCACTCCGCTCTGGATACTAACAGAGAGAGAGGAGGCACTCCGCTCTGGATACTAACAGAGAGAGAGGTGGCACTCCGCTCTGGATACTAACAGAGAGAGAGGAGGCACTCCGCTCTGGACACTAACAGAGAGAGAGGAGGCACTCCGCTCTGGATACTAACAGAGAGAGAGAGAGGAGGCACTCCGCTCTGGATAATAACAGAGAGAGAGAAGGCACTCCGCTCTGGATACTAACAGAGAGAGAGGAGGCACTCTGCTCTGGATACTAACAGAGAGAGAGGAGGCACTCCGCTCTGGATACTAACAGAGAGAGAGGAGGAACTCCGCTCTGGATACTAACAGAGAGAGAGGAGGCACTCCGCTCTGGATACTAACAGAGAGTGAGGAGGCACTCCGCTCTGGATACTAACAGAGAGAGAGGAGGCACTCCGCTCTATATACTAACAGAGAGAGGAGGCACTCCGCTCTGGATACTAACAGAGTGAGAGGAGGCACTCCGCTCTGGATACTAACAGAGAGAGAGGCGGCACTCTGCTCTGGATACTAACAGAGAGAGAGGAGGCACTCCGCTCTGGATACTAACAGAGAGAGTGGAGGCACTCCGCTCTGGATACTAACAGAGAGAGGAGGTACTCCGCTCTGGATACTAACAGAGAGAGAGGAGGCACTCCACTCTGGATACAAACAGAGAGAGAGGAGGCACTCTGCTCTGGATACTAACAGAGAGAGAGGAGGCACTCTGCTCTGGATACTAACAGAGAGAGAGGAGGTACTCCGCTCTGGATACTAACAGAGAGAGAGGAGGCACTCCGCTCTGGATACTAACAGGGATAGAGAGGAGGCACTCCGCTCTGGATACTAACAGAAAGAGAGGAGGCACTCTGCTCTGGATACTAACAGAGAGAGAGGAGGCACTCCACTCTGGATACTAACAGAGAGAGAGGAGGCACTCCGCTCTGGATACTAACAGAGAGAGAGGAGGCGCTCCGCTCTGGATACTAACAGAGAGAGAGGAGACACTCCGCTCTGGATACTAACAGAGAGAGTGGAGGCACTCCGCTCTGGATACTAACAGAGAGAGAGGAGGCACTCCGCTCTGGATACTAACAGAGAGAGAGGAGGCACTCCGCTCTGGATGCTAACAGAGAGAGAGAGGAGGCACTCCGCTCTGGATACTAACAGAGGGAGAGGAGGCACTCTGCTCTGGATACTAACAGAGAGAGAGGAGGCACTCCGCTCTGGATACTAACAGAGAGAGAGGAGGCACTCCGCTCTGGATACTAACAGAGAGAGAGGAGGCACTCCGCTCTGGATACTAACAGAGAGAGAGGAGGCACTCCGCTCTGGATACTAACAGAGAGAGAGGAGGCACTCCGCTCTGGATACTAACAGAGAGAGAGGAGGCACTCAGCTCTGGATACTAACAGAGAGAGAGAGGAGGCACTCCGCTTTGGATACTAACAGAGAGAGAGGAGGCACTCCGCTCTGGATACTAACAGAGAGAGAGAGGAGGCACTCCGCTCTGGATACTAACAAAGAGAGAGGAGGCACTCTGCTCTGGATACTAACAGAGAGAGAGGAGGCACTCCGCTCTGGATACTAACAGAGAGAGAGGAGGCACTCCGCTCTGGATACTAACAGAGAGAGAGGAGGCACTCCGCTCTGGATACTAACAGAGAGAGAGGAGGCACTCCGCTCTGGATACTAACAGAGAGAGAGGAGGCACTCCGCTCTGGATACTAACAGAGAGAGAGGAGGCACTCCGCTCTGGATACTAACAGAGAGAGAGGATGCACTCCGCTCTGGATACTAACACTGAGAGAGGAGGCACTTCGCTCTGGATACTAACACAGAGAGAGAGGAGGCACTCTGCTCTGGATACTAACAGAGAGAGAGGAGGCACTCCCCTCTGGATACTATCAGAGAGAGAGGAGGCACTCCGCTCTGGATACTAACAGAGAGAGGAGACACTCCGCTCTGGATACTAACAGAGAGAGAGGAGGCACTCCGCTCTGGATACTAACAGGGAGAGAGGAGGCTCTCCGCTCTGGATACTAACAGAGAGAGAGGAGGTACTCCGCTCTGGATACTAACAGAGAGAGAGGAGGCACTCCGCTCTGGATACTAACAGGGAGAGAGAGGAGGCACTCCGCTCTGGATACTAACAGAAAGAGAGGAGGCACTCTGCTCTGGATACTAACAGAGAGAGAGGAGGCACTCCACTCTGGATACTAACAGAGAGAGAGGAGGCACTCCGCTCCGGATACTAACAGAGAGAGAGGAGGCGCTCCGCTCTGGATACTAACAGAGAGAGAGGAGACACTCCGCTCTGGATACTAACAGAGAGAGTGGAGGCACTCCGCTCTGGATACTAACAGAGAGAGAGGAGGCACTCCGCTCTGGATACTAACAGAGAGAGAGGAGGCACTCCGCTCTGGATGCTAACAGAGAGAGAGAGGAGGCACTCCGCTCTGGATACTAACCGAGGGAGAGGAGGCACTCTGCTCTGGATACTAACAGAGAGAGAGGAGGCACTCCGCTCTGGATACTAACAGAGAGAGAGGAGGCACTCCGCTCTGGATACTAACAGAGAGAGAGGAGGCACTCCGCTCTGGATACTAACAGAGAGAGAGGAGGCTCTCCGCTCTGGATACTAACAGAGAGAGAGGAGGCACTCCGCTCTGGATACTAACAGAGAGAGAGGAGGCACTCAGCTCTGGATACTAACAGAGAGAGAGAGGAGGCACTCCGCTTTGGATACTAACAGAGAGAGAGGAGGCACTCCGCTCTGGATACTAACAGA
Organism: Meconema thalassinum; assembly: GCA_946902985.2. Taxonomy (NCBI): domain Eukaryota; kingdom Metazoa; phylum Arthropoda; class Insecta; order Orthoptera; family Tettigoniidae; genus Meconema; species Meconema thalassinum. Next base: position 210,648,072 of record OX336399.1, on the reverse strand, counting down.
GAGAGAGAGGAGGCACTCCCCTCTGGATACTAACAAAGAGAGAGGAGGCACTCTGCTCTGGATACTAACAGAGAGAGAGGAGGCACTCCGCTCTGGATACTAACAGAGAGAGAGGAGGCACTCCGCTCTGGATACTAACAGAGAGAGAGGAGGCACTCCGCTCTGGATACTAACAGAGAGAGAGGAGGCACTCCGCTCTGGATACTAACAGAGAGAGAGGAGGCACTCCGCTCTGGATACTAACAGAGAGAGAGGAGGCACTCCGCTCTGGATACTAACAGAGAGAGAGGATGCACTCCGCTCTGGATACTAACACTGAGAGAGGAGGCACTTCGCTCTGGATACTAACAGAGAGAGAGGAGGCACTCCGCTCTGGATACTAACAGGGAGAGAGAAGGCACTCCGCTCTGGATACTAACAGAGAGAGGAGGCACTCCGCTCTGGATACTAACAGAGAGAGAGGAGGCACTCCGCTCTGAATACTAACAGAGAGAGAGGAGGCACTCCGCTCTGGATACTAACAGAGAGAGAGGAGGCACTCCGCTCTGGATACTAACAGGGAGAGAGGAGGCACTCCGCTCTGGATACTAACAGAGAGAGAGGAGGCACTCCGCTCTGGATACTAACAGAGAGAGAGGAGGCACTCCGCTCTGGATACTAACAGAGAGAGAGGAGGCACTCCGCTCTGGATACTAACAGAGAGAGTGGAGGCACTCCGCTCTGGATACTAACAGAGAGAGAGGTGGCACTCCGCTCTGGATACTAACAGAGAGAGAGGAGGCACTCCGCTCTGGACACTAACAGAGAGAGAGGAGGCACTCCGCTCTGGATACTAACAGAGATAGAGTGGAGGCACTCCGCTCTGGATAATAATAGAGAGAGAGAAGGCACTCCGCTCTGGATACTAACAGAGAGAGAGGAGGCGCTCTGCTCTGGATACTAACAGAGAGAGAGGAGGCACTCCGCTCTGGATACTAACAGAGAGAGAGGAGGCACTCCGCTCTGGATACTAACAGAGAGAGAGGAGGCACTCCGCTCTGGATACTAACAGAGAGAGAGGAGGCACTCCGCTCTGGATACTAACAGAGAGAGAGGAGGCACTCCGCTCTGGATACTAACAGAGAGAGAGGAGGCACTCCGCTCTGGATACTAACAGAGAGAGAAGGCACTCCGCTCTGGATACTAACAGAGTGAGAGGAGGCACTCCGCTCTGGATACTAACAGAGCGAGAGGCGGCACTCTGCTCTGGATACTAACAGAGAGAGAGGAGGCACTCCGCTCTGGATACTAACAGAGGGAGAGGAGGCACTCCGCTCTGGATACTAACAGAGAGAGGAGGTACTCCGCTCTGGATACTAACAGAGAGAGAGGAGGCACTCCACTCTGGATACGAACAGAGAGAGAGGAGGCACTCTGCTCTGGATACTAACAGAGAGAGAGGAGGCACTCTGCTCTGGATACTAACAGAGAGAGAGGAGGTACTCCGCTCTGGATACTAACAGAGAGAGAGGAGGCACTCCGCTCTGGATACTAACAGAGAGAGAGAGGAGGCACTCCGCTCTGGATACTAACAGAAAGAGAGGAGGCACTCTGCTCTGGATACTAACAGAGAGAGAGGAGGCACTCCACTCTGGATACTCTCAGAGAGAGAGGAGGCACTCCGCTCTGGATACTAACAGAGAGAGAGGAGGCGCTCCGCTCTGGATACTAACAGAGAGAGAGGAGACACTCCGCTCTGGATACTAACAGAGAGAGTGGAGGCACTCCGCTCTGGATACTAACAGAGAGAGAGGAGGCACTCCGCTCTGGATACTAACAGAGAGAGAGGAGGCACTCCGCTCTGGATGCTAACAGAGAGAGAGAGAGGAGGCACTCCGCTCTGGATAATAACAGAGAGAGAGGAGGCACTCTGCTCTGGATACTAACAGAGAGAGAGGAGGCACTCCGCTCTGGATACTAACAGAGAGAGAGGAGGCACTCCGCTCTGGATACTAACAGAGAGAGAGGAGGCACTCCGCTCTGGATACTAACAGAGAGAGAGGAGGCACTCCGCTCTGGATACTAACAGAGAGAGAGGAGGCACTCCGCTCTGGATACTAACAGAGAGAGAGGAGGCACTCAGCTCTGGATACTAACAGAGAGAGAGGAGGCACTCCGCTTTAGATACTAACAGAGAGAGAGGAGGCACTCCGCTCTGGATACTAACAGAGAGAGAGAGGAGGCACTCCGCTCTGGATACTTACAAAGAGAGAGGTGGCACTCTGCTCTGGATACTAACAGAGAGAGAGGAGGCACTCCGCTCTGGATACTAACAGAGAGAGAGGAGGCACTCCGCTCTGGATACTAACAGAGAGAGAGGAGGCACTCCGCTCTGGATACTAACAGAGAGAGAGGAGGCACTCCGCTCTGGATACTAACAGAGAGAGAGGAGGCACTCCGCTCTGGATACTAACAGAGAGAGAGGAGGCACTCCGCTCTGGATACTAACAGAGAGAGAGGAGGCACTCCGCTCTGGATACTAACACTGAGAGAGGAGGCACTTCGCTCTGGATACTAACACAGAGAGAGAGGAGGCACTCTGCTCTGGATACTAACAGAGAGAGAGGAGGCACTCCCCTCTGGATACTATCAGAGAGAGAGGAGGCACTCCGCTCTGGATACTAACAGAGAGAGGAGACACTCCGCTCTGGATACTAACAGAGAGAGAGGAGGCACTCCGCTCTGGATACTAACAGGGAGAGAGGAGGCTCTCCGCTCTGGATACTAACAGAGAGAGAGGAGGCACTCCGCTCTGGATACTAACAGAGAGAGAGGAGGCACTCCGCTCTGGATACTAACAGAGAGAGAGGAGGCACTCTGCTCTGGATACTAACAGAGAGAGAGGAGGCACTCCGCTCTGGATACTAACAGAGAGAGAGGAGGCACTCCGCTCTGGATACTAACAGAGAGAGAGGAGGCACTCCGCTCTGGATACTAACAGAGAGAGAGGAGGCACTCCGCTCTGGATACTAACAGAGAGAGAGGTGGCACTCCGCTCTGGATACTAACAGAAAGAGAGGAGGCACTCCGCTCTGGACACTAACAGAGAGAGAGGAGGCACTCCGCTCTGGATACTAACAGAGAGAGAGAGGAGGCACTCCGCTCTGGATAATAACAGAGAGAGAGAGAAGGCACTCCGCTCTGGATACTAACAGAGAGAGAGGAGGCACTCTGCTCTGGATACTAACAGAGAGAGAGGAGGCACTCCACTCTGGATACTAACAGAGAGAGAGGAGGAACTCCGCTCTGGATACTAACAGAGAGAGAGGAGGCACTCCGCTCTGGATACTAACAGAGAGTGAGGAGGCACTCCGCTCTGGATACTAACAGAGAGAGAGGAGGCACTCCGCTCTGGATACTAACAGAGAGAGGAGGCACTCCGCTCTGGATACTAACAGAGTGAGAGGAGGCACTCCGCTCTGGATACTAACAGAGAGAGAGGCGGCACTCTGCTCTGGATACTAACAGAGAGAGAGGAGGCACTCCGCTCTGGATACTAACAGAGAGAGAGGAGGCACTCCGCTCTGGATACTAACAGAGAGAGGAGGTACTCCGCTCTGGATACTAACAGAGAGAGAGGAGGCACTCCACTCTGGATACAAACAGAGAGAGAGGAGGCACTCTGCTCTGGATACTAACAGAGAGAGAGGAGGCACTCTGCTCTGGATACTAACAGAGAGAGAGGAGGTACTCCGCTCTGGATACTAACAGAGAGAGAGGAGGCACTCCGCTCTGGATACTAACAGGGAGAGAGAGGAGGCACTCCGCTCTGGATACTAACAGAAAGAGAGGAGGCACTCTGCTCTGGATACTAACAGAGAGAGAGGAGGCACTCCACTCTGGATACTAACAGAGAGAGAGGAGGCACTCCGCTCTGGATACTAACAGAGAGAGAGGAGGCGCTCCGCTCTGGATACTAACAGAGAGAGAGGAGACACTCCGCTCTGGATACTAACAGAGAGAGTGGAGGCACTCCGCTCTGGATACTAACAGAGAGAGAGGAGGCACTCCGCTCTGGATACTAACAGAGAGAGAGGAGGCACTCCGCTCTGGATGCTAACAGAGAGAGAGAGAGGAGGCACTCCGCTCTGGATACTAACAGAGGGAGAGGAGGCACTCTGCTCTGGATACTAACAGAGAGAGAGGAGGCACTCCGCTCTGGATACTAACAGAGAGAGAGGAGGCACTCCGCTCTGGATACTAACAGAGAGAGAGGAGGCACTCCGCTCTGGATACTAACAGAGAGAGAGGAGGCACTCCGCTCTGGATACTAACAGAGAGAGAGGAGGCACTCCGCTCTGGATACTAACAGAGAGAGAGGAGGCACTCAGCTCTGGATACTAACAGAGAGAGAGAGGAGGCACTCCGCTTTGGATACTAACAGAGAGAGAGGAGGCACTCCGCTCTGGATACTAACAGAGAGAGAGAGGAGGCACTCCGCTCTGGATACTAACAAAGAGAGAGGAGGCACTCTGCTCTGGATACTAACAGAGAGAGAGGAGGCACTCCGCTCTGGATACTAACAGAGAGAGAGGAGGCACTCCGCTCTGGATACTAACAGAGAGAGAGGAGGCACTCCGCTCTGGATACTAACAGAGAGAGAGGAGGCACTCCGCTCTGGATACTAACAGAGAGAGAGGAGGCACTCCGCTCTGGATACTAACAGAGAGAGAGGAGGCACTCCGCTCTGGATACTAACAGAGAGAGAGGATGCACTCCGCTCTGGATACTAACACTGAGAGAGGAGGCACTTCGCTCTGGATACTAACACAGAGAGAGAGGAGGCACTCTGCTCTGGATACTAACAGAGAGAGAGGAGGCACTCCCCTCTGGATACTATCAGAGAGAGAGGAGGCACTCCGCTCTGGATACTAACAGAGAGAGGAGACACTCCGCTCTGGATACTAACAGAGAGAGAGGAGGCACTCCGCTCTGGATACTAACAGGGAGAGAGGAGGCTCTCCGCTCTGGATACTAACAGAGAGAGAGGAGGTACTCCGCTCTGGATACTAACAGAGAGAGAGGAGGCACTCCGCTCTGGATACTAACAGGGAGAGAGAGGAGGCACTCCGCTCTGGATACTAACAGAAAGAGAGGAGGCACTCTGCTCTGGATACTAACAGAGAGAGAGGAGGCACTCCACTCTGGATACTAACAGAGAGAGAGGAGGCACTCCGCTCTGGATACTAACAGAGAGAGAGGAGGCGCTCCGCTCTGGATACTAACAGAGAGAGAGGAGACACTCCGCTCTGGATACTAACAGAGAGAGTGGAGGCACTCCGCTCTGGATACTAACAGAGAGAGAGGAGGCACTCCGCTCTGGATACTAACAGAGAGAGAGGAGGCACTCCGCTCTGGATGCTAACAGAGAGAGAGAGGAGGCACTCCGCTCTGGATACTAACAGAGGGAGAGGAGGCACTCTGCTCTGGATACTAACAGAGAGAGAGGAGGCACTCCGCTCTGGATACTAACAGAGAGAGAGGAGGCACTCCGCTCTGGATACTAACAGAGAGAGAGGAGGCACTCCGCTCTGGATACTAACAGAGAGAGAGGAGGCACTCCGCTCTGGATACTAACAGAGAGAGAGGAGGCACTCCGCTCTGGATACTAACTGAGAGAGAGGAGGCACTCAGCTCTGGATACTAACAGAGAGAGAGAGGAGGCACTCCGCTTTGGATACTAACAGAGAGAGAGGAGGCACTCCGCTCTGGATACTAACAGAGAGAGAGAGGAGGCACTCCCCTCTGGATACTAACAAAGAGAGAGGAGGCACTCTGCTCTGGATACTAACAGAGAGAGAGGAGGCACTCCGCTCTGGATACTAACAGAGAGAGAGGAGGCACTCCGCTCTGGATACTAACAGAGAGAGAGGAGGCACTCCGCTCTGGATACTAACAGAGAGAGAGGAGGCACTCCGCTCTGGATACTAACAGAGAGAGAGGAGGCACTCCGCTCTGGATACTAACAGAGAGAGAGGAGGCACTCCGCTCTGGATACTAACAGAGAGAGAGGATGCACTCCGCTCTGGATACTAACACTGAGAGAGGAGGCACTTCGCTCTGGATACTAACACAGAGAGAGAGGAGGCACTCTGCTCTGGATACTAACAGAGAGAGAGGAGGCACTCCCCTCTGGATACTATCAGAGAGAGAGGAGGCACTCCGCTCTGGATACTAACAGAGAGAGGAGACACTCCGCTCTGGATACTAACAGAGAGAGAGGAGGCACTCCGCTCTGGATACTAACAGGGAGAGAGGAGGCTCTCCGCTCTGGATACTAACAGAGAGAGAGGAGGCACTCCGCTCTGGATACTAACAGAGAGAGAGGAGGCACTCCGCTCTGGATACTAACAGAGAGAGAGGAGGCACTCCGCTCTGAATACTAACAGAGAGAGAGGAGGCACTCCGCTCTGGATACTAACAGGGAGAGAGAAGGCACTCCGCTCTGGATACTATCAGAGAGAGAGGAGGCACTCCGCTCTGGATACTAACAGAGAGAGAGGAGGCACTCCACTCTGGATACTAAGAGAGAGAGAGGAGGCACTCCGCTCTGAATACTAACAGAGAGAGAGGAGGCACTCCGCTCTGGATACTAACAGGGAGGGAGGAGGCACTCCGCTCTGGATACTAACAGAGAGAGGAGGCACTCCGCTCTGGATACTAACAGAGAGAGAGGAGGCACTCCGCTCTGGATACTAACAGGGAGAGAGAAGGCACTCCGCTCTGGATACTAACAGAGAGAGGAGGCACTCCGCTCTGGATACTAACAGAGAGAGAGGAGGCACTCCGCTCTGAATACTAACAGAGAGAGAGGAGGCACTCCGCTCTGGATACTAACAGAGAGAGAGGAGGCACTCCGCTCTGGATACTAACAGGGAGAGAGGAGGCACTCCGCTCTGGATACTAACAGAGAGGAGGCACTCCGCTCTTGATACTAACAGAGAGAGAGGAGGCACTCTGCTCTGGATACTAACAGAGAGAGAGAGGAGGCACTCCGCTCTGGATACTAACAGAGAGAGAGAGAGGAGGTACTCCGCTCTGGATACTAACAGAGAGAGAGGAGGCACTCCGCTCTGGATACTAACAGAGAGAGAGAGGAGGCACTCCGCTCTGGATACTAACAGGGAGAGAGGAGGCACTCCGCTCTGAATACTAACAGAGAGAGAGGAGGCACTCCGCTCTGGATACTAACAGAGAGAGAGGAGGCACTCCGCTCTGGATACTAACAGAGAGAGAGGAGGCACTCCGCTCTGGATACTAACAGAGAGAGAGGAGGCACTCCGCTCTGGATACTAACAGAGAGAGAGGAGGCACTCCGCTCTGGATACTAACAGAGAGAGAGGAGGCACTCCGCTCTGGATACTAACAGAGAGAGAAGGCACTCCGCTCTGGATACTAACAGAGTGAGAGGAGGCACTCCGCTCTGGATACTAACAGAGCGAGAGGCGGCACTCTGCTCTGGATACTAACAGAGAGAGAGGAGGCACTCCGCTCTGGATACTAACAGAGGGAGAGGAGGCACTCCGCTCTGGATACTAACAGAGAGAGGAGGTACTCCGCTCTGGATACTAACAGAGAGAGAGGAGGCACTCCACTCTGGATACGAACAGAGAGAGAGGAGGCACTCTGCTCTGGATACTAACAGAGAGAGAGGAGGCACTCTGCTCTGGATACTAACAGAGAGAGAGGAGGTACTCCGCTCTGGATACTAACAGAGAGAGAGGAGGCACTCCGCTCTGGATACTAACAGAGAGAGAGAGGAGGCACTCCGCTCTGGATACTAACAGAAAGAGAGGAGGCACTCTGCTCTGGATACTAACAGAGAGAGAGGAGGCACTCCACTCTGGATACTCTCAGAGAGAGAGGAGGCACTCCGCTCTGGATACTAACAGAGAGAGAGGAGGCGCTCCGCTCTGGATACTAACAGAGAGAGAGGAGACACTCCGCTCTGGATACTAACAGAGAGAGTGGAGGCACTCCGCTCTGGATACTAACAGAGAGAGAGGAGGCACTCCGCTCTGGATACTAACAGAGAGAGAGGAGGCACTCCGCTCTGGATGCTAACAGAGAGAGAGAGAGGAGGCACTCCGCTCTGGATAATAACAGAGAGAGAGGAGGCACTCTGCTCTGGATACTAACAGAGAGAGAGGAGGCACTCCGCTCTGGATACTAACAGAGAGAGAGGAGGCACTCCGCTCTGGATACTAACAGAGAGAGAGGAGGCACTCCGCTCTGGATACTAACAGAGAGAGAGGAGGCACTCCGCTCTGGATACTAACAGAGAGAGAGGAGGCACTCCGCTCTGGATACTAACAGAGAGAGAGGAGGCACTCAGCTCTGGATACTAACAGAGAGAGAGGAGGCACTCCGCTTTAGATACTAACAGAGAGAGAGGAGGCACTCCGCTCTGGATACTAACAGAGAGAGAGAGGAGGCACTCCGCTCTGGATACTTACAAAGAGAGAGGTGGCACTCTGCTCTGGATACTAACAGAGAGAGAGGAGGCACTCCGCTCTGGATACTAACAGAGAGAGAGGAGGCACTCCGCTCTGGATACTAACAGAGAGAGAGGAGGCACTCCGCTCTGGATACTAACAGAGAGAGAGGAGGCACTCCGCTCTGGATACTAACAGAGAGAGAGGAGGCACTCCGCTCTGGATACTAACAGAGAGAGAGGAGGCACTCCGCTCTGGATACTAACAGAGAGAGAGGAGGCACTCCGCTCTGGATACTAACACTGAGAGAGGAGGCACTTCGCTCTGGATACTAACACAGAGAGAGAGGAGGCACTCTGCTCTGGATACTAACAGAGAGAGAGGAGGCACTCCCCTCTGGATACTATCAGAGAGAGAGGAGGCACTCCGCTCTGGATACTAACAGAGAGAGGAGACACTCCGCTCTGGATACTAACAGAGAGAGAGGAGGCACTCCGCTCTGGATACTAACAGGGAGAGAGGAGGCTCTCCGCTCTGGATACTAACAGAGAGAGAGGAGGCACTCCGCTCTGGATACTAACAGAGAGAGAGGAGGCACTCCGCTCTGGATACTAACAGAGAGAGAGGAGGCACTCTGCTCTGGATACTAACAGAGAGAGAGGAGGCACTCCGCTCTGGATACTAACAGAGAGAGAGGAGGCACTCCGCTCTGGATACTAACAGAGAGAGAGGAGGCACTCCGCTCTGGATACTAACAGAGAGAGAGGAGGCACTCCGCTCTGGATACTAACAGAGAGAGAGGTGGCACTCCGCTCTGGATACTAACAGAAAGAGAGGAGGCACTCCGCTCTGGACACTAACAGAGAGAGAGGAGGCACTCCGCTCTGGATACTAACAGAGAGAGAGAGGAGGCACTCCGCTCTGGATAATAACAGAGAGAGAGAAGGCACTCCGCTCTGGATACTAACAGAGAGAGAGGAGGCACTCTGCTCTGGATACTAACAGAGAGAGAGGAGGCACTCCACTCTGGATACTAACAGAGAGAGAGGAGGAACTCCGCTCTGGATACTAACAGAGAGAGAGGAGGCACTCCGCTCTGGATACTAACAGAGAGTGAGGAGGCACTCCGCTCTGGATACTAACAGAGAGAGAGGAGGCACTCCGCTCTGGATACTAACAGAGAGAGGAGGCACTCCGCTCTGGATACTAACAGAGTGAGAGGAGGCACTCCGCTCTGGATACTAACAGAGAGAGAGGCGGCACTCTGCTCTGGATACTAACAGAGAGAGAGGAGGCACTCCGCTCTGGATACTAACAGAGAGAGAGGAGGCACTCCGCTCTGGATACTAACAGAGAGAGGAGGTACTCCGCTCTGGATACTAACAGAGAGAGAGGAGGCACTCCACTCTGGATACAAACAGAGAGAGAGGAGGCACTCTGCTCTGGATACTAACAGAGAGAGAGGAGGCACTCTGCTCTGGATACTAACAGAGAGAGAGGAGGTACTCCGCTCTGGATACTAACAGAGAGAGAGGAGGCACTCCGCTCTGGATACTAACAGGGAGAGAGAGGAGGCACTCCGCTCTGGATACTAACAGAAAGAGAGGAGGCACTCTGCTCTGGATACTAACAGAGAGAGAGGAGGCACTCCACTCTGGATACTAACAGAGAGAGAGGAGGCACTCCGCTCTGGATACTAACAGAGAGAGAGGAGGCGCTCCGCTCTGGATACTAACAGAGAGAGAGGAGACACTCCGCTCTGGATACTAACAGAGAGAGTGGAGGCACTCCGCTCTGGATACTAACAGAGAGAGAGGAGGCACTCCGCTCTGGATACTAACAGAGAGAGAGGAGGCACTCCGCTCTGGATGCTAACAGAGAGAGAGAGGAGGCACTCCGCTCTGGATACTAACAGAGGGAGAGGAGGCACTCTGCTCTGGATACTAACAGAGAGAGAGGAGGCACTCCGCTCTGGATACTAACAGAGAGAGAGGAGGCACTCCGCTCTGGATACTAACAGAGAGAGAGGAGGCACTCCGCTCTGGATACTAACAGAGAGAGAGGAGGCACTCCGCTCTGGATACTAACAGAGAGAGAGGAGGCACTCCGCTCTGGATACTAACAGAGAGAGAGGAGGCACTCAGCTCTGGATACTAACAGAGAGAGAGAGGAGGCACTCCGCTTTGGATACTAACAGAGAGAGAGGAGGCACTCCGCTCTGGATACTAACAGAGAGAGAGAGGAGGCACTCCGCTCTGGATACTAACAAAGAGAGAGGAGGCACTCTGCTCTGGATACTAACAGAGAGAGAGGAGGCACTCCGCTCTGGATACTAACAGAGAGAGAGGAGGCACTCCGCTCTGGATACTAACAGAGAGAGAGGAGGCACTCCGCTCTGGATACTAACAGAGAGAGAGGAGGCACTCCGCTCTGGATACTAACAGAGAGAGAGGAGGCACTCCGCTCTGGATACTAACAGAGAGAGAGGAGGCACTCCGCTCTGGATACTAACAGAGAGAGAGGATGCACTCCGCTCTGGATACTAACACTGAGAGAGGAGGCACTTCGCTCTGGATACTAACACAGAGAGAGAGGAGGCACTCTGCTCTGGATACTAACAGAGAGAGAGGAGGCACTCCCCTCTGGATACTATCAGAGAGAGAGGAGGCACTCCGCTCTGGATACTAACAGAGAGAGGAGACACTCCGCTCTGGATACTAACAGAGAGAGAGGAGGCACTCCGCTCTGGATACTAACAGGGAGAGAGGAGGCTCTCCGCTCTGGATACTAACAGAGAGAGAGGAGGTACTCCGCTCTGGATACTAACAGAGAGAGAGGAGGCACTCCGCTCTGGATACTAACAGGGAGAGAGAGGAGGCACTCCGCTCTGGATACTAACAGAAAGAGAGGAGGCACTCTGCTCTGGATACTAACAGAGAGAGAGGAGGCACTCCACTCTGGATACTAACAGAGAGAGAGGAGGCACTCCGCTCTGGATACTAACAGAGAGAGAGGAGGCGCTCCGCTCTGGATACTAACAGAGAGAGAGGAGACACTCCGCTCTGGATACTAACAGAGAGAGTGGAGGCACTCCGCTCTGGATACTAACAGAGAGAGAGGAGGCACTCCGCTCTGGATACTAACAGAGAGAGAGGAGGCACTCCGCTCTGGATGCTAACAGAGAGAGAGAGGAGGCACTCCGCTCTGGATACTAACAGAGGGAGAGGAGGCACTCTGCTCTGGATACTAACAGAGAGAGAGGAGGCACTCCGCTCTGGATACTAACAGAGAGAGAGGAGGCACTCCGCTCTGGATACTAACAGAGAGAGAGGAGGCACTCCGCTCTGGATACTAACAGAGAGAGAGGAGGCACTCCGCTCTGGATACTAACAGAGAGAGAGGAGGCACTCCGCTCTGGATACTAACAGAGAGAGAGGAGGCACTCAGCTCTGGATACTAACAGAGAGAGAGAGGAGGCACTCCGCTTTGGATACTAACAGAGAGAGAGGAGGCACTCCGCTCTGGATACTAACAGAGAGAGAGAGGAGGCACTCCCCTCTGGATACTAACAAAGAGAGAGGAGGCACTCTGCTCTGGATACTAACAGAGAGAGAGGAGGCACTCCGCTCTGGATACTAACAGAGAGAGAGGAGGCACTCCGCTCTGGATACTAACAGAGAGAGAGGAGGCACTCCGCTCTGGATACTAACAGAGAGAGAGGAGGCACTCCGCTCTGGATACTAACAGAGAGAGAGGAGGCACTCCGCTCTGGATACTAACAGAGAGAGAGGAGGCACTCCGCTCTGGATACTAACAGAGAGAGAGGATGCACTCCGCTCTGGATACTAACACTGAGAGAGGAGGCACTTCGCTCTGGATACTAACACAGAGAGAGAGGAGGCACTCTGCTCTGGATACTAACAGAGAGAGAGGAGGCACTCCCCTCTGGATACTATCAGAGAGAGAGGAGGCACTCCGCTCTGGATACTAACAGAGAGAGGAGACACTCCGCTCTGGATACTAACAGAGAGAGAGGAGGCACTCCGCTCTGGATACTAACAGGGAGAGAGGAGGCTCTCCGCTCTGGATACTAACAGAGAGAGAGGAGGCACTCCGCTCTGGATACTAACAGAGAGAGAGGAGGCACTCCGCTCTGGATACTAACAGAGAGAGAGGAGGCACTCCGCTCTGAATACTAACAGAGAGAGAGGAGGCACTCCGCTCTGGATACTAACAGGGAGAGAGAAGGCACTCCGCTCTGGATACTATCAGAGAGAGAGGAGGCACTCCGCTCTGGATACTAACAGAGAGAGAGGAGGCACTCCACTCTGGATACTAAGAGAGAGAGAGGAGGCACTCCGCTCTGAATACTAACAGAGAGAGAGGAGGCACTCCGCTCTGGATACTAACAGGGAGGGAGGAGGCACTCCGCTCTGGATACTAACAGAGAGAGGAGGCACTCCGCTCTGGATACTAACAGAGAGAGAGGAGGCACTCCGCTCTGGATACTAACAGGGAGAGAGAAGGCACTCCGCTCTGGATACTAACAGAGAGAGGAGGCACTCCGCTCTGGATACTAACAGAGAGAGAGGAGGCACTCCGCTCTGAATACTAACAGAGAGAGAGGAGGCACTCCGCTCTGGATACTAACAGAGAGAGAGGAGGCACTCCGCTCTGGATACTAACAGGGAGAGAGGAGGCACTCCGCTCTGGATACTAACAGAGAGGAGGCACTCCGCTCTTGATACTAACAGACAGAGAGGAGGCACTCTGCTCTGGATACTAACAGAGAGAGAGAGGAGGCACTCCGCTCTGGATACTAACAGAGAGAGAGAGAGGAGGTACTCCGCTCTGGATACTAACAGAGAGAGAGAGAGGAGGCACTCCGCTCTGGATACTAACAGAGAGAGAGAGGAGGCACTCCGCTCTGGATACTAACAGGGAGAGAGGAGGCACTCCGCTCTGAATACTAACAGAGAGAGAGGAGGCACTCCGCTCTGGATACTAACAGAGAGAGAGGAGGCACTCCGCTCTGGATACTAACAGAGAGAGAGGAGGCACTCCGCTCTGGATACTAACAGAGAGAGAGGAGGCACTCCGCTCTGGATACTAACAGAGAGAGAGGAGGCACTCCGCTCTGGATACTAACAGAGAGAGAGGAGGCACTCCGCTCAGGATACTAACGGAGGGAGAGGAGGCACTCCGCTCTGGATACTAACAGAGAGAGAGGAGGCACTCCGCTCTGGATACTAACAGAGTGAGAGGAGGCACTCCGCTCTGGATACTAACAGAGAGAGAGGAGGCACTCCGCTCTGGATACTAACAGAGAGAGAGGAGGCACTCCGCTCTGGATACTAACAGAGAGAGAGGAGGCACTCCGCTCTGGATACTAACAGAGAGAGAGGAGGCACTCCGCTCTGGATACTAACAGAGGGAGAGGAGGCACTCCGCTCTGGATACTAACAGAGGGAGAGGAGGCCCTCCACTCTGGATACTAACAGAGAGAGAGGAGGCACTCCGCTCTGGATACTAACAGAGAGAGAGGAGGCACTCCGCTCTGGATACTAACAGAGAGAGAGGAGGCACTCCGCTCTGGATACTAACAGAGAGAGAGGAGGCAGATACAACGAAAACTTTTCTAAACTTTGGACAATTTTATAAACTGTGAGGTAAAACATGTTTAAGTACAGTAGGCCTACCTTTATAATAAATAATTATTTCAGAAAACTGTAAAGACAAAGTTATAAAACAATATATTTTTTTTTTGTCGTGTGGCCTCCTGAGAGGCCGAGTGCTGGTCATTCCAGTCGACGCCCGTGGGCGACCTGCGCGTCGGGATGAGAGATGGAATTGATGAAGATGAATGAATTTGGGCAAGGATGTAGAAGGAAGCGGCCGTGGCCTATCAGAAGGTACCGTCCCAGCATTTTCCTGGTGTTGAAAATGGGAAACCACGGAAAACCATTTCAAGGACGGTGGACGGTGGGGCTCGAACCCACGCGTCTACCGAGTCCGCAGAGAGCTTGGCCCCATGACCTAACGCTCTGCTTTAGCCAGCGTAGCCACTACTGTCGGTAGACCAGAAATAAAAGATTGTTTGTGAATATGTGTGTATTTTCGAACCGAATGTATTCAATATTTTAAATTAGGCTACGTAAAAAATACATTGAAATAATGTACAATGTTAGAATGGTAGCCCAGTTGGCCTACATTAAAATTTAATACAGGCCAACGGCTATGGTAAGAAAAATGTTGTTACAACAGTCTCATTTTAATTTAAAATTGCAATCAAAATTAGATTGCTATTTTGTCCACTGATTAATTTTCAAAGGTGTTCAGAAAAGCGTAAAATACCGTTTTTATTACTCTATATTTCAATATTCTTCAAAGCCCCCCCCCCCCCCCCTCCCACCATCACCCGGTAGCCCACAGTACCGGAACCTCTTTTTTAACATATCAAGCACTGATCGTCAACTAAAGGCTGCAACCACATTTGTATCTCACTTGCTGAACGTCAGCATACTGTTTAAATTGAAGTCCATGCATCACAGAATCCAGATGTGCCTTCCGCGGTCTTCGTCTTTCATTCTTCCCCAGAACTTTTCCTTCCAGTATGGTGGTCAGGAACTCATTATGACATAAGATGTCGCTATCGAATTGTGCTTTCCTCTTTTCAATAGTAGTGATCAATTTCCTTGTTTCGTCTACTTCCTTGAGGACCCATTTGTTAGTCCTTTTCTCCGAGCAGCTTATTTTCAGCATCCATCTCCACATCCACATTTCCGCGGCTTCCGGGCGTTGTAAGTCCTGTTTCCTTAGAATCCGAGTTTCGTATCCGTATAACAAAAACTCCAGACACATATTTTGATAAACGATTTTCTAGTTTTAATGCTAATATGCCTGCTTATCAGAGGCTGTCTCTTATTGCTGAAGGCCTGTTTAGCGAGGGCAATTCTACTTTTGATTTCTGTGGTGCAGCTATTATCGTCAGTGACAATGCTTCCTAAGTAGCAGAACTGACTGCACTGTTCAATGGTTTGATCTTTGATCTTGATGTTTGTTTGGATATTAGATGATAAGGTTTTGAATATTCCCGAAGGGAACATGATGTAGTTTCCATTTGAGCGGATGAATTATCAATAAATGATAAAAAAAACTGGTCCGGTTAGCTCAAACAATGCCAGCGTTTCGCCCCAGTGTGCCGTTGGGCTCGTCAGTTGGTACAGACACACCTACCAATACGCGTGGCTAGCACATACTGAGAAGGCCATGCAAGACACAAAATACAAGCAGTATTGACGTCACGAGCATGTCAACGTCAATACTACTTGTATTTTGTGTCTTGTGATGGCCATCTCAGTATGTGCTAGCCAAGCGTATTGGTAGGTGTGTCTGTACCAACTGACGAGCCCAACGGCACACTGGGGCGAAACGCTGGCATTGTTTGAGCTAACCGGACCAGTTTTTTAATTATTTATTGATAATATTAGATGATAAACACTCAATTACATAAGTACAATAAGAAAATGTGGTTCTGTGATACTTTTTGCCTGGAAAGTACCAAAGTCTGTTGAAAATTCGCTATTATTATTATTATTATTATTATTATTAATATTATCTTTCTTCTCTATGCCCATTCTTAGAGCGCGTTTGAACTTCTAAGTTGGCTTGATGACTTTTACTTTCCTCTTCTCCCACAATCTCTTGATGAACTCACTGCGTTGCATCTTGTACCAGTCCTCATCCTAAATGTGTGATTATTTACCGAGGTTCTAAAGATTACTCGCCAATGTTCATCTCATTCAGGTCCCTTGTTGTTTTCTCCAGCAATTGTTTTTCAATGTCTGCTATTTTGAATGGCCTCCTAAAGTTATGGTCTCTGATGCATACAGAGCTTCTGGGAGGACAAGGGTTTTCTAATACTTACGTGACGTCACTCTCCACGTTAGTGTCAATGTCCTTTGAAGTCTTGAGGTTCTGTCTGTGTTGGCCAAACTGGCCAATCCTGAAGGTAGAATTATTTATCCATATTATTATTAATATTACAATAATTATTATTACTAGATGACCCGGTGAACTTCGTACCACCTGGAATTGATTTGATTTTAACTCTTCATAAGTGTTTATTAATCCTAATCAACCTTCCAGCTCCAATTAATTGAAATCGATAATATTAGTCTTATCGTGTACGGTTTGAAATTTGTTTAGTTATTAAATGAAACTCGTTTGTAATTCAAATGACTTTATTTACATTAAAGATAAATGCAACTAACATTCAATGCAAAGCTTTCTGGTAAACTAAGTTTTTAGTTTTGTTTTCCGGCGCAAGATGACGGCTTTACGACACGCGAACACGTGAAATACAGTTGTCCATGCTCTAAATACGGAAACTCCAAGTTAATTCCGCAAACTTGCAACGACTGGACTTGTGATTTGTTGATGGTCATTGCGAAGGCCAGACGCACGAGAAATTGCAACCGTTTAATATTGAATGGCACGTCCGTTGGAATCATCGGGATGTGTGGAGCCAAAACATCCTCTCCTTTGTACTTTCCCTTGATAATCGTCGCATCAATGACGTTGTTCATAAGCTTTTTCACAGCCAGTCTCGTTCCATTGGACAGTCGAGGTTGATTGATGTTACGCAACATGATGATTACTGAGTCTACTTTCAATTGAAGCCCTGAGTTTCATAACTGTACAAGTCCCATTTAGTAACTTCTGAGATAATTAAAAAAAAAAACTTCATAACTATTCGAAATGGGCGCTTAGCACTTTATATTTTTTACTGTAGAAACTGTGTCCCTTTACGAATTACACACAATTGTCTAAACGTAGCGATTATTTGTACTTCTTGTGTAATAAATTAATGAATATGGTGGACTTGTGTTGTTATGAAACTCATCAATATAATTTTTCGGTTCCAGTGATAAAAGTATTGGATTAAGTGGATAGTTGGTACACACAATAAGTAAACTACACAATAAGAACAAAAGAGTACAATATGGCAATACTTCTTATTGAATAAAGTTGAACAGATTGGGCATCAGTCACACCTTACAGTGAAACACATCCACATTTTAATCTGAGTCCCAGACTACCGACAGTCGTGGCTACGCTGGCTAAAGCATTAGGTCATGGGGCCAAGCTCTCTGCTGACTCGAGCCCCACCGTCGGCCGTCCTTGAAATGGTTTTCCGTGGTTTCCCATTTTCAACACCAGGCAAATGCTGGGACGGTACCTTCTGACAGGCCACGGCCGCTTCCTTCCACATCCTTGCCCAGTTTCATTCACGATCATTCATTTCATCTCTCATTAACTCCTCTCATGAGGTTGGCGTCAGGAAGGACATCCGGCCGTAAAAACCGTCGTCACAAAGTCTTCCATCGCATCTCATCCCCGACCCCATTGGAAAATAATAATAAGGGGTAGACATACAATCTGAGTCCCAGACTTCACTTCCTGACTCTTCAACATTAACATTAACATTAACATTAAGATTTTGGAAGTAAGGACGACGTTCAGGGTGAATAGAAGAGATGTATTTACCGATATCTTTCGCTTTATGAACTTTGATCGGGAGTTCAGTCTCATATGCCTGTTTCAACTGCCCTATCTTAACACTGCCTTTCAAAAGAAAAGTTTCACTTAGAAGACCACTCGATGTTGTGCTGGTAGTTATGGAGTTTGATCTATATTCTATAACTTTGTAACGGGTCACCTTCCATTTGCCCTGTGCCTTTGAGATGGGGATTGACTCCTTGATTTGTTTAAAATCATTCTTGAAATCCTCTATCATACTCTGTTCCACATCAACGATGTTGCTATTATTGGAGGAATTCTTCATCATCGTAATCCATTCATCTGCAGTGTAAACAACGTCCTGTTTTCATTTCTTGAGCTCAATTTTCGCAGAAGACCTATCACACGCCATGTAAGAATGCCCTCTTATTGGGTACATGTGACGAATGTAGTTGAATCTACCTTTTTGTGTCAAAGGGCTGAACTATTTCACAACAGTGTTATTTCTGTTTTGTGCCACACATGCATATTCTTTTGATACTGATGTCAATGAAGGTCGTTATGAAGTGATCCAAGAAGGAGATAACTTCATTGGGACCTTTCTTTCCAATTAACTCTATGTATGGGAACATTGTACTGGTCCCGTCATTAAAGCGGTGTATACCAAAATTGAAGAGCCACAACTGTCTTGCGTAGAACATCTCCGTGATAGAGATGTGAGGATAAGGAATATTCTGCATATAGTCAAAGGCTATAGCTTCTGACATACAATGTTCATTCCCTCCTTCCCTTACTAACATTTCGCATTCCTTCATTGCATTATAAAAGTGCTCAGCCTTAGCTTTATGTACTTGAAGTTCAGTTTTTAGTTTCCGCCTCACTGCTGATACTGTAACGTTAATTAATGCCCCATGTTGGTAGCGACAAGTGTAACAGTTTACCTTTGCCTAAGCTATGTTGTTTTAATGGGCGCCAAGACCTAAATGCAATGTTGAAATCTAAATTTGTATTTAACAACGTCTAGCTCTGGCAGAACACCTTCAAGAGACTATTCACTCAGATCGTGGTATGATTTGATCATTAACCCAACAAACAATTGTATCAGGAGAAGGAATTGGTCTATATCTAATGCTACCTACTGAAAGCAAAGATTGCATTGTAAAAGAAATGAATTTATTATATAAAACAAGAATAGCAAAATTAATAATAATAATAAGTTTAAAATTTAAATTGGAGCGTTGCGATTTTAATATTACCGATAGAAAATTACGTGAAAACGGAGTCTGATAAATTATTGATTTTACTCTTATTCCCAAGCTATGAAGTTACTGAAATATGAAATATAAAACAAAGAGAAATGAGAGATTGCGTATTTCTGCGTCATTCGCGCTTACCACTGGAAATGGCCGAAGCCTTTCCCTCGTACTGGATGATGCTGTGAGCTTCCCACAGTCTCCTGGACGTCGACATCTTTGTCGATATTTGATGAGATTCTGGTAGATTAGATAATTCTATGGCCCGTACATCGGACCCAAACACTCGTACAACCACACTGGTTAAGTTTTACAAAAGTTAGTCCTCCACTCCACGGAACATCGGAGCGACTCCCGCGTACAACCGTACTCGTTAAGTTCTATACAGATAGTCCTCGTTCCACGGCGCGTCGAACGATATATGCACCTGTCGGCTCCCCCACTCTTCAGCCGGCTTCTAGCTTACGTAGTCTCCACTGATTGGCTGCTCCCCATGCGCTACATCCCCACTCTGGCTCATTACACTCGGCGGGAGGGAGAAGTCGTTTTCCGTTCCACACATTCGCCTTTTCTTTAAGCTTCAACGCAGGATTGCGTCATGCTTCCCGACAAGATTAATCCTGTATATGAATTTCCAGTGACTCATGTCTCTCAAAATATCCTAACTGACGAAAACTCCGTAAAATTCCGTAATCACATAATTTTCTATGATATTGTCGTTCGTAATAATTTGCTTGATAGCGTTTTCTAAGACATAGAAAACCTATCTGTATGCTTATAATTTTTATAAAATGCTCCGAAAATATCTTAATAATAATTATAATAAATTAATAATAATAATAAATTAACATGAAAAATTCTCTTGGCTGAACAATTTGCCGCGTAAATAAATATAGAATGACTTCTTACTGACTTATGCCAGTGGCATAAAATCCCCTCGAAAAACACGTTACATATTCGCCTCGGATCATCGGATGATTTACCGTGACGACGGTCCTTTATCCGACTATCCCAGACACGTTAATAAACCCCATCCAAAATACATATTACATAAATGAAATCACCCTAAATTACAGATATATACACTCATAATTTTTCTTCACGCACTTTGCGTCAAAGTTTATTGTCACTATGGATTGCACTTTGCAATCAGTCCAATGTTTTACATATAGAATAGTGTTCCACGGCGATTTCCGCCTCTCAAATTTCTCTATGTTGGAGAAATAGACATAATCAATGTGTGAGCACAATGTATTTATGTCATATCACACGCATTGAAGGTGTTCTGATATATGTATATCTCCCTAGAACTTCCTAATTTCACTGGAGGTTCCTTCCTTATTGTGAAATTAATCCCATTTATCACTGAGCACACGATCACACTATTGTGGGTGCGCCTCGTGACCATAATACTTGATCTCTCTTTATAAAAGATGATTAAATTAATATTGACTTCTGAAAAAAAAACAGTAAATGCGCATTACATATAACAACAAATATTTCTGTGCCGTAATCGCCCTGTCTTGTTAAGTTCCCATAGACCATATTCTAATTAATACTAGTTCTCAACACAGACCAGTTCTCCTCACACAAATGAAACCATTGTACTAATTACCTTTAAATTACTCACTTACAAATCTTACATGGCGAGGCCGTTAACAGAAATCACGTGTGCCGTTATGTATGAGTTTCATGAAGGACTGTCTCGCATTCTGATGGCCCATCTTTTGCCTCGCGGACGCCTTAAGCAAAAATACCCTGTTCAAGCGCTCACCCATCTCTTGGAGGCAAATGGGAATTCACCAGCGCTACCAAATTCTGGCCTTGGTGTATCGAGACATTTTAGTGCTCAAGAGCATCCGACAATCCCGTCATATTTCCCTGTACCTTAAAAACTCTCATTTACTTACATACTATACCCCTGTGTGACTTCTGATACGCCTGCCTGGAAGACCTTCTCCTCCCACGCACCAAATACCACACTTACTCATTTGATAGGCTGGCTCGCCAGCTAAACACACTCGCTTTATGACACATATTTTCGTAGACTATGTATATTATACGTCCCGTATAATCTGTTTCCCTCACTATTCTCCAGCACATATGCTGTTTTGCCAATACGTTTGGAAACTATAAATGGGCCCTCGTAGAGATAAAAAGAACTTGGACATGACTTTCTCTAGCTTATTTGACTGTTTCGGCACTCTCAGTAAGACTCTGTCTCCCGGCTCGAATAGGTCAAATTTAGTTTCTTTTTGTTGGCGAATTCTCTTTTGTGCTGATTTAGATAAATTCTGTTTCGCCAACTGGACAATGTAATCCATCCCCGGTTGCTTACCCTCATTTAATCCCAACACCCTCGCTGGTTCATTTTGTGGTCGTTTTCCGAAGTGAACTTCGTATGGCGTCAATTTCGTGCTCTCATGCTGGACAGAATTCAGCCAAGTCTCGACCTTGGGAAGATGTCCAACCCAGGCCGCATGCTTGTCATGCACTAGAGTCCGAAAAAGACGAGCCACTTCCCTTAATGGACGCTCTGCAGAATTACCCTGAGGGTACCTTACAGAGGAATGAACGTGTGTTATACCAGCTTCCTGCATACTGGTTCTCCATTTCTTTGCAGTAAACTGTGGTCCACTGTCAGATAGTATCCTGAGAGGAAGGCCAAACTCAGGTACATACTTATTAATGATCAGACGGCTACACGCTAGTCCCGTGGCTTTCCTTAGCGGATATAGCTTGACATACTTACTAAAAGCGTCAATAACTATAAAAATGTACTCGTAGCCGTACTGTCCTTTAACGATCGGGCCAAATAAATCCACACACAGTAGTTCGCCGGGACTACTAGTGAGAACTGCAGATCTCTCCCGCACTAAATATTTAACTGGATATTTACTCCTTTGACAGGTGTCACACTTAGCTAAAATCCTCCTAACATCCCTTCCCATTTTACTCCAAATGAAGTCACGACCAATTTCATAGAAGACCTTGGCAGCACCAAAGTGTCCTAATTCCCTATGAATGAACCAAATTAGCTCCTCCCGCAAAGTGGCAGGAACACATATTGCCCACCGATTATTCCTACATTTCCTTGCAAGAAGCCCATCCTGCATCTTGTACGTGAACCGTCCTACTTTCACATACTCTTCTTCACTTACTTCCAACCTAGCCAGTGGCTCCCCTAACTTAACGTCATCACGTTGCTCCACTAGCATATTTCTCAGTGTCTGTAACGATGCCCTGTTGCTACTGTCCACACATGCACATATTAAAATACCGTCCTCTGCATTAACCACAGGATAATCCCTACATAAATTAGTGTCCCTCGATAGCATGTCTGCAAGAATGTTATCTTTACCTTTAATATATTTTACTGTGAATTCGTATTCCTGCAGAGCAAGAATCTACCTACTAACTCTGTTAGAACTGAGTTTACAAGTTCTCATATACAGTAATGCATGGTGATCTGTGTGGATCTCAAATTTCCCCCCTACTAAATACATTCTAAATTTCCCTAAACTGAAAACAATACCTAAAAGCTCTAACTCAGTAATCGTGTATCTTTTCTCTGCTGCTGTCAGTCCTCGCGAGGCTAAAGATACAATGCACAGATTACCCTCATCATCTCTCTGACATAATACTCCAGCAATGCCTATATGGGAAGCATCTGTCATAACCACATATTCCTTATCTTTTAACGGATATTTCAGCACTACAGCTTTCTCAAAACCTTCCTTCAGCGCTCTAAAAGCCTGATCATGCTTGGACTCCCACCTCCACCGAGTCCCACTTTTAAGCAATTCCCTGAATGGTTCTACCAACCCTGAGTATTTAAGAACGAACCTCCTGAAAAAGTTGCAAATTCCCAGGTAAGTTTTTAACTGTTTAACATTCTGTGGCACCTCTGCGTTAAGTATCTTATTAACCCTACTTTCTTCTGGTGTTACACCTCTACTCGACATTCTATGACCTAAAAATGTCACTTCTGACTGACAGAATGACGACTTAGACAGCTTCAAAGTGAACCCTGCCTGATCTAACTTCTGAAAAACTATATCTAAATGACCTAGATGCTCCTCAAAACTGCGTGAACTAATTACCATATCATCTATGTAAATGGTTACAAACTCTCCTGTGTCATCCCCTAATGCGATGTTTAAAGCCCTAATTAAAGCTGCTGAACTACTCTTTAACCCATAAGGTGGTTCTAAAAAATTGATAAAGGTTATATTTATGACTAAAAGCTGTAAATGGTCCATCTTCGTACATAAGTGGCACTTGCCAAAAACTGGAACTCAAATCTACACGAGTGAAATACTTCTTCCCCTCAAATGTTTGCATTAATTCTTCTATTGACATAGATTTCAGCTGATCTGAACTAATTCTACTGTTAACCAAACGAGCGTCTAAACAAATACGAACCGTGCCGTCGGCCTTGGGTACCGTGATCAAAGAATTAACATACGGACTGTTAGAGTGCTCAATAATCCCATCTTCAAGCATCTGATTAATTTGTGCCTCAACTGCACTCTGATAAGCGAAAGGTACAGGATATCTATGTCCTGTGAATACTGACCTATCAATAACGTTCAATGAATGTGTATAGCAATTGGCCATACCAATGCGATCCTCAAAAACTCTCCTATTACACCATAACATATCATAGAGCCGAACACATTGTTCCACCTCTATATTACCCTGAAATGCAGCATCACGTAACGAGTCCTCTAGACTTCCGTTCGTAATCACACTGCCCACAAAACATGGAGAACCCCGCTCTACGGCTGGCGATATCTCATTTAAAGTACAAATCACACCTACAATACTACTCCTCTGAATATGGTCATTGAACGCTACTTCTACTTCAGAATCTCCCCATTTAAATTTCAATCTCCCTACATCATAACATAAGTTACCAGACACTCTACTTAGCCACTCTGAACCCAAGATAACACTGAATACTAAATTTGGAATTACAAGGCAAATCTGCTTCTCTACATGATTATTAATTTTAATGTCTACTAAAACTTGCTTAGAAATTACTTTAGACCTCTTCCCAACAGCTGTGATAACAAAAGTGCTTTTAATTGGCATCTCCTCAAAATTTACTCCAGTTCCTTTCATTTTATCATAAAATGCACTACTTATGCAACTCTTCATACAACCACTATCAATTAAAACATCTGTGTACGCCTCGGACACGTTAAATTTAACTATGGGGCTCTTACTAACCACTTCCTGAATAATACCTTCATCATTTAGCTCATGTAATAATTCATTTCTTACATTTAGGTCATAGGGTTCCTGTATAATTGTATGGACAGGGCATGCTACCGACTGAGATTCTGACCTTACTTCGCAGCCTGGTTCGCGTTTAAAGAACCGCTACAGCTGGCCGTAGTACTACTAACTACTGAACTGGTCTGGTTGTTCAGGGCTGTGTTGTCATTGTTTGGCTGTATATTACTACCACTAGGCTGTCCTCTTCCTTGACCCCTATTCTGGTTGTAATTATTGTCATTATAATTTCTCCCTTGATTTCCCCTGAAATCATTGTTTCTCCCTTGATTTCCCCTGTAATCATTGTTCCTCCCTTGATTTCCCCTGAAATCATTGTTCCTCCCTTGATACTGATTACCATAGCCATTTCCTCTGTTCTGATTTAGCAGATTATTATTATTTCTATTTTGAGCGTTGGCCCCTTCGCCACCGTTCCCTTGAACTCCTTGATGCCTGGCTTCGTTAGGTCTATTATTATTATTACCCTGGTTCCTATTGAAATTGTCCTCATAACCCCCTCTCCCTAGTGCATCAAATGTGCTTAACAAATTTTCTACTTGTGATATAGTCTTTACATTCTGGATACAAGCAGCCTCCTTGATCCTATAGGGAAAGTGCCTAAGTAGCAACCTCACCACATCACTTTCCTCCTTCAAGCCATCCAGATATTTACACACTAATACCTGCCCTAAAAAGTATTCGGTCATGGTGGAGCTTCCTTTAGGGTTATATTTACCACACACTACTCCCTCACGATGCTGCGACTGAATAACCTCATTCCAGAACTTTTCACAGAATTTCATTTTAAAATCATTGATATCAGTAAACTTGTCTCTGTAGACAGCAAACCAATTCCTCGTTTCCCCCACAAACACTTGTTCTAAAATTTCAACTACCTGGCACCACTCAATACTACCATTTTCCAACCTCTCCCCGAATTTATTTTCTATAGTGTTCATGAACTCCATTGGGCACCCCTGTCGATTGCTGAACTTACCCAGTTCTACCTCCCTGTGTGTGCTATTCACAAAAACTGGCCTATTCTGACTATTTTCTTGCCTGATCGTAGCTTTTAATTTTAATTCTAATTCTGCGATTTTCTCCTCAGCCTTCCTCTCAATACTGTTTACTGTTAATTTAATGTTTCCTTCTGATTCTTCTACTTTATCATATAGCTTTGCTTGTTTCTCCTCAATCTTGCTAATGCTCTCTCTATTACTCTCTCTTAAATCATTTACTTCTGCAACTATTTGCGAGTGGACTTTCTCAATTCTACCCCCCAGCTGTTCCTTAACCTCTTTAGTTGATACCTGAATTTTGTCAATTTCTCCCCCCAATTGCTTTTTGACCTGCTGTGTTTCCAGTTGCACTAGTTCTTTTAAATTTTCAGCCTGTGTACTGATTCTAATTTCTAACTCCTCCTGTACTTTTCCTAATTTCTTGTCTACATCTGCAATGATCTCTTTAACCTTCTCTTCCATTACTCCTCTGATTTCTCCTCTAATCTGCTCCATTTTCACACTAATTTCCTTGTTGTTCTTATCTAATTTTGCATTATTCTGTTCTAATTTTTTATTTAAAGCTTCTGTACTTTCTTTATTTTCCCTACTGTTTTGTTCTAATTTTGCATTATTCTGTTCTAATTTTGCATTATTCTGTTCTAATTTTGCATTTAAAGCTTCTGTACTTTCTTTATTTTCCCTACTGTTTTGTTCTAATTTTGCATTATTCTGTTCTAATTTTGCATTTAAAGCTTCTGTTCTTTCTTTATTTTCCCTACTGTTTTGTTCTAATTTAGCGTTGTTTTGTTCCAGTTTAGCATTTAAAGCGTCTGTACTTTCTTTATTTTCCCTACTGTTTTGTTCTAATTTTGCATTTAAGGCATCACTACTAACTTTGTTCTGATACATGAACTCGAGAAGTAAAGTTTTTAATTCTGGTTGGCCGCCTACACTCCCTGTTTCAGTATCGGGATTTACCTCTGCTACCCCGGTACTACCATCACTCGACATACTGCTCGTATCATCACTCTCCAGTTGATGACCACTACGTAACCTCATCTGTCTTTCTTTCTCATCCCCCATAATGATATAAACTGATACAGGCAAATAACCCCCAAAATACAGGCACAGAAATATATACCCTTCTCCTTCCACAAATGTTATTAGGTTTTCATCCCCACGTTAGGCGCCATGTGTAACGTTAATTAATTCCCCACGTTGGGCGCCATGTGTAACGTTAATTAATGCCCCATGTTGGTAGCGACAAGTGTAACAGTTTACCTTTGCCTAAGCTATGTTGTTTTATTGGGCGCCAAGACCTCAATGCAATGTTGAAATCTAAATTTGTATTTAACAACGTCTAGCTCTGGCAGAACACCTTCAAGACTCTATTCACTCAGATCGTGGTATGAGCTGATCATTAACCCAACAAACAATTGTATCAGGAGAAGGAATTGGTCTATATCTAATGCTACCTACTGAAAGCAAAGATTGCATTGTAAAAGAAATGAATTTATTATATAAAACAAGATTAGCAAAATTAATCATAATAATAAGTTTAAAATTTAAATTGGAGCGTTGCGATTTTAATATTACCGATAGAAAATTACGTGAAAACGGAGTCTGATAAATTATTGATTTTACTCTTATTCCCAAGCTATGAAGTTACTGAAATATGAAATATAAAACAAAGAGAAATGAGAGATTGCGTATTTCTGCGTCATTCGCGCTTACCACTGGAAATGGCCGAAGCCTTTCCCTCGTACTGGATGATGCTGTGAGCTTCCCACAGTCTCCTGGACGTCGACATCTTTGTCGATATTTGATGAGATTCTGGTAGATTAGATAATTCTATGGCCCGTACATCGGACCCAAACACTCGTACAACCACACTGGTTAAGTTTTACAAAAGTTAGTCCTCCACTCCACGGAACATCGGAGCGACTCCCGCGTACAACCGTACTCGTTAAGTTCTATACAGATAGTCCTCGTTCCACGGCGCGTCGAACGATATATGCACCTGTCGGCTCCCCCACTCTTCAGCCGGCTTCTAGCTTACGTAGTCTCCACTGATTGGCTGCTCCCCATGCGCTACATCCCCACTCTGGCTCATTACACTCGGCGGGAGGAGAAGTCGTTTTCCGTTCCATACATTCGCCTTTTCTTTAAGCTTCAACGCAGGATTGCGTCATGTTTCCCGACAAGATTAATCCTGTATATGAATTTCCAGTGACTCATGTCTCTCAAAATATCCTAACTGACGAAAACTCCATAAAATTCCGTAATCACATAATTTTCTATGATATTGTCGTTCGTAATAATTTGCTTGATAGCGTTTTCTAAGACATAGAAAACCTATCTGTATGCTTATAATTTTTATAAAATGCTCCGAAAATATCTTAATAATAATTATAATAAATTAATAATAATAATAATAAATTAACATGAAAAATTCTCTTGGCTGAACAATTTGCCGCGTTAATAAATATAGAATGACTTCTTACTGACTTATGCCAGTGGCATAAAAAACCCTCGAAAAACACGTTACATATTCGCCTCGGATCATCGGATGATTTACCGTGACGACGGTCCTTTATCCGATTATCCCAGACACGTTAATAAACCCCATCCAAAATACATATTACATAAATGAAATCACCCTAAATTACAGATATATACACTCATAATTTTTCTTCACGCACTTTGCGTCAAAGTTTATTGTCACTATGGATTGCACTTTGCAATCAGTCCAATGTTTTACATGTAGAATAGTGTTCCACGGCGATTTCCGCCTCTCAAATTTCTCTATGTTGGAGAAATAGACATAATCAATGTGTGAGCACAATGTATTTATGTCATATCACACGCATTGAAGGTGTTCTGATATATGTATATCTCCCTAGAACTTCCTAATTTCACTGGAGGTTCCTTCCTTATTGTGAAATTAATCCCATTTATCACTGAGCACACGATCGCACTATTGTGAGTGCGCCTCGTGACCATAATACTTGATCTCTCTTTATAAAAGATGATTAAATTAATATTGACTTCTGAAAAAAAAAACAGTAAATGCGCATTACATATAACACCAAATATTTCTGTGCCGTAATCGCCCTGTCTTGTTAAGTTCCCGTAGACCATATTCTACTTAATACTAGTTCTCAACACAGACCAGTTCTCCTCACACAAATGAAACCATTGTACAAATTACCTTTAAATTACTCACTTACAAATCTTACATGGCGAGGCCGTTAACAGAAATCACGTGTGCCGTTATGTATGAGTTTCATGAAGGACTGTCTCGCATTCTGATGGCCCATCTTTTGCCTCGCGGACGCCTTAAGCAAAAATACCCTGTTCAAGCGCTCACCCATCTCTTGGAGGCAAATGGGAATTCACCAGCGCTACCAAATTCTGGCCTTGGTGTATCGAGACATTTTAGTGCTCAAGAGCATCCGACAATCCCGTCATATTTCCCTGTACCTTAAAAACTCTCATTTACTTACATACTATACCCCTGTGTGACTTCTGATACGCCTGCCTGGAAGACCTTCTCCTCCCACGCACCAAATACCACACTTACTCATTTGATAGGCTGGCTCGCCAGCTAAACACACTCGCTTTATGACACATATTTTCGTAGACTATGTATATTATACGTCCCGTATAATCTGTTTCCCTCACTATTCTCCAGCACATATGCTGTTTTGCCAATACGTTTGGAAACTATAAATGGGCCCTCGTAGAGATAAAAAGAACTTGGACATGACTTTCTCTAGCTTATTTGACTGTTTCGGCACTCTCAGTAAGACTCTGTCTCCCGGCTCGAATAGGTCAAATTTAGTTTCTTTTTGTTGGCGAATTCTCTTTTGTGCTGATTTAGATAAATTCTGTTTCGCCAACTGGACAATGTAATCCATCCCCGGTTGCTTACCCTCATTTAATCCCAACACCCTCGCTGGTTCATTTTGTGGTCGTTTTCCGAAGTGAACTTCGTATGGCGTCAATTTCGTGCTCTCATGCTGGACAGAATTCAGCCAAGTCTCGACCTTGGGAAGATGTCCAACCCAGGCCGCATGCTTGTCATGCACTAGAGTCCGAAAAAGACGAGCCACTTCCCTTAATGGACGCTCTGCAGAATTACCCTGAGGGTACCTTACAGAGGAATGAACGTGTGTTATACCAGCTTCCTGCATACTGGTTCTCCATTTCTTTGCAGTAAACTGTGGTCCACTGTCAGATAGTATCCTGAGAGGAAGGCCAAACTCAGGTACATACTTATTAATGATCAGACGGCTACACGCTAGTCCCGTGGCTTTCCTTAGCGGATATAGCTTGACATACTTACTAAAAGCGTCAATAACTATAAAAATGTACTCGTAGCCGTACTGTCCTTTAACGATCGGGCCAAATAAATCCACACACAGTAGTTCGCCGGGACTACTAGTGAGAACTGCAGATCTCTCCCGCACTAAATATTTAACTGGATATTTACTCCTTTGACAGGTGTCACACTTAGCTAAAATCCTCCTAACATCCCTTCCCATTTTACTCCAAATGAAGTCACGACCAATTTCATAGAAGACCTTGGCAGCACCAAAGTGTCCTAATTCCCTATGAATGAACCAAATTAGCTCCTCCCGCAAAGTGGCAGGAACACATATTGCCCACCGATTATTCCTACATTTCCTTGCAAGAAGCCCATCCTGCATCTTGTACGTGAACCGTCCTACTTTCACATACTCTTCTTCACTTACTTCCAACCTAGCCAGTGGCTCCCCTAACTTAACGTCATCACGTTGCTCCACTAGCATATTTCTCAGTGTCTGTAACGATGCCCTGTTGCTACTGTCCACACATGCACATATTAAAATACCGTCCTCTGCATTAACCACAGGATAATCCCTACATAAATTAGTGTCCCTCGATAGCATGTCTGCAAGAATGTTATCTTTACCTTTAATATATTTTACTGTGAATTCGTATTCCTGCAGAGCAAGAATCTACCTACTAACTCTGTTAGAACTGAGTTTACAAGTTCTCATATACAGTAATGCATGGTGATCTGTGTGGATCTCAAATTTCCCCCCTACTAAATACATTCTAAATTTCCCTAAACTGAAAACAATACCTAAAAGCTCTAACTCAGTAATCGTGTATCTTTTCTCTGCTGCTGTCAGTCCTCGCGAGGCTAAAGATACAATGCACAGATTACCCTCATCATCTCTCTGACATAATACTCCAGCAATGCCTATATGGGAAGCATCTGTCATAACCACATATTCCTTATCTTTTAACGGATATTTCAGCACTACAGCTTTCTCAAAACCTTCCTTCAGCGCTCTAAAAGCCTGATCATGCTTGGACTCCCACCTCCACCGAGTCCCACTTTTAAGCAATTCCCTGAATGGTTCTACCAACCCTGAGTATTTAAGAACGAACCTCCTGAAAAAGTTGCAAATTCCCAGGTAAGTTTTTAACTGTTTAACATTCTGTGGCACCTCTGCGTTAAGTATCTTATTAACCCTACTTTCTTCTGGTGTTACACCTCTACTCGACATTCTATGACCTAAAAATGTCACTTCTGACTGACAGAATGACGACTTAGACAGCTTCAAAGTGAACCCTGCCTGATCTAACTTCTGAAAAACTATATCTAAATGACCTAGATGCTCCTCAAAACTGCGTGAACTAATTACCATATCATCTATGTAAATGGTTACAAACTCTCCTGTGTCATCCCCTAATGCGATGTTTAAAGCCCTAATTAAAGCTGCTGAACTACTCTTTAACCCATAAGGTGGTTCTAAAAAATTGATAAAGGTTATATTTATGACTAAAAGCTGTAAATGGTCCATCTTCGTACATAAGTGGCACTTGCCAAAAACTGGAACTCAAATCTACACGAGTGAAATACTTCTTCCCCTCAAATGTTTGCATTAATTCTTCTATTGACATAGATTTCAGCTGATCTGAACTAATTCTACTGTTAACCAAACGAGCGTCTAAACAAATACGAACCGTGCCGTCGGCCTTGGGTACCGTGATCAAAGAATTAACATACGGACTGTTAGAGTGCTCAATAATCCCATCTTCAAGCATCTGATTAATTTGTGCCTCAACTGCACTCTGATAAGCGAAAGGTACAGGATATCTATGTCCTGTGAATACTGACCTATCAATAACGTTCAATGAATGTGTATAGCAATTGGCCATACCAATGCGATCCTCAAAAACTCTCCTATTACACCATAACATATCATAGAGCCGAACACATTGTTCCACCTCTATATTACCCTGAAATGCAGCATCACGTAACGAGTCCTCTAGACTTCCGTTCGTAATCACACTGCCCACAAAACATGGAGAACCCCGCTCTACGGCTGGCGATATCTCATTTAAAGTACAAATCACACCTACAATACTACTCCTCTGAATATGGTCATTGAACGCTACTTCTACTTCAGAATCTCCCCATTTAAATTTCAATCTCCCTACATCATAACATAAGTTACCAGACACTCTACTTAGCCACTCTGAACCCAAGATAACACTGAATACTAAATTTGGAATTACAAGGCAAATCTGCTTCTCTACATGATTATTAATTTTAATGTCTACTAAAACTTGCTTAGAAATTACTTTAGACCTCTTCCCAACAGCTGTGATAACAAAAGTGCTTTTAATTGGCATCTCCTCAAAATTTACTCCAGTTCCTTTCATTTTATCATAAAATGCACTACTTATGCAACTCTTCATACAACCACTATCAATTAAAACATCTGTGTACGCCTCGGACACGTTAAATTTAACTATGGGGCTCTTACTAACCACTTCCTGAATAATACCTTCATCATTTAGCTCATGTAATAATTCATTTCTTACATTTAGGTCATAGGGTTCCTGTATAATTGTATGGACAGGGCATGCTACCGACTGAGATTCTGACCTTACTTCGCAGCCTGGTTCGCGTTTAAAGAACCGCTACAGCTGGCCGTAGTACTACTAACTACTGAACTGGTCTGGTTGTTCAGGGCTGTGTTGTCATTGTTTGGCTGTATATTACTACCACTAGGCTGTCCTCTTCCTTGACCCCTATTCTGGTTGTAATTATTGTCATTATAATTTCTCCCTTGATTTCCCCTGAAATCATTGTTTCTCCCTTGATTTCCCCTGTAATCATTGTTCCTCCCTTGATTTCCCCTGAAATCATTGTTCCTCCCTTGATACTGATTACCATAGCCATTTCCTCTGTTCTGATTTAGCAGATTATTATTATTTCTATTTTGAGCGTTGGCCCCTTCGCCACCGTTCCCTTGAACTCCTTGATGCCTGGCTTCGTTAGGTCTATTATTATTATTACCCTGGTTCCTATTGAAATTGTCCTCATAACCCCCTCTCCCTAGTGCATCAAATGTGCTTAACAAATTTTCTACTTGTGATATAGTCTTTACATTCTGGATACAAGCAGCCTCCTTGATCCTATAGGGAAAGTGCCTAAGTAGCAACCTCACCACATCACTTTCCTCCTTCAAGCCATCCAGATATTTACACACTAATACCTGCCCTAAAAAGTATTCGGTCATGGTGGAGCTTCCTTTAGGGTTATATTTACCACACACTACTCCCTCACGATGCTGCGACTGAATAACCTCATTCCAGAACTTTTCACAGAATTTCATTTTAAAATCATTGATATCAGTAAACTTGTCTCTGTAGACAGCAAACCAATTCCTCGTTTCCCCCACAAACACTTGTTCTAAAATTTCAACTACCTGGCACCACTCAATACTACCATTTTCCAACCTCTCCCCGAATTTATTTTCTATAGTGTTCATGAACTCCATTGGGCACCCCTGTCGATTGCTGAACTTACCCAGTTCTACCTCCCTGTGTGTGCTATTCACAAAAACTGGCCTATTCTGACTATTTTCTTGCCTGATCGTAGCTTTTAATTTTAATTCTAATTCTGCGATTTTCTCCTCAGCCTTCCTCTCAATACTGTTTACTGTTAATTTAATGTTTCCTTCTGATTCTTCTACTTTATCATATAGCTTTGCTTGTTTCTCCTCAATCTTGCTAATGCTCTCTCTATTACTCTCTCTTAAATCATTTACTTCTGCAACTATTTGCGAGTGGACTTTCTCAATTCTACCCCCCAGCTGTTCCTTAACCTCTTTAGTTGATACCTGAATTTTGTCAATTTCTCCCCCCAATTGCTTTTTGACCTGCTGTGTTTCCAGTTGCACTAGTTCTTTTAAATTTTCAGCCTGTGTACTGATTCTAATTTCTAACTCCTCCTGTACTTTTCCTAATTTCTTGTCTACATCTGCAATGATCTCTTTAACCTTCTCTTCCATTACTCCTCTGATTTCTCCTCTAATCTGCTCCATTTTCACACTAATTTCCTTGTTGTTCTTATCTAATTTTGCATTATTCTGTTCTAATTTTTTATTTAAAGCTTCTGTACTTTCTTTATTTTCCCTACTGTTTTGTTCTAATTTTGCATTATTCTGTTCTAATTTTGCATTATTCTGTTCTAATTTTGCATTTAAAGCTTCTGTACTTTCTTTATTTTCCCTACTGTTTTGTTCTAATTTTGCATTATTCTGTTCTAATTTTGCATTTAAAGCTTCTGTTCTTTCTTTATTTTCCCTACTGTTTTGTTCTAATTTAGCGTTGTTTTGTTCCAGTTTAGCATTTAAAGCGTCTGTACTTTCTTTATTTTCCCTACTGTTTTGTTCTAATTTTGCATTTAAGGCATCACTACTAACTTTGTTCTGATACATGAACTCGAGAAGTAAAGTTTTTAATTCTGGTTGGCCGCCTACACTCCCTGTTTCAGTATCGGGATTTACCTCTGCTACCCCGGTACTACCATCACTCGACATACTGCTCGTATCATCACTCTCCAGTTGATGACCACTACGTAACCTCATCTGTCTTTCTTTCTCATCCCCCATAATGATATAAACTGATACAGGCAAATAACCCCCAAAATACAGGCACAGAAATATATACCCTTCTCCTTCCACAAATGTTATTAGGTTTTCATCCCCACGTTAGGCGCCATGTGTAACGTTAATTAATTCCCCACGTTGGGCGCCATGTGTAACGTTAATTAATGCCCCATGTTGGTAGCGACAAGTGTAACAGTTTACCTTTGCCTAAGCTATGTTGTTTTATTGGGCGCCAAGACCTCAATGCAATGTTGAAATCTAAATTTGTATTTAACAACGTCTAGCTCTGGCAGAACACCTTCAAGACTCTATTCACTCAGATCGTGGTATGAGCTGATCATTAACCCAACAAACAATTGTATCAGGAGAAGGAATTGGTCTATATCTAATGCTACCTACTGAAAGCAAAGATTGCATTGTAAAAGAAATGAATTTATTATATAAAACAAGATTAGCAAAATTAATCATAATAATAAGTTTAAAATTTAAATTGGAGCGTTGCGATTTTAATATTACCGATAGAAAATTACGTGAAAACGGAGTCTGATAAATTATTGATTTTACTCTTATTCCCAAGCTATGAAGTTACTGAAATATGAAATATAAAACAAAGAGAAATGAGAGATTGCGTATTTCTGCGTCATTCGCGCTTACCACTGGAAATGGCCGAAGCCTTTCCCTCGTACTGGATGATGCTGTGAGCTTCCCACAGTCTCCTGGACGTCGACATCTTTGTCGATATTTGATGAGATTCTGGTAGATTAGATAATTCTATGGCCCGTACATCGGACCCAAACACTCGTACAACCACACTGGTTAAGTTTTACAAAAGTTAGTCCTCCACTCCACGGAACATCGGAGCGACTCCCGCGTACAACCGTACTCGTTAAGTTCTATACAGATAGTCCTCGTTCCACGGCGCGTCGAACGATATATGCACCTGTCGGCTCCCCCACTCTTCAGCCGGCTTCTAGCTTACGTAGTCTCCACTGATTGGCTGCTCCCCATGCGCTACATCCCCACTCTGGCTCATTACACTCGGCGGGAGGAGAAGTCGTTTTCCGTTCCATACATTCGCCTTTTCTTTAAGCTTCAACGCAGGATTGCGTCATGTTTCCCGACAAGATTAATCCTGTATATGAATTTCCAGTGACTCATGTCTCTCAAAATATCCTAACTGACGAAAACTCCATAAAATTCCGTAATCACATAATTTTCTATGATATTGTCGTTCGTAATAATTTGCTTGATAGCGTTTTCTAAGACATAGAAAACCTATCTGT
This sequence comes from Meconema thalassinum, assembly GCA_946902985.2. NCBI lineage: Eukaryota > Metazoa > Arthropoda > Insecta > Orthoptera > Tettigoniidae > Meconema > Meconema thalassinum. The sequence goes on along the minus strand of OX336399.1, from coordinate 210,612,296 downwards.
ATGCTTATAATTTTTATAAAATGCTCCGAAAATATCTTAATAATAATTATAATAAATTAATAATAATAATAATAAATTAACATGAAAAATTCTCTTGGCTGAACAATTTGCCGCGTTAATAAATATAGAATGACTTCTTACTGACTTATGCCAGTGGCATAAAAACCCCTCGAAAAACACGTTACATATTCGCCTCGGATCATCGGATGATTTACCGTGACGACGGTCCTTTATCCGATTATCCCAGACACGTTAATAAACCCCATCCAAAATACATATTACATAAATGAAATCACCCTAAATTACAGATATATACACTCATAATTTTTCTTCACGCACTTTGCGTCAAAGTTTATTGTCACTATGGATTGCACTTTGCAATCAGTCCAATGTTTTACATGTAGAATAGTGTTCCACGGCGATTTCCGCCTCTCAAATTTCTCTATGTTGGAGAAATAGACATAATCAATGTGTGAGCACAATGTATTTATGTCATATCACACGCATTGAAGGTGTTCTGATATATGTATATCTCCCTAGAACTTCCTAATTTCACTGGAGGTTCCTTCCTTATTGTGAAATTAATCCCATTTATCACTGAGCACACGATCGCACTATTGTGAGTGCGCCTCGTGACCATAATACTTGATCTCTCTTTATAAAAGATGATTAAATTAATATTGACTTCTGAAAAAAAAAACAGTAAATGCGCATTACATATAACACCAAATATTTCTGTGCCGTAATCGCCCTGTCTTGTTAAGTTCCCGTAGACCATATTCTACTTAATACTAGTTCTCAACACAGACCAGTTCTCCTCACACAAATGAAACCATTGTACAAATTACCTTTAAATTACTCACTTACAAATCTTACATGGCGAGGCCGTTAACAGAAATCACGTGTGCCGTTATGTATGAGTTTCATGAAGGACTGTCTCGCATTCTGATGGCCCATCTTTTGCCTCGCGGACGCCTTAAGCAAAAATACCCTGTTCAAGCGCTCACCCATCTCTTGGAGGCAAATGGGAATTCACCAGCGCTACCAAATTCTGGCCTTGGTGTATCGAGACATTTTAGTGCTCAAGAGCATCCGACAATCCCGTCATATTTCCCTGTACCTTAAAAACTCTCATTTACTTACATACTATACCCCTGTGTGACTTCTGATACGCCTGCCTGGAAGACCTTCTCCTCCCACGCACCAAATACCACACTTACTCATTTGATAGGCTGGCTCGCCAGCTAAACACACTCGCTTTATGACACATATTTTCGTAGACTATGTATATTATACGTCCCGTATAATCTGTTTCCCTCACTATTCTCCAGCACATATGCTGTTTTGCCAATACGTTTGGAAACTATAAATGGGCCCTCGTAGAGATAAAAAGAACTTGGACATGACTTTCTCTAGCTTATTTGACTGTTTCGGCACTCTCAGTAAGACTCTGTCTCCCGGCTCGAATAGGTCAAATTTAGTTTCTTTTTGTTGGCGAATTCTCTTTTGTGCTGATTTAGATAAATTCTGTTTCGCCAACTGGACAATGTAATCCATCCCCGGTTGCTTACCCTCATTTAATCCCAACACCCTCGCTGGTTCATTTTGTGGTCGTTTTCCGAAGTGAACTTCGTATGGCGTCAATTTCGTGCTCTCATGCTGGACAGAATTCAGCCAAGTCTCGACCTTGGGAAGATGTCCAACCCAGGCCGCATGCTTGTCATGCACTAGAGTCCGAAAAAGACGAGCCACTTCCCTTAATGGACGCTCTGCAGAATTACCCTGAGGGTACCTTACAGAGGAATGAACGTGTGTTATACCAGCTTCCTGCATACTGGTTCTCCATTTCTTTGCAGTAAACTGTGGTCCACTGTCAGATAGTATCCTGAGAGGAAGGCCAAACTCAGGTACATACTTATTAATGATCAGACGGCTACACGCTAGTCCCGTGGCTTTCCTTAGCGGATATAGCTTGACATACTTACTAAAAGCGTCAATAACTATAAAAATGTACTCGTAGCCGTACTGTCCTTTAACGATCGGGCCAAATAAATCCACACACAGTAGTTCGCCGGGACTACTAGTGAGAACTGCAGATCTCTCCCGCACTAAATATTTAACTGGATATTTACTCCTTTGACAGGTGTCACACTTAGCTAAAATCCTCCTAACATCCCTTCCCATTTTACTCCAAATGAAGTCACGACCAATTTCATAGAAGACCTTGGCAGCACCAAAGTGTCCTAATTCCCTATGAATGAACCAAATTAGCTCCTCCCGCAAAGTGGCAGGAACACATATTGCCCACCGATTATTCCTACATTTCCTTGCAAGAAGCCCATCCTGCATCTTGTACGTGAACCGTCCTACTTTCACATACTCTTCTTCACTTACTTCCAACCTAGCCAGTGGCTCCCCTAACTTAACGTCATCACGTTGCTCCACTAGCATATTTCTCAGTGTCTGTAACGATGCCCTGTTGCTACTGTCCACACATGCACATATTAAAATACCGTCCTCTGCTTTAACCACAGGATAATCCCTACATAAATTAGTGTCCCTCGATAGCATGTCTGCAAGAATGTTATCTTTACCTTTAATATATTTTACTGTGAATTCGTATTCCTGCAGAGCAGGAATCCACCTACTAACTCTGTTAGAACTGAGTTTACAAGTTCTCATATACAGTAATGCATGGTGATCTGTGTGGATCTCAAATTTCCCCCCTACTAAATACATTCTAAATTTCCCTAAACTGAAAACAATACCTAAAAGCTCTAACTCAGTAATCGTGTATCTTTTCTCTGCTGCTGTCAGTCCTCGCGAGGCTAAAGATACAATGCACAGATTACCCTCAACATCTCTCTGACATAATACTCCAGCAATGCCTATATGGGAAGCATCTGTCATAACCACATATTCCTTATCTTTTAACGGATATTTCAGCACTACAGCTTTCTCAAACCCTTCCTTCAGCGCTCTAAAAGCCTGATCATGCTTGGACTCCCACCTCCACCGAGTCCCACTTTTAAGCAATTCCCTGAATGGTTCTACCAACCCTGAGTATTTAAGAACGAACCTCCTGAAAAAGTTGCAAATTCCCAGGTAAGTTTTTAACTGTTTAACATTCTGTGGCACCTCTGCGTTAAGTATCTTATTAACCCTACTTTCTTCTGGTGTTACACCTCTACTCGACATTCTATGACCTAAAAATGTCACTTCTGACTGACAGAATGACGACTTAGACAGCTTCAAAGTGAACCCTGCCTGATCTAACTTCTGAAAAACTATATCTAAATGACCTAGATGCTCCTCAAAACTGCGTGAACTAATTACCATATCATCTATGTAAATGGTTACAAACTCTCCTGTGTCATCCCCTAATGCGATGTTTAAAGCCCTAATTAAAGCTGCTGAACTACTCTTTAACCCATAAGGTGGTTCTAAAAAATTGATAAAGGTTATATTTATGACTAAAACTGTAAATGGTCCATCTTCGTACATAAGTGGCACTTGCCAAAAACTGGAACTCAAATCTACACGAGTGAAATACTTCTTCTCCTCAAATGTTTGCATTAATTCTTCTATTGACATAGATTTCAGCTGATCTGAACTAATTCTACTGTTAACCAAACGAGCGTCTAAACAAATACGAACCGTGCCGTCGGCCTTGGGTACCGTGATCAAAGAATTAACATACGGACTGTTAGAGTGCTCAATAATCCCATCTTCAAGCATCTGATTAATTTGTGCCTCAACTGCACTCTGATAAGCGAAAGGTACAGGATATCTATGTCCTGTGAATACTGACCTATCAATAACGTTCAATGAATGTGTATAGCAATTGGCCATACCAATGCGATCCTCAAAAACTCTCCTATTACACAATAACACATCATAGAGCCGAACACATTGTTCCACCTCTATATTACCCTGAAATGCAGCATCACGTAACGAGTCCTCTAGACTTCCGTTCGTAATCACACTGCCCACAAAACATGGAGAACCCCGCTCTACGGCTGGCGATATCTCATTTAAAGTACAAATCACACCTACAATACTACTCCTCTGAATATGGTCATTGAACGCTACTTCTACTTCAGAATCTCCCCATTTAAATTTCAATCTCCCTACATCATAACATAAGTTACCAGACACTCTACTTAGCCACTCTGAACCCAAGATAACACTGAATACTAAATTTGGAATTACAAGGCAAATCTGCTTCTCTACATGATTATTAATTTTAATGTCTACTAAAACTTGCTTAGAAATTACTTTAGACCTCTTCCCAACAGCTGTGATAACAAAAGTGCTTTTAATTGGCATCTCCTCAAAATTTACTCCAGTTCCTTTCATTTTATCATAAAATGCACTACTTATGCAACTCTTCATACAACCACTATCAATTAAAACATCTGTGTACGCCTCGGACACGTTAAATTTAACTATGGGGCTCTTACTAACCACTTCCTGAATAATACCTTCATCATTTAGTTCATGTAATAATTCATTTCTTACATTTAGGTCATAGGGTTCCTGTATAATTGTATGGACAGGGCATGCTACCGACTGAGATTCTGACCTTACTCCGCAGCCTGGTTCGCGTTTAAAGAACCGCTACAGCTGGCCGTAATACTACTAACTACTGAACTGGTCTGGTTGTTCAGGGCTGTGTTGTCATTGTTTGGCTGTATATTACTACCACTAGGCTGTCCTCTTCCTTGACCCCTATTCTGGTTGTAATTATTGTCATTATAATTTCTCCCTTGATTTCCCCTGAAATCATTGTTTCTCCCTTGATTTCCCCTGTAATCATTGTTCCTCCCTTGATTTCCCCTGAAATCATTGTTCCTCCCTTGATACTGATTACCATAGCCATTTCCTCTGTTCTGATTTAGCAGATTATTATTATTTCTATTTTGAGCGTTGGCCCCTTCGCCACCGTTCCCTTGAACTCCTTGATGCCTGGCTTCGTTAGGTCTATTATTATTATTACCCTGGTTCCTATTGAAATTGTCCTCATAACCCCCTCTCCCTAGTGCATCAAATGTGCTTAACAAATTTTCTACTTGTGATATAGTCTTTACATTCTGGATACAAGCAGCCTCCTTGATCCTATAGGGAAAGTGCCTAAGTAGCAACCTCACCACATCACTTTCCTCCTTCAAGCCATCCAGATATTTACACACTAATACCTGCCCTAAAAAGTATTCGGTCATGGTGGAGCTTCCTTTAGGGTTATATTTACCACACACTACTCCCTCACGATGCTGCGACTGAATAACCTCATTCCAGAACTTTTCACAGAATTTCATTTTAAAATCATTGATATCAGTAAACTTGTCTCTGTAGACAGCAAACCAATTCCTCGTTTCCCCCACAAACACTTGTTCTAAAATTTCAACTACCTGGCACCACTCAATACTACCATTTTCCAACCTCTCCCCGAATTTATTTTCTATAGTGTTCATGAACTCCATTGGGCACCCCTGTCGATTGCTGAACTTACCCAGTTCTACTTCCCTGTGTGTGCTATTCACAAAAACTGGCCTATTCTGACTATTTTCTTGCCTGATCCTAGCTTTTAATTTTAATTCTAATTCTGCGATTTTCTCCTCAGCCTTCCTCTCAATACTGTTTACTGTTAATTTAATGTTTCCTTCTGATTCTTCTACTTTATCATATAGCTTTGCTTGTTTCTCCTCAATCTTGCTAATGCTCTCTCTATTACTCTCTCTTAAATCATTTACTTCTGCAACTATTTGCGAGTGGACTTTCTCAATTCTACCCCCCAGCTGTTCCTTAACCTCTTTAGTTGATACCTGATTTTTTTTTCTCCCCCCAATTGCTTTTTGACCTGCTGTGTTTCCAGTTGCACTAGTTCTTTTAAATTTTCAGCCTGTGTACTGATTCTAATTTCTAACTCCTCCTGTACTTTTCCTAATTTCTTGTCTACATCTGCAATGATCTCTTTAACCTTCTCTTCCATTACTCCTCTGATTTCTCCTCTAATCTGCTCCATTTTCACACTAATTTCCTTGTTGTTCTTATCTAATTTTGCATTATTCTGTTCTAATTTTTTATTTAAAGCTTCTGTACTTTCTTTATTTTCCCTACTGTTTTGTTCTAATTTTGCATTATTCTGTTCTAATTTTGCATTTAAAGCTTCTGTACTTTCTTTATTTTCCCTTCTGTTTTGTTCTAATTTTGCATTATTCTGTTCTAATTTTGCATTTAAAGCTTCTGTTCTTTCTTTATTTTCCCTACTGTTTTGTTCTAATTTAGCGTTGTTTTGTTCCAGTTTAGCATTTAAAGCGTCTGTACTTTCTTTATTTTCCCTACTGTTTTGTTCTAATTTTGCATTTAAGGCATCACTACTAACTTTGTTCTGATACATGAACTCGAGAAGTAAAGTTTTTAATTCTGGTTGGCCACCTACACTCCCTGTTTCAGTATCGGGATTTACCTCCGCTACCCCGGTACTACCATCACTCGACATACTGCTCGTATCATCACTCTCCAGTTGATGACCACTACGTAACCTCATCTGTCTTTCTTTCTCATCCCCCATAATGATATAAACTGATACAGGCAAATAACCCCCAAAATACAGGCACAGAAATATATACCCTTCTCCTTCCACAAATGTTATTAGGTTTTCATCCCCACGTTAGGCGCCATGTGTAACGTTAATTAATGCCCCACGTTGGGCGCCATGTGTAACGTTAATTAATGCCCCATGTTGGTAGCGACAAGTGTAACAGTTTACCTTTGCCTAAGCTATGTTGTTTTAATGGGCGCCAAGACCTCAATGCAATGTTGAAATCTAAATTTGTATTTAACAACGTCTAGCTCTGGCAGAACACCTTCAAGACTCTATTCACTCAGATCGTGGTATGAGCTGATCATTAACCCAACAAACAATTGTATCAGGAGAAGGAATTGGTCTATATCTAATGCTACCTACTGAAAGCAAAGATTGCATTGTAAAAGAAATGAATTTATTATATAAAACAAGAATAGCAAAATTAATCATAATAATAAGTTTAAAATTTAAATTGGAGCGTTGCGATTTTAATATTACCGATAGAAAATTACGTGAAAACGGAGTCTGATAAATTATTGATTTTACTCTTATTCCCAAGCTATGAAGTTACTGAAATATGAAATATAAAACAAAGAGAAATGAGAGATTGCGTATTTCTGCGTCATTCGCGCTTACCACTGGAAATGGCCGAAGACTTTCCCTCGTACTGGATGATGCTGTGAGCTTCCCACAGTCTCCTGGACGTCGACATCTTTGTCGATATTTGATGAGATTCTGGTAGATTAGATAATTCTATGGCCCGTACATCGGACCCAAACACTCGTACAACCACACTGGTTAAGTTTTACAAAAGTTAGTCCTCCACTCCACGGAACATCGGAGCGACTCCCGCGTACAACCGTACTCGTTAAGTTCTATACAGATAGTCCTCGTTCCACGGCGCGTCGAACGATATATGCACCTGTCGGCTCCCCCACTCTTCAGCCGGCTTCTAGCTTACGTAGTCTCCACTGATTGGCTGCTCCCCATGCGCTACATCCCCACTCTGGCTCATTACACTCGGCGGGAGGGAGAAGTCGTTTTCCGTTCCATACATTCGCCTTTTCTTTAAGCTTCAACGCAGGATTGCGTCATGCTTCCCGACAAGATTAATCCTGTATATGAGTTTCCAGTGACTCATGTCTCTCAAAATATCCTAACTGACGAAAACTCCGTAAAATTCCGTAATCACATAATTTTCTATGACATTGTCGTTCGTAATAATTTGCTTGATAGCGTTTTCTAAGACATAGAAAACCTATCTGTATGCTTATAATTTTTTTAAAATGCTCCGAAAATATCTTAATAATAATTATAATAAATTAATAATAATAATAAATGAACATGAAAAATTCTCTTGGCTGAACAATTTGCCGCGTAAATAAATATAGAATGGCTTCCTACTGACTTATGCCAGTGGCATAAAAACCCCTCGAAAAACACGTTACAATACTTTCACGCACTGGATGTCCAACTGAACTTTTTCACACACAGAACATACATCAACTCGTGGCCTTCCAAATGGATAATTACAAGTTTCTTTATAAACTTAAAAAAATGTTCATACTTCACTTTTGGTGTCATATTTACATTGTTCCCTTTTAAAGCTAGATAGGCTTCCGGCTAATACGTTTGAAGGTATATCTGCCAGATTTTTTGCACATTCAATTCAAAACTGAGCTCGTTTTCTCTTAGTTTTCCTATAATGGGCGACTCTATAGGGAAATGATTTAATATGATTCAACATTTGAATTTTCAGTTCATCAGGTAAGCATCTCTCTTCCCGTCGACCAAATTGTGAGATGGTAAACTTAATCCAGGCAATTCCAGCGAATTCAAACATTCTGTGGGATAGTTGACTACCTCATCCTGATACATAACTGTGTCAACCGGTTTGAAGGTAAACAACCGTCCGGGAATGACATTTTGAATGGACTCATTGAGATCATTGTTTTTCGCTGCTAATTATGGTTTTTGAAGTTCTGCGCTACGTTCGGAAAAACACGCCGAATGAGCTCCTCCTTTGATACGGTCAACTGACGTTCCAGGTTCACAGGAGCATCGCGTCGCACAGCGAGTCGAATCCCACTTCTAGGTGGAAAAAATTAATAACTTCGTTAATAATGGTGGGATTCTATTAAAAGTTGGCAATATACCGTTTTCGAGGTCGCTAAATTCATTTCTGGCATCGTCTAAAGTATACGATCTTCGGGGGGTAGATATACAGGGGTGAGGGGTAAGGTGAGGTGTAAAAAATGACCGAAAGCAACACAAGAATCATCTATTTTTGGTAGTAATAATCACGATTTGGATGTGCATATGATAGTTTATGACAGCGGCAAACATACTATTTAAAACTGGATAAAATATGAATAACAATGAGACTTTCAGTCAAGTATTCTTGTTAAACCTTATTTGAGGGAATAGACGAAGTCACTGTATGTAAAATCATCCAGATTAAAAACGTATATTAAATTGTTATTATACATAGAACAACGAAATATGCACAAAAAATAACATTTATTTTCTAAAAATAAAAAAAAATCGTCAAAATCATTCAAACAATTTCGTTATAACAAAATGCCATTTTACAGTCCTGTCAATGACGTAGTTTAGTAAACACACTTCACACACGAAAACAATATTATTTCTCTAGAAAAGCATGGAAATAAAGACAACATATATTGAATATTAGGCCTATTTCTCCTATTGAAAATAAAAATAAAACGTCCATTCGTCAAGTAATGTTCTCATTAATCTCACTCCCCTTAATAATAACAAAATGTGTAATGTTCATTCGTCACCTGATTCTTCTGTAGAGTCCAGAGCATCGTAGTCACTGCTATACTGGTCTTCATCATTTGATGTCAAAGTTCCTTGGGAGTCATTAAGTAACTCAATAGCTTCCATAGGTAGATTACCTATGTACGTGGCATGTTTCTTCCTGCACTCTCCCATTTTTTGTTAATATTATGGGATATCAACTTAATTTTGTTTCTTAGCTCCTGCACCTGAGTGTCAGTAAGAGTTAGTTGTAGGATCAAATTTATTCATAACATATTGAAATATGACGTCTGTACGCCCCTATTTACGACATGACAGCCACGCGTTGAAAAATTCTTCTCGCGGTAATGCCCACATAGTCACTGAAAATAAGAAAATAAACCATCATGCATATTCGTGCGCAACCAAACCACTACAGATCCTGAATGTACATTAAATTTCCTATCGAATGACGTTTAAAGTAAAGTGGCACTATGAGGCACTCATAAAGTAAATAATTTATTTAGTGCAGAAAGCTTGTATTACGCATATAAGTGCGAACACATATTTCTTTTCACTACTCCATGAGCCGCAGAAGACAACACCTCATTGAACTCACTAGAATCACAACGTTTGGTTCACTCCAACACCTCCTATAAAATGACCTGATAACTGCCAGGAAGACGTTTCAGCACCTATAACCTCCCTCCTACGCACCAGAGAGCGGATAGGAAGACCGAAGGTCACCATATGGTTTGTTCACTATCGAATGAGCCAGTTTTCGCTTTCATTTGCGATAGTGAATTTTTTCCACCTAGATATGGGATTCGACACACTGTGCGTTGGTGCAATCAGTCATGTTCAGCGTGTCGTGCTCGCTAGCGTTGTGTTTAATGTTCACGAACTCGTTGCATTCTGAATATATTCGCTTGTCGTTCATTTTCAGTCGCTTTCGAACGTAATTCAGACATGCCAAAACGACTATTTACATGATCCGTCGCTCGTTGGTCATCCATGCGGTTTGCACGTGACGTAGCTCTCCGCGCATTTGACTGACTTCGACGACCTGTCACCTCGTTCTCTCCTTGGCATTGTGATGAACACTGTAAAACCACACGGAATTTTGGTAATGTAATGGACACTGTTAAATGACACGGAATTGTTTTCATAGTAACACATTTCACGTAATATTATTATAACTTACTTGAATACGCTGTAATTGAATTATGCAGTAGTCTATATAGAGATATGAATGGTTCTGTTACGTTAAGTATTATTTTATTGCACGTATTGATCAAAGGTATTCTAGTTTTCTTATATGCTTTCTTTGTTCATAGAAGATTTTGAAGTGGCTGCACTATGACGACATCTGTCCGTCAAGCTATTAGATTCAATATTGGTGTGACTTTGCAATTTAAATTAATTTAAGAAAAAACTACCGATTCGATTTCGTTAAAGCCACTTCCCAAACACTATCCGCCACAATGAGAACAAATTGTAAAATTTTCAGCGAAATTGGAGCAGTAGTTTTCGAGTTTTTTCGAGACTAATGCACGGCAATTGATTTTTAGCCTACTTTTCACATTTTGCAAAAATGAGGAAAAAGTAGACTTATGAGATCGGGCAAATGTGTGTCTGTCTGTCTGTCTGTCTGTCTGTCTGTCCTTCTGTCTGTCTGTCTGGCTGTGTGTGTGTCCCCCCCTATCAACTCCTAAACGGCTGCAGCAATCAAAACCAAATTTAGTATGAGTAAAGATGTGCACCGGAATAGCTCACGTCTATATTTGAAAATGATGTCAGTGCTACCAACTGCTGAAAAAATGCACTAGAAATTTGAGCTCCATGTTGGATATCTTGCAAGGTATGCATGGGACCTATTCCAAAATTGGCACATATGTAGATAATAATATTTCAGTTTAATTTTCAGGAGGCTATACATGACAGTGTTGCCAAAATAATTTTAAGCCTTCTGATAAGTCCAATGTTTAAATGCATATAACTTCTACACTATCAATTGGATTTCAACCACATTTTGTATGTAACATCTGTACATAAACATATATGAATGAGCATATTCTTAAGAGCCAACAAGGCTACCAACTGTTAATAATAGCTCTCTCTATTTATTTATTTTATCCAAATACCAATATATCAGAAAGTATGCAAGCCAACAGCTTTACACTATGCACACGTATATTCTGACATTTTAGATTAATTTGGAGTAACTTATATACGTCAGTTCTACCAACATGATTATAAGCCTGCTGATAGTACCAATTTTTAAATACATGTAACTTCTATACTATCATTGTGGTGTTTGAAGCCATATTTTCAGTGTTGCCTTAGTAAACAAGAGTTTAGTGCTTTTCAGTCGGTCAACACGAATGTACCCAAAAGAGATGGGTTATGCCCTAATCCTGAAATAAATTACATGAGATTAATAAAACACTAGGATGACCAGTTTCGATCGTCAAGCGATCATCATCAGATCCAATACACTTAGGCTATAAAATCTATGTTTGAAATACAGGTGAAAATATTTACAATATGTACAATTATTTAGTTGCAGTATTGGTACTGCAACTGTCAGTGTATGCTAAATGCAGTATATATGTTAGGTGAAATGCTAAATGGTGATGGCTATCCGGAGATTGTACTTTAGAGAGATTATATGGTTGTAAACTATGGTTAAACTATAAAATTTTAGGCTAACTACTTATCTGATTGTCTTCCGTACTACAGCTATTCGCAGTTTCCGTGTTCACTTGAACTCGCTGTGCGGTGGTTATCTTAACGACTGGTTTTTCCTGCCTTCCTGGGGAAAAACCAGTCGTTAAGATAACCACCGCACAGCGAGTTCAAGTGAACACGGAAACTGCGAATAGCTGTAGTACGGAAGACAATCAGATAAGTAGTTAGCCTAAAATTTTATAGTTTAACCATAGTTTACAACCATATAATCTCTCTAAAGTACAATCTCCGGATAGCCATCACCATTTAGCATTTCACCTAACATATATACTGCATTTAGCATACACTGACAGTTGCAGTACCAATACTGCAACTAAATAATTGTACATATTGTAAATATTTTCACCTGTATTTCAAACATAGATTTTATAGCCTAAGTGTATTGGATCTGATGATGATCGCTTGACGATCGAAACTGGTCATCCTAGTGTTTTATTAATCTCATGTAATTTATTTCAGGATTAGGGCATAACCCATCTCTTTTGGGTACATTCGTGTTGACCGACTGAAAAGCACTAAACTCTTGTTCTATACTATCAGTTGGATTTCAACCAAATTTCGTATGTGCTATGTGTACCATAACAGATATGACTGTAAGTATTGTTGAGAGCAATCAGGGCTGCCAACTGTTAATAAATGCTGTCTATATTGTTTTTACCCTAATATCAATATACCAGAAAGTATGCAAGCCAACAGCTCTATACTTTGCACACGTATAGCACCTGACATTCTAGATTAATTTGGAGTAATTAATACAAGGCAGTGCTGCCAACATGATTCTATGCCTGCTGATATGTCCAATTTTAAAATACATGTAATTTCTATACTAACAAATGGATTTCATCCATAATTGGCACAACAAGATATCATAATATTTCAGATTATTTCTGACCAGCACACGCATGGTATTGTTGGCAACATGCTTTTACGCGTGCTGATAAATATCCAGTGTCTAACTGCATGTAACGTCCATTGGACTTCAACCAAATTTTGTATTCTGTACCTTAAGAGATTGAACTAAGAATATATTCAGTCACCAGGGCTGCCAACTGTAGTGCTCTATTAGGCTACATCATACCAGGTATATTTTGAACTAATTAGATATTTCGATATTACCAACTTAATTTTGTCATTATTCTAGATAGGTTCATATACTGTAGAATAATCATTGGCATGAAAAGTAGGCTGTATAGTTCTTCACGGAACTTCTTGTTATGTATAGAGATTAGGCTATCATTATTATTATTGATCTGAAAGCAATGCCATGTTCAGCTCCAGGCAGCGAGTTTATTAAGCACGTCTCAGCAACTGTCATCTCCTTAGGGCACAGTAGAATTAGGCAACTAATCTATTTGCGGGTGTCTTGAGCCAGCACGATCGCCCCGAGGTAGTTCATTGTCTTCTACTAGTGCTAATATGGCGTGGCTCGCCCTGCGGATAGATGTGTGTGTTGCGTTGATGATGCAGCCTGCGGGAGACGGTTAATATGTTGAATAAATATCGTATAAGCTGTTCATTTAATCAATATCCGAGCGAGTATTGGCTTTGTTGGCCCATCAGATTATTGGAAGGATGTGGGAGCCTGTTTAAACCCAGCCATTACACTGAGTTCCCTCATAGGTGTTCTGTTGCGAACTAAACTGCACTTCTATTGCAATTCCTTATCGTTCTGGCCTGTAAGGACCGCGAGAGCTCAACTCTTTTTTCTTCTTGTAAGCCTTCATACTTTCGGAATGGGGTTTCTTCCATTCATCCGAGGGAACATATCTCTTGTTGGGTTTTACTTCCTCTTGATGAACCTGACGGAGGTTTTGTTTTAATGGGGCTCTGTGCAAGACATCTGATTGAGAAATTTCAAACTTTAACAAGTCCTTTCACCAGCCAAGGAGGCTTTAAACCTCGGAAGTTTGAGAATAGACGGTTGGAGAATCTACTGACTGGCATTCTGAGGAGATGGGCATTGAATGTTATTCTCCGTTTCCGGATTACACTTGAGATCTTTTCAGTGTGGCAGTATATTTCTGAATTACTCCAGAGGTTGCAACCTGCATCTTTGAACTTAGGACCAAGCATTTTCCTAATGATCTTGCTCTGCTTAACTTCAAGTCTGTCGATCCGGCCAGCTGCGCGGTTTGTTAGGCATTCCGCTGCATACAGTGCTTCCGGTCTAATCACAGTTTGATAGTGTCTGAACTTTGGTGGTTTAGGGGCTGCGACAACGCGGTCATGTAACCCCGTGTACTTTGGGTGTGTGTAGAATCTGTCTGATAACCGGTGGTAATTGTGATGACTGTATTAGTGTGTGTATCTGTTTTCAATTCAAGTAAGGACTGCAGACTTTGAATTTCAAGTAGTTCCTACTTTTGCCACCAAACGCCACTGTCAACAACAACTAGTTCCGAACTTGGCTACTAGACGCCACCGCAGTCAGCTCCCGGTGACGAACGTAGGAACCTGTGCGTTGTTTACATTTTAACCTATACAATTTAGCTTCACACAGGTGTAATTAGTGGAAGGTTCTTTAACATGCCATACATCTATAATATGGGACCGCCAGCTTTACTTCCCCTCCGAAGGGAGGCGTACTGAGGGATTTTTAACGCTCTTAAAAATCTGACGAATTCGGCCGGGTTTGAACCCGCTTTCTTGGGCATAGAAGCTCAGCATGCTACCGAAGCCGCCTGTCTTAACTTTGCATTCCTAGAGATGGACTTTTTATTGTACAGTTGGTATGTGAGGCGGAACGCTCTTTCGAATTTATTGACTCGTGTTGAGATGGCGAACTTTTCAGAATTATTTGGTTCGTTCCACTCACCAATATATTTACATTTTGAACTTTTAAGATCTGGCCGTGGGTGGTTTGAAGATGAGCTGGAGATTCTATTATATTAGAGATGAATTGGGTTTTTGTTTAAGATATCTTGAATCCTATTTTGGTTATTATTAACGATATTGTCAGTTCTTTGCCTGGTAAAATACAAAGTAATATGCATATTGCATTGAATCATCACCTAAATTTTGATCTTTGCCTTCTGAATTTTACAAGTTAGTGTCCCTTAGCTCTTGCAGAAGATGTTTGCGATGAGTGCTTGAGATGACTATTTTGGTATAGCTCGAACTCTCTTGTCCTGGGATTGCCTTCTGATAGGCCCCACCAGCTCGAAATATCTGGACACTTTCTCAGCATGTTCATCCTGCTGGTTCTGCGTCATCAAACAGCTCCAGCTCATATTCAATCTCTTGTTAAAGACCACCATGTTTTTCTGTCCTTTCGGTGAGCTCAGTTCGATCCCAATACGGTCTGATATGTTCACTTCCAGCCACGATCTCTGGAACATCCTGGAACCATGATCTGTTTCCCAGCTAGCTCTTGGTGCCTGTGCTAATATTCAGTTCCTGGCAGTTGCGTGCATCCTGAGGTGAAATGCTCAATACTTTCAGGGACTTGACACACATTGCGACATTTATCGTCGATAACTTATGGATCTCTGATACTTCAAGATAGTTTCTAGTAAGGATGACTTGGTGTTGAATTGCTTACATAAATCCTTATTATTTGGAAGGATAATGCCTGCTGTGCACAGGATGGACATTGCTCATGACCTAGTTTAGTTTCCTCGCCAGTACAATAAGAACCTGCACAATAATCGCACGCCTACAGTTTTATGTTGAATTCAACTGACGTATTACAGCTTGAAACAACATGACAGCCATCACAATACACAGCTAAACATATGTAATTACTCATTTCTCCCTTGTGACCTATAAATATTCTTTGCTCTGTTCTCCCGCTGGCACGAACCACCTGTGTCATGTCATTAGCGATGTCTCTGAACACCGAAAACCACTCTGGTCTCATCAGCTGTCCATATCAACCAAGCACTGACCATGCCGCTATCGATATCCAGCATATTTGGTCGACAGCAGTGCTCGAGTTCAACCCAGTGTGTGTGCAGTCGCTCAGCAACATCTGCGCGTCCATCGAGGGCGCTTCGGTGTATGGCTCACATTATCTTGGGCAATCAAATGACGGGTCGGGCGTTTAAGTAATATACTTTGTTTAGGATTTTTATCATGGTACGGTAGTCTGTTCTTTTGTGTGTCTGTCCTGTCAAAACATTAAAATTAAAAGGAAATGGTCTGAATGTCTCGCGAAGAACCTCGCATGCATGGTATACGGATGAATGCGATCTATTAATGTGTAGCAATGGGGTTTTAAAAGTCCGAAAGTCGTCACTGGCTGACTTGAGCCAATTTGTGAGTATGGGGGTGGGAAGCATAGAGAATAAGCTCCAGAATGTGAGGGAAGGTAGGATACCCCATCTACCTCATTGCTACACATTGAACTGTAGAGAAAGCAGGCGATGATGCTCGGAAAATGTCTGAGATATTTTCCTTCAATTTTAACATTTCATCTGAAAATAATATCATCAAATAAATAAATAAATAGATAAATAAATAAATGAAATGAAAATGCACAGCCTGCTTCCAATCTCCGACCGGGTCAGGGAATGGAATGAATGAAGCCCCCATCTAGCGGCGAGGATATGAACTGTGCCGGCTGCCGAGGCCTGACGCACTCCTCTGGAGCAATGATTAAATGAATGACAGATGAAATGAAATGATAGTGGAGAGTGTTACTGGAATGAAATTTTGACAGGGAAAACCGGAGTACCCGGAGAAAAACCTGTCTGCCTCCGTTTTGTCCAGCACAGATCTCACATGGAGTGACCGGGATTTGAACCACGGACCCAGCGGTGAGAGGCCGGCGTGCTGCCGCCCGAGCCACGGAGGCTTCAAATAAATAAATATCATTATTATTATTATTATTATTATT
Organism: Meconema thalassinum; assembly: GCA_946902985.2. Classification (NCBI taxonomy): domain Eukaryota; kingdom Metazoa; phylum Arthropoda; class Insecta; order Orthoptera; family Tettigoniidae; genus Meconema; species Meconema thalassinum. Next base: position 210,595,356 of record OX336399.1, on the reverse strand, counting down.
GCCTTTATTGGTGGCGCAGTTAGGGCTCTTGGCCCTCTCTTACACTTAACCACATTGATACAATACAATAAGCATATTATGGCGACAAAATTAAACAATAATAATTGACATTGATAATGACTTTCACACTCTCATTCACTCATCCAGTCACACTTGTTGTCGGTCAGCAGTATTCAGCAGGCTGCTCCAGCAGGTGGTCTTGAATTTAGATAGTGAGGTGGTGCCCCTGACACTGGATGGAAGGGTATTCAACACCCTAGACCCCACCACATGAAAAGAGTTGTTGTATATTGTGCCCAATCAGTCACGGCAGTCTGGCATCGAACTCAGGTCTCATCAGAGAAGACCAGGCACATGGTTATGCCTAGAGTCGAACCATTGATCTCTGCGGGGGAGCGATTACAGGGAACCCAAAGAGCAATGAGAGGTATACTGGAATATAACAAGGTAGCGTGATTTCACGATCTATAGGTGAATATCATAGCAATTTAAGGGAAGAACTGTAGCCAAATGCAAGAAAATATACATTTTCAGAGCATACGAAAATGAGAGGAGGCCAGTTTGAAGTTTTACAAATGACCCTTAGCAAGTGGGCGGAGAGCCTAGGCGCCGACCGTACTATTTACGCCTGGAGCAGGAAGACAGCTCAAAATTAATGACCCGGGTATCCACCGCTTGACAACGGTGAAACTGAGGGTAGGGATGATGGCTCATGGAAATTAATTCATTACAGCCAAGTGGAGTATTGAAATGCATTGAAATATACACCCAGGTGAATATATTCACGGAGAGGTAATTTAGGAGTGGTTTTTCACCTAAATTAAGGCCTATATCTCCAAATGAACGCATTACAACCTAGCCTACGCTCGAGAGCAGTGACTTTGTGACCAGTCAACGGGGAATTACCACGATGGCGTACCCACGCGCTGAACTAAGGCAATTAATTGTAATTAATTGGCCAAAACGATCGCCGGCACGCGAATGTTTTTGAAACCTCCACACCTAAATAAACAAGATGTAGATGTCATTTCGGCTGAAGAGGTATTATTTCAAGAAAGGAGTCGCTCTCATGTGTCCAGTGGACTATTTTGTACGAGAAACCTTTATATAGGGGGAGTAAGGCAAGCCAAGCCAGTTGTTCTACAGTTGTTCTACAGTTGTTCTAGAGTTATTCTACAGTATACACGTAACTAAGACGCTGCTAGTAGCGCGCCAATTGTTAAAGTATCAACGCGCCGCCGTTGAAGAACAGTAGAAGCAAGTTATAAGCTTCATAAGTAATCATGAAGCGCGTCGAAAGTAAATTATTACAGATATTTACCTATTATATGACGCAAATATAAATTCGCCACAGCGAAAAAGGAACTTATAATGTTTTTGAACAGTTCTGATACCGGGAGGTATTGTCAGAATTATATATGACATCATCATCAGGATCACTACAATGATGGGAGCTTGGAAATCATTGCCACCTAATCTGGATAGTGAGCTGAACAAGATTGCAGGGAACGAGGATCGAACGTCCGTAAAACGCTGTTAGATTTTCACGGAGACCATCGGTTGTCATAATTGCATCGCATCTCTGAGATCAGGCGTAGGAGAAGTCCAATTTAAGGATCAACATGTGATGTAGTGGATAAATGTACATAAATTTTGAAATAGTGATTTAAAAGTGTTCATGTGTATAGTGATTAATATGCAGTGTGTCGCAGTGATAAAGGCCACTGATAAAAATATGTGTATCATGTGGAAAGTGTGTGAATCTAAGTGTTGTGTAAAGGATAACATGATGGCTTAATTCAAGCGTCATGGTAGCGCTAAAGCTGAAGCGCTGGCACTATCCAGCAAAGAGGAAAAAGTGAGTACCCATTTTTATAATGTCATTATAACTAAATAGTTCACCATATAACGATGCATCACTTTGAGAATAAGATGTAATAGTCACTTACTGAACGAGTTTTCACCACTCGTCTTGAATAAAATATGGCTTGGAAGGTGATTTGTTTAAGGCCATTCAGGCAAAAATAGTGATGGATGTAACGGTAACGTTAAATGATAATAATAATAATATTATGGGGTCGGCAACAGTAAAGTAATAGGCATTTTTGGCCTAAATAATGTTCAAATAGTGTCATGTCTAATATAAAGATACTGTATTTGGTAAACAGTAAGAGTATAACGTGAAATATAGAGAAATACGAGAGCTTTTTCAGTGTCAGTGAAATATGAATGAATATTTGATATGGTCAATCCTTAGGATTATGTTTGAGGACCATTAAAGTAAAGAAAGCCAGTAAATTTAATACATTTGTTAGGAGCTATGTAAAGCTTTGGCTTAAGTGGTATGGCAGAGAGAACGCGGGTGCCTTAATAATTGAGTCATATATGTGAAGTATTGTTTGAGCCGCATGTAAGCGTGCAGAATTAAAGCAGAATCCAGTGATTTACGTAATAAATATAGCGGGGACAAACTAGTATAGCTTGCGCGTTAGGTGAGAAGTTGGCTAAATCTACGAGTAGTATCGCCCTTGAGCATACTGTATTATACGCAGCGAATTGGACAGAGCCTGTCTGTATCCAACGCTTGCTTGAATTATGCCACTAATGACGTCCGTCGAGACGCTGTGAGCATGTGTGTATTAATGACCTACCCTGAGGTAAGGATCATATTCGTCGTTTAGGAACGCAGATTTCCTTATATGTTATTGACAGCTGCTGGTGAAAGTCGTGGATTTTCACTATGATGCGCGTCTAAAAGCCACTAGTAGTCACCATAGAACGGCAAGGCTATCACTAGAATTCCACCCCAGCCATGAATGTTAATTAAGGAGCCAGTTGAGCCCAAGACACTATAAGGATAGGTGTTAAATATTTAAATGACTCAATTACTTAGGAGCCACACTTAGCGTTACTCCAGTACTGCATTTGTAAACAAACCTGACCTTGATCTTGACAGCAGAGAGAGGGGGGATTGTAGACCACTTCTGCGGCGGCCATTTTACCTAGCCAGCTGGAACGAATTTTATTGCCTGCTGAAGGGGAGGAAGGTCGTTCGACCGGTCCCTCGGAAATTAGAGTCACAATAGGACACTGAGGAATCTCGATATTTCAATATGCAATTAAGATGTGAGTGTTTGATGATGCCAATTGAATTGAACGGTGGGTTGCAACTCACATACGTTGTTGGATCATAGAAATCAGATAATATTAGGCTCAGTTATTCTCTGAGAAGGAAAGCTGAACCAAAATAATGTAGGCATCTTCTTTAGAGTGCATTTTGCCAGTTCCTGCTAATTTATGCAGACGGGTATGTGTTTTCCCAGAACATGACACATTTGTAACGATGATAAGCCCGACAAGACCCAGAAAATCGTTATATGGTGAAACTATAATATATTCTATCCATGTTTATTTTGGAAGGGATAAGTACCACTTTTCTTAAAGCGTTCATATGGATGGAAAGAAGGAAGATGATTCACACAACACAACAAATATTTGTTAATGATTGCAGAAAATAATGAATTCATGCTAATCAAGGTAAATGCCATAAGAAATGGAATAATGTTTTATTAATATCATTTTTATGTGATATGTGATTTTTGTGTTATGATACTCCCATTACCGTAACTAAAATTGTGTCACTTGATGAACACTATGGAAACCCATGGAAGTCTGAAAATATCATTGACAGGATGCTAGAATTAGATTTGAGTGCAGTGTAGCACTATTTTAAGAAGAAAGCTCACAGAATAACCCTATTTTTATTTGTGGGAATTAAATATAATTTGTCCTTTCTTTGTATTTGTTGTATAGCCATGATTTTAGACCAGTAAATTGTTCATTTTTAGGAAAGTGTTGTGTATTTCCTGTAGAGTAGTTACCTGGTAGACTCAAATCCTGAGCATGTGGTCGTATAGTGGGCAGGAACGTCCCATACCTCGAAAGACCGTGAGTTAGTTGGGATACGAACACATGGTCCACATGATGACAATCGGGTACAATATAGAGGAGCGATGAATAGGAATGGAGAGGGAAGAACCAGAGCGTGTATTATTACCATGGAAAGAAGACAAGTACTTGAATTTATTTGATAAGTATAGTGGTCTGTCGTCGGACAATAATCGGAAAATCTGGACAAGAATGTGATATGATCGACGTAGTTCAGGTTTCAGCCAGGAAAGAGCGCAATAATAGGGAGTGATATGTTTATCATAGCTCAGATCGTAGATACATCGTATACAAGAGTTAAGAGCTCGTTGAAGTTCAAAGTTAATGTTTTGGTTGCGTCTACAAGAATAACGTCACAGTAGTCAAGAATAGGAAGTATTAGTGTCTGTATGAGTAGGATTCTTACTTTAAATGGTAAAATATCTTTTTTTCTTTTGAGGGAGTGGAGCGTTGCGAAAATTTTCTTGCATACATTCTGTACATGTTCAGACCAGTTAAGAGTCTGATTTATTATCACACCTAGATTTTTCACTGCAGGACAGTAAGGAATTTCATCGTTGTTCAATACAATTGGGGAAATAATTTGATCTCGGAGTGAAGTCAATAGTTTTTGAGAGCCAATTACGATAACTTGTGTTTTGGAGGGATTCAAAAAAAGGGAATTTTCCTGAGAATATTTTGCAAGTCGTTGAAGGTCAGCGTTGATAGTTTCAATTGTCAATGGAATGTCATTTGTCTTGCAAATCATCTGCATATAGGTGATATTTACAATTTTTCAAATTAGATGAGATGTCGTTGATATATAGTGCAAAAAGCAAGGGTCCTAGTACACTACCCTGTGGGGCACCTGACTTTCTGCTTAGCCACTGAGAAGTTTTATCCTGGGTTACAACACGTTGCTGGCGATTATTCAGGTATGATGCGAAAAGGTTAATTGTCTGCTGGTCGAAGTAATAAAATTCCATCTTTTTCAATAGTGTCTGAGTATTTATGGTGTCAAAAGCACTGCTGAAGTCGAGAAGGGTGAGGATTGTCACCAGTTTTTGGTCCATTGCGTGTCTAATGTCGTCAGTCACTTTGAGTAATGCTGTTGCGGTGCTATGTCCCTTCTTGAAGCCGGATTGCAGAGGGTCTAAAAGAGAACGGCTATTCAAATATTCAAGTACTTGCTCATGAACCAGACGCTCGAGGGCTTTTGAAAGTGGAGGCAGAAAGGATATTGGCCGATAGTCAGATGGATATAAAGGTTCGGTTTTCTTAGGAATAGGGATGACATTGGCTTGTTTCCATAGGGAGGGAAAGGTGTTAGTTGTAAGACTATGGTTCAATATGTGAGTAATAATCGGTAGAAATAAATAAATAGATAAATAAATAAATAAATAAATAAATAAATAAATAAATAAATAAATAAATAAATAAAAAATAAATCAATCAATCAATAGATAAATAAATAAATAAATAGGTAAATAAATAAATAAATAAATAAATAGATAAATCAATAAATAAATAAATAAATAAATAAATAAATAGATAAATCAATAAATTAATTAATAAATAAATAGATAAATCAATAAATAAATGAATAAATAGATAAATAAATAAATAAATACATAAATCAATCAATCAATTAATAAATAATAAATAAATAAATCAATAGATAAATAAATAAATAGATAAACAAATAAATAAATATATATACATAGATAAATAAATAAATAGATAAATAAATAGATAAATCAGTAAATAAATGAATAAATAGATAAATAAACAAATAAATAAATAAATTAATAAATAAATAGTTAAATAAATAAATAAATAAATAGATAAATCAATAAATAAATAAATAATAAATAGATAAACAAATAAATAAATAAATAAATAAATAAATCAATAGATAAATCAATAGACAAATAAATAAATAAATAAATAAATAGGTAAATAAATAAATAAATCAATAAATAAATCAATAGATAAATCAATAGACAATTAAATAAATAAATAAATAAATAGGTAAATAAATAAATATATAAATAAATAAATAGATAAATCAATAAATACATAGATAAATCAGTAGATAAATAAATTAATTAATAAATAAATATATAAATAGATAAATAAATAAATAGATAACTAAATAGATAAATAAATAAATAAATAGATAGATAAATCAATCAATAAATAAATAAATAAATAGATAAATCAATCAATAAATAAATACATAGATAAATCAATCAATAAATAAATAATAAATAGATAAATCAATAGATAAATAAATAAATAGATAAATCAATAAATAGATAAATCAATCAATAAATAAATCAATCAATCAATAAATAAATAAATAGGTAACTAAATAGAAAAGAGGCCGGGCGGCACACGCAGTTCGTTGTGAGGGTTGTGTTCCTGTTGTCATGCAGGCGCAGATCACATATTTGACAGAAGCTGAGCCGTTGCGTGCGCCGCGTAGGAGGAAGTTTTACCCGGAAGTTCGGTGATATCTTCCCCCTTCAATCGTTAGTCCCTTGACTTCCTCCTTAGCTTCGTCCAGGGCGAGGGGGAATAAATTGGAGCTCGACGTCACTGCCTTGTGATACTATTTCCTTTTCTTTTCGTCCTTCGACGTAGATTAGCTCACTTTAGCTTCCTCGATGGATCAATGGTAGCGTGTCTGCCTCATGATCCCAAGAATATAGGATTGATTTAAAGAAGTGAGGGGATGAGCAGTTAGACGCCACGTGGAGTCGATTGGCTCAGTATGGCCTACTGTATTGCGGTGCTGTCGCAATGCGAGCTTTATCTTGTTTATGGTGGTTATGACTTTACTAGCTTTTGGTACTAACCGACTAAATCACGTATTCTCAAAAGGTGTTGTGTTTGAGTCTTCAGTCTTTTGACTGGTTTGATGCAACTCGCCATGCCTCCCTGTCCTGAGCTAATCGTTTCATCTTCACATCGTACATCCGTGGCAATCTGTTTATTTAACCTTGGTCCACCCCTACAGTTCTTGTCCTACACTTCCTTCCATAACTAAGTTTGGTATCCTTAATATGTGTCCTACCAACCTATCTCTTCTCTTCATTAGCAGTCGCCAGAAACATCTCTCCTCTCCCACTCGTCTTTATACCTCTTTACTCCATCTACCAATCTGTTCTTCATCATTCTCCTGTAACATCACATTTAAAATACTTCTATTTTCTTCTTTTCTGCTGCACCAATAGTCCACGTTTCACTTCCATAGAGCACCACGCTCCACAAAAAGGGCGTAGTTGGTAGCATGCTGAGCTTCTGTGCCCAAGATAGCGGGTTCAAACCCAGCCTACTGTCGACCAAAGTATTATGTGCACTCGAGTTTGAAGGTTGTTTGTGAAGTAACCAATGGACGTACATGAAATCCAATAACATCATCATTTTCGTCGTTCTATTTTACGCTAGGTCATGTAGGTTTGGAATTTTAATTTATATTTTAATATTTTTTTTATCGCAGTTGGAACACAAAAAGTGCACGTTTTTAAGCGTGTTTCAACCATGCGTCACATTTAAGAATTATTATTTCAAAAGCCCGTCATCAGATCGAATCCAAATTTTAACACAATATACATTGGAATGTTGTATAACTGGTTTATTAATTTCAAAATTTTGTGTGTTCAATAAACAAAGTTGTTATCATTTTTGTAAAGTAACTTTTTCTCGGCTCGGGGTGGTTGGAAAATGTAGTTCTTGGTTGCATTGTAATCCTCATACATCGAAATGTTATGCTGTATGACTGTGAAATACGTAAATGTATTCACTTATTTTATATCGGTTTGTATTTCTACGGGGAAATAACACATGTTTCACCTGCTAGCCGCTCCGGCAAAAGCTGTACAGCGTTGCCGTAATGGTGCACACACGCATCATGGCGCGTCTCGCTCGGAAGTGATGGGCTCCATCTCAGCAACCCTGTACAGCTTTTGCTGGAGCGGCTAGCAGGTGAAACATGTGTTATTTCCCCGTAGAAATACAAACCGATATAAAATAAGTGAATTAATTTACGTATTTCACAGTCATACAGCATAACTTTTTGATATATAACGATTACAACGCAACCAAGAACTACATTTTCCAACCACCCCGAGCCGAGACAAAGTTACCTTACAACAATGATAACAACTTTGTTTCGTGGACACACACAATTGTGAAATTAATAATCCAGTTATACAACATTCCAATGTATATTGTGTTAAAATTTGGATTCGATCTGATGACGGGCTTTTGAAATAATAATTCTTAAATGTGACGCATGGTTGAAACACGCTTAAAAACGTGCACTTTTTGTGTTCCAACTGCGATAAAAAATATTAAAATATAAATTAAAAAATCCAAACCTTCATGAACTAACGTAGAATAGAACGACAAAAATGTTGATGGTATTGGATTTTATGTAGGTCTATTGGTTACTTCACAAACAACCTTCAAACTCGAGTACACATAATACTTTGGTCGACAGTAAGTCGTCGGATTTTTTAAAGAGCGTTAAAATCCTTTAGTATGCCTTCCTTCGGAGGGTAAGTAAAGCCGGTGGTCCCATGTCATAGATTTAAGGCATGTAAAAGATCCTTCCACAGATTAAACCTTTGGGAAGCTAAATTTCTAGGTTAGATTTCGTTGGAACGCTCTATCAATGTTCCAACGTTCACCACTAGGTATCAGTGAGATCTGGTAGTGAAAGTTGGAACTACCTGAAATTGAACGCAACTTGTAGCTCACCCTATGGGTGTCTTCATGAAGCAGCAACAGCCTCTGGCGAACCGAACATGTCCTCGGACAATCCCGGCACTAAAAGTCCTACGCTAAATAAAAATACGTAACAGATTTATTTTCCTTGGAAATGCTTTCCTTGCCAACCTACTTCTGATATCCTCTTTGGTTATTTTTGCGTCCTAAGTAATGAGGTTTCTGATTTCCTTCCGCTGAATTCCATTAGTTTTGTTTTATATTTACTAATTTTCATCATGAATTCTTTCCTCAAGGCAAAATCCATTCGATTTTAAAACTCATTATAATCCTCTGGCGTGTCGGGTAAGATGACGATGTCATCTCAGAGTTGAGATTATTTGTCCTTGAATTTTCACTCCCACTTAAAATTTTTCTCTAATTTCCTTCATTGCTTGTTCAATGTAAAGATTGAAAAGTATGGGTGATAAGTTGCAGCCTTGCCTTACACCTCTCTGAATACCAGCTTCTCTCTCATGCCCTTCAGCTCGAATGACTGCTGTCTGGTTTCTGTATAGATTGTAGATCACCCTCCTATCCCTATACTTTATTCCAATCCTTTTCAAATGGCAAACAGCTTACTCCAATGAACGTTATCAAAAGCCTTTTCTGAGTCTACAAATGCCATTAACGTTCTCTTACCCTTCTTATTCTAGCTTCCAAAATCAGCCAAAGACTGTCGAATAAATCTAGACAGGATCTTTGAAGCATGAGTGATCAAGCTGATTGTTCAATAATCGTAACATCTGTCAGCTCCTGCTTTCTTCGATACAGGGATGATAACATTCTTCGTAAGAAACTAATATTCACAACAATATTTGATAAACTACAAAGTCTCCGTGGCTTAGGCGGCAGCACGCCGGCCTCTCACCGCTGGGTCCGTGGTTCATATCCCGGTCACTCCATGTAAGATCTGTGCTGGACAAAACGGAGGCAGACAGGTTTTTCTATGGGTACTCCGGTTTTCACTGTCAATTTTTCATTCCAGCAACACTCTCCACTATCATTTCATTTCATCTGTCATTCATTTAATCATTGCCCCAGAGGAGTGCGTCAGGCCTCGGCAGCCGGCACAGTTCATATCCTCGCCGCTAGATGGGGGTTTCATTCATTCCATTCCTGACGCGGTCGGAGACTGGAAGCAGGCTGTAGATTATCATTTGATAAACTACAATCACAAAATCATGATTATACATCGCCAAAACTAACCACTGTGTTTAAGTCTCATATATCTGGTAATCTCGAAAGCATTGACCCCTGAATCTTTCCCTGAGTGTGTTGTTATTTCCCTTGGCGGACATTTAGCCTCGTGTACTTGGGAGAATATATATATCAGAATTTGTCAGATAACCTGTGTTATTGTAGTGTCTGTAAGTTAGTAGTGTGTGTAATTCAGTGGAGGATTGAGAATAAGGCGACCGTGGCCTTTAGTTAGGAACCATTAGCCTGGAGTAGAAGTGGAAAATAACTTCCAGGATGCTGAGGTGGAAATCGAATCTTGTCAGTTTTGCCTCACAGGCTGAGCTGAGCTCTCAGACCATGGCAGACTTGAACTAGCCCCTGCACCACCGATCGCCTTTCCCGCTCATGTTTCATCATTCATGCTCGAACAACTTAGGATAAAAGCTCCCCCATTACACATTAATATACTGATCGTAAAAAGGAGTTGTTTTGAAACCGTCTCAAGCTTACCCAATGTTATGCCGTAGAGTAAGGAATGCTTGTGTAATCAACAACTCTTTGCTTGGGAAGCGGTAAAGAACTTCTTTCAATGTGTGTATCCATAGTCAACGAGAGCAGTAGATTTGTGGCAATAAAATCTACGTAGCTGTTCGATTTATTCTCTTCTCTCTGAATTAGGATGTCCGGAGTCGCCGTCTAAAAGGCTCCACCGAGACTTATGAATAACCTGCGGAAATGATAGGCTGGGTTTATCGTGGAATGTCAGAGATCCAAGGGGGTGATTAAAACTGCAATGTATATCACAACAAGTAGTTCCGTGAAGAACTATAGGCCTACATCCTATTTTCATATATCTTACTTATGTTAATTGCCTGTATCAAAATACAAAATTTGAGTTTGTTTGCTGTAATAGATTCGTAGATATTGAGAACCGTCTAAATATTTCGGATGGTCGCCATGTTGGATTTTTGTATTTGTAGGCCTTAGCGTTATGAACTATTACATAAAGATTATTGTGTACGTGTAGTATTCAAACTTCAATCGCTTGATTAGGACACAAGAAATAAAATCGAGATTTTAAAATTTCGCACAGCTGCCATCTTGTGGTTATGAATACAATTAAAATAAATTAGATGGCAATGGGTTACAATTTTTATAAGCATTTAACGCCCCGAGTTTCACTGCGCTCGGATGGTTAAATTGCGAGAAAGGTCCATCTATCTATTTTATTCCGCGTCATCGCCATGTTGTGTTTGTGCTCACCAGGTTATTGAATATCCCATAGGTGAACTTATGTTTATAGCCTCTATCAACATACAAAATTTCACTTTGATTGCTGTCATAGATTAATAGATATTGAGAACCGTCTAAATATTTAGGATGGTCGCCATGTTGGATTTTTATGTATGCAGGCCATTGAGTTATATACTATTAGATTACGATTTTAGTGTGGGTTCATTATTCAAACGTTGACTTTGATCGATTGATTACGACACAAGAAATAAAAACTTAATTTTAAAGTTTCGCACAGGTTGAGGTTATGTAAACGATTGAACTAAATTAAATGCCAGTGCATTCCAATGTGTGTAAACATTTACTGTACCAAGTTTGAATGCGTCTGGATGGTTACATCTCGAGAAAAGGCTCTTTAAAGGTTTCAAATTCGCTTGGCCGCCATGTTCATTTTGTAATTAACAGGTTTCTAGAAGTCTCATAGGTGAACTTCTAGTAGTGAGTGGCCTTTATCACCGTCAAAATTTCAAGGTAATATCAGTAATAGTTTTGGAGGTAAAGAATGCCGGTGAAATATTTCGCACAGCCGCTATGTTGGATTGGTGAGACGTAATATAATTTGAAGGGCACGGTCGGGGTCGAAAGATATAGTACTATGACGTCACCGAGTTTCACTGAAATCGCTCCATCCGTTAAGCTTTTATTAGGGGGACCCAAGCACGCACATACACACACACAGACTGATACGGTAAGCCTTTTTTTTTTCATAAACGAAGATAGGCTAAAAATGATCCATCTGTCATTATGTTGTCATGGAAACAGAGATTACATATCCAGGCTTGTACTTATTCCACAGAAGGCTTTGACTTTCACCAACCGACAGATGTCACTGCGCTAACAATATTAACCCTCCTATCTCACAGTTTTGCTATCGGCATAGCCTGACTGTGTTTTCCCGAGGAGTTGTTTTGGTGAGGGGGACGTAACATAGGGCGGGCATCAATTCCACTCGACACTCCAGGTAGTGGAGTCCCTCAACTCCGCTCGGTCGCGGTCTCTTTATCCTTATGCATTCTTAGAGCGACACAAGTCTTCGATGTTCACTTCTACCATTGATTATAATCAATGCTTCTAATATAACTAATAAGAACATACGAGATGATTGCATAGAAAAAGTGGTGTGCAGACGATATCTTAAATCCGAATAGCTGTTACGGCAAACAAGCCTAGCTCTATAAGAGTTAGAATTCATAACTAATTTTGTTCTGTGGGAATGCAGCTGATTTTTCCGTTCTAGGCTGGAAAACAGTATTTTCAGCATCCGCAGCTGATATCGAAAATATTTCCTTATGTACAAATTATACACCTATGCCTATTATTATCTAAATTAAATTTTGTCATGTCTGACTAGGTTAAAACACATACAAACATTTAATTATGCACATGTTCAAAACAATGCATAAAATTTGTAGAAAATAATAGAAAACTTGGCAGACTTATTTAAAAGAATATTATGATGAATTTTAAATCACTTGTATTTTCTGCCATAGAAGATACTAGCAGTAGTACCCGGCTTCGCCCGGTGGAATGATGATAATATTTCAGTCTCCTTAACACTCAACGTCATAAATTATATTTATTTATGTATTCATTTCTTACAATATCAAACCCAGTGACAATGTGTATACTTAAGTCACTATGGGAAGGCTCTGTAAAATGATGATCATTCTCGTGATATTTGTCTTCAGTCCGAGTCGAGATATGTCGTTAGCGGTCCCAGAATTCGTGACATCTCAGTCGTAGAAGACTTTATGTGGTGGTGATTAGAAATATAATGGACTTAAAATCTATGTCATTTGCCCCCAATGACGTTGAGGGCGTAACATCTAGGTAATTTGCCCTACTGATCAGGATTATATTGAAAATTACTACATAACTGACATGAAACTTAGAAAATAATAGAAAAAGTTATTTTTAGGACTCACATTTCGGGAAAGACTTGATTATTTTTTGCCAAAGAGCTCCCACTTAGATCGCTATCTGGTTAAAAGTTTCGTCTTGTTAAGGTTTAAACTGTACGAGAAATGTCTGAAGCAATTCCTCCAAGAGAAGCTTCCAGATTTCTCAGTCGATATATCGTTAACGTTCCTGAGCATCCAGTTGTCTTTTCTTATGACGCAAAATATCTTCTACATAGTGATGATGAACATAGAAGGGACTACTGGCACATATAACTTATCAACGAATGGGAAAAATTGATACTTTAAAGGAAAGAAAGGAATAAAATAGAAAAGAGATGTACGATATACCATAACACTCGCTGTGAATTTTCTACGTGACCGGCTTACATGTTTCGGTACAGGTTCTCAAGAAGAGGAACCAGATCATTGGCATAAATGAATGCAGTAACAGTAGATTAAATAGTATCCTAGACAGATGACTCGCAAAGTAACACGGCCTAATATACGATGTAATGGTTGAACTTCAGAGAAATGTTTCATCTCACTTCGCAGTTGTTATTTAATAAATACTAACATGTTGTAGCTAACATTGAAATTAATGGAGTGCGTTAGGATAAACGATATTCCTTGTTTTTCCCTCTGGTGTATAAATAAATAAATGTTTAGGTGTGCCCACTCTTGAGCAAGCTACGTATAACTGATCATGAGAGGGGATCATGCAGGGAATTGCATTAGCTTGAAATCAAAAGGCATATCAGTAGGGATCAAAGGAATTCGGGGAATGAAGATATCTTCTCCTTTGGCATGGCCTGTCAATACGACTACTACTGAACGGGTATATCAAACATACAAACTAATGGAAATACACATTTTAAAAATCGCAGGCGATGAAGACTGTGGTGTTACTTAGTAGTATAATGGACGTAACATCTAGGTCATTTGCCCTTTTGATGAGGATGGTAATGAAAACTACTGTTGAATTGACACGACAAACTTGCAAACTACCGTGGTAGAAAGAAATATTTCAAAATTCACAGGCGATGAAGAGTTATTGTGTGTGGTGATTAGTGGTATAATGGGCGTAACATCTAGGTCATTTGTCCTTATGATAATAATAAGGTAATGAAAAATGACTACTAAACGAACATGGTGCAATTTTAAATCTGATATAGGTAATTCAGATTTCTACCTTCGATGTCTTCCAATGTCTGAACGTTATTTTCTGGCTTAGGCCTATACTCGATGCGTGTAGTGAAAGAGCTTATCGAGTACTGCTCGGGTCCAAGCTGCACGAACTTGAGAATATCGCAGATGATGACGATATATTATGATGACAGACGTTCGGGTGGGGGTTCCCGGTCCTATTCACATTGACCGGTGAATCACTCATTCTTTCGTAACACTACAGTGGTTTGAGCAAAGACGCAATATGAACATCAGCATAGTCAGCAATACCAGGTAACACGGCGGGGTCTGGACATTTCTCTCATGCCACCTCGCGATGAATCAGCAAGCTATTCTCACACCTGCCCCCCCCCCTCCCCCCTCCACCCACCAATGTCTCACAACTTGTGGGACGTGGGTTTGCGACCACGGGACCCCAGCTGAGTCCGGCATTGCTTCTACTTACTGGTGCCGGGCTCCTTTCAGTTCTCTTTCCTGTCAGCCTCCCTTGGTCAAACTCTTGTTCTCTTCCGACCCCGAAGGTATCAGGGTATCCGAGGCCTAGCGACTCTTTCACTTTCCCGCCTTAATTAGCCCTTGTCTAATCATTCCTGATAGCCTCATTCTTCGAGGTGTCAGCCTTCTTTTTCTTTTCTTAATATCTCATGTCGTCTGTTCAAGACCCTCAAGGAGGCAGGGTGTGTGTAGCCCCACCATTTCGGGTGCACCCTGGATAGTGCTACATCCTCAAGGGCTCATGGCTGGTGAGTTCGGGAGCTGGCAACCCTGAGGGTTTCCTGAGCGGGTCCGGTTTTACCCCTTTTTTCCATTGCCTTTGGGACGGACCCTGTCCTCTTTCCGGGAATGGAGTGGTCTGTCCGCAATTTCAAGCAGACAGTGTTACTCGCAGGGTACCAAAGGGTAAGTATACACATTTTGGTTCTGATCGGTGAAACGGTGTAGATTTGGGCCAAAGGGCCTAAATCCAGAGAATGGGGTGGTCTGTCCGAAATTTCAAGTGGACAGGGTTACCCGCAGGGTTGAAAAGGGTAGGTATACAAATTTTGGTTCGGATCGGTGAAACGGTGTAGAAGTTTGCCAAAGGGCCTAAATGCAGGAAATGGGGTGGTCTGTCCGAAATTTTAAGTGGACAATGTTATTCACAGGGTTACATAGGGTATGTATACAAATTTTGGTTCAGATCGGTGAAACGGTGTGGATTTGTATGCATAACAGACAGACAGGCAGACAGACAGACAGACAAACATTGAGCTTTATATATATAGATAAAGTGACAAACACTTTATACCTGATTTAACGAATGAGCGGACTTGACATTAGCTGCATTCAAGAATTCGCTCATGTGCTGCAGAAGGTGTTTCACCCGGCCCTTGGTATGCGAGCAGGAGGGTTATGCCATTTGTTTACGTCTTTGAGGATAACCCCTTTGCCGACCCCTTGCCAAAGCCTGAACGGAGTTGAAGAACTCATTTTTGGGAGGACCGAATGGAATTAAGGAAAATCGAGGGTAATTGATGTTCGACCGTAACATACGTTTGGTGTTGTATTAACGTTCGATTTGTCGTTTCAAAGAATAGGCCGAGATCAAAATAACCAACATGGGAGAGCAGTGATACTTACTGATCCCCATTTTACTTATCTCTAATATATCCCGAACTTTTCAATGTGTTACATCATTCATCAAGCTCCATCTCCACCTACATAGTCTCAGCAATGCTTTCTACCGTTCAACATCATCCCCATTACATCGAACTATACTTTATCATCTTCACCACGACCAACCACCTTATGATCTCGACGTAAATACACCAAATAACTTAATAACCCCCGAGCAATATACGTAACTTAAGTTGCTCAATCTACTTTTGGCAATTGCAGCGATTGTTTCCGTGTTTCCCAGTTCTTAGAAATGTATAAGTCATATAAAGTTATACCTTCCACCCCTTCTTCCCCTCATCCCCATTCCAACATCTAAATCTCCCTGCCCAGAAGCGATACTCCCCCCCACACCACATCTCCGAATTTCACCGCTATGCCGCCTCCCAAAAAATCCCATCACGCCTTCATCCAAATTTATAAACCAAACTCCCCCTTCACCAAAATTTACACCCCCAACAAAACTTTATCTCCTTGGCCCGAAAGGACGGCGGAACAGTCTAAGGTAGCAATAGTCCTGCGGCGGAATGAAACGACTGCTATTGATTGATTGATTGATTCAATGTGCTCCGAATATCAACGATGAGTTCAGATGATAACAAGTAGTTCCTTGACGAACTAAAGAGCCTACTTTTCTTAAAATGTCAGATTGATGCCAATCTATATAGACCTATCTAGAATAATGACGAAATCAAGTAATAGAGTGATAGAGTAACTTACTACAGTAGACAGCCCTGGTGACTCTGAATATATACTTAGTTCCATCTCTTAAGGTATAGAATGCACATACCGTACACACGTTGGCTGAAGTCTAATGGATAGTATGGACGTTACATGCTGTTTGATATTGGATTTATCAGTGCGCGTAAAATCATGTTGGGAACAATGTCATGTCTGTGATGATCAGAATTAATTTGAAATATTACGATCTCTTGTAGTGCCAATTTTGGATAAAATCCATTTGTTAGTATAGAAGTTACATGTAATTAGAAATTGAAACTATCAGAAAGCTTGGAATCAGCACTGATTTATATTAGTTACTCCAAATTAATTTAGAATGTCAGGTACTATACGTGTGTAAAGTTTAGAGCTAATGGCTTGCATACTTTCTGATATATTGATATTAGGATTAAACAAATATAGAGAGCATTAACAGTTGGCAGCCCTGCTTGTTCTTTCGAATACGCATAGTCATAAATGTTATAGTACACAAAAACATACGAAATTCGGTTGAAATCCATTTGTTAGTATAGAAGTTATATGCATTCCAAAACAGGACCTATCACCAGGCTTAGAATCATGTTGGCAACACTGATATACACTGTAAGTTACTCCAAACTAAGGTACAATGTCAGGTACTATACGCGTGCAAAGTTTAGAGCTGTTGGCTTGTATACTTTTTGATATATTGATATTAGGATTAAAATATAGAGAGAGCATTTATTAACAGTTGGCAGCCCTGGTGGCTCATTAGAATATGCACAGTCATATCTGCTCTAGCACTCATAGTGCATACGAAATCTGGTTGAAATCCAATCGATAGTAAAGAAGTTACATGCATTTAGAAATTGGACTTATCGGCAGGCTTAGAATCATGTTGGCAATACTGACATATATGGTCTTCTGAAAATTAATCTGGAATGCTATTGTCTACATGTGTGCCAATTTTGGAAAGGCTCGCATGCATAACGTATGAGATATCCAACATAGAGCTCAAATTACAATTGCGATTTTTCAGCAGTTGGTAGCACTGATATCCAGGAGGCCATACATAGCAGTGTTGCCAAAATGATTGTAAGCCAATTTTTAAATGCATATCACTTCTATACTATAAATTGGAATTCAACCAAATTTCGTATGTGCTATGTGTACCATAACAGATATGACTGAGCGTATTGTTAAGAGGCAACAGGGCTGCCAACTGTTAATAAATGCTCTCAATTTCTCTTAACTAAATACCAATATATCAGAAAGTATGCAAGCCAACAGCTTTAAACTATGCACACGTATAGTACCTGACATTCTATATTAATTTGGAGTAACTTATATACGTCAGTGCTACCAACATGATTCTAAGCCCGCTGAGAAGTCCAACTTTAAATACATGTAGCTTCCATACTATCAAATGGATTTCCACCAAATTTCGTATGCGCTATGTGTACCGTAACAGATATGACTATGCGTGTTCTTAAGAGCAACCAGGGCTGCCAACTGTTAATAAATACTGTCTCTATTTTTGTTACCCTAATATCAATATAACAGAAAGTATGCAAGCCAATAGCTCAAAAACTTTGCACACATACAGTACCTGGCATTCTAGATTAATTTGGAGTAACTAATATACGTCAGTGCTGCCAGCATGATTCTAAGCCTGCAGATAGGTCCAATTTTAAAATGCATGAAACTCCTATACTAACTAACGGATTTCATTCAAAATTGGCACAACAATAAATCATATTATTTCAGATTATTTCTGACCAATACATGCGTCTATATACATTAATCATTAATCATTGGCATGAATCTTAAATTTTAAGAAAAGTAGGCTCTTTAGTTCGTCACGGAACTTCTTGTTTAATTATGTATTTCGCGGAATGGAAAGTTCACATGCGAAATGAAAAAAAAAAAAGCCGAGTTGCACTTCCAGGGAAACTCCAAGCACAACCACTCTTCTCTGCAGTCTTAACTTAACAAGATTCGACAGTTTGCTGCTGGCTGTATCTGGAGTAATAGGCTCACCCGAAAGCTAGGCTGTAACTTGGGTAATAGACTCGTCCCTAGCTAGCTCGTAAACTGTTGCCTCAGTAGTTGATTGGAGAATGTTGGAAGAAATGAAAACGTAAAAACACTTATAGTGGGTGATGTATTGAAGATTGAGATATGCTCTCGTGGATTTTTTTTGTAGAACTTTTCATACTGAGCAATTCTTACACTCATAGTATATAGATGTTTTTAACAGTTTGACTACTCTAAGCATAAAAAGTGCACAGACACAATGTGTTATATTTCGACTTTTACACTGAGATCGTTACTGCTCGGCTTCCTTTGATCATACATAAATCATTTTCTACACAAATCTTCCTCAAGATATCCTTTAGAAAATGGGGAAAACCGCTTCAAAATCCATCGAGAGGTTCACCCGTTACATCCAAAAACGACAGTAGCGACACTCGAGCGTTGCAGCAGAAGAGAGAGAGCGTTACAGCAGGAGAGAGATAAACGATATCATCACCTTTCACTGTAACACTTTTCACGAACTTCACTGTATTCCAACAATTGATTTGATGTTTTCACGTCAATATTCCCGTCATGCAAAACGCACAAGAAATATCTCCAAATATCTAAACAATTCCTTAAACAGCTGCAGAGGTCTTGTGAACTGTGTATAAACCGTAACAAATCCATTGTTCTCCGCTAAACCACGCGCGCTTTTAGTAAAATTTCTCATGTCTTCTTGCGCTTCTTGTCCTAGCTGCCTTGATCTACCCTTAGCCTCCAATAATAGAAAGCCTACTCAATCGCGGCGTTCTCTGCAACAACAGTGTCCTCCTAGCAGTGCGCGAATTGACCACTGCAGCGCTGATTCCCCACCCAACATTGGCATGTAATGGCATTGCTATCGCAAGGTAATACCAGCATAAATTAATATATAGACTATGCTTGCAGTACATGAACATACGTTGTTGAGTAGAATGGAGTAAAATATATGTGATGTTCATCTTTTACTAGTAGGAGTTCGTTTCATCTTCGGATTTCCCTTATATAGCACGCACAACTAACGAAACTAATGTCTGATTTGCACAAGAGTACGGTACGGTTGCACTGAATACTTTTACTGGCGTCCCATAGACCTAGGGGTTCAGTGAAAAGGAACAACCTTAACCATTTTTCTTGATTCTCTTTTCTCATAATTTGTTCTTCTTCTCAAGAAGTAGTCTCGGCGAAACTCATCTGTCATGTCATTGGTGTAGTTAGTGGCAGAGGGGCGCAGAAACTTCTGCAATATTAACTTGCTCAGTTCCTCAGGGTGATCACTCACTCCACACTGTAGAAAAGGTGTTTTAGCATAATGTGGCAACAGTATTGTGGTTAATGTTTGTCCTATTCTTGGTTTGCCCAGCGTAACCGATATCATTTCGTCCGTTACTTCTTACAGTCTTATCAGCAGAGAAACAAAACCTGGCTTGGGATATCGGAGACCTCCTCTGTCTTTGAATTTTATAAGTGACATCACAGGGGATTGACTCTGGATACTACTAATTTTATCACGGCACTCTTGACATGATATATGGTCTTCGACAGTTCTTACCTAATACCCTCCAATATAGACCATTGCAGCACTCGTCATAGAAACACATGGCACCCCTTTAGCTTCATTTGCGATGCTTTCTAATTGTGTTTGAAATTTTCTTGCTAAATCTGTATTCGTTGTTGCCGATTGATCTGCATGAATCGTTGTGTACGTGCGTCTCCAGGTTGAGTTACGTGTTGCCATCCAGTCACTACAGGCAGATTCAGGTGCTACATTTCCCGTGAGAGATGCACTTACGAGTCCAGTAGTCAGAATTTTATGCAGGGCCTGTGTAACACTTGCAGCGTCGGTTTGGTCGTTGCTACCTCCAAACTGTCTGATGCAACTGAACAAGCCTTCTACTTCATCAGAAGAAATTTTCCTGGTTAATACGAAATGAAAGCCATTTTCAAGCAGGTACTTGACACAGAGTATGACAGATTTTTTCGTCAGACAAACTGCTTATTAAGTTTTTTTAAATTATGAATTCCACCGGACTTGTTGATGCTTTCTTCCAGAGTTCCAGATAGGGAATGAAGTCGTTCTCCAGCCATTCTAGTCTTTCATCGTCAACTGAGAAGAAATGCATTGCGTCTTCATTCCTAGAGTGTATAATATGCTGCAAAGTGTTCTTAAAATTGAGGGTGGTGAACCATTTTTTAACTAGCTTCAAGAACTCGATAGTGCCTTCAGCATATTGAAATGCCTTTATTCCGAACTGAGATCCATATTGCCTCAAGAACTCAAGGGCTGAAATAACATCCGAAGAGAAAATATTGACAGCTCTGCCCACATGCATTTTCTCAAAGGTTGTCGGGTAGATATGTTTGTGTGTCAGTCTTCTAACTAGTTTCACTTTCAAATCCTTTTGCAGGTCGTACAACTTTCTGATGAACCAACCAGATATGGGTTTCCCATCCTTAACTAACTGCTTCTTCACGTCCAGTAATGCATTCCTTAAATTTTTCAATATATGGCATTGGTCATAAGACAGAAATAAATTGCGTGAATTGTCCAAAGGATGTGGCACGACAGGTAGATGTGTGCTACCCCCAGAAAGTAAGCGGAATAATTTCACATTTGTAGAATGATTATCTGTCGCCACACGTACAACAATAAAAGATGCCTTTTCCACTTTATCAATAACTTCAATAGTAAGTTGATGAAGTACTTCAGCTTTTAGGTCCCGAGTAAAAAAGTATGCCACAGGAATTTTAAAATGCGAAGCAAGTCCAACGAACACAAAGCACAGCAGTTTTGTTGCGATTTCTTTTTCTAGGCCTAAATCTTTTTTCAGTCCACCCTTTGACACAAGTCCCTGTACTTCATCAGCTGCTTTACAGTAAAGCGCGCGTGGTTGGATAGCCATCTCATCTACAATAACTGAGCCAAATGTATTTATTCCCTCAGTAAATTTTGCTTCTTCTTGGAGTCTCTTCACTATTAAACTTGACACCATTACACCAGTAGTGCTTCCAACATAACGTTTGATGGCAGATTTAGAAGGCAAGCTTAACAGTTCGCTACTTCGTATAAATCGGTAACCTGCCGGGGACTTACTGTGCCAGATAATGCAATACCTGATAGTTGAGTCACTCCATGTAGGCTTCTTCTGTAGAAATACTTTAAGCTGTTCTTGTAGAAATTTTGCTTTTAAATTTCCTTCAGAACTCGAAACCTCAATTGCGTCCAAATTATAGTCAACCATATTTTTCTCTAGCCTGCTGATTCGTTGCTTGAGTTGCTCTTGGCGACTTTTAAGTGCAGATTTTTTTTGTCTTGCACGCCTTAGTGACCTACGCAGTGTTCGTAGTATCCTATTCCGTGAGTTCAATTGTCTCATATTTACTTTTGTTTGTATAGACGCATCTTTCTTGACTAAATCATTAACATTTGAGATGGCAGGTGGGGGAACACCATCCAAACCACAAGATTCAACCGCAACAAAGCCTGCCTTGGGGGATTTTGTACATTTTAATGATACAGTTGATTTGACAATATTTCTTCTTGGCACTGACAGTTTAAGTTTCTTACTTGGTGGGTAGTCACTGAAAACGCTGGGCACCGCATCAGGTTTCAACCGCTTTACCTTTAATTCTGGTCTGTAGTCACATTCGATGATGTGATAACTGCACACGACGGAGCGGTCATTAGGGTTCCATAACTTATCCTTGGTATCACCTACACAATAGGAACAGAAGATTATTATATTGTTTGTTGTTCTATCATTAGTGGGGCTTGGACATATTGGTCATTTAGCTCCGTGTACTTGGGTATTGTAGAATCTGTAGAAAACTACTTCCAGGATGGATGAGATGGGAATTGAACCCACCTCATCTCGGTTTTACGTCATGAAGTTGAGTGATCTCCGTTCCAGCCCTCAGACCTGAGTTAAATTTCTTGGCAGAGCCGGGGATCCAACCCGGACCGCTGGGCCGACAGACAAGAATGCTAGTCTCTACACGACAAGGTGGTCAGGAGATTATCATCATCATCATCATGAGAACTAGAGCAATAATAGAAAGTAACCTAATTTTCAGTCACATGGTCAACTTATGCTACATACCTTGTCTGCTTATTGCTTTAATCCATAATTTCTTTGTCGGCTCTTGACAAGGAAATTCATGAAAACTCGTTCCAGGAACATTATTTCTAGAGCCTTGTTTACAAAACGGCACGCAACAGTATACCATCTTAATAAAGTGGCCTTATTTCAGCTGGTACAATGTGTGTAGATACCGCCAAGTGAACGGATCGCGTGGAGGGTATGCAGCACCTCTAGCGGCAAACATAGCATCTGCAGGGGGACAGCTCCCAGATTCAATTGGGCAGGCTTTTTATTATTGGAGGCTAAGATCTACCCCATCTGCCCACTACAATACCAACTTGCAGAATATAAATACGAATGATAATTAATTGAAACAAAACGCGTTAAAGTTTAACAATAGTACTCCCCTTGCTTTAAGGCAGTGGTTCTGAACCCGTAGAAGTCTGCGGACCACTCAGCGTGAAATTGAATCATGTACGGACCATCCCTCCTCCCCCCAATACACCTTATCAGTTGTAATCCCTCCTCAATAACACTTATTTTAAAGACATTTCAATCAAAACCTGATAGTCATCGCCGCGAATACATTCGGACGATTCTCGTTCAACGCACATCTTTTTCGAAATCCCCATTTATTGGCTATTTTTATACGTGCTGGTGGACCCTCTTCTCCCGAAGACCACTCCAAAGGCACTCGCGGCCCACCTGTGGTCCGCGGACCACCGGTTAAGAACCACTGCTTTAAAGTAAGCTTTATCCAACAGAACCTAGGACATGCTACCAATCCAACATCACACACATGCACAAATCTCGTGGTGTAGTGGCTAGCGTTCTTGGCGGAGATCCGGGTTCGATTCACGCTCTGCCAAGAAATGTTAATTCTGGTGTAAGGATGGAACGGGGTGCACTCAGCCTCGTGAGGCAAAACTGAGGAGTGGACACATCCTGGAAGTGGCTTTCGGTGTTTTACCCACTTCTACTCCTGGCAAATGCTGGGATGGTTCTTTACATAAGGCCTAGGCGGCTTCGGTGGCGTAGTTGGTAGCATGCTGAGTTTATATGCCCAAGATAGCGGATTCAAACCCAGCCGAAATCGTTGGACTTTATAGGAGCGTTAAAAATCCCTCAGTATGCCATCCTTCGGAGGGGAAGTAAAGCCGGCGGTCCCATGTCATAGATTTATGGCATGAAAAAGAACCTTCCACTAATTACAGTTGGGTGGATCTAAATTATCGGTTAGATTTGACTAACGCCCTTAGGTTCCAACGTCCGTCGCCAGATGCTGACTGCGATGGCATCTAGTAGCAAAGTTCAGAATTAGTTGGCCGTTGACGGTGGCGTTTGGTAGCAAAAGTAGAAACTACTTGAAAATCGAATTTCTGCAATCCTTACTTGAATTAAAACAGATAACACACACTAATAACAGCCATCACAATTATCACCGGTTATCAGACAGATTCTACACACACCCAAAGTACACGGGGCTACATGACCCCGTTGTCGCAGCCTCTAAACTGAGGAACCAACCAACTAACCTAATCAAGGCCACGACCGCCTCCTTCTGAATCCTATCCTCCAATTTACAAATGCACACACTAGTTATTACACAAATTGCTCACACACCCAAATACATAGGGATACGTGTTCACGATGTGGCAAACTCTAAAATAGGCACGCCATAGCCGTGCGTGGTAAAGCGCGGTGGAGAGCTGCAATAAATTCGGAGATTGTAGGTTCGACTACCGGCGCTGATAATGGCTATCCCCGGTGAAGATTTTGCCCGGATTTTTCCACACTCCTTCCAGGAAAATGCTGGGATAGTACCATATTTCAAGTGCCAGGGCGCCTACCTCAAACCTGTTCCTAATACAGTTATCACGGGAACACAGGTTGTCAGACAAGTTCAATGCACACCCAAGTACACGGGGCTAATAACTAGGGACTGGATTTTTTTGAAAATACATATTTCGTGGGTTCATTGGATTTCCTGCATATTCTGAACATAGCAGCTTATTTTAGCAAATACAGTTGTAATTAAGTACAATTTAAAACGTCTGGAAAATAACTGGCTTCACCTGCGTGTTGGACATCCCCTGTACGCACCTTCCTGATGATCAGATAACGAGATAACAGTATTTTACGGAAGCATGCTGCCTCATAGTGCCTAAAGAGAAGAGCAGCAGAAAGTATTTATTAGATCAGTGGGTGTCAGGTAATAGTGATTATTCAACTGGTAGCATTGTCGTCTATTGTCAAGTATGTTCGAAGGAAGTCAATTGTAAAAAAAATTCAACGTGAACTACACGCAAAAACGACTGCACACATTGCGGCAAAGGAGGATTGGCTCATACATATTTCATGGTTTTTGGCCTACTTTTCACATTTTGTAAAAATTAGGAAAAGTAGACTTATGAGATCTATCCGGGAAAATGTATGTCTGTTCTTCTGTCTGTCTGTCTGTCTGTCTGTGTGTGTGTGTGTGTGTGTCTGTCCCTGTCAACTCCTAAACGGCTGCGGCTATCGAAACCAAATTTGGTATGAGTAAATAGTTATGCCGCAAGGCCATATTTGAAAATGACGTTAGTGCTACCAACTGCTGAAAAATCACAATGAAAATTAAGGTCTATGTTGGATATCTCGGAAGATATGCATGGGAATTGTTCCAAAATTGACACACTTGTAGATTGTGTTACATCAGACTAATTTACATGAGCCCATACAAGAGAGATTTGCTAACATGATTCTATGCCTGCTGATAGATCCAATCTTTAAATGCATGTGACTTCCCTCCCATCTTCATCACCATCGTCACTCTCTTCGTCATCTAGGTCCTTTTTCTTTTTCTTCTTTGCAGCATTTTCCCCAGCAGTCTTTTTCTTCTTTTTGGCATCTTTCTTTCCTTCCTCTTGCTCCTTGGTCTCTTCCTCTGATTCAATCCAATCATCCATTTCAGAAATTTTTAACTCTCCTTTCTTTCCTTTGCCTTTCCAAGACTTAATCTTGCTTTCACTCCCCTCTTCAATATCATCATCGTTCTCCCTGCGAAGTCGTTTCCTCATCATCAGGGAGAAGTAATTAATTTGCTTGTTACGTCTGACAAACTCCTGCTCAGCTTCCTCAGCAGACAAAGCTTTGTAGCGCTGTGTGGGCTGGAAATTGTACCATTCTTGTAGAGGGAAAGCCTCAATGGCACCATCTGGTGCATGAGTAAAAACATAGTACGCAGCATTTTCTGCTACTCCACCTTCACGAGTGCCTTTAAACTTTTTTCCAGTTTTGCCACCAACTTTCAACAACCATGGCTGATCCTCAGGACGATACTTTTTGTTTTCAATTCTTCCCTTGCTTCTCGTCCAAATTCACTGCCAGCTCCAAATTTTGGCATTTCCTCTTCTGTGCCCCTGAACTCGTTCATGTTATTCTCACGCTCCATCTTCACCTGACCCCATTTTGTAAAGTCCACATTTACAGACGAGTTGAACCGCATTATGTTATAATTCTTCTTTGTATTTTTGGGAACTTCAATGGAATACTCCTGGATCGACGTGTCTTGATTACCTGATGATGAAGTCCTGGTTGTGCTGTTCTCCTTCAGGACATGCCTGTGAGGGAGATAATGACCTCCCTGTTCAAAATAAGACATTGGAACCTTCTCAATCACTCCCTCATCTAACAATTCCTCAAAAACCAGCTGGTACTCATCATCACACTGGTCACCTTTTAGTCTTTTCACAGTATTGTCAAGTCTATTAAGTGCTAAATTCAGGTTACTTGGGAGAGCGGGGTGCCCATCCAACCATGGCAAGTGAACTTGGTATCTACCTGTATCATCCATCGCAACAGTTTCCAAAAAAATGTCGCTCAGCTTCAGCTTGTAGCTCTAGTTTAGTAATTTTCTCTGCTGGATCTGTAATTCCGATGGGATCTAACTTTCACATGTCTGCAATAGATACATCGTTGACTAGCATAGATATCACCATGAGAGCGGAATCAGTTCTTTCCGATCTTTCAGATACCTTACCCAATACCGTCCATCCAAGACGGGCATGCACAGCAACAAATCCAGGGGTAAGATCTTTGACTTTTCCCGTGAACAGCTTGCCTGCTACATCAGCCCCTATCAACAGCTCAATGGGACTTGGATGCCTACTAGTAGCTCTATCAGATAATGTGATACCTGTGTCTTTCAATTTCTCCAAGGTTTCACCATTGAGGCAAGGCAAATTGTCACGGATGTTGAACTGATCTAAAGCTTCAAAATTGCACTTGTATTGACCATCAAGACTACTTAAATATATTCTGTACCTGGTATGGAAACAGTTATCACTTCTTTGACCTCCAAAGAGTGAATGAACGATCTGCTCCTCACCAACTGGTTTGTATTTCATCTCTTTGGCAGTGCTTTTCAAAACATAAGATCTCTGCGATCCCGTGTCCACAATTGCTCCCACTTCTCGCTGGTGGCTTTCTCCACGAAGGATGACCTTGAGTGTTCGTAGCACAACGCCTAAATCACATGATTAACTAGCAAGTACTTGATCCGTCTGGGCAGAACCTGACTTATCCCATGCAGAAACAGACTTGGCATTTACATTCCGTGGCAAATCAGGGCATAACAGAATCACATGTCTCCTGTCACAGACTGCACATTTAGATTTTGATCTGCATTTGTTTGAAATGTGATTCGGTTTTAGACACACAAAACAGCACTTCTTATCTTTTATTATGCTCATTTTGTCATCTATTGACATATCCCTGGCCCTGTAGCAATCCACGCTAACATGACTTTGATTCGCAAAATATACAAGTGAAATGCGTAGCCTTACTCTCTGGCTTTGAGAGGAGTCCTACAGCGGTGTATGGAGGTTTTTCTATCACAGAATTCCTTGGCTCCTTCTTGTCATGTGCCCTGCCATGTGCAGGCTTAACCTCAAATCCTGATAAAGCAAGAGAAATACGTTCATCATTTTGCACTTCAAGTTTCATAAATGTCATCAAATTTGATAGCCTACATTCTGCCTGAGTCACCTCACTACATGTTTGACTTCTCTGCCATGCCCTTAAAATGTCCTCGGGCATACAAGATTCTATCAGTGGGCACAAAATAGATGCACATTTTCCACTCGTTACTCCTAATGCTTCCAAAGACCTCATATGGCTCTCCAATTTGTCATATAATTTTTCAAGAGGTAGCCTATTGCTCTTATAATTCTGTAATACTAGGCCAAGTAACTCTCTAATGTACACTTCAATTAGGATATCCTCTTGGCCAAACCTATTCTTTAAAGCTTCTATAGCTAAATTATAGTTCTCTGCAGAAGGTGGATAGCTACTTACAATGTCATTAGCACGTGAACCGGGAATCATTGCCTGCATGAGATACAAAAACTTGTCCTCTGGTGGTATATTTGAGTCTTCATGCACTTTCCTAAACTGGCTCCAGAAAGGAATCCATTCCCGTACATCGCCACCATACTTCCAAAACTCAATGACCGGGAGTTTGAATTTTCTAACATTAGTACGCGAGATTTCACTTGAGTTACTGGTATCCACTTTTAGTAACCGAGTTTCGAGGTCACTGACCTTGACCTTTATAGTTTCAAACATCAATTTGTACTGGCTCACCTCATTCAAATGGGTCTCTAATTCGCCTTCAGTCGCGTCGATCTCCAGCAGACTTTCGAAAATTTCTACGTCGTTTTGGTTTATGGTAAGCATACTATCTTCAAAGACCCCTAATTAACTACGAACTTGCTGGCTATCCACACGTTCGGCATCGAAAAGCTTCCCCAATGTTACGTACTGCGTAGTGAACACGCGTCTTAAAACTGCTCTAGACTTTTTAATCTTCTCCATAACTGATAAACTGAAGTAACACACTCAAGAAACATTAAACAAATTACCCCACGGTTGGACGCCAAATGTTCTTGCTGGTCTCCAACTTTATCACAAGTTAAATTAAAAAAAAAAGAGCTATTTGAAAGGAGGACATCTTTAATTCACAAAGAACAAGGTACACAAAGAAGACATCTGAATGTCAAAGACCAAAGATATCAAAACTTAAAGACCAAAGACATCAAACCTCACAATAAATATACATTTTTTTAAGTGTCAACAGGTCTGCCAACTGTTGAAAAATGCACTCATAAACATTTTAATCCTAATCTCATATATCAGAAAGTATGCAGGCCAGCAGTTCTAAACTTTGCATACATATAGCGTGACGAATAGAATACATAGTGTTATCACTGACCGAGTTCAAGCGCGCCCCGCTGTTGGCTAGCTCTAGCGGCGCAGATCCCCAACGCTACAGTCAGCTGTTCAGAAATGGGATACGCACTGGGCTACGGATATTTCTTTACGAAGGCTGCTTTTACCCTGATTACAGCAAATTGTTTTTTTAGACTTATAATACTGTGAAAAAGTTATTATTTATATTTTCAGTGCCCATCTCTTCTTCTAAACAGGGGCCGATAGCCTAGATGTTAGGCCCCTTAAAACAACAATTATCATCAACATCTTCTTCTAAAATCTTCTGTTAGTCGCGCATTGGTCTGGCAGCTCCATGGTTCGTTTTAGTTTTAATATCAAGCCAACAGTTCAAGTTATGACCTTATCGTCTCGGGACGTCTTACACCATGCCTTAGTAAGCATTTTCCTGGAGTTGTGAAAAGACGAGCCTAAAAATAACTCTACACGTGCAACGTTTTGTCAGTGTGGGATTGATCGTATCAGCGCGACCAACGATGTAACATTCTGTCAGTGAGGTGCAGGTGTGCTGTTTTACCGATTATTTGGCTTAGTACGTTGCCTTAGTGAATATCAGTAAAGAGATTACGCCTTACGGAAATTTAAGGATGTAGATGAAGTGTAAGGAAGATTGTAGTTTTACGTGACCGTGAATCTTGTGATTATGAGCCACGGAGAAGTAGATGAAGTGTGTCGCCTTCTGCTGAAAGATAACGAATCGCTAGTTCATGATTCAGTAATTTCAAAGGAATTTGTGACTCTGATACTGAAGACACAGTTGAAACAAGATCCGAAGACTCGGATACTGATCATGATATTGATTAGGAGGACGGTAATGGAAGCGAAGAATTTAATGACCGTTTATTTTATTGGCAGGATGGCCATTATAATTATTATTATTATAAGTCCGTCTCATTCTGGCTATCACCGTGGAGGCCCGGGTTCGATTCCCAGCTCTGTCATGAAATGTAATTCTGGTCTGAGGGTTGGAACTGTGTTCACTCAGCCTCGTGAGGTAAAACTGATAATAGGCGCGTTCGATTCCTATCTCAGCTATCCTGAAGTTGTTTTCCGTGGTTTCCCACTTCTACTCCAGGCAAATGCCTGGGTGGTACTTAACTGAAGGCCACGGCCGCTTCCTACACAAATCCTACCTCAATTCCAAATACACACACTGCTACAGACATCACAATGGCACAGGTTATCAGACAAATTCTACACACACCCAAGCACACGGGGCTACGTGACCACAATGTCGCAAAGTCCCTGAAGAATCAGCAACTATTATTATTTTAGGCCTTTTGTTATTAAGATGGATTATATATTTTTTCGTTTTAGGTAAGGATGGCTCGAAGTAGAACCAGTAAACATGGACGGCTGCCTTCATTCCGTATCCCACTGGGCGCCATTCGTGATTTTACCTCAGTGGATAGATATTTCGCTAAATATTGAAGAATGTGAGGCACTGATCCTGGTTTTAATTTTCACTTCACGCGAGGAAGTTCCACGTTCTCACAGTTCATTACGAAACAGTCCGCCTTTATAATAATTAAATCTTCCGAAAAACGCACGTCACGGATTCTCCTTTTGATCGACAATTGCTTAACTCTCGCCCATTTCGCAAACAGATTTGTTTCTTTTGGCGGTGTGAAAAAATGTCTACCGTAAGATATTTTTCCGTAAACCGATTTACAACCAGGAAAGAAACAGTACGAAATTTTCCCAAAACAGCAGAAAATTTAGTTGTTTGCACTCACAAAGCACTGCACAACATTCATAAACTATTACAAAGAAACAAATTCCCTCGCATATTATGACTTCACGCGCACATGATATTATTTACAGTACTAAGCTCGTGCGCCAGGGCCCTGCGTAGCTAGTGCCTGTAGTATGTTCTATCCTGCTGCTCCCTTACGGGCAGTCTAAGAAGTAAGCCACATGCGCGTGACGTCATGTCTTTGCTTCTCCCCACCTGCCACTCGCTACATGTGCGAGCGAGCTGTGTATGGTATGGCGTAGTGCCCTGCAAGCCTGGCAAGTGCTTTTAGGGCCGTATGACCTTGCCTCACACTGTCAGCACTGTCTACGCTGGAACTCGTCAGTTCAGGCGCGCACGGCCAGCCCGTACCGACATGGTTTCGTAAAGCCGTTCTTATCTTCCCTTCATATTAATATTATTATTATAACACTATTAATATTAGCAATAAAATGATATTGGGTACCAATAGACTACGTCACACACTGTTCCCGAGTACATTGAAAATGAATTCTCTATTATTGAATGGATTCATTGATAGCAAAATTAGGTCATTTATACTTAGGCTTACCCAAACTTGTTGAGTGATTTAAAAATGTTGTTGTTGATCCTCTCGCTTAATCGAAACGTACCACAAGCTTTCTCTTCTCTTTGAAGCCTATCGTTATCTCTAAACGACCTGTTTTGTTATGCCGAAGGTTACTTCACATCTGATGGTAGGGTCCAGCATAAATCTTGTATCCTTCTTATGGCCAATAACAATTATTATGCCCATTGTATTTTTGCTTCTAACACGAGAAAGACACGAAAACATGTATCGCGTAACATTTCTGAAATGTTACAGCTGCATCTTAGATCTATTTCGGTGATTCCTAACGTTTGTAGTAAATCCCCTTCTTAATTATGTTTTTTGAACGTGAGCTAGGGTATCAGGCACTCCGCAGTGTTTGCAGCATACAGAGTCCTGGCTACGCCCATGGAGGTCTCACACAAGAGCATCCTTTGCTTCCACCTATTTGTACTAGGCTACTCCCTTTCATGTCTACTTCTGGATTAGTCAATCTCCATAAGATATGGTGATTGGATAGTTTCTGTACTTTCGCAATCAACCTGCAATTTCATTTTGTGTTTACCATAGATCCGCTTCAGTCTTAAGTATCGGTTATTTATATTCCCTTGGTTCCTAAATAATTAATCACCGTCTTCATCGTTATCACCATTTACATCATCAACACCGTCCTGACAACCTCCTTCGTTGTACGAGCACAAATTACGCACTATGTCATCATGTCTTCAAGCAATGCATGCTCTCTCTGGTACAGTCTCCCTACATGATGCTTACTATACTTTGGATGTTCATTCACTTAAAATTTCAAAATTAGCTTTGAGGTTTTCCTATGCCCAGAACTTAGAATGCAATAAAAATCAAATGTCTTAAATACCATATCTGGATTAGCCTAGATATACATATGCAATTGGATTAACTCATGAGGGCTACTTATAGCATTGGCCTTTGAGAATATTTTACGGAAGCTATTCTAACAACTCTACGCAGTGATGTGCTCTCAATTCGAATTGCAGAGTAAGAATGTATAAAAAAGAAAACTCGTGCCCACTGGCCTGGCGCAAGTCCTCGAAATGAGCACCGCTTGGATGATTTACGTATCATCGATACAATTTCAGTACCCCAAACCGAAATTCAATTTCGTGGCAGGACAGGGAATCAAACCCGGACCACCGGGGCGACAGCCAAGAACGTTAGCCCCTACACTACAAGGTGGTCACTTTCATTGTCAGCGCAATCAATTGCACGATACCATGTAATTTCTTCACTGGGCGAACTATAATAGTACACATTTCTTCGTATTTTTGGCATTGCATAGCCCCTGGTAAGTTAGGAAGACGGTTCGCGTACCATAACCCTAAAGTCGAATAGTTCCAAGAACTAACAAACAAAACAGTCTTAGGCACTCCACCGAAAGAAATATAGACAAGCTGGTAGAAAGACAGACAACATATTTTGTAATTTTTAGAGCAAAATAGGCTAATTGTTATATAATGAATAGCACTCTTGGTCTCCATAGTGTTGAAATAATGAATATTGTCCTAAAACTTGAAGGTTTGAAGGATTTCGTGTCTTCTTGCTTATTTTGCCGTATATCTTATGTGTAGGTAAATTCCACGAGGAATTTTTTCAGGCCATGTTGAATATAAGAACTTTTTTTTTTATCGTTTACCCTCCAGGGTTGGCTTTTCCCGCGGACTAAGCGAGGGATCTCACCTTGACCGCCACTGGTAGTGTCCTGGAGCTTGGGACTCTGAGTCGGGGATACAACTGGGGAGTGTGACTAGCACGTTGCCTGGGCGGCCTCACCTGCAAAGCGAACAGGGGCCTGATGAAGAGATGGGAAGAGTGGGAAGATTAGGCAAGGAAGAGGGAAGGAGGCGGCCGTGGCCTTACGTTAGGTACCACCCCGGTATTTTCCCGAAGACGAAGTGGGAAACCACGGAAAACCACTTCGAGGATGGTTGAGGTGGGAGTCGAAACCCCTCTACTCATTTGGACCACCCGAGGCTGAGTAGACCCCAATCCAGTCCTCATACCACGTTTCAAATTTCGTGGCAGAGCCGGGAATCGAACCGCGGAAGTCCTGGGTGGCAGCTAATCATGCTGACCACTACATCACGGAGGCGACTTGAATATAAGAATAAAAGACATAAATGACCTTAGATTGCGACGGAATATCTTTCATTTTAAAATCCTGATGAATTTACTAACGAATAAAAAGATGGTATATTGGCTTTCACGGCCGGTGAATTAAAACTCAGCATTCTTCTAGGTTTGTGCCGTGTCTTGTGTGGGGTTTCGCCTAGGACACCAAGCTAGCTCATCGGCGGGCTCTTGGTGTCCCCGCCCGGACCCCCACAGGAGTGACGAACTGCGCGCCACCTCCCTTTATATTAGGTGCAACTGCACCACTTGACTGCGAGAACTAAAAGCTCAAGCAGCCTTAACCTCCCTATGAAGGCTTCCAAAAAGATGGTATATTGGCTTTCACAGCCGGTGACTTAAAACTCAGCTGAGTTTTACTAACGCATGTTTCTCGAACTCACATATCCCTGAAGAGCATCAATCTAGTCATTTGGTGAATTCAGAATCTTGTTATTGAAATACAGTTTTATAGTCCTAATGTAGTTTTTTTGGTTCTACCCATAATTATTCCGGTTGCTATGAGGTAGGGGATGTGGTGAGACAGTTTCCTTGTGGGAATGATTTCATGACGCCAATCTCATGAGAGGAGTTAATGACAAATAAAATTAATGAGGTAATGTAT
Source organism: Meconema thalassinum (assembly GCA_946902985.2). NCBI lineage: Eukaryota > Metazoa > Arthropoda > Insecta > Orthoptera > Tettigoniidae > Meconema > Meconema thalassinum. The sequence continues at coordinate 210,561,260 of OX336399.1, read as the reverse complement.
GGAGTGGCTGTGTGTGGTCTTTCGAGTTTGGAGTAGTCTGACCATGCACGTTAACGTGTTTAGCTACCTAGGCTGGTTTGTGACATTATGTCAACAAATTAAAAAATGTATTTTAACTCTCCTGATTCCATACCAGCCCCTGATTCTATTTTAGGACTATTATATCTCGCTGCACCTGCTACATCACCCAAAAAGTATGCAAATTTCTGTATCCTTGCTGCAGATCTGGTTCATGTGCGTCCAAATATCATGTCTTATATGTCTACGGTTTGATTCATTAATGTGTGACTCTCCCACTATGCTATTTTTGTCCTCCCCACGTTATGAGCACGGCAGACCACACGCATATGCCACAATGTTGGCTCTAGTGCGCCTAGTGTGCAGGCTCCGCGCTCGGTACTAAACGTACTTCAGTACCCGGTCAAATGGACAGTGCTTGTGCGACTAAGCGCTGCAGTGCTAGTGTGCTGTCGTGCTGCACTGCTCAGAAATGGACAGAGTAGGGCTGCGCTCGGCCGACACGAGTAAATTTCCCGCTAGCACTTCTTCACCTTGCCCATTGCACGGCCCTGTCGTGCGCTACTTGTCACACGTGCTTATGGTTCGGCGTGACTTCTGCGCCACACACTGGCTGGACCATGAACTACAATGCTTAAGGAGCGGAGTGATGATACCGCTTATTTCTATTCGCCATACATATAGTACCTGCAAATGTAGGTTAATTTTCAGTAACCGATATACGACAGTGCTGCCAACATGATTCTACGAGTGCTGATAGGTTTAATGTTGAATCACATGTAACTTCCATACTAATAAATGAAGTTCTTTCAAATGGCACATCGATCATAATATTTCATATTAAGTTTTTAGCATCCAATTTATGTCAGTGTCGCCAAACTGATTTTACGCATGCTGATAAATTCAATGTTTAAATACATGTAACGTGCATACTCTCTATTGGATCTCAACCAAATTGTGCATGTGTATTGTGGATCTTAAGAGACGGAACTAAGACTATATCTAGAGTCGCCAGGTCTGCCAACTGTTGATACATGGTCTCTATAATTTGAAGAAAAGTAGGCTCTTTAGTTCGTCATGGAACTACTTGTCAGTGCATACATGTCTGGTCCCTACTGATAACCAAAGAGTTACGAAACCTCTGATACATATCAACAACCACCAAAAAAACGCAAGAATACTCTCATAAACCTCATGAGAAAAGCAGACTCCGTGGAGATCCCCTCTGAAGGAAATTACAATCCATTTCGTCTCTCTTCTTCCATCCCGCGCATTCTTAAAAGAGACAAATTTCGAAGCAATCGACTCGATTGGAGACACATTTACATTGGAAGGGATCCAAGCCATTACTTTCAATCTACAGGCGAGCAACGACAAGAATTAACTTCAAAAGTTGTTTGGGAACACTTAAAAAAAACTTCACCTCTCTTTGATCGGCCGTTTGCGTTCGTTCTCAAGTCTTTCCATTCCAATGAACTCGTCCGTTCCCTCTCTGAATTATACTAGCAGATGGGCGCGTTCATTCTTCGTTTTACAAAAGGTCAGTGGGACAGGCCACTCGCTGAATTATACTGGCAGATGGGCGCGTTCATTCTTCGTTTAGCAAGGTTCTGGGTTCTGGGTCAGTGGGAGTCCGACCCCTCGCTGAGGATTGTTTAAGGGACCGTGGAACATTGCACATGCTAATTTTTACTTATCTATTCCACAGAAATTATTAACAGATACTAAAGAATTGTGGTCAAGAACTCACGTTCACAAGTTGTAAGACTTTGGGGACGAATGAGAGCGATGTGTGAGTAGATAAATGTCTGAAATGTAAACGCTTTTCAATTGGTCAACACGATTGCACCCAAATTGTAATAGCGTCAGTGGTCAGGCTTCGTTGTAGGTTTTATGGCTGTTTTGTTTGGCATTTTCTTTGTGTTTTGCCTTTTTTTGTTTTCTATTTTTAGCCTACTTTTCACATTTTGCAAAAATGAGGAAAAAGTAGACTTATGAGATCGATCCGGGAAAATGTGTGTCTGTCTGTCTGTCTGTGTGTGCCCCCGCCCCCCCCCCCCCCCACCAACTCCTAAATGACTGCAACAATCGAAACCAAATTTAGTATGAGTAAAGATGTGTACCGGAATATCTCATGCCCATATTTGAAAATGATGTCAGTGCTACCAACTGCTGAAAAACGCACTTGAAATTTGAGCTCCATGTTGGATATCTTGGAAGGTATGCATGGGAGCTATTCCAAAATTGGCACATATGTAGATAATAATATTTCAGTTTAAATTCCAGGAGGCTATACATGACAGTGTTGCCAAAATAATTTTAAGCCTTCTGATAAGTCCATTTTAAATGCATATAACTTCTACACTATCAATTGGATTTCAACCAAATTTCGTATGTAATATGTGTACATAAACGGATATGACTGAGCATATTCCTAAGAGCCACCAGGGCTGCCAACTATTAATAATTGCTCTCTCTATTTTCTTTATCCAAATACCAATATATCATAAAGTATGCAAGCCGACAGCTTTAAACTATGCAGACGTATAGCACCTGGCATTTTAGGTTAATTTGAAGTAACTTATATACGTCAGTTCTACCAACATGATTCTGAGCTTGCTGATAGGACCAATTTTTAATACATGTAACTTCTATACTATCAATTGGATTTCAACTAAATTTCGTATGTGCTATGTGTAACATAACAGATATGACTATACGTATTCTTAAGAGCAATTAGGGCTGCCAACTGTTAATAAATGCTGTCTATATTCTTTTTACCCTAATATCAATATATCAGAATGTATGCAAGCCATTAGCTCTAACCTTTACACACGTATAGCACCAGACACTCTAGATTAATTTGGAGTAATTTATATTAGTCAGTGCTGCCAACATGATTATATGCCTGCTGATAAGTTCAATTTTAAAATACATGTAATTTCTATACTAACAAATGGATGTTATCCAAAATTGGCGCAACAAGATATCATAATATTTCAGATTATTTCTGACCAGCACACGCATACCATTGTTGCCAACATGCTTTTACGCGTGCTGATAGATCCAATGTCTAACTGCATGTAACGTCCATTGGACTTCAACCAATTTTTTTACTCTGTACCTTAAGAGATGGAACTAAGAATATATTCAGACACCAGTGCTGCCTACTGTAGTGTTGTATTAGGCTACATTATACCAGGTATCTTTCGAACTAATTAGACATTTCGATATCACCAACTTAATTTCGTCATAATTCTAGATAGGTTTATATACTGTAGATTAATCATTGGAATGAATCTTAATTTTAAGATAAGTAGGCTCTTTAGTTCGTCACGGAACTTTTTGTTTGCTTTGGTTTTTGCCTTTGTTTTGTCAAGCAGATCAAGGAGAGCACCTTTGATGATGTGCGGCAAGGATGGGGCATTTGGCTGCCTCTCAGGAGGCTGAGTCATGAATATCACAGTAAAATGATTAACAACTCATATTTTCATAAATATATTCCTGCAAACTGCAGGCTATGTCCACACTCTTGTTAGGATATAGAATTGGAGTGTGAAACTGCTGTCAGTATCCCCTTCAGCATTCAGACTTGTTGCCAGAGCTGGGAATCGGACCCGAAACTCCAGGAATGACAGCCAATAACGAACGAGAACAGGGAGAAAGATGAAGTGGAGGAGGCTGATATTTTGTCCCATTAATGCTCCGCTCTGCGCCTCGCCGTGTCAGCGAGACGCGGGACGCTTGTCTGTCATACTGATGGCTTCATTACACATTCAGCACTTTGAGCAACTTGATGATGCGCATTTATCCCGACAGGTGACAGCACCGAGCCTAAAGATACACACTTCAATACATCATCCATGGCACAGCAAACTCACACTTTTAATGATTTCCAAGCACATTAAATACCGGACCAATGGAGCTTCCTTTCGACGTGACAGCGTCCAATAAACACAGGGACGTTCGTGAAAGTGTGTTACAGTGAAAGATGATGATATCGTTTTATCTCTCTTCTGCTGCAACGCTCTCTCTCTCTCTCTATCTCTCTCTCTTCTGTTGCAGCGCTCAAGTGTCGCTACTGACGGGCACGGGTGAACCTCTGCGGTTTTCACCATTCTGTAAAGGATATCTTGAGGATGATTTCTGTAGAGAATAATTTATTTATGATCAAAGGAAGCCGAGCAGTAACGATTTCAGTGGAAAAGTCAAAAAAAAAAAACACCCAACAACTGGCGTCCGAGCGCTTTGTAAGCTTACACTGGGCAAACCGTTAAAAATATCTATATACTATGAGTTTAAGAATTGTTTAGCATGAAAAGTTCTATAAAAAAGTCCGCGAGAGCCTATCTCTATCTTAAATACATCACCCACTATAAGTGTATTTACATTTTCATTTCTTCCAACAATCTCCATTGAAATACTGAGGCGACAGTTTACGAGCTGGCTAGGGGCGAGTCTATCACCCCAGTTACAGCCTAGCAAGCGGACGAGCCTATTACCCCAGATACAGCCAGCAGCAAACTGTCGAGTCGTGTTGAGTTAAAAATTCAGACAAGAGTGGTTGTGTTTGGAGTTTCCCTGGAAGAGCAACTAGGCTTTTTTTAATTGCGCCAGTGAACTTTCCGTTCCGCAAAATACATAATTAAACAAGAAGTTCCGTGAGGAACTAAAGAGTCTACTTTTCTTAAAATTTAAGATTCATGCCAATCTATATCGAAATTAAGTTGGTAATATCGAAATTTCTAATTAGTTCGAAATATACCTGGTATAATCTAGCCTTATAGAGCACTACAGTTGGCAGCCCTGGTGACTGAATATATTGTTAGTTCCATCTCTTAAGGTACAGAATACAAAATTTGGTTGATGTCCAATGGTTAGCATGGACGTTACATGCAGTTAGACATTGGATCTATCAGCGCGCGTAAAATCATGTTGGCAACAATGTCATGCATATGTTGGTTAGAAATAATCCGAAATATTATGATCTCTTTTTGTGCCAATTTCGGATGAAATCCATTTGTTAGTATAGAAGTTACATGTATTTTAAAATAGGACCTATCAGCAGCGTTAGAGTCATGTTGGCAGCACTGACGTATATTAGTTTCTCCAAATTGATCTAGAATGTCAGGTACTATACGTGTGCAAAGTTTAGAGCTATTGGCTTGCATACTTTCTGATATATTGATATTAGGGTAACACAAATAGAGACAGCATTTATTAGCAGTTGGCAGCCCTGGTTGCTCTTAAGAATAAGCATAGTCATATATTTTATGGTACACATAACACATACGAAATTTGGTTGAGATACAATTGATAGTATAGAAGTTACATGTATTTAAAAATTGGTCCTAACAGCAGGCTTAGAATCATGTTGGTAGTACTGACGTACATAAGTTACTCCAAATTAATCTAGAATGTTAGGTATCATACGTGTGCATAGTTTAAAGCTGACGGCTTGTATACTTTTTGATATATTGGTATTTGGATAAGAAAATAGAAAGAGAGCATTTATTAACAGTCGGCAGCTCTGGTGGCTTTTAAGAATACGCTCAGTCATACCTGTTTATATACACATAGTTCATACGAAGTGTCGTTGAAATTCAATTGATAGTGTAGAAGGTATATGCATTTTAAATTGGACCTATCAGCAGGCTTAGAATCATTTTGGCAACACTGCCATGCATGGCCTCCTGGAAATTAAACTGAAATATTATTATCTACATGTGTGCAAATTTTGGAATAGCTTCCATGCATACCTTTCAAGATATCCAACATGGAGCTCAAATTTCAATTGCGGTTTTCCAGCAGTTGGTAGCACTGACATAATTTTCAAATTTGGATTCGATTGCTGCAGCCGTTTAGGAGTTGATAGGGGGGGGGGAACACTCACACAGGCAGCCAGACAGACAGAAGGACAGATAGAAGAACAGACACACATTTGCCCAGATCGATCTCATAAGTCTACTTTTTCCTCTTTTTTGCAAAATGTGAAAAGTAGGCTAAAAATATACGAAGCAAGAGCGACAGTTTAAACAAATCATTCCAAGAATACGTTATAACTCCTCAAATCGTCGCGCATCGTAGTTGCACACTCCCAATGTTTTTTTTCTCCATTAAGTCTTTTTTCTACATGTTGGACTTGGAATATACTGTAATATCTTCATACAGGTATCATTGTATTTCTCGCTTTATAGGAACAGGCTTTAGAGGTTATGTCCTACCTTGAGATTAGTTCCAGTACTGTATCTTGGTGTTTCTTCTTACAACGGATGATAATGATTGTTGTTGTTGTTGTTTTAAGGAGCGAAACAGCGAGGTCATCTTCCCCTTAAATATTTTGAATTGCTACCTAAATATGAAATGAGTCGTCCAGTTGCAAAACTCGTTCAATCCACTTGTGAATAAGGGTCATGTCGTAAAATTATTTAGTTATGTACTCGTTAATTCCCCATAAGGGGATCGTTACAACACAATCACTTTTCATGTTTTATTCTGGTCCCCTCTTTTCCCCCCAAAAAAACCTCTCATGTGCACATAGTCTAGTCAATAGAGGCTCTAAAAGGGGGCTCACCTTACATCAGATGCGGGATCGTTTTTTATTTTTTGATGTTGTTTAGGACCATTAGGTAGTTATTAATCCAAGTTTCCGTCATCCTCTCCCCCTTGCTTCGTCCGCCATCTTGAAAAACTGTCAAAAATCGGCACATTTTTCAGTTTTTGGCCTCTAGCTCATTTCCAGTTCATTTGATTGAAGATATGTTCAAATAAGAAAATGTAGATTACTACATTTCCAACAACTTTGATGTGGAAGGATTTTTTGTAGGACCGAGCATATTCGAGCTACGAGAAGGCGAAAAAGGGCGAAAATTGGCGATTTGGCATATTTTTCACTTTCGCTCCACTTTCTATCGCTAAAACAGGGGGAAGACTTGATCTCAGCAAAAATCTTATTGAATGAAAGTTGTAGAGAATTTAATTTCCTTTGAAACTCGTGTATCGTAAAAACAATTACGAGCAATGGGAAGGAGTGGGGGGGGGGGGGGATTTAAGAAAACTAGAGGAAATGCGTTTTCTGTGATTCAACCCCGGAGCTCCGTGTTGGTGACGATCGAACAGAAACTCATGAAAGGTGTGATGATGATGATGATGATATTGTTGTTTTAAGGGGCCTAACATCTAGGTTATGGGCCCCTAATGGCTTGGGTGATCGTGAAGATTGCCAACCCACGTCCCACTAGATGTGAGACCCTGGGGGGTGAAAGATATGAAAGTTGGAGGTGGCTTGACTAGTGGAAGTTGAATGACAGACAGTACATTGTTGACGTGGACTCTTGGAATTACTTCTCTTCAGGATATAGCTCAACAAATGGAGCAGTACACTGTAGTTACAGCATTGTCTTCAGAACAACCTGTGGAGCTGAGGCCCAGTAGGATCACGCGGAACGAACAAGATGAGCAACGGCTGCTCGAATGGTTTTCAAAACACCCCCTTTCCCTGAAGCAGAGGAAATTATGAGCATCAGTTCTGGTGTAGTTGGAAGTGAGCAGGTGAACTGCTACAAGGCTCAGCAAGTCGGTATGGCTGGACTCTCAAGAATAGTGGGAACAACCTTCGGTGAAGTGTCCTTCAAAAAAGAAGGACAAAGTGAGATCTTTAGCAGCTGACAAGAACCTCTTGAAAGTTGGGGAGAAGAAGATTGCTGTGGATCCACTCACACTCTATCTCAGGATGTGCATAGCAAAAACAACCCAGGACGCCCTTGAGGAATACCTCTCTTATGAGCTTTCACCGTACCCTATGTCGTTGTTCAACTAGGATGGAATGCGCAAGGGCACAAAGTCCGCTTTATATGCAGATTTCACACACCTGCCCATAGATTTCGAGCTCCCCTCAATCACCTCACTGTCATCTATGGTGGGCATCTGCTCCACAAAGTTGTGTGGAATCGAAATTCGACTTTTGGGAAAATTTGTGCCGATTATATTAAGTACATCCACCAGAATTATGGGACAGTGGTGATGGTCATCTTCGACGGGTACCCAGACAATCTTATTCTTTCGTAAACCGTGCCATTGATAATTGGAACTCTCTACCTGCCGCAGTCTTAGAGCCTTTTCCCAAACTTATAGGTGTGTTTAAGAATAGACTGACTATTTGTGTAAATACTCCAGTTTAATTGTTAGTGAATTGTTAAAAATAAACGAATGAATGAATGAATGAATGAATGAATGAATGAATGAATGAATGATGAGTACCAAGAATGCTGAAAGAGCAAGAAGGCGCAAGCTGAACGCCTCAGCAGATGTGATATTTGATGAAGCCACAGTCAACACAACTCCTCAAGACAAATTTCTGTCCTATGAGAGCAATTAAAAACGATTTGTTGCCCTCCTCAGAACAACTCTTGAAGCGTCCAACGTCATGAACAAGCAAGGTGAGGAGGATGCTGACGTGCTCAATGTGACCACTGCAACATCGATGGCTTCTTCGTACGACGCTGTAATTATTGTGGGGGAAGACATCGATTTATTAGTCATTCTCACCGGGACAGCAAATACGATGAACAACGTATACCTAAAAAAAAACAGGAAGAGACCATTCTCCTGACGTCATGTACTCCCCCTCGTAATTTATGTACGACTTCGCCGAGAACTTGCTGCACATCCACGCCATCAGCGGGTGTGACACAACGTCAAACATTTATGGATTCGGAAAAACCAAATTTTGTTCACTGTTCCGGAGGAATCCATTATTGTTGGAGGTAAGTGATGTCTTCATGGACCCAGAAGCCACATTAGAGGACATCTCCAAAGCAGGAGAGCAAATATTGGTCGTCCACTATGGTGGGGAAATCAACAAATCACTTTCTGACCTCTGACACACAAAATTTATTGCCACCACGACAAACTTGAACCTGGAAAAGCTGCCCCCAACCTCTGATGCAGCGCGATACCACTCCTTGAGGGTATACCACCAAGTGATGTCCTGGATGAGCAGGAAGAAAGACCCAATTATCTTTGGCTGGACAAGAGGAAGCAGGGGCTTCATTCCGACAACAACCACCAGAGATGCTGCTCCTCGTACCCTGCTGAAGACGGTATCATGCAGGTGTGTCACCGGCTGTTCCGCAGCATGTGGATGCAGAATAGCTGGTCTGAATTGCTCCACTTTCTGCAATTTCTGCTGCGGCGGGAAGTCCTGCGACAACCGTCCCTTGATAGTCGCTGACGAGGAAGAGGAGAACATCGACGACCCGTCCATACCATTCGACGAAGACTCTGCCGAAGAGCCAAACCCTCCCGACCCCCCTTGCGAAACTATCCGGTTACTGTGGCAACCCCCCCCCCCCCACTCCCATCCCCATCTATTTTAAAGTTTTTATTTTAGAGTGTTCATTATTCCCTAACAATTAATATGTAAATAATTAATATATAAAACTCCTTGCATTGTAATCTATATTTTGTAAAAAAAATACAAAAAATGGTTTAAATATTATTTAAATGCACTGCTGTGTTCAGAAAATGGTTGTAATATAATGAAAGCGAAAAACTTTTACCAACTCGGAGCTCCAGGGCTGAATCACAAAAAACGCACTTCCCCTAGGTTTCTTAAATTTACCGACACTCCTACCCATTGCTCGTAATTGTTTTTTTTAATATATATATACATAAGTTTCAAAGGAAACTAAATTCTCTACAACTTTCATTCAATAAGCTTTTTGCTGAGATAAAGTCTTCCCCCTGTTTTTGCGATGGAAAGTGGAGCGAAAGTGATAAATTTGCTGAATCGACAATTTTCGCCCTTTTTCGCCTTCTCGTATGTCGAATACGCTTGGTCCTACAAAATCACCTTCCACATCAAAGTTGTTGGAAATTTAGTAATCTAAATTTTCTTATTTAGACATCTTTTCAAAAAATTGAACTGGGAATGAGCTAGAGACCAAAAACTGTAAAAAGTGCCGATTTCTGACAGTTTTTTCAAGATGGTGGACGAAGCAAGAGGGGGAGGATGACGGAAACTTGGATTATTAACTACCTAAGGGTCCTAAACAACATCAAAAAATATAAAAAAACGATCCCGCATCTGATGTAGGGTGAAGTTCGTTTATTGACTGGACTAACACTACGCTTCCTTATTTATATAATTATTTTATTTTATTTATTTTGTTTTGTTTTGTTTTGGTTTGTTTTATTTTATTTTGTTTTATATTGTTTTCTTTTATTTTGATTTTCCAGAAAACAAATACAAAACCAAAAACCATAAACACAAAGCAAAAAGCAAAATTCAAAAACAAAACCATAAGCAGAAAAAAACAGAAAACAAACACAAAACCGAAACCAAGAAAGAAAAGCAAAAAGTAAAAATCAAAACCAAAGCACAAAGCAAACACAAAACCAAAAACCAAAAACACAATGCAAAAAGTAGAAAGCAACAAACACAAAAGATACCCGAAGCAAAGTCCGGAGAAACGTTTCTCATGAAAATGATTCTTATTCACAAGTGGACTAAGCGAGTTTTGCAACTGGACGACTCAAATCATCTGATACTAATAAACCATTTTAACCGAGTGGGTGGAAATGCTGATCTATAAGAAACCTTGCTCACCAGAATACACTCGACCTTATATCAGCTGCTGTTATCGTCATCCGCTTTATAAGCGAGTGGGTTAGGGTCAGAAATCAAAATTGTTAGGAGTAATTTGTTTTGATATTCTCATTAGCCTATTTTTATTTGTGAAAAAAAAATCCCTCGGAGCACGTCGGAAGGCGGAGGTAGATTTCACCGGGAAAATTAGGGGAAAGGCGAAAATAGGCAAAATATGGAGGTTTTCGTAGAAGGACCAGACCTAATTTTATACTCCCCATTATAAGATTTTTTTTACAATTAGAACTTAAATAACTTTGTTTTCGCGTTTTTATGCATATTTTAAGCTATTTTCATTGATGAAAACAAATAGTTCCGTGAAGAAATATACAGCCTGTTTTCATATATCCTATTCATGTTAATTGCCTCAGTTTGATTGCTGTAATAGATTCGTAGATATTGAGAACCGACTAAATATTTCGGATGGTCGCCATGTAGGTCCTAGAGTTATGTACTGTTACATGAAGATTATTGTGTACGTGTAGCATTCAAATTTCAATCGCATGATTAGGACACAAGAAGTAATAAGGAGATTTTAAAATTTCTCACACCTGCCATCTTGTGGTTATGGAAACAATTGAAATAAATTAGATGCCACTGGATTAACATTCGTATAAGGATTTACTGTACCAAGTTTCACTGCACTCGGATGGTTAAATTGCGAGAAACGTTCATGTGAATATTTATACTTCGCGTCGCCGCCATGTTGGATTTGTGATCACCAGGTTATTTAAAGTCCTATAGGTGAATTTATGTTCATAGCCCCTATGAACTTAAGAAATTCAGTTTGATTGCTATAATAGATTCGTAGATATTCAGAGCCGTCTAAATATTTCGGATGGTCGCCATGTTGGATTGTTAAATGTATAGGCCATAGAGTCATGTACCATTAAAGGAAAATTATTAGGTAGGTTCATTATTCAAACTTTCACTTCTATCGAATGATTACGACACAAGAAATAAAAACTTAATGTTAAAATTCGCACAGCCGCCATTTTGAGGTTATGTAAACAATTGAACTAAATTGGATACCAGTGCATTACAATGTGTATAAATATTTCCTGTACCAGATTTCATTGCGTTTGGAACATTAAATCGCGAGAAAGGTCTATTAAAATTTTTAATTCGCTTGGCCACCATGTTCGTTTTGTAGTTAACCGGTTTTTGAAAGTCATATAGATGAACTTCCAGTAGTGCCCTTTATCTCCGTACAAAATTTCAGGGTGATACTGAACCCGCTGAGCTAAGGTTCATGTGATATTTTTTATGACAGCACATTTATGATGGGATGTAGTTCCTTTGAACACACCCAGAAAGCCACGTGGAGCTGAGAGCTCACGCTACACTCTTTGAAGTAGTGGTGTATCGCACTTTTGACTTTGGTGAAGTCTGCTAATTATTATCTGAGGTCTTATTAATCAATTTTATCTTTCCACGAGACTCAGAATATTCCATTTCGTCATTCAGCATTATTAAAACATTTTGGAGAATGTTATTTTCGCTTAAGGTAAGGTAATACCCTTGCAGATACGCAAACAGGAATGTAAGTAGTCGCTCAACGACTTCGGCTTGACGACCTACTTCCTCGAGTAACCCTGTGCCTTGCACTACGTCTGGAGAATCCGCCCCGTGTAGGCGTGAAGTTACATCCGTCTTGTAAGACGTAGAAAATATCCGCTGTTTAGCGTGGAAATTGTTATCAGTTGCCATCGAGCACGAATACGTTATAATACGAGTGATAAGTAAGAATTGTATAGTGAATTATTTGCACTACATCTGGGAAATCCGCCCTGTTTAGGCGTGAAGCTATAGCCGTCGTGTCAGACGTGGAAAATATCCGCTTTATAGCGTAGAAGTTATCATCGGGTGCCATCGTGCACGAATATTCTATAAATCACTGTTATTTGATGCACAGTGAACAACAAGCAGCATATTGTGATATAATTGGCAAGTATAGTGAAAATTCTAACATTACCGTAACACCACATTTTTGTACCCACGTGTTTGTGGAGGGCCGAGAGCCTGGTGAAAAATATAGAGGTAAACGTGTTATAACTACTTTAAATAAGTGTGATTATGAAAGTACAATAGATTTGAATTGCCACAGTGAATTTTTCAATTACAAAACGACGCACATTTCACGGATGCCACGTGATGTAAAAGTGGCGTTAGCACACGTGAAGAACCACAGAACAGTGCTTGATCACGTATTATTCTATATCTGCGAAGTAAAGGCTGTGTTATCTATTGCAATTAAAGCCTGTAACATTTACTACGAACATTGTGATTTTTGAAGTGAAAGAATGAACTACTACACGATTTATTTCACCACCCACGTGATCAAATTATTCTACACCATGTTTGAGACCGACATCATGGGCTAATACCGCCATGGTATGAGGGTGATGTATCTATTGGAACCAGCATGTTGGTGGAACTTCCAGAACAGCGAACGAGGAGGAAGGAACCCTGGATGCCATTCCCAGGCATATCCAGTACATCCACGAGGATAACGACAGGGACAGATCGAACCCTGGTCTTTGGGAGAGTCCAGATGGGAGTCCTGGTGAGGACGATGCCGTTCCGGAGAGCCAGGGGTGATTTTGTTCAACCCTTGTCGTTGAACAGAGGGCTGAGTGAGAGCTCCTCCATTTCGTGAGTTTTTGTACACCCACTCTCGTTCTAGTTTCTGGTGGTATAGTAAGTTTAATGTAGTTTATGAACCAACCGAACTCAGTGACAGCCATTTTTATAGGTAGGGAATGTAACTAGTCTAATTAGATGTCATTTATTTCAGTTAGAGTGAGACACACTTGGGTCAGACATTTTGGTCAACCCTGGTGCAGTTTGATGGACGTCGTAGAACGTAAATTCCTATCTTTTGCTAAACGTGACCGTAGTCATTTGAGGCTACTTTGTTTAACCCTATCTGGGATGATTTTTAATGTCTTTGCTGACTTTAGTTATGGCAATCAGATGCCATGGTTATATTTCTTTAACTGCATTTTTTGCAGCCAGTCTTTGTTACACCCCTGACTTCGTTAGAACAGTCGTATCATTTAGGTAATCGACTGTAATTACCAGTTTTGTAACTGCACTATATTTCATTTGAGATGTTGCTCAGAAGCCATATGGTCAAGTGTAGACCTTATAAGTAAAAAGGATGTTTCGTTGTCTAGCATCGAACCCAGTTCCCGACGTATCATTAAGCAGATCCAGAGTGTGGAATCTGCGTCCCAATTATTATTTTGTTAGTGTCATGTGAAGACACGTATTTTTTTGATGTTGTACAAGCAACTACTGAAGTATTTATATCTTTGAGAGCAAAGAGCTCCAGCGATGTGACATTGCTACCATTTAGATGTCTTTGGTTTGAAAGACGGAATTATATTATTGTATTCCGATTTATAGCGTGTTTTTTATGCACGTATTCTTCGAGGTTTATAACCTATGGTAAAGGTTTTATGATGAGGCCAGTTGTACAGTTTTTATTTTGCTTAAATCGCCGGCCTTGATAGTTAGTGTGTGTTGTGTCAGATGAGCGCAGGAATGTTGTAGCCTGTGGCGACACAAACTGGTTTGTGACCCAGTGCCCTTGAGAGCACGCTTGTATTATGAGACAGACATAGATTGACAGAAGACAGAATGCTTTTTGTATTCGCTCTTTCTTTCATTGCTACTTAGCTCATGGAACCCAGTCTCCAACCTTGTATCTGATCACATATTTTTATAGATTGTTTTTTGTTAGTTAAACGCACTTTTGCGTGTACCGTCGTTTGACGTGTACAGTTATGTCAGGTTTTCTATTGTACGTTGTAGGCTGCCCTGTTAAAGGAGATATTTATTGTATGAAGGTATTTGTGTGTACCTTGTCCGGGATTGTTCCCGTTGACCAGATGTTATTGGAGGGTGACTGTTGTGTGCAGGCCCATCCCAGAGTTATTGAACGCGAGCTTGGCGCCACTGGTAACTTGTGTTATTGTGTGTCCGAGTTGTTATTGCTCGTTGATTATATTCCGACTTTTGAGTCGAGGCTTTTGGTGGAGATTGATCTCAGTGGAGACACTCCGTGCCCAGGCTATTGTCAGTATTATTCGCCATAAACCAACGATAACCTAAACCGACATCTTAATAATAAAACGCATAATTTTGGTAAAACAAAGGCTAACTAACGAATTCTTTCTATCTAACTTTGTTCTTTTGCATTTGGAACCTGCAGACATGGCCGTGCTAATGAAAGTATTTCCTTTTGAGAAAATGACTTGGACAGCTGACACTTTTGAAGCGACCTGAAGCATGCTCGAACCTTGAGTTCGTAGCTTGTGGAGCGCAGGCCATGCGATGTTAGACGTAGTCTTTACTACGCAGTCGTCACCGTAACCACACACATTAGATGACTATGGCTTACAAAGAGTAAACCAAGGTGCAGGCAGGCATTTTAATAAAACTGTGTCTCTTATTAATTACTTATGATGTACAAGTGTATGAATCGTACATGTTACCCTTCGTGAGTGCTGTTAGCACCTAGTTACTAAGAATAATTAAATGTTTTTTTTTACATGGCTGTTCACTTAGCTTTGAATGTAAATGTTTTCTGTTACGGACGTCATCGCCGTAAATTTTATTATTAACTGACGGGACTTAGCTAGATAAATTAACGTTAAATGTAAATGTGGAGATGGTATCATCCTAACTTAGATTTGTTTTGCTACCCTGTTAAATGTAAATTCTGATATTAGCTTGATCTTGTAACTTGACCTAGGGATTTACGTCGTACCATTTTCCTAGTGTTGCTGTTGTTGCTTTATCATTGTGAGATAGATCTTTCGCGAGGGTTTTCCGTAACTTCTCAGGTAGGGACCTGCTCTTTATTTTTGTTTGTTTATTAGCTTGCGGACTAGCCGATTGAAACCCTCCGAACTAGGCTAGGGGCTTGTGAATTTTAACAATAAATTTTCACGGTGTTTTACATATGTCTGGATGTTTATTTTCTCAGTCTAGTTTTTAAGGTGAACCTTTCCTTAGGCAGTCTATGACCATCGTCACCATGTACCACGAACCCTGTGGACTACAGTTTCTCGTGCCGCTTTAGCCTATTTGGAAGTTCACCTGATCCTCACGGCAATTATGTCCGACGGATGAGATGTTAGGGAAGACATTGCGGTTGTTGGCTATCCTGACAGCTCCACCGACGGTCTCAATACCGCTAATAGTTTCAGAGATATAGAATGCAAGTGAAATATTTCGCACATCCGCCATCTTGTGGTTATGTAAACAATTGAACGAAGTTTGATGTCGGTGCATTACAATGTGTATAAACATATACTGTCCCAAGTTTTATTGCGTTTGGTTGATTAAATCGCGATAAACGTCTATTTAAATGTCGCAGATCCACGTGGCCGCCATGTTGGTTTTGAAGTTAACAGGTTTTCAAACGTCACATAGGTGAACTTCTAGTAGTGCCCTTTATCACCGTAAAATATTCCAGGGTGATATCCGGAATAGTTTCGGAGATATTGAATGCTGGTGAAATATTTCGCACAGCCGCCATGTTGGATTGGTGAGACGTAACAAAATTTGATGGGCACGGGTCCGGAATAGTGCTATGAACTTAGCGAGTTATATTGAAATTGCCCAGCCATATAGAAGTTATTAGGGGACACACACACACACACACACACACACACACCTCACACTCACACACACACACACACACACACACACGCGCGCACACACAGACACACGGACAAAAGGTGATCTCATAAGCCTATTTTTTCAAATTTGAAAATAGGCTAAAATAGGCTTATGAGATCACCTTTTGTCTGTGTGTGCGTGTGTGTGTGATGGATTTTCGTGTGCCCCCTCCCCCCTTATAACTTCTAAACGGCTGAAGCGATTTCAATGAAACTCGTTAAGTTCATAGCACTATTTCGGACGACCCCGACCGTGCCCTTCAATTTTTTTTACGTATCACCAATCCAACATGGCGGCTGTGCGAAATATTTCACCAGCATTCAATATCTCCGAAACTATTACCGATATCACCCTGGAATTTTGTACGGTAATAAAGGGAACTACTAGAAGTTCAACTATGTAACTTCCGAAAACCTGGTAACTACAAAACCAACATGGCGGCCAAGCAGTGGCGACTTTTAAATAAACGTTTCTCGCGATTTAACCAACCAAACGCAATGAAACTTGGTACAGTATATGTTTATACACATTGTAATGCACCGATATCTAACTGCGTTCAATTGTTTACATAACCTCAAGATGGCGGCTGTGTGAAATATTCTATATCTCTGAAACTATTACTGGTATCACCATGACATTTTGTACAGTGATAAAGGTCACTACTGGAAGTTTATCTATGAGACTTTCAAAAACCGGTTAACTACAAAACGAACATGGCGGCCAAGCGAAGTTGAAAGTTTTAAATGGACTTTTCTCGCGATTTAATGATCCAAACGCAATGAAACTTGGTACAGCAAATGTTTATGCATATTGTAATGCACTGGTATCAAATTTAGTTCAATTGTTTATATATCCTCAAGATGGCGGCTGTGCAAATTTCAAAAATTAAGTTTTTATTTCTTGTGTTCTAATTATGCGATCGAAATCAACATTTGCATAATGAACGTACACAATAATCATCATCTAATAGTACATAACACTTCATGGCCTACATATATTAAAATCCAACATGGTGACCATACGGAATATTTAGACGGTTCTCAATATCTATTAATCTACTACAGCACTCAAACTGAAATTATGTAATTTTCGCTTCAGCCTATCAAAACTTATTACGGGTGGGGGGTAAAATGGTCAGCACGTCTTGACGATACCGAACTTAAACGAGTCAGGAGAGTGAGGATAAAATGGGAAAGACAAGGGAGAATACCCCATTCAGGATGGCCACCGTCAGCTCTCAAAGAAGTCGATCAAACACGCAAGGAATGTACCGACAGCGACGCCGTGACACCTCCTGTCAGAGCTTATTTCCGGTGCAAAGTAGCAGGCACGCTAAACTGTTCCTTGTCACGGTTATTTAGAAGCTCCTACATCCCTCGTCGACTAATCGATACTCGAGCCTCGATCAGTTCTCTTCTGTGATGCGTCATGAAGCGTGAAGGAAGAAGAGGCGTTGTTAATTCATATGGGCAATGAACTTGAGTCCAGGATTGAGGAGAAAGTGTGGTAACACTTCAGGGGAACCAACCATATTCAGAATGGCCTCTGTCAACGACGTGGTTCGAACCCTCGATCTCCTCTTAACGTGCACGGCGGGATTGAGACGAGGTGGCTGGACGGTCAACCTTTTGCTTTCGTTTGTGAAATAAGGTGAGGTGTTTTTAGTTACCACGAGATTGAGAGAGCAGGTGAACCGATTGACTTCGCCAAGCATTCTGACGAAAGCTCGTCGCCTACAGATTTGCAGAGTCTTTGGAAGAAATAAACATGTTGCCGTATTAAAACTCAGCAATTTTTCTAGTTTTGTGCCGTGTCTTGTGTGGGGTTTGGCCTAGGACACCAAGCTGACACATCAGCGGGCTCTTGGTGTCCCCGCCCGGACCCCCACAGGAGTAGCGAACTGCGTGCTACCTCCCTTTTTATAAAGCACAGCTGCGCCTCTTTACTGCGAGAACTAAAAGCTAGAGCAGCCGTAACCTAACTATGAAGGCTTCCATAAAGATAGTATATTGGCTTTCACGGTCAGTGAATTAAAACTCAGCAATCTTTCTAGGTTTGTGCCGTGTCTTGTGTGGGGTTTCGCCTAGGACACCAAGCTGGCTCATCGGCGGGCTCTTGGTGTCCCCGCCCGGACACTACCTACTTGGGTATAATTAAGGAAGGGTCAGGAAGAGGATTTTGGAAGGAACCGTCCCAGCATTCGTCTCGTGGTGAAAGTCATGAGAACCAATTTCAGGATGGCCGAGGTCAGATTCGAGCTCCCGCTCTCCCGATCGCAGCGAGGCACGAGCCAGCACGTCAGCATTTTCGTCCACCGTGGCCTTGCTCATGCGCTCATTTGCTCTGATCGTCGTTCCCATGAGATTTACTGGAATAGGGAAATGGTGCAGTTGTGTGTATAAGTTGTTTACGCACCTAAATACGATCCCTGTTGGTTAACTTGGTGGCTCATGAAGTGGTGCAACGGTGTAGTCGCAATGCGAAAGTGTAGGACTGTCAGTGGTGGAGTGATGGTTGGTTGGTTCCTTAGTTTAGGCATAGCGTTTAGAAGAGAAAGTGTGCCGACTCCCGAATTTGCCGTATCTTAGTATGGGTAGTTGCTGCGCCCACCGACAGACTGTGCAGCGGTTGATTGTTGCTGACTGGAGTCACTTTCTAAGCGCTCGCGAGATTGAAAACACAGAAATGCTGCCGTCCTTATTTCTTGGTGTTGAAAAGTATATGCGATCAAGAAGTGATAGTGAATTAATGCATACGTTATGACACTGGTGTGTTTAGTATTTGTAAGCCTTTACATTTGTGCTGTCGAGTGATTTATAACCTGGTAAGATTCGTCAAACAAAACTGTGGAAGTGAATATGCCGTTTTGTTTTGTTCCCGGGTGCCGATCTGGATACGACAAGTCATCTGCAACATGTAGGCACTTTTTAGACCTCCAAAAACCGAAGATGATTTATTTAAATGGACTAAGGCCATTCCGAGGAAAGACATTAAATTGTCAAGTAAGTCATATGCAGGCTATGTGCCAAACATTGCTCCGATAACGGACACTTACATTATAGAAGGAAAGACAGTCGAAATTGCGAGAATGAGATGGAGTTTGAAGCCTGGTGCAGTCCCACACTATCTAGCAGGGTACATTTTCGAGCAACTAACGAAAGGAATCAGCTGTGGCCTGTGTGAAGTGTGCAACAACCCTTCAGAGTGAAAGGCCGTCGGACACAACAGCTGCAACTTTCACTAATATAAAGGACTATGGCACAATAAATGCCCTTACTTACCTAACTCACCCGTCCGACAGTGTCTTCAAAATTCTTTTACAGGTCGAAGTAGTCGTTGAAAAGAAACTATCTTCCCTTTCAAATTTGTGGGGTGATTTCTTTTATGAGTGTTTGGACAGCATTGATGAGATTGTTTTAGGGCCGTGTGATTTAGGATGTTATATGGAACATAAACTGCACCTTATTGGAAAACTCGTTTTTCATTTCATGAAGTGCCGCTTTTTCTTTCGTACGAAGGAAATTAGGAAAGAGCAGTCATCTTCTAAGTCTGGAAAATCGTCGCGGAAACTGTCCAAAGTTTCAGACAACTGACAGCTATAAGTTACATGGGTGAGTGTGTATTATATTATATTTACTGTATTCGTGTAGCTTTACGATTTTTACACATTCAGTTACATTTTGATCCCCGCCAGAATGTTTTATTTCCTTATTATATGAACCTATAACGTAATCTGACGTTTCATAATTAACACATCGGACGTCAGCGTTCTATAAACTCAGTGTGGAGAATTGTATATTTGGATAATCTTGTCTAATAAAACGTAGTGTAAGCTGATAACATTCAGTTAATGAAAAGTAACATTCAACTGCTTGCTTGTACTGATACTGTCTTCACTCAGCGCTAGCCGACACTAGAGCTGCCTAGCGGCTGGACCATACAAACTCCACAAGTCCCATCACTTTCTCTTCTATACGCTATGATTCAGGGCTTGCGACAACACGGTCATGTAGCTCCGTGTACTTTGGGTGTGTGTAGAATCTAATTGTGATGGCTGTATTAGTGAGTGTTATTTGTTTTATTTCAAGTAAGGATTGCAGACGATAATTTCAAGGAGTTCCCACTATTGCTACCAAATGCTACCGTCCACGACGCCTAGCTTGCGGACTTGGCTACTAGATGCCATTGCACTCAGTACCTGGTGGCGAACGTTGGAACTAATATAGCGTTATCAATTCTAACCTACAAATTTTGGCTTCTCACAAGTTTAGTTAGTGGAAGGTTCTTTTTCATGCCATAAATCTTTGACATGGGACCGCCAGCTTTACTTCCCCTCCGAAGGAAGGCATACTGACGGATTTTTAATGCTCAGCCGTCCTTGAAATGGTTTTCCGTGGTTTCCCATTTTCAACACCAGGCAAATGCTGGGACGGTACCTTCTGACAGGCCACGGCCGCTTCCTTCCAAATCTTTCACCAATTTCATTCACCTTAATCAATTTCATCTCTCATCTCGACGCGCAGGTCGCCCACGGGCGAATAGAAAGACCTGCACTAGGTCTCTGAGGAGACCACAAAAAAAAAAAAAAAAAAAATCTCTTAAAATTCCGACGACTTCGGCCAGGTTTGAACCCGCGACCTTGGGCATAGAAGCTCAGTATGCTACCGACTGCGCCACCGAAGCTGCCGTGATGGAGTGGAATCGTGTTAATAATGAGAGAGTTTAAATCATAGTGCCCTAGGTGTACTGAGTTATCCTTCGTTAACATTATGTTAATTGCCTCTATCAGCATAAAACAATTCAGTTTGATTGCTGTAATAGATTCGTACATATTTCGGATGGTCCCCATGTTGGATTTTCATATTTGTAGGCCATAGAGGTATGTTCTATTAGAAGACTAATTTTGCGTAGGTTCATTATTCAAACGGTCACTTCCATCGCATGATTAATACAAAAGAAATAAAATATTAATTTTTAAATTGCTCACAGCCACCATCTTGAGGTTATGTGAACAATTGAACTAAATTAGATGACAGTGCATTAGAATGTGTACAAACATTTACTGTACCATGTGTCATTGCGTTTAATGGTTACATTGCCAGAAAAGTCTATTTAAATGTTCGAATTTCGCTTGGCTGCCATGTTCGTTTTGTAGTTAACAGGTTTTTGAAAGTCACATAGATGATCTTCTTGTAGTTTCCTCTATCACCGTACAAAATGTCAGGGTGATATCAGTAATAATTTCGGAAATATAGAATGCCGGTGAAATATTTCGCACAGCCGCCATGTTGGTTGGGTGAGAGGTAATAATATTTAAAGGGCACGGTCGAGGTCTGCAGAAATAGTACTATGATCTTACCGATTTTCATTGAAATCGCTTCAGCCGTTTATAAATTATTACGGGGACACACACATACACACACAGATACACGCATACACACACGGACAAAAAGGTGATCTAACAAGCCTATTTTTTCAAAAATGAAAATAGACTAAAATGGTTGAAAACGAAGTTGACACGCATCAAGATAGTTCAAAAGTAAGGCGATAAATGGAACAGCAGGAGCATAGATTCATATTGACGTAACTGAGTTAGAAAAAGTGCACATTGTTACTCAGGAAGATGGCAATGAAACACTAGATGAAGAATTGTTCCGACCGTTTGCTTACAATATCACTAAGACTGGATCCTCGTAGATGTATTCGGACGGGGGAGAGCGCGTGGTTGAAACGGAAACGAAAAATATGCCCCCGGGTATAAAACCATGGTCAGATAGGGTTACAAGGTTGTAATCGATGATGGAATGTAGCATTTGTACGGGAATAATATCGCCAGTGTTCGTCCCAATTGTTCCGAATACTGTATTGAAGATAACAAATCAGGTTGAGGAATTGTCAGGTCGTAAGTAAATACCCTCAGGTCGACCAACCCATAACAGTCACAAATAACAGAACCAAAATAAGCGAACAAAGAATAAATAAGAACAAAACATATGAACAGAGAATAGTCAATAAACAAGGAATAAACAAAGAACAAAACGAACAGGGAATAGACAAGGAGCAAAGAATAAGCAAAGAACAAAAACAAAAGAACAGAGGACAGACAAAGAACAAAGAATATTTAAAGAACAAAAATAAAAGAACATAGAACGAGAACAGAGAATAAGCAATGAACAAAAATAAACGAGCAGAGAATAGACAAGAAACCAAGAATAAGCAAAGAACAAAAATTAACGAGCAGAGAATAGACAAGAAACCAAGAATAAGCAAAGAACAAAAATTAACGAGCAGGAAATAGACAAGAAACCAAGAATAAGCAAAGAACAAAAATTAACGAGCAGAGAATAGACAAGAAACCAAGAATAAGCAAAGAACAAAAATTAACGAGCAGGAAATAGACAAGAAACCAAGAATAAGCAAAGAACAAAAATTAACGAGCAGGAAATAGACAAGAAACCAAGAATAAGCAAATAACAAAAATTAACGAGCAGAGAATAGACAAGAAACCAAGAATAAGCAAAGAACAAAAATTAACGAGCAGGAAATAGACAAGAAACCAAGAATAAGCAAAGAACAAAAATTAACGAGCAGAGAATAGACAAGGATCAAAGAATAAGCAAAGAACAAAAATTAACGAGCAGGGAATAGACAAGAAACCAAGAATAAGCAAAGAACAAAAATTAACGAGCAGGGAATAGACAAGGATCAAAGAATAAGCAAAAAAACAAAAAATAACGAGCAGAGCATAGACAAGAAACGAGGCGCCTAGAATCAAAACCCGCCAAATCCATATTTTATGAAAATTGAGATAAGCATTGTTTCATATAGCTTTTGCTGCGCTGAATTCATTAAAACTATTATTTTGTTACAAAACCCGCTACATCCTACTGTAAAACTAAGTCAAAGTTGAGGCTTAGTTGCAATATCCGCCAACTCCAACGACAGTTTCGCCATTTTTGGTCACAAAACCCGCCACATCCACATTAGCCAATAGGAGCACCCAGATCCGCCATCTTACCTTCCATGATGCTTTGCGAAGTGTGTACTCTTTACCTACGTGCATTAGTCGGGGAATGTACCCCTGCCCAGGCCCGTCGAGGGGGGTCAGGCAGGGCTGGTGCCCCAGGGCCCGACCCTCCCCGGGGCCCGGCGTCCTAGGATGATGGAGCTGATCAGACATTGATTTATTATTGCCTTTATGTGACTTAATTTTCAAGTGGCAATCATTTAGTGAATGCAATGAACTGTCTGTGAATAAAGTTACAAGGATTGAAAACCTTATTCTGTCTAGTGGACAATATTTTCCATTGCCAAGCGCTTGTGGGAAGACCAACTGGCTCAAAGCGGTCATCTTAGGCGATGGGGCTTCGCTATGTATTGTTTTCAGATTCTATATTTAGCTTATTCGGTTTATGCACCAATCCTTCAAATAACTGTCTCATCCCTTCACTTATTTCGCCAAAGCCACGAGAGCCTGGGCTGCCCTGGTGTGTTTGGTCAGCTAGCTCAAGAGTTTCAAGATTGGTGCGTCATGTCGAGCTTATGTTAGATATTTACAGGTATTGGTGTCTTAAATGAATATATTGTCTAGCTAGAAGTATCATATGCCGTGCAGGCAGGTAAGTAAAATAAATTTTAAAGTAGCGTCCACACAGTAATTCACTTTATAATTATTGTTGATTTAAGGAGTGGAACAGCGAGGACATCGTTTCCTAGTAATTCCCTTTCGCACTATGTGAAGAATTATAATTGCTGGCTAAATATCTTGCGAAAGGGTGGGATGATTCTGTCGTCATGCGTAGATAGAAGAAATGCATGCGAAATCGTTCATCTTCTCGTATACTGAATTGAGAAAACAATGCTAACATTTGAATAATCTGTGTGTTTAGGTGCAGTATAATAATTATTATTACTGGTTCATTCAATACGATCAACAATTCTCGGTACTTGGGTTC
The DNA here is from genome assembly GCA_946902985.2 of Meconema thalassinum. NCBI lineage: Eukaryota > Metazoa > Arthropoda > Insecta > Orthoptera > Tettigoniidae > Meconema > Meconema thalassinum. The sequence continues at coordinate 210,536,945 of OX336399.1, read as the reverse complement.
GTGCGCATATCATTTCTGATTAAGGGATTTATTGAAAACCTACATTACTATTGGTACTAGAGTTGGGAAAGGTATCCAAAGGCTCAAACTAAGGTAACATTCGAGTATTTATCTGGACTGAGTGTTTAATTAACCAGGAGCTTGCCACGGCGGCTGTGTGGTTATAGTTTTGGACTACCAACCCCAAGCTTGCAGGTTCGCTCCTGGCCATGGTAAGTGATTTTTGAAAGGCGACAAAAATCACGATACTCATGTCATACGTTGTTGGCATGTTAAAGAACCCATTTGAATTCAGTAGGCCGTGTTCATAATGGCAAAATTAATCTCGGGATTTTCCGGCAACACAAAGTTCCTCATTTCTCTACTAGAAAGCGCTGTAGTGTCAAGGAGCTTAGATATCTAACCTCCTTGACTTCTATAGCGCTCCAAGGAGCATTAAGTTTGACACTCAAGCTGCCCTGTGGGTGTCAATAACAAAGCTTGCACCCCGCACCCGAGGCCATACGATATTATTATTATTATTATTATTATTAACCAGGAGAAAATGACAATTAAGCCAGGGCACTGAACTTTGTTTTCCAATTCCTCTCATGGAAAGTCAGTGGTACGGGGAGATGACCTAGCTGTTCCGCCCCTTAATACAACAATAAGTAACGTGAGTGGGGTGCATGGCGAAGGAGTAATTAATATATATTGCATGTAAGCAACCGCGCAGATTTTCCTAAGACCAAATATGTAAACTCTGCTTAATTTAGAAGAAAATTAAGATGAAGTATTGTCGAATATTAATATAAATACAATTTTGTTTTGAGCTGGTGTAGTGGCTATTTTTAGCCTATTTTCAATTTTGAAAAAATAGGCTTATGAGATCACCTTTTGTCCGTGTGTGTGTGCGTGTGTGTGCGATTCATGTGAGTGTCCCCCCCTAATAAAATCTAAACGACAGGAGCGATTTCAATGAAACTCGGAAAGTTCATAGCACTATTCCCGGCGACCTCGACCGTGCCCTTCAAATTTTTTTACGACTCACCAATCCAACATGGCGGCTGTGCGAAATATTTCACCAGCATTCAATATCTCCGAAACTATGCCCGATATCACCCTGGATTTTTTTACGGGGATAAAGGGAACTACTAGAATTTCACCTATTTGACTTTTGAAAAACTGGTAACTACAAAACCAACATGGCGGCCAAGCGAATTTGCGACTTTTAAATAGACGTTTCTCGCGATTTGACCAACCAAACGCAATGAAACTCGGTACAGTATATGTTTATATACATTGTAATGCACCGACATGTAACTTCGTTCAATTGTTTACATAATCACAAGATGGCGGATGTGCGAAATATTTCACCGGCATTCTATATCTCTGTAACTATTAGCGGTATCTCCCTAAAATTTTGTACGGAGATAAAGGGCACTACTAGAAGTCCATCTATAAGATTTTCAAAAACCGGTTAACTACGAAACGAACATGGCGGCCAAGCGAATTTGAACATTTTAAATAGACCTTTCTCGCGATTTAATGTTCCAAGCGCACTGAAACCTGGTACAGGAAATATTTATACATATTGTAATCCACTGGTATCTAATTTAGTTCAATTGTTTACATAACCTCAAGATGGCGGCAGTGAGAATTTTAAAATTAAATTTTTATTTCTTGTGATGTAGTCATGCGATCGAAGTGAAAGTTTGAATAATGAACCTACGCAATAATTTGCCTTTAATGGTACATGCCTCTATGGCCTATACATTTAACAATCCAACATGGCGACCATCCGAAATATTTAGACGATACTGAATATCTACGAATCTATTTTAGCAATCAAACTGCATTTTTTAATGTTCATAGGGGCTATGAACTTAAGTTCACCTATAGGACTTTAAATAACCTGGTGATCACAAATCTAACATGGCGGTGATGCGAATTATAAATATTCACATGGACGTTTCTCGCAATTTAACCATCCGCGTGCAGTGAAACTTGGTACAGTAAATCTTTATCCGAATGTTAATCCACTGGCATCTAATTTATTTCAATTGTTTCCATAACCTCAAGATGGCAGCTGTGAAAAAATTTAATCTCCTTGTTTTTTCTTGTGTCCTAATTATGCGATTGAAGTTTGAATGCTACACGTTCACAATAATCTGCATGTAACAGTGCATAACTCTAGGACCTACATATATAAAATCCAACATGGCGACCATCCGAAATATTTAGTCGGTTCTCAATATCTACGAATCTATTACAGCAATCAAACTGAAATTGTGTATGTTGATGGTGGCAAAGTAGGATATATGAAAATAGGCTGTATAGTTCTTCACGGAACTACTTGTTATTATTGGACATTTCTACGCTGTTCATTGCAAAGAGCAACATCGATCTGCAAAGCACTTATTTTTCAGGCGCGAAGAGATACATTCCCTTGCGAATTAAGCCCATTTCGTGATACGCTTTAACGTCTCAGTACCGTTAAACATAAAATGAATTGCTCTCTTTATCTACGCCGTAGAAATGGCTCCGGGTCCTGACGAAGCCGCGGCAGGCATGCAGGGTTCGGCTTCCCGACTACGGTGTCATTCGTAGTCTTAATCAACAGTTAATAATAGGCCTATTTGTCGTTACAATTGTTAATTCATTTAGGGGTTTACGACATTTAACCCGTGCACTTGGTAACTAGTAGGTCTAGTATCACTGGCGGGTAATGAACCGTTGTCGCTCGGTTGGGGATCGTTTGCATCAACTAGTACTGTAGATATAATTCAGTACTGGCTGACGCGTTAATTTACCGGTTTGTTTCTGAGGCCTCCACGTTACTGAATGAAGTTGACTGTAAAGCAATAGTTTTCACAAATATTAATGAAGTAAATTACAAGATTCTAAAACAGCGAACAGAATCGAAAATAAAACAAAAAACGTGCGAATTGTGTCGACTGAAGGTGAGGCTAGTGGTTGTTGTATAACAAGAAAGGTGTATTGGCAACATTTTTGTAACTATTTGTCTTAGAGAGTAGAAACTTTGACCCTCTTAAAACCACCCACTGCTGGACGAAAAGCAGGGTATACACTGTGCTGTGCTATGGCCTCTGTGACATGATCAATCGCATGCCGTATTCTTAATTGCCGACTGGGAAAGCGTCAGCCGTCGTGACTATTACTGTAATTATTAGGGTTAAGAGTGGTGTAGGTGTCCCTGGACATGAAATAAGGTACTATCCCGGTATTTTTCTGGAGGGAGTGTGAATAACCACACTCAGGATAGCCGCTGTCAGCAGCGGGATTCGAACGTACGATCTGCAGACTTGCTGTAGACCCCCATCACGGTAATTGGTGAGCTACACCGCGGGGTCTTACTTGAAGGTGCGAGAGATTTTTCTTCAATATCGGAGAGCATTTTCTATAGCCACTAAATGTCAATGGTCACTAAATGTTTACCCCAAAATATCACATAACTATTCACCCAAATGGCCTATAACTCAGTAATTTGGACCTAAGTTTTGCAAACTTTTTCGGAGGAGATTCCCCGGACCCCACTCTGAGCTTGGTTATATTCCATCCCCCAGATCCCCTGTGTGTCCACTCCCCCATAATCTTGGCTTAAATCCGCCCCCGATGGTCACCAGTCATAGATAGGGTTGGGGATTTTTAGGAGAACCTGGCTCTAGTTTTGCTTACTGCAAAGCAATATTAAATTATAAGAAATCCATTGACTGCAAAATACAAAATATAGTTCAAATTCACATTTTCTTCTTTTGTGGAAGCAAATCACTGATCAGCTGTACTCTACTGATAGCACATAATAACTTGACTTACGTATGAGTAGGCCTACTGTATACCTGTGGCTAATTATGAAAATATATTTTGCTTTGTTTAAAGTAGAAAGATATGTGATCGCCGTTCAACCTAAACACTTACCAGTGTTTAGGCTTATACCCAGGGGCGTGACTCTTCAACGGCAGCAAATTTTAGGAATGTCAATATAAAAACACTATATGTAAAACGTATTTTAAAATACGTCTTGACTTTGTGTAAAAATCATGTTTTCATTATGAAAAGAGTTTTCGTCATATGTTACAGAGGCCGTAGTACTGCACAGTACAGTATACCATTTCCACCTCTTTTAACATGCAGTTCAGTGAACTGAACTTCCTGTTGATTATTTTTTGGGTCTGAGGACGTCGTGGTCACCAGTCCTTTCTACTTACTGTACGTGTATAACTCTGTCCGACAATCTATAGTTGAAGTTAATCATATATTTTGAATTAATTTGGAATAGAATTGGGGAGGAAATGAATGTACGATGGTACCAACTACAGCCTTTGACTATAGGGTTAAAATGATGAATAATGGAATTCGAACCCACCTGTTTCCGAGTTCATGGACAACAGCTTCTTTCAATGTGAATTTTTCCCCTAGTTAAATACTATAAAATCGATGAAATTGCGGTTCGGTAGGCCTAAATGCATTTTCTTTTCAAATTTGTGTACGACAAACGAGCATATTGCTTTTACGAGTATCACTGAAGTTCTAAAATTATTGATATCAAAAAGGATCTGCAGAAATTTAAATCTGTACACTCTGCATGCATACAGTGTTACCTCATCGGGGCAAATTAAGAGCTGTCTAACGCCAGATCTAAACAGTATAGTGAATTTAATGAATATTATTACTTTGTTTTCGATGGCTTTACTCTGATATTTATTTTTGTTAATTGAAAATAATGCATTGGTACGCGCTTGTCAGGTATAAACATTTAATTTGCAAATAAATTTGCGTGCATTACTCCAGGTTCACTGTTGTAAATTTAACATACCAGCATTAACTTATATATATTGAAAGTAATTCACGCTCTGCTTGTGATATAGCCTGGATTTAGTGGAATATATAAATGAAATATTATTATACAGTAGCCTATTAATTGCAGCCATTGGTCATATCATTTGAACACCAGTAGGCTACCTAACAAGTTCAATTTCAAGTAAAGTAGTTCCATCTTTGGCTACCAGACGCCACTGTAACTGACACCCAGCGGCGAACGTTGGAACTTGAGAGCGTGTCGAACAAGAAGCCTACACATTGAAGTGTTAGGTTCTTTTACATTCCATGGGCCCGATGGTTTTACTTCCCCTCCGAATAAAGGCACAATGAAGGATTTTAACGCTTTTAAAAATCCGACGACTTCGGCCGGGTTTAAACCCGCGACCTTGGGCATAGCATTTCAGCTTGCAATTATCATTATTGCTTGCTGGTTTCTTATCTTCTTGTAATTTATTTCGCGATGAACGTTATGAGCAAGGAAATAAGAATGCAATAAATCAGTTTGTGCAAATTTACGAGGAATATAATTTAAATTTACACAATTTGGTTGTAGAGGGGGGCCCGGGAGATTCCAGCCCCAGGGCCCGTTGCTGCTCTCTACGGCCCTGCCCCTGCCTGACGTGATTAGAATGGTTTATGTTGTTGTACTTTCTGATAATAATTTGTTTTGGATAATTTTGACAAAGAACGAGAAGAACAATAACATTCTGGTCTGGGTGATGTTTTCCACAGAACTGACATTTGCGAACACAAACGTGTCACGAAACCTGATTTTGATATGACTCACGTAAAGCCAGAAGCCATAAACAGAGGGATTGTCCTTCAGGCTCAAGAAGTGAAAGATGTTTCGAGACTGCTTTCGAAGCATTCTGGAGAAAGATGGAGGGAAAATGTAGAGCTGCAGTTTTATTGCAATCTGCAAAGTCGTGGCGAACACGAAGAGAAATTACTATTGAGGATGAGGTAGAAACAGAAATTGTGTAGCTATAACTTCCAGTAAAGAATGTGATTTAATAGTTGAATGACGATAGTTTTGTCTCTAAATGCCTGGACCATAGTAATTGAATATTAATTTAATTTGACGCTTTTCCTTATTAATATTATTATTGTTCAATACTGTGGGCTACAGTATTGCCGGCCCCGTGGTGTTGGGGTAGCGCGCCTGCCTCTCACCCGGAGGCCCTGGGTTCGATTCCCGGCTCCGTCAGAGATTTTGGAAACTGACGTGAGGGCTGGAACGGAGTGCACTCAGCCTCGTGAGGACAATTGAGTAACTGACAGTGAGGCAGCGCCCCGATCACGAAAACCAAGATTAACGGCCGAGGGGACCCGATGCGCTGGTCATGCGGCACCCCAATATCTGCAGGCCAAATGACTGGGGATTAGGCCCTTCACGGGCTGTAGTGCCAGGGGTTATTTACTGTACAGTTTTATTACCCTTTCAGGAATTGATTGCCGGCGGTGGAGATGGGAACTACTCTTTATGTAATTGTGCCACACGTCAGCTTGCTTCGTTGACAGGTACAGTTGCGCGCGTAGGATATGACTCAGCTCCAGTACCCCCAGTCATCATTTAACTGTCCATGGTGACATGAGCTCCTGTGACGCTTATCTGACGCAATGCAGCGTGACCTATGTACAGATTGCACTCTGTCATCGCTGGTCCTCCGCTTCGCCCCGCAGAGCTCATGCTACAATAAACATAAACGCTGGCACAGCCACACTCAGCGGCAATCAAATCTTGAATGGGTAATAAGAGTTTTATTCTTTTTCTGTTGATTCTAATAAAACACAACCGCCCCTTAAAACAACAATAACAACAACAACAAAACACAAAAATTATACGATTTTTTAAATTTTATAACCTATATTTAGTTAACTTTCATTCAAATATTAATTTCTGAATAAAGTTTACGCAGTTTCTACAATCTCTTCGCAACTTCAAATGTATTAGGGCTCTTTGGTATCAAAACCTGCCAAATCCAAATCTTAGTAACAAACCCCGACAAATCCGAATTATTGCTTTATAGTTTTCTACATACATTTTTAACTATATCGGGGATCAGCTTTGTACTTCGTCACTGTTTTTAAACATAACTAATTCATTTTCTAGTGCAAAAAGTATTTCTTTTTGGGTATTGGTTCGTTTGTGACAGTTTTTGCCGAAAAAGTGAAGGAATGGATTTGGCGGGTTTTGATTCTAGGCACCTCAAACAAAGAATAAGCAAAGAACAAAAATAAACGAGCAGAGAATAGACAAGAAACAAAGAACAAAAATAAACGAGCAGAGAATAGACAAGAAACAAAGAATAAGCAAAGAACAAAAATAAACGAGCAGAGAATAGACAAAGACACACAAACCAACAAAAGCAAACAAACTAACAACAAAATATTTAATCAAAAAACAAACGAACAACAAATGCAGTTGAACTCTGGACTGTTTGCGTGCGGTTATAAGATGTGATAAGAAGGCTTAAGGAAACCATTTCTAGTATGCACGGTGGTCGATTTAGAATCTTCAGTTCCGATGCTGCGTCACTAACAACGAGTCTGTTTACTCAAGACACAATACACCCACTTTACGTAAAAACACTACCTGTGCTGACGACAGCCGTGTGACGTCACTGCCAAACACAATGCTAATTGTGTGCGGGTAATTTATAACACAGCGTCGCGACGCCTTGGAACAAAGACGCCGCAGCAAGATAAGCAGCGAGCGTCTCATCTCTTTCATTAATTTCCTTGTCCAATTCAAACTTGCGATTGTCATTGCCACAGGGGACCATGTTGTTTGAGGAAGCGAGCACGCGACATAATACCACATGGTTCATCGGGAGTCGAGGTCAGAGCAGCGCTCTTCAGTGGGTCACCACCATTGACTGGGTGGGAACAATATATATATACCACAGTTGGAACTTGGATCAGACGACCTACAAAGGAACTGTACGGAAACATGGACACCATCACAGAGACATTTAGTTCTATCGACACCTGTGGAGGATGGATGAAAACAGACTCAGTAAGACATTTTTAACATCATTAATACAAGTAATTAAAGACCAGTTGGATGAGAGAAACTCAGGAGGACCTGGAACGATTCAAAATCCCTGAAGACGATATTAAGGGCAGAAATCAATTCAGAAATAAAATCAGAAACAAGACATTTGAACAAGTCTCAAGAAAAGAAACAATAGGGAAAAAATGGACAGAGGAAAGGAAGAAAATACACAGTGAAGTAATGAAGAGGTTTTGGGAAGAAAAGCGGAAAGGAAAAGGAAGTGAAGCTGTGATTGGCTCAAGTTCGCACGCTCTACTGAAGGGGATGATAATAATAATAATAATAATAATAATAATAATACCACAGTTGTAAAACCTGAGGGATTATATGCGTCCGAAACTTTGACCATGAATAGTAAAGGTCAAGCTGACCAACTGAAGAAAAGAGCGCGCAGGATATTAAGACAATCCTAGGTAATACCAGTAGATGGGTTGAAGGACAGTGGCGAATGAGAGCAAATGAGGACTTGTACAACAAAATAGACCCAATCATAGCATCAATTAAGAAGAGACAACTACTATTTTACGGTCACCTCTTGAGGGTGGCTCATGATCGATTAACGGAAAGAATGTGGAGTTCCATTAAGTCTAAGGCAAGAAGTCCGAGATGGTTCGAGGAATGTGAAAAATATCTCAGGCAAATTGGTATTCTAGACCGAGCAATTCGTGACAGGAACACATTTAGAAGATTGTTGAACAACAACCAAGGTTTGAAAATGGTATCAACTTCCGGAAGACGGAGAGGGCCTTTGTCCGAAGAACATAACCAGGCACTCAACGCTGGGGTCACAAGATACTGACAGGAAGTCAAAGCCGGAACAAGAACAAGACCTAGACACTAAAGTGAAGTTGTTTGTTACCACGCAGTCCTTAGAGGCTCAACTCGATGTATAAGTATAACATACTAGTAAGGAAAAAAGAGGTTCTGGGTGGGACATTATTAATTCTGTATGAAATATCTCTTATTTCTTTTTCACTTGATTTTGATAATATGATTTTCATACCGTATTTCATCTTCTGGGGAACTTTTAACGGTGGCGCTAAAGAACAGGAGAACAAGTGTTTAACAAGAAGTTCCGTGACGAACTAAAGAGCCTACTTTTCTTAAAATTTAAGATTCATGCCAATGATTAATCTATATGGATCTATCTAGAATAATGAAGTTACATGTATTTAAAGTTGGACTTCTCAGCAGGCTTAGAATCATGTTGGTAACACTGACGTATATAAGTTACTCCAAATTAATATCGAAAGTCAGGTACTATACGTGTGAATAGTTTAAAGCTGTCGGCTTGCATACTTTCTGATATATGGGTATTTGGGTAAAGGAAAATTAGAGCATTTATTAACAGTTGACAGCCCTGGTGGGTCTTAAGAATACGCTCAGTCATATCGGTTTATGTACACATAGCACATACGAAATTTGGTTGAAATCCAATTGATAGTATAGAAGTTATATGCATTTAAATTTGGACTTATCAGCAGGCTTATAGTCATTTTGGCAACACTGCCATGCATGGCCTCCTAGAAATTAAACTGAAATATTATTATCTATACGTGTGCCAATTTGGAAATAGCTCCCATTCATACCTTCCATGATGAAGCCTCCGTGGCTTAGGCGGCAGCACGCCAGCCTCTCACCGCTGGGTCCGTGGTTCAAATCCCGGTCACTCCATGTGAGATCTGTGCTGGACAAAACAGAGGCAGACAGGTTTTTCTCCGGGTACTCCGGTTTTCCCTGTCAAAATTTCATTCCAGCAACACTCTCCACTATCATTTCATTTCATCTGTCATTCATTTAATCATTGCCCCGGAGGAGTGCGTCAGGCCTCGGCAGCCGGCACAGTCCATATCCTCGCCGCTAGATGGGGGCTTCATTCATTCCATTCCTGACCCGGTCGGAGACTGGAAGCAGGCTGTGGATTTTTTTTTCATACCTTCCATGATATCCAACATGGAGTTCAAACGATTTTTCAGCAGTTGGTAGCACTGACATCATTTTCAAATATGGCCGTGAGATATTCAGGTATAGATCTTTACTCCTACCAAATTTTGTTTCGATTGCTGCGGCCAGTTAGGAGTTGATAGGGGGGGGGGACACACACACACAGCCAGATAGACAGAAGGACAGACAGACAGACATATAGAAGGACAGACAGACACACATTTGTCCGATCTCATAAGTCTACTTTTTCCTCATTTTTGCAAAATGTGAAAAGTAGGCTAAAAAATTGTAAGTAATGACATTGGCCAAAATAACTGTAGTAATGGTATCTGAAGACGCCCGGGAACAGTTATGTATTCATTACGTGATAAGCGCTTTTTGTTCTATGTCAATGAACTACGACCTATATCGGACGGGTTAAAATCACTGACTGGACTATTAATTATTGTTTGCCATCTCCTGATGAATGCAGTACATTTGCATTAGTCTGTTGGCACAGGCTAGAGTAAAATGTGGCTTTCCACCGCTGTCTCAGTCTCACTCATGGCTGTGATTATATCGAAGCTACTGAGGTATGGGTGGTGCTTAGTAATGACATTCAGAGCACAGCTGTTGCCTGTTGGTACAGGATAGAGTATCACCGTTGTCTCAGTCTCCCTCATGGCTGTGATTATATCGAAGCTACTGAGGTATGGGTGGCGCTTAGTAATGACATTCAGGGCACAGTCAGTGTCTGTTGGCACAGGCTAGAGTATCACCGATGTCTCAGTCTCATTCATGGCTGTGATTATATCGAAGCTACTGAGGTATGGGTCGTGCTTAGTAATGCCATTCAGGGCACAGTCAGTGTCTGTTGGCACAGGCTAGAGTATCACCGATGTCTCAGTCTCACTCATGGCTGTGATTATATGGAAGCTACTGAGGTATGGGTGGTGCTTAGTAATGACATTCAGGGCACAGTCAGTGTCTGTTGGCACAGGCTAGAGTATCACCGATGTCTCAGTCTCACTCATGGCTGTGATTATATCGAAGCTACTGAGGTATGGGTGGTGCTTAGCAATGACATTCAGGGCATAGTCAGTGTCTGTTGGCACAGGCTAGAGTATCACCGATGTCTCAGTCTCACTCATGGCTGTGATTATATGGAAGCTACTGAGGTATGGGTGGTGCTGAGTAATGACATTCAGGGCAGAGTCAGTGTCTGTTGGCACAGGCTAGAGTATCACCGATATCTCAGTCTCACTTATGGCTGTGATTATATGGAAGCTACTGAGGTATGGGTGGTGCTGAGTAATGACATTCAGGGCAGAGTCAGTGTCTGTTGGCACAGGCTAGAGTATCACCGATGTCTCGGTCTCACTCATGGCTCTATATGGAAGCTACTGAGGTATGGGTGGTGCTGAGTAATGACATTCAGGGCACAGTCAGAGTCTGTTGGCACAGGCTAGAGTATCACCGATGTCTCGGTCTCACTCATGGCTGTGATTATATCGAAGCTACTGAGGTATGGGTGGTGCTGAGTAATGACATTCAGGACACAGTCAGTGTCTGTTGGCACAGGCTAGAGTATCACCGGTGTCTCAGTCTCACTCATGGCTGTGATTATATCGAAGCTACTGAGGTATGGGTGGTGCTTAGTAATGGCATTCAGGGCACAGTCAGTGTCTGTTGGCACAGGCTAGAGTATCACCGATGTCTCAGTCTTTCTCATGGCTGTGATTATATCGAAGCTACTGAGGTATGGGTGGTGCTTAGTAATTCCATTCTGGGCACAGTCAGTGTCTGTTGGCACAGGCTAGAGTATCACCAATGTCTCAGTCTCACTCATGGCTGTGATTATATCGAAGCTACTGAGGTATGGGTGGTGCTTAGTAATGGCATTCTGGGCACAGTCAGTGTCTGTTGGCACAGGCTAGAGTATCACCGATGTCTCAGTGTCTCTCATGGCTGTGATTATATGGAAGCTACTGAGATATGGGCGGTGCTTAGTAATGACATTCAGGACACAGTCAGTGTCTGTTGGCACAGGATAGAGTATCACCGATGTCTCAGTCTCACTCATGGCTGTGATTATATGGAAGCTACTGAGGTATGGGTGGTGCTTAGTAATGACATTCAGGGCACAGTAAGTGTCTCTTGGCACAGGCTAGAGTATCACCGATGTCTCAGTCTCACTCATGGCTGTGATTATATGGAAGCTACTGAGGTATGGTTGGTGCTTAGTAATGACATTCAGGGCACAGTCAGTGTCTGTTGGCACAGGCTAGATTATCACCGATGTCTCAGTCTCACTCATGGCTGTGATTATATCGAAGCTACTGAGGTATGGGTGGTGCTTAGTGATGACATTCAGGGCACAGTCAGTGTCTGATGACACAGGCTAGAGTATCACCGATGTATCAGTCTCACTCATGGCTGTGATTATATGGAAGCTACTGAGGTACGTAATGACATTCAGGGCACACTCAGTGTCTGCTGACACAGGCTATAGTATCACCAATGTCTCAGTCTCACTCATGGCTGTGATTATATCGAAGATACTGAGGTATGGGTGGTGCTTAGTAATGACATTCAGGGCACAGTCAGTGCCTGTTGGCACAGGCTAGAGTATCACCAATGTCTCAGGGTCACTCATGGCTGTGATTATATGGAAGCTACTGAGGTATGGGTGGTGTTTAGTAATGACATTCAGGACACAGTCAGTGTCTGTTGGCACAGGCTAGAGTATCACCGATGTCTCGGTCTCACTCATGGCTGTGATTATATGGAAGCTACTGAGGTATGGGTGGTGCTTAGTAATGACATTCAGGACACAGTCAGTGTCTGTTGGCACAGGCTAGAGTATCACCGATATCTCAGTCTCACTTATGGCTGTGATTATATGGAAGCTACTGAGGTATGGGTGGTGCTGAGTAATGACATTCAGGGCAGAGTCAGTGTCTGTTGGCACAGGCTAGAGTATCACCGATGTCTCGGTCTCACTCATGGCTCTATATGGAAGCTACTGAGGTATGGGTGGTGCTTAGTAATGCCATTCAGGACACAGTCAGTGCCTGTGGATGCTGTGAAAGGTTCTACTCATAGGGTTAGTACTGCTGTTCTGGCTCAGTGAGGAAATCAATGGCAAACTACCTCACTCTTCATCTTGCCTAGTACGCCTCAATATAGCTCTGCCTTGGGTTTTTGTGGGTTTCTACCCACATAACCTAACGGTGGTACTTTTTGAGGATCCAACCATCCTTCTGGCTGACTACCTAACAGACAGACATCGAGATGCATGTGCAACGAATTCTTGTATTACGTAATTTAAGAACGGTGATGTGCATGAGACACCAATTCCCCTTCCGTCCAATCTTAACTTGACTGTGAATGTTGTGGAACGAATAGTTCTCAGGCGAAATGAAGAAAAGCCGTGTTGCACTTGAAGGGAAACTCCAAACACAACTACTCTTCTCGGAAGTTTGTTTCTGGCCGTATCTGGGTTAATAGGCTCGCCCGCTAGCTAGGCTGTAACTGGGGTGATAAGCTCACCCCTAGCTAGCTCGTAAACGGTCATCTCAGTAATGGCATGAAGATTGTTGGAAGAAATGAAAACGTAAATATACTTATAGTGGGTGATGTATTGAAGATAGAGATTGCTGACCCGGACTTTCTTGTATAACTTTTCATGCTGAACAATTCTCACACTCATAGTATATTGATATTTTTAACGGTTTGCCCAGGGTAAGCTTAAAAAGCGCACAGACACCAGTTTTTTCTACATTTTCACTGAAATCGTTACTGCTTGGCTTCCTTTGTTCATAAATAAATAATTTTCTACAGAAACCTTCCTCGAGATATCCTTTATAGAATGGTGAAAACCGCTTCAAAATACATCCAGTGGTTCTCGCGATTCCCGTGACATCCAAGAACACAGTGTAGGCACATGTGGGCTCTACAGTGCATCGTATAAATGGTTAGTCGTGAAATAACATTCCTGGAAAGATTTACATGTATAATTTATGATCACTATTATAATGGGGCAGTTTTATTTAAACGCAAATATATTAGAATACACGTTTCGACCTTCAAGCGGTCATCATCAGATCCTGCACTTCCGAGCGAAAACAACAGTTGTTACGTTCTTCATTAACTCTTAGCTTCTCCTCAAACAAAGTATGAAGCGTGTTTGTTGAACAAGTACTGACTTTTGTTTCTCCTAAAAAGATAGTATTATTTATGTTCGACGATGTCCAGTAGTAAATATTATATGTCAGAAAACTGGACTATACTGACAGGCATTATAGTACTAGATTTTACTATGATACAGTTTCTCTCCACCAATCAGAGCTCAATATTTCCATTATGAAACCGTTGTGTGACCAATTAGGTAATTATAGCTTCGCACATGCTCTGCAAATCCAACATGTCAGACATAATTTGAAAGTTGACAGTGTAAAGGATATCCGATCCCAAATGTTTGCGTAAATAAACTGCGGAATATGGGAAAATATATAGCGCTGTACCTTAATATCCCCAACCCCAATTTCTACACAGGGATTGCTTTCGCACGATTTCGGCGTCAATTTTAGTGAATAATGGTGTAGATATAACCACGTCATGAATGTAGCGAACATATGACATTAGATCCTCGGAAATCAATAGCCCAGCTCTGTGTTCAGTAAAGGGATTTCTTATGTGAAACTTTTCCGCCAGATATCATGACTGTTCAATGTGGGGTTCCAGTGATTTGCTTTCCGTTGACATTCCATACACATCGAATTTGAAGAGTTGCTAGTAGATAACACGATACATTTTAATTTTGAAGCGTTTGTAACAGCCTATTGTGTGTTATTTGACCAAAAGAACAAAATGATCCACCATAGTACCTGTGCACTATCTGTTGGTGCTACTTCAGGATAAACAATGTTTCAAAGCTTAGGAATTTGTTATTGGGTAGAGAGCAAATGCTGATCCCACACAATTCTTAACAGTTATTTATGAATACTTATGTTAAAACAGAAAAAATAATTCTAATTATTGTCAAACATAAACAGTCGAATGCAACTAATATGGAATTAAGGTTTCTGACTTAGTAAATCCATTTCACAGTTGGGAGCGCACGAGTAGATTCAACAAATGAGTGACAGCGTGCGAATGTTTTCAAGAAACTCCCATATGTGTTCATATACCATTCATCCGATTGCAATGAAACTATGGTGAGTTGTTGAGAACACACCCGCGAATGTTTCTGAGATAGTAAATTCATTTTACAATAGTTTAGAAGCAGTTAACGAAAAAAAAAGTAAATCCAAAAGCACATCAACAAACAAAGTTACCACGTCAACACTTTCTTTGATTGGCATTGCAGCGCATGCCGGGTACAGCTAGTATCCATTTAAAAGATATCTGAGGACATCCCCGAACGCCACGGTAGTGGAAATATGGGCAAGTGAAGGTTATTGACCCTAGGCGCTACATGAAGCTAGTAAATGATATAGGAAGATAATCAAATGCAGAAGGAAGAAATCAGACACCCACATTGAGATGGAAATGGTAGATGGAAGGTGAAAGAAAGTAGAAGACTTCTGCTACTCGGGAAGCAAAATAAGCAATGAAGCATGAAGCAATGAGGATATAAAGTATAGGTTATCACAGACAAGGAGGATTTTTATACAGAATATAAATCTGTTATCATCAAATAAAGATTTAAAGCTCAGTAATTCTTCTAGGTTTGTGCCGTGTCTTGTGTGGGGTTTCGCCCAGGACTACAAGCTGGCTCATCAGCGGGCTCTTGGTGTCCCCGCCCGGACCCTCTCCGGAGTAACGAACTGCGTGCTACCTCCCTTTATATAGAGTGCAACTGCACTACTTTACTGCGAGAACTAGAAGCTCAAGCAGCCATAACCTCCCAATGAAGGCTTCCAAAAAGATGATGTATTGTCCGTGAAAGCCAATATACCATCTTTTGTAGATTTAAGTATCAGAAAATTAATTCTGAAAGAATTTGTCTGAAGCGCGGCACACTGACTGTTGGACCAGCAGAATGAGGAGAACAGGTGGTGTTACAGAAGAATGAACAAATGAAGAGGCATTAAGACGAGTTGAGATGATGATAACGAATGTCAATGAAACAAAGAGATTACACAACTTGGTTGAGGACAAGAACTGTAGGGGAAGGTCAAGGTTAGAATATTTTCAACAGATGGCTGGGATGTTGAGTGTGGCATCTGTGGAGGTATGAAACGCTTATCTCAGTACAGGGGTGATGGATGGCTGCATCAAGTCAGTGTAAGGACTGACGACTGAACCAAAAACAACAACAATCTGACAAGCACCAATTCAATATTTTACGGTGATAGCTCAGTATGGTCGGTCTCTCGCTCTCGCTTAGTAATTTCATTAATATGTGACATTTGTAGCTAGTGAAGTGTTAATCCATCACGAGCCAGTAATGTCAAGCCGGCGTCGCCTCGCGATTCCCAAGTTGTGTTAAACAACAAGAAGTTCCGTGACGAACTAAAGAGCCTACTTTTCTTAAAATATAAGATTCATGCAAATGATTAAACTATATCTATCTAGAATAATGACGAAATTAAGTTGGTAATATCAAAATTTCTAATTAGTTCGAAATACTGTATACCTGACATAATGTAGCCTAATAGAGAACTACAGTTGGCAGCACTGGTGACTGAATATATTCTTAGTTCCATCTCTTAAGGTACAGAATACAAAATTTGGTTGGAGACCAATGAATAGCATGGACGTTACATGCAGTTGAACATTGGATCTAACAGCGCGCGTAAAATCATGTTGGCAACAATGACATACGTGTATTGGTCAGAAATAATCTCAAATAATATGATCTATTGTTGTGTCAATTTTGAATGAAATCCATTAGTTAGTATAGAAGTTACATGCATTTTAAAATTGGACCTATCAGCAGGCTTAGAATCATGTTGGCAGCACTGCCGTAGGCCTATATTAGTTACTCCAAATTAATCTAGAATGCCAGGTACTATACGTGTGCAAAGTTTAAAGCTATTGGCTTGCTTACTTTCTGATATATTGATATTAGGGTAACAAAAATAGAGACAGTGTTTATTAACAGTTGGCAGCCTTGGTTACTCTTAAGAATCGGCATAATCATATCTGTTTTGGCACACAGAGCACACACGAAATTTGGTTGAAATCCAAATGATAGTATAGAAGTTACATGTATTTAAAGTTGGACCTCTCAGTAGGCTTAGAATCATGTTGGTAGCACTGACGTATATAAGTTACTCCAAATTAATATAGAATGTCAGGTACTATACGTGTGCATAGTTTAAAGCTGTTGGTTTGCATACTTTCTGATATATGAATATTTGGATAAAACAAATTGAGAGCATTTATTAACAGTTGGCAGCCCTGGTGTCTCTTAAGAATACGCTCAGTCATATCTGTATATGTACACATAGCACATACGAAATTTGGTTGAAATCCAATTGATAGTGTAGAAGTTATATGCATTTAAAATTTGGACCTATCAGCAGGCTTATAATCATTTTGGCAACACGGCCATATATGGCCTCCTGGAAATTAAACTGCCATATTATTATCTATGCGTGTGCCAATTTTGAAATAGCTCCCTTTTATACCTTCCAAGATATCCAACATGGAGCTCAAATTTCAATTGCGATTTTTCAGCAGTTGGTAGCACTGACATCATTTTCAAATATGGCCGTGAGATATTCAGGTATAGATCTTTACTCCTACCAAATTTTGTTTCGATTGCTGCAGCCGTTTAGGAGTTGATTGGAGACGACGACACACTCACAGCCAGACAGACAGATAGAAGGACAGACATACAGAAGGACAGACAGACAGGCAGACATTTGTCCTATCTCATAAGTCTACTTTTTCCGTATTTTTGCTAAATGTGAAAAGTAGGCTAAAAATCTCCACCACAAGGTTCCTAACAGAGGCTGCTGGGTGGTAGTGCAAGCTGGACTATAGGTGTTCGTTAGTTAGTTACTTTTTGTTGTTCCCTGTAGGTGTTTGTTAGTTACTTACTGATTGGTGTTTAAATGGAACGAACAGCGAGATCTTCTGCCTCTTTCATATATTATGTGGTTAACAGTCCATCTCAATTCGCTAATTTCTTTGAAGTATTCGGAATCACGATTGCTGATAATCCATTTTTCCTGGAATGCTTTCCGCTGAGATAAGAGGCTAGCTTCCAGCAATTGTAACGCCGCAGTCACAATCACATTATTCCCAGCGAAGAGCACTAATCACGTTAATCCCCTTCACGGTTCACTGCCCGCAATACACAGTACTCGACCCTTTGAGGCCGCAATTATTGCCCTTTTGGCTCTTGAAAACCATTTCTCTACACTCGGACAGGTAAAGCTTTATCTAAAGTTTCCCGTAGAACATAGCAAGCTTTAAGTCCATATTTATCCACGATGCGTAGCCAAGTTATACTGTATACCGGGTGGCCCACCAGCTCATTGCAATATAGTTTTATACAACCCGCAAAGTTTATAACAATTGTGAGAAACATCGCTCCCTTTCCCTGATCTGAGATTTTTCGAGCGTATTCGGACCCGAGTGAGACACTTGGGGCGAGCTATATTTCCGGAACAAGAATCACGCGCGAACAGCGAGTAACCAACTTGTGTATTTATAGACATTTAGTTGGCTGGTTGGTTCTTAAGTTTAGGGGCTGCGACAACGCGGTCATGTAAAACCCGTGTACTATGGGTGTGTGTAGAATCTGTCTGATAACCGGTGTTAATTGTGATGACTGTATTAGAGTGTGTTATCTGTTTTTAATTTAAGTACAGACTGCAACTTAGAATTTTTCAAATAGTTCCTACTTTTGCCGCCAAGCGCCACCGTCAACGACTACTAGGCCCAGTTCAGAACTTAGCTACTAGACGCCACCGCAGTCGGCTCATGGCAACGAACGTAGAAACCTAAGAGCGTTGTTTACATTCTTAACCTATCCAATTTAGCTTCACACAGGTGTAATTAGTGGAAAGTTCTTTAACATGCCATAAATCTATGACATGGGACCGCCGGCTTTACTTCCCCTCCGAAGGAAGGCATACTGAGGGATTTTTAACGCTCTAAGGAAATCCGACGGCTTCGGCCGGGTTTGAACCCGCTATCTTGGGCATAGAAGCTCAGCATGCTACCGACTACGCCACCTGCCTAAAGTGGAACGCAATCGCTCCGTATTTATTTTCCGTTTTCACAGGTTTCACAGGTTTCCGTTTTACAAAGGGTGGGTTTTTAATAAGACAAGGAAACACTGTATTATCGCATGGGATTACAATGAAATAATAATTTAAAATATAGGTCTGTAAATGAAAAAGAAATTAGAATTAATTAAATGAATTTAATATTGTTGGTATGTAGATAATTATTATTGAGAATCTAATTTCGCCAAATAACCGAAAAACTCACCTTGTTTATCCACACTTTGTTATGAGCTACGTTTCGATCGACAGATCATTATCAAGCTACAACAAGTATCACAGAGATGTTGTTTACAACCATAATAATAAAAAGAAATTAGGTTCACTGTATTACACTGCATTGTATTTTCAACTTACGTACTATTTCAGTTTCTCTACTCGTTTCTCTGTTTCCACAAGTCTTTCAAAGTGCATTGTCACGACTTCTTTACAAGAGATCGTTTTATGATCTCCTTTGCATCCTGCATTAACTCCAGGACTTCTGGATAATTCTTGGAAGCTGCAAATTCCAGAAGGTCGCTCACAACAGTTAGTGCTTCTCCAAAAGTGAGTAGTTTTAGCTCCCTTTCGATACCTTCATCATTGTCGTCCATTTCTTCCTTGACTTCGCACCTGCTGTTTTCAGCAGCAATATCAGCTGCACTTTGAATGTCTTTCAGTCGTTAATGTTTCCTAGAACTTTGGTGCAAGTACAGTCGCACTCAAAATTTAGTAATGTACATAACTTTGTATTTGTGTTATTTACGCCTACAGTTCCGGAATTTCTTTCCGTTTCCGCGTTAGACAGTTTTCCGGTTTAGAGTGCCATTTTTCATAGGAAATTCGTTTCGGGTTTCTGGTATATAAAGAGTACGGTTAAGGTAGGCTTTACTGTACAATAATATGATACACACACCATATTGAATAATTCGGTCTTGCGCGGCGTTTGTGTGTTGTTACAAGAACACGGCTCTGCAGAATGAACTATGGCCGAGCTTCCTCACTGTTGCCAAGCATCACCACACGTTGTCACATGTCTCCTCAACACAATACACTCACTGTCCACTTGCTATCTCCAACATGGGATAATATAAAGAAAAAGAATGGTTACGGGCTAGAAGAGGGCAGAATGGAGAATTGCACTGTTAATTAATTATGGGTACCCTGCATGAACCCGTAAATCGAACTGCCCGCTGCGTCACAAGCCTCGCAGGACAGGGCACAACGGCCATCTGATATGTACACAAGGGTTGGGAAAAGACTAAATATTTTAGAACCCTTACAAGCTCTCAATGCAACATGTTACACCTGTTGTGGAAGGCACAACATGCCAGTTGCTGTGCATCCTTGCTTGAGGTATGGAGCCCTTTCACTCAGAGTTTAGATTGGAGAAAACATCGAAGTCACAGCACGCATGTCCGGTGAATAGTGTGGGTATTCCAGGACCTTTACTGTGTCAACAATTCCCTCACAATAGCAACATTGTCATGGAAGAGAATGAGGGAACGCGGTTGAAATATCACATTCGTCTTTTACCGCCCAGGGAACAGCTGCATTTCCAAACGATAAACTTCGAGATTTCACATTTCACTGGTGGTACACCATGTATAAAACAAAGCCCCCGATTCTTGGATGTTACGGATAAACTCGAGAACCACTGAATGGATTTTGATGCGGTTTTCACCATTCTGTAAAGGATATCTCGAGGATGATTTCAGCAGAAAATAATTAATTTATGAGCAAAGGAAGCTGAGCATTAACAATTTCAGTGGAAAAGTCGAAAAAAACCTGGCGTCCGATCGCTTTGTAAGCTTACGCTGGGCAAACCGTTAAAAATATCAGTGTAAGAATTGTTCAGCATGAAAAGTTCTACAAAATTGTCCGCGAGAGAATATATCTATCTTCAATACATGCCCACTATAAGTGTTTTTACGTTTTAATTTCTTCCAACCATGCCCATTCTACTACTGAGGCGACAGTTTACGAGCTAGCTAAGGGCGAGTCTATAATCCCTGTAACAGCCTAGCTAGCGGGCGAACCTATTGCCCCAGATACAGCCAGCAGCAAACCGTTGAGTCGTGTTGAGTTAAGACTTCTGAAAAGGGTGGTTGTGTTTGGAGTTTCCCTGGAAGTGCAACTCGGGTTTTCTTCATTTCGCCTGTGAAACACAGTCAAGTTATGATTGGACGGAAGGGGGATTATATTATACTAAATTATACTGATTGGCGTATAATCTCTACTTAGTATAAAACAAAGTCCCTGATTCTTGGATGTCACGGGTAATCTCTAGAACCACTGAATGGATTTTGATCCAGTTTTACCATTCTGTAAATGATATCTAGAGGAAGGTTTCTGTAGAAAATAATTTACTTATGACCAAAAGAAGTAAAGCACTAACGATTTCAATGAAAAGCTCGAAAAAACTCGCGTCCGTGCGCTTTTTAAGCTTTAGCTGGGCAAACCGTTAAAAATATCTATATAGTATGAATGTAAGAATTGTTCAGCATGAAAAGTTCTACAAAAACGCCCGGGAGAGCATATCTCTATCTTCAATACATCGCCTACTATAAGTGTTTTTACGTTTTCATTTCTTCCAACAATCTCCATTCAGTTACTGACGTGACTGTTTTCGAGCTAGCTAGGGGCAAGTCTATCACCTTAGTTACAGCTTAGCTAGAGGACGAGCTTATTGCCCCAGATACAGCCAGCAGCAAACTGTCGAGTCGCGTTGAGTTAAAAACTTTAGAGAAGAGTGGTTGTGTTTGGAGTTTCCCTGGAAGTGCAACTCGGGTTTTCTTCATTTCGCCTGTGAACTTTTCGTTCCGAAAATTCACAGTCAAGATAAGATTGGACGGGAGGGGGATTTGTGTTTCATGCACCTCGCCAATCTTAAATTACGTCTGACAAGAATTTGTTGCACATGCATCTCCATGATAATATAACTAATAGTCCAGTCAGTAATTTGAACCCATCATGCCGAGACGTAAAACGGATATTGTTCGTTGTTCATTGACATTAAAAAAAAGCGCTTATCACGTAATGCATTCATAACTGTTCCCGGGCGGAGCCGGGTCTGGTTGCTAGTTTGAAAATAAAAACACCAGCCTATCACACTTCAGTGGCTGTTGGTTTCATACCACAGGAAGTTCTTTTTTTTAGTCCACCTTCCGAATATCACAGAGAAGCACTCCGAGTCATCTTTGGGAATACACAGCAACTGCTCTCTGTTCACATTTACACGAGATTAATAACATTTATAAATGAATAAAATCTCATGTGGATTATTTCAGGATTAGGGAATAACCCAGCTCATTTGGGTATAATGGTGTTGACCGACTGAAAAGCACCAAACTTTTGTTTACTATGGCAACACTGAAAATTCCTTCAAACCCCATAATAAATAAATAAATAAATAAAAACAAGAAGTTCCGTAACGAACTAAAGCGCCTACTTTTCTTAAAATTTAAGATTCATGCCAATGATTAATCTATATGGATCTATCTAGAATAATGACGAAATTAAGTTGGTAATATCGAAATTACTAATTAGTTCGAAATACTGTATACATGGCATAATGTAGCCTAATAGAGAACTACAGTTGGCAGCACTGGTGACTGAATATATTCTTAGTTCCATCTCTAAAGGTACATAATACAAAATTTGGTTGAAGTTCAATGGATAGCATGGACGTTACATGCAGTTAGACATTGGATCTAACAGCGCGCGTAAAATCGTGTTGGCAACAATGACATACATGTATTGGTCAGAAATAATCTGAAATAATATGATCTATTGTTGGGTCAATTTTGAATGAAATCCATTAGTTAGTATAGAAGTTACATGCATTTTAAAATTGGACCTATCAGCAGGCTTAGAAGCATGTTGGCAGCACTGACGTTTATTAGTTACTCCAAATTAATCTAGAATACCAGATACTATACATGTGCAAAGTTTAGAGCTATTGGCTAGCATACATTCTGATATATTGATATTAGGGTAACAAAAACAGAGACAGCATTTATTAACAGTTGGCAGCCCTGGTTGCTCTTAAGAATACGCTTAGTCATACCTGTTATGGTACACATAGCACACACGAAATTTGGTTGAAATCCAAATGATAGTATAGAAGTTACATGTATATAAACTTGGACCTCTCAGCAGGCTTTGAATCATGTTGGTAGCACTGACGTATATAAGTTACTCCAAATTAATATAGAATGTCAGGTACTGTACGTGTGCATAGTTTAAAGCTGTCGGCTTGCCTACTTCCTGATATATGGGTATTTGGATTTAAAAAAATTGAGAGCATTTATTGACAGTTAGCAGCCCTGGTGGCTCTTAAGAATACGCTCAGTCATATCTGTTTATGTACACATAGCACATACGAAATTTGGTTGAAATCCAATTGATAGTGTAGAAGTTATATGCATTTAAAATTTGGACCTATCAGCAGGCTTATAATCATTTTGGCAACACTGCCATGTATGGCCTCCTGGAAATTAAACTGCAATATTATTATTTATATATTGTGCCAATTTTGAAATAGCTCCCATTCATACCTTCCAAGATATCCAACATGGAGCTCAAATTTCAATTGCGATTTTTCAGCAGCTGGTAGCACTGACGTCATTTTCAAATATGGCCGAGAGATATTCAGGTATAAGTCTTTACTCCTACCAAATTTTGTTTCGATTGCTGCAGCCGTTTAGGAGTTGATAGGTGGGGGGACACACACAGCCAGCCAGCCAGACAGACAGACAGAAGGACAGACAGACATCAGAAGGACAGACAGACAGACAGACAGACAGACAGACAGACAGACAGACATACATTTGCCTGATCTCATAATTCTACTTTTTCCTCATTTTTGCAAAATGTGAAAAGTAGGCTAATAAGTAAATAAATGAATAAGTAAATAGAATAGATAAACAAGTAAATAAAACTCCTATGAGAAAGCTGAAGGAATATATTGAATGGCTATGAGAAATATTTGGAAACAAGGTTTGCAAATATCAAAAGAACAGAAAAATGCAAATATCTTGGTGAATGGATTCAACCTAATGACCTTGATAAGGAAGCCAATAAGGCCAGTGCTCGCAAGATGGAAACTGCATAATTATCGATTAACGCAGAATAGGTTTAACGCTATTTTTCAGAGCAAAGTTACGACATTATACCGCTGTGATTAAACCGGAAGCTCTTTATAGTTCTGAATGCCGTATTTTAAACAAAAAAGTAGAAACAGAGGAGTTAGAAAAGGAAGAACGAAGAATACTAAGGAAAATATTGGGGCCGGTACATAGAACAGATGGCTTATTGAGGAGAAGGAGGAACAGTAACTTGTACAAACAGGCGGAGAAACTCACGGACACGATGCGTACGAGAAAATTTAAATTTTATGGCCACCTCACACGAATGAGCAACAAAGGATATTCACCTACATTAGCAAATTAAAGTCCTCCACAACATGGGTTGATGAAGCACGAGCAGAAGTTGGCATCACTCAAGAAGATATTCTCAACAAATCACTGTTTCGAAGGAAGGTTGCTATATTTAAAGGGTTTCAGGAATAACCAAGGTCATCTGGTCTGAAGAAAGAAGGAGGAGAAGGGATTGGCAAGTCGGCGGATTGTCAAAGCGGTCCAAATTGGGCCAACATCAACAGAAAAAGAAATTAATAACATCTCATGTGAATTATTTCAGGATTAAGGAATAACCCATCTCATTTGGGTACAATGGTGTTGACCGACTGAAAAGCAGCAAACTTTGGTTTACCAAGGCAACACTGAAAATGGCTTCAAACACCATAATAAATAAATAAATAAATAAATAAATAAATATATAAATAAATAGATAAATAAATAGATAAATATATAAATAAATAGATACATATATAAATAGATAAATAAATAAATAGATAAATAAATCAATAAATAAATATATAAATAAATAGATAAATAAATAAATAGATAAATAAATAAATAAATAAATAAATATATAAATAAATAGATAAATAAATAAATAAATAAATATATAAATAAATAGATAAATAAATAAATAGATAAATAAATAAATAAATAGATAAATATATAAATAAATAGATAAATAAATAAATAAATCGATAAATAAATAGATATATTAATAAATAGATAAATAAATAAATAAATAAATAAATAGATAAATAAATAAATAAATAAATAAATAAATAAATATATAGATAAATAAATAGATAAATAAATAAATAGATAAATACATAAATAGATAAATAAATAAATATATAAATAAATAGATAAATAAATAAATAAATCGATAAATAAATAGATATATAAATAAATGGATAAATAAATAAATATATAAATAAATCGATAAATAAATAGATATATAAATAAATAAATATATAAATAAATAGATACATAGATAAATACATAAATACATAAATAAATAAATAAATAGATAAATAGATAAATACATAAATAAATAAATATATAAATAAATAGATACATATATAAATAGATAAATAAATATATAAATACATAATTAAATAAATAAATAAATAAATATATAAATAGATACATATATAAATAGATAAATAAATGGATAAATAGATAGATAAATAAATAAATAAATAAATAAATAAATAAATATATAAATCAATAAATAGATAAACATATAAAGAAATAAATATATAAATATATAAATAAATGGATAGATAAATATATAAATAAATATATATATAAATAAATAGATAAATAAATAAATAGGGAAATGAATACCTTTGCAGAATGCTCTGTTGTGCCGTGCGCCAGTAGTTTCTGACAGGGAGATATCCCAGGCAGTTAGAAACATATGAATTGTGCAGCAGGTTGCTGGCAGGCAGACAATCTGCCACATTAGCTCGGCCCAGTTCCCTGACGGCACGGAATGGATGTTTCATTCCCCACATCATCTTCATTATTATTATTATTATTATTATTATTATTAACGTTTTAAAGGACGTACCATCTCGGTTCTAGGCCCTAAATGATAATAAAATGATCATTAACCACTACTAAACTAGGATTAGAACAATTAAACAGTCCAATACGAATTAATCAAGTGAAGACAAAGGACAAAATGTGCGCTCAAGCTTCAAAGAATGAGAATGTTTTCCTCCATCACTGTGAGGGTTGCTTCAGTCATTAGCATTACTCGGCCCAAAATATTCAATATTAAACCGGGTGAATTAGCCGTGGTCGTTACGGCGTGGCTGCTGGGATTCGCTCACATCCGGGAGGCGAGGAGTTTTGAATCACCCCGCCCATCGTACTTCCAGGCAAATGCCGGGGTTGGTCCCTAACTATAGGCCACAGCCGCTACCTTCCAACTCCTCGTCCTTACAATCAAACTTTCCTCCCTAGAACACACTCCACACGCGACGGTACTTGTAGCTCACCCCATGGGTGTCCGCATAGAAGCAGCTACAAAATATGGCGAGCCTAACATGTCCACGGACACTCCCAGCACTAAAATCCATACGATAAAAAAAAAAATCCATGGACTTGTGTTGGTATAAAAGCACAGCAACTACAAAAGGTCTGGACGCCGCATATTCACCTTGGTAAAGAAAACAGACTTACGAGTATGAGGCCCAGGTTTGATTACCGGCTCTGCCAATTCAGGTCTGAGGTTACACTCAGCCTCGTGAGGCAAAACTGAGCAGAGGTTGGTTAGATTGATGATGATGATTGTTGTTTTAAGGGGCCTAACATCTAGGTTATCGGCCCCTAATGGTTTGGGTAATCGTGAAGATGATAATGAAATGTGAAATATAACTAAAACTAACTCAGGAATCAACCTGGGAGGAGTCCTTGTGGCTCTGGGCAAATGGGAGTGAAATGCGTCGTTGCATGTCACCTGCAACTCAAGCATATAGGATTCAGCAAGAGAATCCAACTTAGCCTCTTTCACTCCAACTCCAGCACGTAACCTACCCGAGGTGTCCCCTGTTAAGCCGAGCAACCCAGTGGAAGGTTGGGTAACCACTCCCAGCGGGAAGCTGGGTCGGCGAGCCGATCAGTGCTGGTGGCTCCAAGGCTCACAACCTTGGTAGTACTTGGCCGGTGTGAAATATCACTGACCCCAATTACAGTTTTTCAACTGTCTCAAGAAAGCATGGAGGAAAATTCAGCAAAAGCTACTACCCCAGGTGGTAACCAATCCACCATCGCTTTCAGCGATGCATGCAGGCCTTCGGATTCTGGGGAACCAGCACCAAAATGCTTGGAGGTGTCGGAGACTCCACTAAAGATCAAACACAAACATCGGAACTTCTTTGCTACCGTTAATATGAACTCCCTTTTGAAAACTGGTAAACTTAAGCATCTCACTGATACTCTCTCCCAGCATCAAATTCTTATTACGGCAGTACAAGAAACAAGATTTACAGATGAACATCCTTTTGAGTCTCAGGGGTACAGAATATTTAAAGGCAAAGTTGGTAAACGTGTTGCAAAGAACATCCCTCACCTTGGCACGGGATTCATTGTAAATAGAAGAATTTTAGACTCGGTTGTAGATTTCAGTTCTCCTAACAGCCGAGTAGCAATCCTCACTTTCAGATGCACGAACAAAATGTATACTATGGTTAATGTGCATGCGCCAATTAATGAGGCAAACAAAAAAGACAGAGAAGGAACAGATGAATTTTGGGAAGAACTGGAGGATATAATGGCTAAAATTCCGGACAAACATATGATTATCTTGCTTGGTGATTTCAATGCTCAACTTGGCCGTGAAAGAAAATTCCGAAACATTGTAGGAAGTTACTCAGCTCATTACAGAACCAACCGCAATGGAGAGAGACTTCTGGAGCTCTGTAAGGCATTCAACCTTGTTATGAAATCTACTGCTTTCAAACACCTGCCAAGAAAGCAGAAGACGTGGACTTCTCCAAATCCAAAACTTGGTGAATTCCAAATCGATCATGTCGCTATTTCACGCAAGGCACACCGAGAGATCCAGAATGTAAAGGTCTTGAGAAGTGTAAATCTTGATTCTGATCATTACCTTTCCAAAATCAAGGTTAAACTTCTTCCAAGAAATACCAGCAGGGTCTGCCGAAGAGAGATCAACAGGTTTGACACAAAGAAGCTACACCTGAATCACGAGTTTACTGAGAAGCTTGAAACTTTGGATCCACAGAATTGGGAACAACTACGAGATGGCATGGTGAGAACAGCTAAAGAGATAGTCCCGCTAACAAAAAGAAGGAAACATCTCTGGTGGACCAGTGAATGTGAAGCAGCAATAAGGCAGAGACAACTAGCATGGCAGAGATGGAACTCTAAGAAGAATTCAGATAACTGGGAGAGTTTTCTGTTAGTGAGGAAACATGCTGCAAAAACCATACGTGGGGTAAAACGTGCATACGACAAAAGTCAATTGGAAAAGATTCAACCAGACTTCAAGAAAAACAACACTCGAGATTTCTATAGAACCTTCAGACAGAATCTCACTAAATACACTCCACCTAGCCTACATTTCAAAGATCCTGAGGGAAAAACTGCCTATAATGACAAGGACAACTGCACTATCCTGGCACATTATTTTGAGTCTCTCCTTAACTGTGAAAGCCTAGGATCCTCATTCTCATTTGAAGACAATCCAAATACAAACCCGGACTCTACACCACCAACCAAAAAAGAAATTATGCAGATCATTCAGTCACTTAAAAACAATAAGGCACCAGGCGAGGATTCAATAATCGCCGAATTATGGAAGCATGCTGGCGACGTAGCTATCGATAAACTAACAGAAATAATTAGTGAGATATGGGAAAAGGAGGAACTCCCTATTGATTGGACATCAGCTCTGCTTCACCCTCTTCACAAAAAAGGTGATAGAACGAATGTGAACAATTACCGTGGCATCTCCCTCCTTGCAATAACATACAAAATCCTTTCAAAAGCCCTTCAAACTAGAGCAGAGGAACAGTTGGATCCTCAATTAGGGGAATATCAAAGGGGATTTCGGAAGGGACGATCGTGTGCCGAACAGATTTTGAACCTTAAATCTATCCTTTCATATCTGAAGCTTAGAAACAAACAGTTTGTAGTGACCTTCATTGACTTCAAGAAGGCTTATGACTGTATCGATCGACCCACCCTATTTGAAATACTGAAATAACTGGGACTGGACAACAAAACAAGAGCAATCATTCAGAAAACCTTAACCAACACTGCGTCCAAAGTGAAATTCAGGGGAGAAATTTCAGAGCCCTTCGAAATCAAGACTGGTGTAAGACAAGGAGATGGACTATCTCCTTTGCTCTTCAACTGTGTGCTCGAAAAAGTCATCCGGCAGTGGCGAAAAGTAATGAACATTAACAAGTCTGAAAATGGAGTCAGATTGGGCTACAAAAAACAGAACCTGCTAGTTGACTGCCTAGCATTCGCAGATGACCTCGCAATTTTTTCAGATTCCCTCGATGCAGCCGCAGCGCAAATTAATGAACTCCAGATTCAAGCAGCAAAAGCGGGCCTTAAGATCTCCTTTGAAAAAACAGAATTCAACACTAATATCAAGCTAGCGCCAAAAGAGCTGGATGTAGGACAGGGGAAAATCAAGCAAACGAAAGCGTTCGAATATTTGGGTGAGTGGATAGACCCCAATCTCTCCGAGAAGGCAGCTTTCGAGTCACGAATCAGGAAAATGGAAATGGCTTACAATCTAACAAAGGCAATTTACAACAAGAAATCCATATCAACAAATGCCAAGTTAAGACACTACCAAACAGTCATCCGTCCAGAGGCTTTGTATGCTGCAGAGTGCCTTGCAATGCATCGCAAGGGACTAACAGAGAAGCTGGAAGTGAAAGAATGAAAAATTCTAAGAAAAATCTTGGGTCCGGTAAAAGAAAATGGGGAATATAGGAGAAGGCACAACCACGAACTTTACACCCACGTGGAAAAAATAACTAATGCCATGAGGAAACGGAGAATTACCTTTTACTGTCATATAACAAGAATGAACCCAGCACGATTGACAAATAGAATTTTCACCTACTTCCTCAAAAAGAAAACCAAGGGAGCTTGGTTCATTGAGGTGGACAAAGATTTACAAGAAGAGGGAATAACAGGCAACGATATTTGGGAACGTGCCACACTTAAACAAAAACTAACAGCACACCGATGTTTCCAAGAAAAGCCAAAGCTTCCAACTGGCAAGAAGTGGACTGCAGAAAGGAAACAACAGCATCGAGAACTAATGCGAAAGTACTGGGAGAATGTTAAAGCTCGATGCAACAAGAAACATTTGAAATGACGTGGTTCTTAAGAAGAAGAAGAACTTATATATTAGATGAAGAAATGGAAAACAAAGGAGAATAAGGCAAATAAAGGACAGGAAGAAAAGAAATGCCCTCAGCCCTGAAAGAATGCGGATTGAGGGACTTGGAAGGAAGGAGAGCCATGAAAGGCAGATATGAAAGTGAAAGAGGAGAGGGTCCGTCTTACAGGTAAGGAACAAAAGGGGTAAACCGGACCCAGCTCAGGAATCCCTCGGAGTCGCCAACTCCCGAACTCACCAGCCGTGAGCCCCTGAGGGTGTAGCAATATCCAGGGTGCAACAGAAGTTGTGTACTCTGCCTCCTTGAGGGCCTTGAGCAGAAGGCAGGAGATAACAGGAAAAGAAAAAGAAGGCTGACCTCTCGCAGAAGGAGGGTATCAGGAAAGATGAGACAAGGGCCAATTAATGCGGGAAATGAAGAGAGTCCCTAGGCCTCGGATACCCTAATACCGTCGCTGTTGGAAGAGAACAAGAGTTGACCAAGTGAGGTCGACAGGAAAGAAGACAGAGAGGAGCCTGGCACAAGTAAGTGGAAGCAATGCCGGACTCAGCTGGGGCCCCGTGGTCGCCAACCCACGTCTCACAAGATGTGAGCCCCTGTGGGAGTTTAGTTTGAATGAATGATCGTGTGACCTCCGGAGAGGCCGAGTGCAGGTGGGCGACCTGAGGACGAAGTGATGACGAATACGTCACATACACCCAGTCCCCGAGCCAAGGGAATTAACTCCAGGAGATTAAAATTCCTGAAGGATCGGCCGGGAATCGAACCCGGGGGACTTCGGGCCTAGTGCGCTAACCATTTAGCCACGGAGCCGGACGGGTTGGAGTCATACCTGAGCCATCCTGGAAGTAGTTTCAGACTTTCACTTCAGGCGGATGCCATTCTTAGGCCACGGCCGCTTCCTCCCCAAATACAAATACACACTCTAGTACAGACATCATTTGACACAGGTTATCAGACAAATTCTATACACACTCAAGTACACAGGGCTACATGACAACGATGTCAAAAAGCCCCTAAGAGAATCAACATTAACATCGAAACGAATCAGGTTTGAACACATACGATGTGCCTTGACCCCCTCGTGTGGTAGTGGCTGTCACCCCTGAGGTTCAAATTCGATTCCTGGTTCTTCCAAGAAATGTAATTCTGGCGTGAAACAAAACTAATTCGAATGTTGTACCACCGCCGCGGGGCAGCTTGCTCCAAGTCCGGACATTGGAGCTTTTAATCCCGGCGCTGAAAGCAGCCATCCTGAGTGTGGCTTTATTCTGGGTTTTTGCACACTCCATGCAGGCAAATAGTAGCCTATCTTACTTCAAGCCCCGGGGCACTTGTCCCTAATAAACTTACTACTACACTCACCACAGCAATACAGGTTCTCAGACACACACCCAACTACACGGGGCTGGTGACCAAGATGGCCCAACTTCCTAAAATGAATTAACAACAATAACAATTCCGGCCTTAGCGATCCTAGAAATCAACACAAACTACGGAGGTGTGGAAATTATTAGAATCAAATTTAACGAGCCTCCGTGGCTTAGGCTGCAGCACGCCGGCCTCTCACTCCATGTGTGATTTGTGCTGGACAAAGCGGAGGCAGACAGTTTTTTTTTTTCGGGTAGTCCGGTTTTCCCTGTCACAAATTTCATTCCAGCAACACTCTCCACTATCATTTCACTTCATCCGTCATTCATTTAATGACTGCCTCAAGGGAGTGCGACAGGCTTCGGCAGCCGGCACAGTTCATATCCTCGCCGCTAGATGGGGGCTTCATTCATTAGATTCCAGACCCGGTCGGTTGACTGGAAGCAGGCTGTGGATTTTCAAAGAATTTATCAGTCACAATTTGTTATTCAAAATCATTTTATTGTCCAACTGTTGGCATCTTCTGTGACCGTACTGAGTAATGTGTCCGCAGACTTTCAGAATTGGGTATTCCGAGGGATACCGGACCTGGGCCCGTTTTCTATTTTTTCATTGACTTTGGAATGTGCCTTCTAAGTCACGTGTTTTCAATCCATGGTTCATGGGTCTTTGAATAGTTTAAGAGTGGATCATCCGGAGTGGTGAGTGGTTATTGTGTCGGACTACTAACCCCCAAGCTAACAGGTTCGATCCTGGCCGTGGTAAGTAATTTTTGAAACGCGACAAAAATCATGGCACGCATGTCATAGATGTTGGCATGTTGAAGAACCCATTTGAATTCAGTAGGCCGTGTTCATAATGGCAAATGAATCTAGGTATTTTCCGCCAACACAAAGTTCTTCATTTCTCTACTA
Organism: Meconema thalassinum; assembly: GCA_946902985.2. NCBI lineage: Eukaryota > Metazoa > Arthropoda > Insecta > Orthoptera > Tettigoniidae > Meconema > Meconema thalassinum. Next base: position 210,504,305 of record OX336399.1, on the reverse strand, counting down.
GGATGCGCTATAGCGTCAAGGAGCTTAGATATATAACCTCCTTGACTTTCATAGTGCTTCAAGGAAGAACACAATTCGACATGCAAGCTGCCCTCTGTGTGTCAAGTAACAAAGCTTGCACCTGGCACCCGAGGCCATAACAAATCATTATTATTATATCCGAAATGAATCCAAAACCCTCTGCTCTAAATCCATACGGAAAGTAGAGTGAAGTAATCAAAGCAGTAGCAAGGCTCCTCTGTTAGTGGCAATTCGAAGGAATCATTTTACTTTGAGTTTCTAAAAGAAAATATAATTTAGACTGTTGGTTAAACATTGGAACTAATTTCACCGCCTTGTAAACATATTCAGTGCATTGAGCCGTGAAGAGTATACTGGGGACGAGTCCCTTCCTTCGTGTCTCAACAACAACAACAACAACAACAACAACGAATCCAATTAGTTACGGGGGTTTTATTCATGACACAAACGAGCCGTCATTGGCTCGAATATTAATGAATGGTGGTTCATAAATTATAAATTTGTAATTGCTGATGGGAAGTAAAATATTCACACTTCACTGAAGTTCTGGCGCTAAATCAATCTGTCAGCAACATAGCCGAGCTTGTCAAGTCACAAACCACCACTCTATGAAGTCCGAATATCGAACCCCGGTGCTGAGATGGTCATTCTGAATGTGATTTTCAACACCCTCTCTCCATGCAGATGCTGGGGTGGTACATGCACTCACTGCCAGGGGCGGCTTTAGGGGGCAATTCAGGTGGGGGGGGGGGTTAATGAATTTTAATTAGGTTGCCTATGTCCCGGGGGCTACATCAGAACAATTTGTATAATAATAATGTTATTGATTTAAGTCCCTTTTAACTACTGTGGCTTTTAGAGACGCCGAGCTGCCGGAATTTTGCCCCGAAGCGTATCTTTAACGTGTCAGTAAATCTACTGGCACGGCTCCCTCGCATTTGCGCACCCTCAAATGCCAACTGGCTGCGCCAGGAATCGATCCTGCAACCTTGGGACCAGCAGGCGAGAACGTTACCTCTGAGCCACGCACCCTGCCAGAACAATTTGTAGGAGGTCTCCACGAAGGCAGTACCATTTTTAGTAGACCGTCATCATCTCTGCAGATAGCAGTTTCGCTTGTTATTTTAGTTATTACTATTTAATTTTTTGTATTTTATCACCACGTACCTTAGCCAATATAAAAGAATAGTTTTGCTAGTAATCGAGACTACTGGAAAAGTATGCACCAGTACTTTTATTTCATATTTCATTACGATTTTTTACCGGCACTGAACCTTTTGTTTTTCTTTTAAAAGAAGATAACGATCCAATAAGCTTTTAAACATCATAAAATGCTTTCAACGAAAAAACAAACCAACGAAAAATACAGGTCTTGGGAATGAACTTAAATCAAAAGCACTTCTCATGAAAAAATATTTATTACCTCACAATTCACAATGGTCTCACATTAGGCTCCTTCCCTACCGAAACACTACTATAGAAGTTTTAGCTTTCGGGCTTTCTTGAAAGCAAAACGGTTAATGATTCTATCGTAGTCTAATATAATGTATCGATGTAGGCCTACATACAGTAAAGTTAGGCCGTTCAGTCTTTCCTCGCCGCATCTTGACCTATTCACAGTATTTTCTGACTTCAGAACAGAAAATGATCTTTCCCCGGTCGCAGTACTGACGGGCAAAGTAATAAGAATATGAATCATTGTTCAGATGGTAGGGAAAAACTTGTGGATGGCAAGCTATGTAGACCTCCATCGCCTTTGAAGGGATTGGGCGTCCCGCTTCGCTCTCTCTTCTCCATTTCGCCGCCCAAAGGGATGTCTCGGCTTGCATCTTCGCCCCGAGTTCCGACTGCGATTTTTGAAGTAGAGGAGCGTAGCGCTCGGAAAGGATGTTGATGTCCTCCTCTGTGCAGTGGATTTGACTATCCATGTTCAATCCTGGGTCTACGACGCGGGGAAGAAAAACATTGAGCTGATATGCGTTTAAGACGCCGTCTGTGAAACGCGTTGAGAGGTCTTCCAAGATCCAGTCAAGAAGAGGACTGTAGATGTTCCTTCTGTAGTTCTCTTCGGGTGAGTCAGCCGGCGCGTTAGCCCTGTTCTTTTGCTTCTGGACAAGACGCAGCAGGTCGAGAGCGGCGCCTTGCTCACGCGCAAGCTTGCTGGCGTTGTCGAATACCGACGAAAATTCTTGTTCGACGTTTGACCACTTTTCTTTGAAGATTTGGATGGTATTCCGAGTGGTTTCGGAGGCGGTTTGGACGTCCAGATATTCGCTTTGGAACTGACGGCTGAGAGGTTCCGTCTGAGTAAGCACTTCTGCTATGCAGCACAGTGTGACGATGAATTGCCCACTAGTGATGCTGACCAGCAAACTTTCGGCTTTGTGCGCTGACTGATTTTTATCCCATTGAGAAACGATTCCCAACGCGTTTTCTCAATATCGTCCAATTGGTTCAGGAACTTCAAGACTGCGTCGTGCCTTTCAACCCAACGCGTATCGCACAGCTCGAAAAACTGGCCTTTGATAGTTTTCTTCAACACCAAATTCCGCTTCGAGGACGCTGTGAAGAAATTCGTCACCTCTTCCAAAGTTCCAAATGCATTTTTAACTGCTTGCACTTTGGACAATTTCGAAAGCGTCAGATTGAGCTGGTGGTTGTAGCAGGGCACCCGAACAGCAAGAACTGTAGTCTTCTACAGCTCTAGTACTGCCCCTACAGCTTCCGATATGTTCACCTAACATCGGTCAGTTCCGATGCCAACACAGCTTTTGGGGTCTAGTTTGAAGTCGTCGATCTTCTTGGCAACGATGCCTCCCAGCTTTACCCCAGTCAGTTTTGGTTCAACAGCAGACTCTGCGGCTGATTGAGGATTCTCAACGTCGTCTTCACTAGGGAAATCACCTTCCTTCTTCTTCTTCTTCTTCTTCTTCTTCTTCTACTTCTTCTTCTTCTTCTTCTTCACTTCCTTGAGTATCTTTCTCTTTCTCTTCCACCACAGATTTGCGAGCATCTAGGAAGCACACAGAATCCTCCCTGATTTCGTTCCTCCAGAGATACCGCAAGAACAAAGTCAGCTGAGAGATGTGCGCTTCATCTGTCGTCTCGTCAAATCCGACAGAATAAAATCAGGCTTCTTGAAAGCGGCTTATGATCTGCTCGCGAATGTCCTCCCCGCACACCTCAATTAATTCGTTCTGGATCGTTCTACTAGTGAAAAGGCTTTTGGGTCCCGCCGTTGCAAAATGTTTGGCCAGTTTGACGTCTCCAACTTTCATCCGGAACCGAAGCAGAGCCCGGAAATTGCCGTCGTTTTGTGAAGACTCCTCTTGAGCAATTGGGCCGTCATCTCGATGACCTCGGTAGGCGATATTTTGTCGGCCTAGGAACTCGATGTTCATCAAGATGAGCGCAAGTCTTGCTGCGTTTTCGTGGATCTTTTCCAGGCGGAAGCTATCCATTTGGTTGGATAGCTGTTCTTGCGGATTTCTTTGTTTGAGCAAAATGTCTTCAGCACACAAGACAGCTTCTTCGTGGTACTTCGTCGCCTCATGCTTCTGGAGGTCACCGTCTTTCCCGAGGAGCTTGGCGAACTTCGTCAGAGGTTCCTTGACCAGGGTCTTCAACAGAATCTTTCTTCCTTGGCCACCGGTAGACTTCACAAAAAAGGGCAGATGGAGAGAGAACGACCCAGGAAAGCTTCTGTAAGTGCTGCAGGTGAAGGTGTTGTTTCTCTTTGCTTCCGCCCTTGGTGTGAATGGAGAAAGGAAAACAATAACTCGCGTTTGGTTGCCAGTGACTCGTCAAAAGAGTAGAAAGTGTCCCGTCATCAGGCCTGTTTTTTTTCCACCGTCGACGCCGCAATCACTACCGGTACCCAGTCTAGCTGCGCAAGCAAAAGCGAGGCTCGACTCGTCGCTGCCGGCTGCTCGCCACGGCTCGGCAATTTTCTTTTCTCTTTTCTTTCCCTTTTCCTTTCTTTCACTTCCTTTTTCTACCTTTCTCTCTTTCTTCCTTTTCTCTCTTCTTTCTCCCCTTTTCTCCGCCTTATCTGAAGTCAGGGGGGGGGGGGGGAGTCGCCCCCCACCCCCGCCCCCCCTGCCCCCCCGCCCCCGCCCCTAAATCCTTCCCTGCTCACTGCTGCAGTGTTGCTACGCTAACCTTTCGGGAGGAGTGGGTTAGAACCTCACTGTTGGCCGTCCTTCATATGGCTAGAGCCCTGCGCGGATAAGGGAAACGTTATCCTCATCCGCCTCGCATCCGCCCCGCATCCGCACGACTGTTATCCTCATCCACCCCGCATCCGCACGACTGTTATCCTCATCCGCCCCGCATCCGCACGACTGTTATCCTCATCCGCCCCGCATCCGCACGACTGTTATCCTCATCCGCCCCGCATCCGCACGTTTCGAATCTACTGGCATTACAATAATATTCGCATCTCCTCCCCGACCCCGTTGGAGAACGGGAATAATAAGGGGTGGACATACAACGCATTTAGACATTTGAGGAGAAAGTCGTTCCCTTAGGCTTTGTTTGTCATGTGCTATGTTTAAAATGGATGTTATACAGCCCTATTGCAACCATGGACATTTCGGAGTGTTAATTATGCTTAATGATATAATTTGAATGAGATAAGCTTAAATCATCACCTTACATTTGTCATGAAAAGAAAACATAACGGTAAACATTCGCTTCCTAGTAATGATATTCAACAACTTCGGACTGTATTCTAAAAACCATCCTCAAATTTACTACAGACATTATCCGCAGCTTATCCGCAAAGCTATGCAAACTATATCCGCGTGGCGAAAAATTTTGCGGATATCCGCGGGTTTATCCGCAACCGCACAGGGCTCTACATATGGCTTCCTATTTCCAAGGAGCTGGAATTTTGCCCACGAAGGAAATCTTTACCGTGTCAGTATATTTATTTATTTATTTATTTATTTATTTATTTATTTATTTATTTATTTATTTATTTATTTATTTATTTATTTATTTATTTATTTATTTATTTATTTAGCATATGGCTATTAGTACCGGGAGTGTCCGAGGACAGAGGCAGTAGCTCCTTCAATGCGGACACCCATGGGGTGAGCTACACGTTCCGTTGAAATTCAAGTAGTTCCAACTTTCGCTAGCAGATGTCACTCACATGTAGTGGTGAAGGTTGGAACTTTAATAGAGTGTTTCAAGGAAATCTAACCTAGAAATATAGCTTCACATAAGTTTAGTTAGTGTAAGGATCTTTTACATGCCATAAAGGCATACTGAAGGACTTTAACGTTCTAAAAAATCCGACGACTTCGGCCAGGTTTGAACCCACGATCTTGGGCACATGAGTTTAGCATGCGACCAACTACGCCACCGAAGCCGTGTCAGTAACACAAGACCGTCTTGTCTAACGGCTTGAGTCTCACCTGTGACTGTGAAGTGCTTTATGAGGATCCAACACTAAGACAGTGCCAGTGGCAAAGCACAGGTCATGGAGGACCTGGGAGTAGTATCCACTTTTGTGACATTGGCGCTAGATGGGATGGAGTTGTCAGCTCCACGCCGGGCCGCCTTTGCTCCCAGGAATTATACTGGTACTGATGTAGGCTGAGTGAACCCCAGGGCTATTTCATATCCGAAAGTGGTAGTTTTGTCTCTAAAATCCACTACCTGGGTGGGGACCGAAGCCACTCCCTTACAATTAAAAGCTCAGCGCCTCTAGCGACTGCACCACGCAGCCTCTAAACCACGTTAATCTGACAAGACCACTCTTGAACATAAAATATTTTAGTTTCCCAAAGAAAGGAACATCAAATCACAGGTGGACTTGGTGGGGTTTCAAACGAAACGACTCCGTATTGTTACGAGGCTTGAACAATATTGACCCAAGCTACTTACTCGGTCGCCTCCGTTGCGTAGTGGTCAGCGTGAATAGCTGCCACCCCGGAGGTCCTGGGTTCGATTCCCAGCACTGCCACGAAATTTGAAAAGTGGTATGAGGACTGGAACGGGGCCTACTCAGCCTCGAGTGGTCCAAATGAGTAGAGGGGGTTCGATTCCCACCTCAGCCATCCTCAAAGTGGTTTCCCACTTCGTCTTCGGGAAAATGCCAGGATGGTCCCTCCTGTAAGGCCACGGCCGGCTCTTTCCCTCTTCCTTGCCTATCCCTCCCGATCTTCCCCTCCTTTCCCATCCCTCATGAGGTACCTGTTCGCTTTGCAGGTGAGGCCGCATGGGCGAGGTGCTGATCCCACTCCCCAGTTGTATCCTCCATGACTAGATGTTCCCAGCTCCAGGACACTGCCCGCAGTGGCGGTAACGGTGGGATCCCTCGCTGAGTCTAACCTGGAGGGTAAAATCAGCTAAAAATAAAATAAAAAGCTACTTACCCGAAGTATTGATTCAGGAGCGGGTTCATGCAGCTGAGATATTTGTTAATTTATATCAATTGATACCATCACTAGACTTATGACTTGTTACAGTCCAGTAATATATCACGAAATATTTTAATTTTATTCGTGCGGATTTGTTTTCTGCGAGGTAATTATCTCGATTACCATATTTGTAATATAATTTGAATAACAAACAGACAGCAAATTTGAAATACAATAATTAATTGCTGACATGAACATCCACTTCTTATCACTACACTGTCGTTTGGTGGCTCAACGAAAAATCGCAGTAGTTGTTCTTCCACTCGTTGTCCAGTTCTGCCTTCAGGTTGTGTTCATTCAATTTGACGATGTCAAACAGGAAAATCCAGAGTATATGCTTCGGAGACTTAGACTATGAACAGGCGGGGACTAGTCGACCAGTTAGTCAAGAGAGAACTCAGGGTATTGCGAAAAATGTTAGGCAACAGACGGGTTGACGGACACTTACGTTTGAAGTCAAACGAAGAGTTATATAGAAAGATAGAACCAGTCACGTCAACAATATAATGGAAAAGGTTGTTGTTCTATGGACAAATTTTCAGAATGTCCAACGATCGTCTAACAAAGAAAATTTTGAATTTCGTGAAACCAAAGAGGAAAAAATTGGCAAGGTTCGAAGAATGTAACAAAGACCTTCTAGAAATTGGTATTCCGGATAGCAAAATTACGAACAGGTGTGAATTCAGACACCTAATCAAAACTTACCAGGGATTTAAGATAGGGGCAGAACCCAAAAGACGGAGGGGACCTCTTTCAGAAGATCGGAAGAAGGCGCTGAGAGATGGGCTCAAGAGATACTGGCAGGACATCAAAGCTGGCAGACGATCTACAACGAAACATTGATTTTGATTGTTACTCCATAGTCCATAGTGGGTCAATTCGAATGTAAAAACAAGATGTTCAGTAAAGAACATATAGCCTACTTTCTCCTAAATGCATCGGTATTGTTATAAGTCTTTGTCCTTTTCTAGGAGTATAATTGAATGTTGGTTGTAGTAGCTTGTTGAAATACAACGTGCTATAGGGATATTAAACATGAATATGAGGTGCCCTTTGCTAGTGCTACCTCTGTAAAAAATTTCATTCAATTCGGTTTCACCGTGTTTGAATTGATATGGTGAATCGATTTGCACACATACATGGCCGCTATTTGCAAACTATTGGGCTGATGACCTTGTAGCCAGTCATAAGATGCTTTCCACAAAGGGCATGTTGTTGCAAAATCTGGTAGAGATCAAATTATTATGATGGTCGTAATTTGATTTAAGCTTTTAACATTTGGGTGGCCGTCATTCCGTTTCCGTCAAGATGGCGGCGATATAAAACATGACACAGTGGTGCTCTTTGCTAGTGCTACCACTGTACCACATTTCGTGCAATTCAGTTTCACCATGTTTGAATTGATAGGGGGAATAGATTTGCACACATACATGACCGCCATCTGCAATCTATTGGGCTGATGATCTTGTAGTTTAGTCAAAATATGCTTCCCACATAAAGGTATGTTATTGCAAAATCTGGTAGAGATGAGTATTAGGTAGGTCGTAATTTGATTTCAGCTTTTAACATTTGAGTGTCCGCCATTACGTGTCCGTCAAGATGGCGGTGATATAAAACATGACACTGAGGTGCCCATTGCTAGTGCTACCTCTGTACAAAATTTCGTTCCATTCGGTTTCACCGTGTTCGAATTGATAGGGGAATCGATTTTCACACAAAGATGGCCACCATCCGCAAAATATTAGACTAATGACCCATTAGTTTGGTCAAAGGATGCTCCCTCCATAAAGGCATGTTGTTGCAAAATTTGGTAGAGATCGGATGATTAGGTTAATCGTAATTTGAATTAAGCATTGAACATTTGTGTGGCCGCCATTACGTTTCCGTCAAGATGGCGGCGATATAAAACATGACATTGAGGTGTCCTTTGCTAGTACTACCTCTGTACCAAATTTCGTTCCATTCGGTTTCACCGTGTTCGAAATAATAGGGGGAATCGATTTTCACACAAAGATGGCCGCCATCAGCAAACTATTAAGCTGATGACCTATTAGTTTGGTCAAAGGATGCTCCCTCCATAAAGGCATGTTGTTGCAAAATTTGGTAGAGATCGGATGATTAGGTTAATCGTAATTTGATTTAAGCATTGAACATTTGAGTGGCCGCCATTACGTTTCCGTCAAGATGGCGGCGATATAAAACATGACACTGAGGTTTCCGTCGCTAGTGCTACCTTTGTACCAAATTTCGTTCAATTCGGTTTCACCGTGTTCGAAATAATAGGGGGAATCGATTTTCACACAATGATGGCCGCCATCCGCAAACTATTAGGCTGATGACCTATTAGTTTGGTCAAAGGATGCTCCCCACATAATGGTATGTTGTTGCAAAATTTGGTAGAGATCGGATGATTAGGTTAGTCGTAATTGGATTTAATCTTTGATCATTTGTGTGGCCGCCATTACGTTTCCGTCAAGATGGCGGCGATATAAAACATGACACTGAGGTTTCCTTTGCTAGTGCTAACTTTGTACCAAATTTCGTTCAATTCACGTTCACCGTGTTCGAATTGATAGGGGGGACAGACATTCAGAGTACACACACTCACACACACACACACATACACACACACAGACAGACACACTTTTTTCGCCCTGTGTTGATCTCATAAGTCTACTTTCATTTTTTGCAAAAATCGAAAGTAGGCTAAAAATAATAGCGAAGGTACTTGGAGGAAATGCATTATCATAAATACAGTTTGTACCATAACTTTATTTTTAAATATAATATAACTAGCAACCCGGCCCGGCTTCGCCCGGGAACAGTTATTAATGCATTACGTGATCAGCTTCTATTTTCGATGTCAATAAACAACGACCTACTGTATATCCGTATTAGGACTCGGCATGATGGGTTAAAATCACTGACTGGACTGTTAATTATATTATCATGGAGATGCATGTGCAACGAATTCTTGTTAGACGTAATTTAAGAATGGCGAGGTGCGTGAAACACAAATCCCCCTTCCGTCCAATCTTAACTTGAATGTGTACATTTGCACTTGCAGGGAAACTCCAAACACAACCACTCCTCTCTGAAGTCTTAACTGAACACGACTCGACAGTTTGCTGCTGGCTGTAAACGGGGTAATAGGCTCGCCCGCTAGCTTGGCTGTAACTGGGGTGATAGGCTCGCTCCTAGCTATCTCGTAAACTGTCGCCTCAGTAATTGAATGGAGATTGTTGGACGAAATGAAAACGTACAACACTTATAGTGGGCGATGTGTTGATGATAGAGATATGCTCTCAGGTACTTTCTTGTAGAACTTTTCATGCTGAACAATTCATACACTCATAGTACAGTATATAGATATTTTTAACGGTTTGCCCAGCGTAAGCTTAAAACGCACACGGGTGCCAGTTTTTTTCGACTTATGCACTGAAATCGTTACCGCTTGTCTTCCTTTAATCATAAATAAATTATTATTTACAGAAACCTTCCTCGAGATATCCTTTACAGAATGGTGAAAACCGCATCAAAATGCATCCAGTGGTTCTCAAGTTTACCCGTGACATCCAGGAATCTGGGACTTAATTTTACGCTAAGTAGAGATATCATCATCTCAGTAACCTTCTATGCCCAAGATCACGGGTTCAAACCCGGCTGAAGTCGTCGTATTTTTTAAGAGCGTAAAAATCCCTCAGCATGCCTTCCTTCGGAGGGGAAGTAGCCTAAAGCCGGCGGTCCCATGTCATAGTTTTTTGGCATGTTAAAGAACCTTCCAATAATTACACCTGTGTGAAGCTAAATTATATACCGGTATAGGTTAAACATTCGACAAACGCTCTTAGGTTCCGACATTCGTCGCCAGGAGCCGACTGCGGTGACATCTGGTAATCAAGTTCTGAACTAGTAGTCGTTGACGATGGCGTTTGGTGGCAAAAGTACGAAGTACTTGAAACAATTCAATGTCGGCAGTCCTTACTTGAATTGAAAACAGATAACACACACTAATACAGTCATCACAATTAACACTGGTTATCAGACAGATTCTACACACACCCAAAGTACACGGGGCTACAGGACCGCGTTGTCGCAGCCCCTAAACTGAGGAACCAACCAACCAATCTCAGTATCGAAGACAACAATGCATGAAATAGATTATTTTTCATACGTGGATCTATCCATCAGTTGCCATTTCGTTATGTCAGTTATTAGATTCTTCGCATGTATTTTTTAACATTTTTTTATTCTAGTTCCCCACTCAATTCCCATGAGGATGCCAAGACCCGAGGAGTGTTGGGTTTAAACTGTTTATAAAGCGCTTTGTCTAGCGCCTCTCCCAACCTGTCCAATATTAGTGCCCGCTGCTTTTGAATGATCTCGACTACAATGTAGCGCTTTATCAAGGCCAGTGATATATCAGCTGTTATGTGATGCACTGATGATGAGTCATATATGTGTATTACTCTTTATACTGTGTGATTTATCCCAGCATGTACAGTGGGTCGACCATACAGGTATCTATAACTTTCAATACTTCATGAAGAAGAATGTATTGAAATGTATGGGAACGGTAGACCGATCAATTACACTGTTACATACCGGCAAACATCAGTTTACATCGTCATCTCGCGGCTCAGTAATGGTGGGATATTTTGGTCTGCTGAGCACACATCAATCCTCATAATGGCAACCCAATGGTTAACAACCAATGGGGCATATCATCTGAGGCAAGGGGAAAATGGGCCCTGAGGGAAACCAACGTGTAAGGTGTCTACATGAATAACAACCGGTAACACTAAGTATTAATCCGTTCCCGAACAAAAATTGTCTTCCTTCTCTCCTACTGCATCGATTTTAAATTACTTTTGTGATCATAAAGACGTGGCATTGTCTAAGGTTTGAAGGCCATAACATGAATGTTTTTTGAATTATTAATTTTTAATGTGTTTTAATGGCATTTTTGAAAACCAACTTTTGGTACTGAGATAACAATTTTTACATTTCAATCTCTTCAGACACAATAACAGGACATAGCTTAAGAGTTCTGTGCATTTGTTTTATGAGAATGTTTGTTTATTTACCCTTAGTTCATTTTTCAAATTTCTAATTAATTCTTTTTTCAAATAATTTGTACATAAATATCATAGAAAAATCATTGAAACTGCATATCATTTAATATTAATGCACAGAAGTATGCAAATACCCCATGAATACGCCTTGCAAAAATTTCACTCAGATTGGTTAATATTTAGGATTAATAAAATTACAGTCAGTCTGAAAGACTAGATGTTATATCATTTCAAATGACGAATGCTACAAATGCTACACATGTTAGAAAGGCTCAGGAGGGCTTCTCGCTTCGCTCGAAGGCCCAGGACTCTTTCAACAGACTCCCTTACCCATTAACTTAGGCTTCCCGCGCGGGCACCTCTTTAAGGGTCGCCCTGTATTTGAGTCTGACATCTTTTACAACTCTTTAAGGGCCACCCATTATTTGAATCTGATATCTTGAAAACCTCGTTAAGTGTCATCCTATATTTTGCTCTGACATCCTGCACACCTCTTTAGGAGGCACCCGGTATTCTCATCTGGCATGTTGTATATCTCTTTAGAAGTCACCCTGTATTCTTGTGTGACATCTTGTACAGCTCTTCAGGAGTCACCCTATATTCTTGTCTGACATCTTGTGCACCTTTTAGGAGTCACCCTGTATTCTTCTCTGCCATCTTGTACACCTCTTTAAGAGTCACCTTGTATTCTTATCTGGCATCTTGTATATCTCTTTAGGAGTCACCCTGTATTCTTATCTGGCATCTTATACACCTCTTTAGCAGTCACCCTGTATTCTTTTCGCTTCGCTCAAAGCCCCAGGTCGCTCGACGCCCCAGGACTCTTTCAACAGACTCCTTTATCCATTAACATAGGCTTCCCGCGCGGCTGCATGACGTCACAGTAACGTTAGACCCAAAGCATAACGACGAAGTCGACAAGATCATTTGAATTGAAGTTAGAAATCAAACTTACAAAAATTTACCTCTCAACAAAATGTTTGTTGAAATCACAAGAAATCGCTACATTTGAAGGAAAAGCAAAGAGCCAACTTTTGGAACAAAGATTATCCGATTGGCGAGAAGATGGTCGTGTTTGATGGAGACAATATCAAAAAATGCTATCTTTGACAGCTGTCAGTAAGCCACGCCGCCCTCATGCAGTCCATGTATCAAATATTATTTAGACTTATTTATAATTCGAATAGAACCAAATCTTTCTGGGATCTAAGAAGAAACACTCCATGGGTCTGAAATAGCCAATACAAATTCTTTGAAAAAAAAAAGAAGTTTTGCGGTGGACGCGGTGGATAAATCATTTGTTTTATTGAATCCACCTTGTCAGTACTTTAGATGGTGTTTTCTTTACGGCATTATGCCGAACTAAACAGCGCTATTTCACAGATGAATTTGAATTAGCTTTCTCCTCTTCCTTCACTCTCTATGATGTTCCTTCCTTTCAGCTGTCCATTCAGTAGCGACTCTCATCCGGGGTTGGCAGCAATGTGATGACCATTTCTAGCCTATTTTCATTTTATGAAAAAAAAAAAAAAAAAAAGGCTCATGAGATCACTTTTTGTCCGTGTGTGTATGCGTGTGTATGCCTGTCTGTCTGTCTGTCTGTGTGAAGTGTGTGACCCCCCCACTAATAACGTCTAAACGGCTGGAGCGGTAAGGTCATAGCACCATTTCGTCCGACCCCGACCGTGCCCCTCAAATTTTACTATGTCTCACCAATCCAACATGGTGGCTGTGCGAAATATGTCCGAAACTATTACCGGTTTCACCCTGAAATTTTGTACGATTATCTAAGCGGCTTCGGTGGCGTGGGCGGAATCATGCTGAACTGCGGTGCCCTAGATCGCGGGTTCAAATCCGGCCGAAGTCGTCGGATTTTTTAAGAGCGTTAAAAACCTTCAGTATGCCTTCCTTCGGAGGGGAAGTAAAGCCGGCGGTCCCATGTCATAGATTTATGGTATGTAAAAGATCCTTTCATAAACCAAACTTGGGTAAAGCTAAATTGTTAGGTTAGATTTCGTCGCAACGCTCTATCAAAGTTCCAACGTTCACCACTAGGTATTATTGATATCTGGTAGCGAAAGTTGAAACTACTTGAAATTGAACGGAACTTGTAGTTCACCCTAATAAGGGTGTCCGCTGGAAGCAGCTACAGACTCAGGCGAGCCGAACATGTCCTCGGACACTCCCGGCACTAAAAGCCATACGATAAATAAAAACAATGCACGTTTATCTACGTAACTTTAAAACTCCTGTAAAGTACAAAACGAACATGGCGACCGAGCAAAGTTGAAACGTGTTAATAGATTTTTCTGAGTGCAGTGAAATGTGGTACAGTATATGATTATACATATTGTAATGCACTGGCATCTAATTTAGTTCAATTGTTTACATAAACTCAAGATGGCGGCTGTGCGAAATTTTAAAATTAAGTTTTTATATCTTGTGTTGTTATCATGCGTTCGAAGTGAAAGTTTGCATAATGAAGCTACGAAATAATTTTCCTTTAATGGTACATAACTCTATGGCCTATACATATAACAATCCAAAATGGCGACGATCCGAAATTTTTAGACGGTTCTCAATATCGACGAATATTTAACAGCAATCAAACTGATTTTTTTATGTTCATAGAGGCTATAAACATACGTTCACCAATAGGACTTTCAACAACCTGGTGGGCACTAATCCAACATGGCGGTGTCGCGAAGTATAAATATTCACAAGGACGTTTCTCACGATTTAACCATCCGAGTACAGTGAAACAGTAAATCCTTATACAAATGTTAATCCACTGGTATCTAATTAATGTCAATTGTTTTGATAACCACAAGATGGTAGCTGAGCGAAATTTTAAAATCTCGTTTAAACGTCTTGTGATTGAAGTTTGAATACTACACGTAGACAATAATCTTCATGTAATAACACATAACTCTAAGACCTACATATATAAAAATCCAACATGGTGACCATCCGTAATATTAGACTGTTCTCAATGTCTACGAATCTATTACCGGTACAGCAATCAAACTGCAATTTTTTATGTTGATATATGCAATTAACATAAGTAGGATATATGCAATTAACATAAGTAGGATATATGTAATTAACATAAGTAGGATATATGCAATTAACATGAGTAGGATATATGCAATTAACATAAGTAGGATATATGTAATTAACATAAGTAGGATATATGCAATTAACATAAGTAGGATATATGTAATTAACATAAGTAGGATATATGCAATTAACATAAGTAGGATATATGTAATTAACATAAGTAGGATATATGCAATTAACATAAGTAGGATATATGCAATTAACATGAGTAGGATATATACAATTAACATAAGTAGGATATATGTAATTAACATAAGTAGGATATATGTAATTAACATAAGTAGGATATATGCAATTAACATAAGTAGGATATATGCAATTAACATAAGTAGGATATATGCAATTAACATAAGTAGGATATATGTAATTAACATAAGTAGGATATATGTAATTAACATAAGTAGGATATATGCAATTAACATAAGTAGGATATATGCAATTAACATAAGTAGGATATATGCAATTAACATAAGTAGGATATATGCAATTAACATAAGTAGGATATATGCAATTAACATAAGTAGGAAATATGCAATTAACATAAGTAGGATATATGCAATTAACATAAGTAGGATATATGCAATTAACATAAGTAGGATATATGCAATTAACATGAGTAGAATATATGAAATTAACATAAGTAGGATATATGCAATTAACATGAGTAGGATATATGCAATTAACATAAGTAGGATATATGCAATTAGCATAAGTAGGATATATGCAATTAACATAAGTAGGATATATGCAATTAACATAAGTAGGATATATGTAATTAACATAAGTAGGATATATGCAATTAACATAAGTAGGATATATGCAATTAACATAAGTAGGATATATGCAATTAACATAAGTAGGATATATGCAATTAACATAAGTAGGATATATGCAATTAGCATAAGTAGGATATATGCAATTAACATAAGTAGGATATATGCAATTAACATAAGTAGGATATATGTAATTAACATAAGTAGGATATATGCAATTAACATAAGTAGGATATATGCAATTAACATAAGTAGGATATATGCAATTAACATAAGTAGGATATATGCAATTAACATAAGTAGGATATATGCAATTAACATAAGTAGGATTTATGAAAATAGGCTTTAGTCTTCACGGAACTACTTGTTGACTTAATGCTTATCAGGTTCGACCGATTCAAATGTTATCGAGGTTAACTGGCGCAGTGGTAATGTTCTCGCCTGCTGGACCCTAGGTTGCAGGATTGAATCCTGGCGCAGTCATTTGACATTTGAGGGTGCGCAAACGTGAGGGAGCAGATTTACTAGATCGTTATTAATAAAGAACCTCTGTAGGGCCAAATTACGGCATCCCGTTGTCAGTAAAAGCCGCAGTAGTTACAAGGGACGTAAAACCAATAACGCTCTAAGCGTTACTTTACAGCCAATGCCTTCTCGATCGTGTCACTGTTCGTGCTGTGGGTCCATCATGCAGCCATTACCATGTAATTAACTCAAATCGCTCCTCACATCTTAATGTATTTACTCAACAGTATTTCAAATAGCTGTTCCTTGATCAATACCTGCTACGGGCGCACATTCATCACCATACTGAGTTGCTGCCAATTCGGAGATCCGTGGTTCAAGTCCTAGTTGAACCGAAGTTGGGTTTCGTGGTTTTCCGTTTTCACCACCAGGCAAATTTTATGTGAACAATTGAACTAAATTAGATGTCAGTGCTGTACAATGTGTATGAACATTTAATGTACCACATTTCACTGCGCTGAGATGGATTAATCACGAGAAAAGTCTATTAAAATGTTTCAACTTCGCTTGGCCGCCATGTTCGTTTCGTATTTTACTGATTTTTGGAAGTCTCATAGCTGCACTTCTAGTAGTACCCTTTATCACCGTATAAACGTTTAGGGGGAATCAGTAATAGTTTCGGAGTTATAGAATGCCGGTGAAATATTTCGCACAGCCGCCATCTTGAGGATATGTAGACAATTGAACTAAATTAGATGCCAGTGCATTAGAATGTGTTTAAACATTTGCTGTACCAAGTTTCATGGCGTTTGGATGGTTAAATCGCGAGAAACGTCTATTTAAAAGTGTCAACTTCGTTTGGCCGCCATGTTCGTTTTGTAGTAAACAGGTTCTTGAACTTCCAGTAGTGCCCTCTATCACCGTACAAACGTTCAGGGTGATATCAGTAATAGTTTCGGAGATATAGAATGCCATGTAGGACTGGTGAGGCGTAATAAAATTTGAAGGACTCGGTCGGGGTCGACCATGATAGTACTATGACCTTACCGAGTTTCGTTGAAATCGCTCAAGCCGTTTAGAAGTTATTAGGGGAGGATACATACACAAACACACACACGGACAAAAGGTGATCACGTAGGCTATTTTTTCATGGAATGAAAATAGGCTAAAAATCTTTATATTTCTCTAGAGTTGAATAGAGTTATACAGGGTGATTCTTATTAACGTTTAAAACTCTCTGTAGCGACGTAGATCGCATTGAGACAAATAATTTGATACAGGACACTTAGGGTCGCAAGTGTCCGGAAATACCTTAAAAGTGAACCACAATGACATCAGGTGACGGATACGCTCTCTTACGCACACCAAAGCATCCAAATCAAACGTTGAATGTCATATCACTCAGGCTCCGAGTCTGCGTGTGCGACTTGGGCGCGTGGAGTTCGAGGTTCAAATCCGGGGCCTATCCATCAGTTTTTTGTTCTCTTCTCCTTCCAAGTGGAAGCAAGACACGGAACCAGAGTGATATTCACCGTTTGCTTTGGTGTGCGTGAGGGAGCACAGGCCTGACGTCATATGTTGTGGTTCACTTTTAAGGTATTTTCGGACAATTGCGACCCTAAGTGTCCTATATCAAATTACTTGTCTCAATGCCATCTACGTCGCTACAGAGAGTTTTAAACGTTAATAAGAATCACACAGTATAATGTTAGCTGAATCCTGAGCCCTGTCCGTCATCACCGCGGACATAAAAACGTGTTATTATATAACATTTTCTTTCAGGTTAGAGCACATGGACTTGTTTTCCCGCCAAAAGTAATTGGGCACTAGTTGTGTTGACCGACTGGAAAACGTTCTTTAAGGGGGCTCATACACCTTCAGAAGTCAAAATGTTATTATTTTTATTTTACATTTAAATGAAAGACAATACCTTTCTCAATATATCTGTCAAGTTTTATAACTAAATTCAGCGTTTGTCAGAGATATAGCGTATTACTTGAAACCATGCGCCTATCTGTCAATGGAGTGTTATATATTCAAAGCTGTTTTCCAGAAAGTTTGTTTCTTTGGTAGGAAAAAAAAAAGAACCAATATGTCGTGACCTATGTGATGAAACTGGATGAAACGCGGCAGATACATTCCAACCTGTGATCCCTAGAGGTTGTTCCTCATTCATGAAATTATCTTAAAAATAATTGAGATATACTTGGAAAATTAAACAAAAAACGGTTCATTTTTTGAAAGACAATCTTTTATAATATCCTCGGTATTTATAATTTACTTTACATGAACAAAAATTCATTCCGTTCAGACTAGTATTTCTAGATAAATCGTGTTTTTTGTGATTCACGGAGTTTAAAAAATCACGAATATGATCCTTTCAATAAATCACAAAATACTTTATATAGTGTTCCTCTCTCTCTCATTTAGATGAAAGCTCTATGTATTTACTATACATATGTCAGTTTTCATAACTCTATGTTACATATTAGTGAAGCTGTGATATGATTCGGAACTTTATGCGAAAATTCCCACTGAAAGCGTATGAGCCCCCTTAATTGAACTAGGCAACACTGAGAAATGGCTTCTAATACTTCTTCATTAAATATGAGAACATGTCAACGTCATCTCCTCAAGATTTGCCGACTAGGCCATAGATGTAATCATCCAGACTGGGTTATTTAGCGGCAAAAAGTAATTATGCTAATGGTCACGCTTCTAAAAATCTCTCTATGTATTTTAATATTTCCCTCTTTGTCGGCTACGTTTTTAATATTCTTTATTTCCTTTGCACGTACCTGGCTGCGTCTTATGCTTTAGTTTCCACAAAAACAGGAAATCCCAATGGAATAATGTCGTCCTCCACGATCTGTCAATCACTTCACTAGCTTCAGATGACAAGTTCCAACAAAGGCATTGTCTAGTATCTCATAATAAAATAAAGTAGATTCAGACTCGTTTTCAAAATATCATGATTTCCAAATAATTAGCCTTCATTGCTGTGATTGGACTTCTTGTTTATGTATCACTGTGTTAATATCCCTCCCAGTGCGCACTCAGAGTATTCTATTGCTATGGGTTGGCTGCCCTGTTAAGACCAGACGGTCAGGCAGCGATAAAGAGGAAGATGGCTATTGTTGACATTCTCGGAACAACATGAAACATGGACATTACCTCACAGCGTATTCGTGCACGCTTCCTAGACAGTGTTGTGTTCGTTCCATGCATTGATTCAATAAGTGTGTTTCGGTATTTGAATCGCTTGATGTTAAAAGGGGACTTCTGCAGGCTTTACGAAACATTAGGTTTTGATGCGAAACTACAGATGATAGGTTTAGTGTTGCAATCCTCACCCCGGCTGTGGAATCTCCATGTATACTCAGTGTGCATAAGATGAGTGTTGTTATTGCCTGTTTTCATTACATTAAATTGCTGTTATTGGAATTATTGCTTTCTGTGTTTCAATGATTCTTGCATTTATATTGTACTTCATTTTGATATTACTATTAAGTTATGTATTGGTTCAGTGTTCAAACTGAGAATTGTATTCATAGATTTCAAAAGCAATAACAGTATATTGTGTAATTATTTGTGGGTTATATGTGGAAGTTCGTATTCAAAGTTCCAAAGTTCACTCCATTTGATGTATCAAGGGGACTTCTGCAATATTAACATCTGTAATTTGTTGTAATCTATGAATTGGAATATCAGAAAGATGGACAATGGCGGATAGTACCAAATGAAGTGGTATACAGAGAACTAGAGCCCATCACTGATACTATTCGGAAGAAACGGATTTCTTTTTTTGGTCACAATATGAGCACACCGGAAACCAGATTAGGCCTATCTAGAAAAATTGTTGAGAAACTTTGGTATATAAAACAACAAGTAGGATGGATTAAGAAAATTAGAGAAGATATGAAAGAATTAGAAATAACCTTGGATGACTTGCAAAACAAAACAACAACAAAACAAAACTGAAAGACATACAAATAAGTTTTCAACATAAAATAGACAAACGTCATACAGTAAAAAGGGTATTTACAGATGAGGAAAGCCTGAGAAGATCAGAGCGAATGAAGAGCTACTGGGCAACTCCGAAAGGAAATTTACTGAACAAGAGGATCAAGAAATGATTGACTGTAGTGGTCCAATGAGGCCATAAAAGCAGAAGAAGAAGAAGAAGATTTGGATTTTGTATTTTCGTAGGCGTCATGCACTGATGGAAGCGTAAAACATGGATCGACATTTTCTATCACCTACACAGATATTTTTTCTTTCTCCTGTAAAATCTAGAAAGTGTCAGAAGTCCCCTTTGAACGTTGAGGGGCAGATGACCTCGTAGTTACGCCCCTTAAAACCTCAATAACTAACTAACTAACCCCTTTCAACATCAAGCGATTCATTTGATTCCTTGAACCTGCACCACCAATGGCCTATTCGTCCCCAAACAATGGGTTGAACATAGAGTAGCCTACGTGAAGCGGTCACCCTCACTGGAGGACGGACGATTTTAGAATAAATCTTTCTATTATTTTTAATTCTAGAATTCTGATATTTTCAGTTTGCGTTCATAATGCTCTGAATGTTTTTCTTCTCTCTACCAGAATAATGCATGGAATATGGTTCGATTGCTTCTCCCTCCCAGAATTATTGATATCCTTATTCACCGTCCACACCTCACATCTCCCACAAAATGCCGCACTTTGCGTCAGATGTACACAACTCCGGTAAATATTCATTATATGTCCAAAGGTTATCGATTTTTTACCGCGATTTGCACCACATCTCCCCCAGGCTATTTCCGTGGCAAGCGCGAGTTGACCTGCATTGCTCGTGTTCATTACTCGAGTACACTTTCTCCTGTCCTGTTGTTTAGGGCAAAAGCATTTACCATTTCGGGAAAGTGTAAGAAAATTGCCGCATTGATTAACAGATAATTAACACAAATCAGTGCGTGTTTCGATGCAAAAATTGGACATTATTCAGAACATTAGAAAATAATTATAATAAAGTTATAGAACACATGGAATACAGACACCTTGGAGAGAGACACATAAAAGTGCAACATGGGACTGTCAAAAGAACTGAGAAGTTAAAATATCTAGGTGAATGGATAGAACCCAATGGGCTGGATAAAGAAGCAAATAGGGCAAGAGCTAGAAAATTGGTTTTGGCTTATAGGTTAACCCAGAACTGATACAACAAACGAGCAGTATCCTACAAGGCAAAACTCAGACACTATAGCACAGTAGTAAAGCCAGAGGGTCTCCACGCCTCGGAGTGCTTGACACTGAATAAAAAAAGGGGATTTTCAGGAACTGGAAAAAAAAGGAGAGGAAAATTTTGCGGAAAATTTTAGGACCACAGAAAACTGCTGACGGGACATGGAAGAACAGAAGGAATGATGACCTCTATAAACACACTGAAAAAATTACTGTCACAATGCGGAAGCGAAGGTTGAAATTCTACGGACATTTGGTGAGACTGGACGAGAACCGACTGACTAAGAGGATATACAAGTATATCACAGAGCTGAAGGCTACAACTAAGTGGGTAGAAGAGGTTAAAAGAGACGCCAAGGAAAGTGGACTCACAGAGGATGTGATCCACAACAGAAAAGAGTTTAGAAACCGAATTGACAACATCAAGATGTTCGAGGAGAAAACACCTAAAATTAGAGCCAAACTGGTAATATCCGAGGAGGAGCGAAAGATCAGAAATGAACGAATGAAGAGGTTTTGGGAAGAGAAGAGGAGATTAACCAGAAAGCCTCAAGTTCCATGCGGTCCACAGGCGGCCAAATTCGGAAGAAAAAAAAAGTTATAGAACAAAAAATTGAAATAGTATAAGAATTCAAATATCTCTGAAAATGGATTAGTTGGAATTCTGGGGAACGTAAAGCAATGGAATCCAGGAAAAATAAGCTTGAACTGGCCTTCCAATTAACAAAACATACATACATACAAAAATTCCTTTCATGGGGGTCCAAAATTAAACATTACAAGACAGTGATTAAGCCAGGAGCACTGCACGCAGCAGAGACACTAACTGTACATTTTAAGGGCCAAATGGAAAAAATCGAGCCGAAGGAAAGGAAAATTTTATGAAAAATTATAGGACCAAAATTTCAGGATAACAAGATTATATACATTAGGAATGAAACTTTCCACCAGAAAATTGAAAAACTCTCAGATACCATGCGAAAAAGGAGGATAAATATTTACGGTCATCTTCTGAGAATGGATTCTAACAGATTAACGGAACAAATCTTTGACTTTCTCCGTAATCGTAAAACAAAACCCAACTGGTTTAAAGAAATTGAAAAAGACCTAGTAGAATTGAAATTGACAGAAACGTCATTACTCGATCGAACAGCCAAATTAATTACTAAAGACAAAAATATAAGGTTCCAAGACAGAGCTACACTAAAATCCAAACCCATTATCTCGGAAGAAGAGAGGAAAAGATGATCGGAAAGACTGAAGAAGTACTGGGCTCTATGGAAAGAACAGCGTACAGGGAAATGATTGATTCAACGTGAAACGAAAGAAGAAGAAGAAGAAGAAGAAAGTAAACTGTCTGGCATTTGCTGATGATTTCGCCATATTTCCTGAAAGCGTAGCTCATGCAACAGTACAAATCAATCTATTAGAAGAGATAGCCAATAAAACAGGTTTAAAGATTTCTATAGAAAAAACAAAATTTATGACAAATCCTAAAAATGCTCCAGAAACCCTAATAACAAAAATTGGTCAAATTAAGAGGGTAGATAAGTTCAAATATTTAGGGGAAATAATTCAGAAGAATGGCTCAGAAAAATCTGCTGTAGAAGAAAGAGTGCACAAGATAACCAGGAATATCAGTAACAAAAAAATTGTATCCAAGAAATTGAAAATACAGCACTATAGAACAGTAATTAAACCCGAATGCTTATATGCCAGTGAATGTCTAATACTAAATTATAAATTGGATAAATTAGAAGTATCAGAAAGAAAAATTATATGCAAAATTCTCGGTCCATTAAGATCTACAGAGTTTTGAAATCAAGAAGTAATGATGAAATACATCGGAACATTGAACATTGAACATTGAAAACATAACGGAGACAATAAAGAAGAGGCGATTGTTATTTTTCAGACATTTATATAGAATGAATTATAGCAGGTTAACCAAACAGATTTTTAAATATCTTTGGAAAAAGAAATTGACAACAGCCTTGTTTCAAGAAGTAAAGAGAGATTTAGAAAGACCAATGTAAGAGAAGAAGATGCACTAGAGAGAGAAATTTTCAAAAATAAAAATGTATTGGGGATGGAAGGACTCCAAGGAAGGCAATATAAGAAAACAGGCTCAAAATGGTCGGAAGAGAAAGAAGACACACAGCGAAAAGATGAAGGAGCACTGGAGGAAGAAGAAAGAACAACAAAGGACTAAACATTGAAATTGGTTCGCGGTCCTCAGAAGAGCCTGACGGAGAAAGAGAGAAACTACTTATTACCTTAAGTGTGACATTGTGACCTACCTCAGCGTGGTGTAGGATAACAGTAACATACAACTTAATAAAAGTTTTGCCATAATAGAGGATACTATAAATATTTTTGTTCCAAAAGCTCACATAGTAAAATTTCAAAAACCTGATCTGTTACAATAATTTTGTTTATTTTGTTTCTCAGTTTAATTTCTTCTTTCTTGATCTCTTCAATTCAACGCTGTTTTATAAAGACTTTTATGTTCGACAATGTCGAAATGTAATTATTATACGTCAGAAACCTGTATCATAATGATGGTCATTATAGTACTGGTTTTCATAAACAAAAGTTTGGTGCTTTTCAGTCGGACTTTTGTTTACTTAGGCAACACTGAAAAATGGCTTCAAACCTCACAACTGTTTCTCATTATGAGACAGTTTCTCCAGCCAATCAGAGCTCATTCATTGACCAATTAGGTAAGGATACGTTCACGCATGTGCTCAAAATCCAACATGTCGGACATGAATTACATGATTTGAAAGTTCAAATTGGATACCGGATCAACCATTGTAGCTACAATCCCAGACACAGAGACAAAATCAGCACGAACCTTTACGGTAACAAGAAAATACTATGACATATGCAAGAAATTTATGAATCTACGTCCAGAAGTTAGCAACACAGCATCCTTCTATATAAATTACCGACATGGAAAGTGCACCATCCCTTATATTCGCATAAATAAACTGGCGAATATGAGACAAGAAATAGCACTGTACCTTAATATCCCCAACTCCAATTTCTGCACAGCGCATTGCTTTGAATCGACTTCGGCGACAATATTAGTGAATGCTAGATCTGGACGGCACTAGTCATCATGCAGGCTGTAAACAATAGCATTGACAAGCAAAGTAAATGGTCTCTGCTTTCGAAATGCTTTGACCCACGCATGCGCTCTGTTCACTCACTGATATTTATGAATATTTATGTTAAAACATATAATAAAGTTATAATTATCGCCTGTAATGGTAATTAAGACACTCGTATGGAAATTATAAACATACTGGTGTCTTAGTTATTGCCATTATAGGCTCGTTGCATAATGTACTATTCTATGCTTTATTAACACAATTTTTGTAACAGATCTGATTTTTGAAATTTTACTCTGTGATTTTTTGGAACAAAAATATTTATACTATGCTCCATTTTGACAAATGTTTTATTAAATTGTATGTTACTGTTATCCTACACCACGCTCAAGGTCACAATGTGGCATAAACCGCTACGGTTTCAATGACTAAAGATACCGGTAATAAATAGTTTATTATAATTAATACGTAAGTAAGGAATCAGGCTATCGTGATAATTTTCATGTCATTTTATAAAATAATCTAACAAAACTAAGTTGAGAAACGCAATTAACTAAAATAGGCTGTATACGGGATGAAATGAAGAGAATCTGTCTCTTTCATTGGACGTCCATTACTCTTCACATCTGTTAACATTCCAAACCTTCTTCTTCCTCTTCCTGTTTTTCTTTCTGCTTTTCCTTCCATGATTCTTTGTAGTAGACAATTCCTACGTAGTAGCCTATGTGACCAGTCCAAGATTTTTCCTCTTCTAATGAAACTCCTTTCCTCTCCTACCGTTCTTAGCACCTCATTTCTCATTCTATCGATCCATTTCACTTTCGCCTTTATTTTCCATAACCACATTTCTGAACTCTCTAAATATTTTTGTTCTTTCTGTCTGACTGTCCATGTTTACGAACCAGAAGACCCCCCACACTCCACACAGAACATTTTGCAAACGTCTTCCTAATTTGGATCGCTATGCTTCTGGCTGTTAATAAACTTTTCACTCTCCCGACAGGGCTCTTCCCCATGGAGATTCTGAATCTCACTTCTTCGCTGGAGGTTATCAAGCTTCGTATGAACCTGTTCAAATACCATTGTTATTTTTTTATTCGTGTCAGAGGCACCAAAATTTACAAACAAACAAGAAATTGAAGAAAAAAATCACATAATAGAGCACTTGAATATAACATAACACAAGAGCAAGAGAAATGAAACAGGAATGATAATATATACTGTACAATATTTACAAGAGTTGTGACCAGTATTTGGCTACATTGACAGCGTTTTTACCAGCTAATGCCAGATCCAACCCTGTGCATGAGTCTGGGCATAGACGACAGTTCAAGAAATGCCTAAAAGTTTGTTCTTCTCCGCACTCACACAGTGTGTCCCCATCATGCAAGATTCCCCATTTCATTAGATTGTTCCTAGATCTTGCTACACCGGTGCACAGTCTGTTTAAGGACTTCCAGGTATACCATCCCTCTTCGTGACCAGGTGGTAATTTTTCTTCAATTTCAACAAGTTCTGGATGATCAGGATACCTTTGTTTCCATAGCTTAACCCTGGCCTTTTTTGGGTTAGAATCAAGTGGAGAAGAAGACTGTAGAAAACCTTTCCTGGACTTCAGTCGAGCTGAAGGTGGCTGATGACCATGAAGGGGATGGGCGAAGATGTTGCAAACCTTATGTCTCTCGATATTAGCGGCCACCTCACGTCAAATATCAGGTGGGGCTATACCTGCAAGTGAGTACAACTTCTGTGTTGGTGTTGGTTTTAAACATCCTGTGATTAGCCTGCAAGTTTCATTCAAGGCAATGTCGACTTTATTTTGCGTGAGCTGATTTGTACCACACGGGACTAGCATATACAGCAGCAGAATAGCAGAGATCTAGGGCAGTTGTCCTTACTGTCTGAGGATGGGCCTTACAGAGTAGGCAATTTCGTGATGAAACTTTTGCCTTGAGTTTGGTGCAGTGTGTATTGAAGGTCAATGAACGTTCCAATGTAACACCAAGGTAAACTGGGGAATTGCTGTGTTCCAGTTCCAATCCTTTCCAAATCACATGCAGCTTCCGCAAGGCTTCTTTGTTCTTCAAATGAAAGGCGCACACTTTAGTTTTCGATGGGGTTGGCTTGAGGTGATTTTCCTCATAATAATCGGAGAGCATCTTCAGAGCAGCAGTAAGGTTTTGTTCCACTGTCTCGAAGCTTTTACTCTGCATATAGGAAGCTCCTTGTATGACGTGGAAGTGGTTGGTCGTTGGCATAGATGTTAAATAGTATTGGA
The DNA here is from genome assembly GCA_946902985.2 of Meconema thalassinum. Taxonomy (NCBI): domain Eukaryota; kingdom Metazoa; phylum Arthropoda; class Insecta; order Orthoptera; family Tettigoniidae; genus Meconema; species Meconema thalassinum. The sequence goes on along the minus strand of OX336399.1, from coordinate 210,477,801 downwards.
GCTAAGACACTGCCTTGTGGGAGACCTTTTTTCTGTATTCTCCATCTACTCCGCTGACCTTGGAAGTCAACGCAGAAACGTCGGTTCTGCAACAACGTAGCAATAATCATTGTGAGCTTGAAATCCGTAGTAAGATGATGGAACTTCCTTAAAACTAACTGGTGTTGTACAGTGTCATAAGCTGAAGAAAGATCAACCAAAGGCAATCCTGAAATATCACCAGGCTGAAATCCGTCTTCTATGTGGTGAGTCAGATTAAGGATCTGTGAACCACAGTTCCTTCCTGGCCTAAATCCAGCCTGCTCTGGAAAAATAGAGGTTCGACCACTGGTATTAAACGGTTCAAAAGTATTCTTTCAAAAAGTTTATATAGATGACAAAGGAGTTTTTTGGATCTGTAGGCTGCTTACCAGGTTTCAGAATTGCAACCACCTTAGTCTTCCTCCAGATTTTAGGTATATTACATGTGTCTTCTTCTTTTCCTATAATAAGGACGATGAAAATAAACTAAAGTCTTTTAAACAATAAACGTTTAAAATCTAATGGATGTAAAATATAAAATAATAGAATCAATTTGAAACAAAATTCAATAATAAATTTTCAAATAATTTGATTAAATAAACATTGAAAATGCGATTGCTGAAATCACTGATGTTCTCTGTTTTCTTATACGGTTGTGACACCTGGACTGTAAAGGCTAATGACAAGAGCCAAATAGATGCCTTTGAGATGTGGTGTTGGAGGAGGATGCTACGTATACCATGGACAAAAAGAATAACTAATGCCTCCATTATGGAAGAACTGAGCATCACCAAACATTTGTATTCCCTTGTTAGTGAAAGTTACCTCTAATTCCTGGGACACACTTTGAGGAGAGAAGGAGACAATTTACAGTTTTGGCGTTATTAATGTAGAAATGCTCTAAATTAAAACGGAAGTGGTAAGGTTTTGGCATTTGTTTGACAATACCTGTCTTCTGTTGCAGGTACGTTAGGCAACCACTTTGGGAGAGATAATATAACCTCCAGGGTGAGTGTTCTCTCATAGCATTAGTTACTAGAGAATCCCTCATGTTGCTGTGTGAGTGAATAATTTGTAGAAACAGATATTGTTACATCAAAAATTTTAAGACATTTTCAGTAAAGACCATATAGCCTACTTCTCTTAAATGTGTGGGTCTAGTTATAACACAACTCTTTGTCCTGATCAAGGAGTTTGAATGTCCTTGTTAAGACTTGGATTTTAATTTCAATTTTGATTTAAATTTTAATTTTAATTTTGATTTTAGTTTTAATTTTCATTTTTAATTTCTAATTTTTAATTTTTAATTTTTAATTTTAAATTTTAAATTTTTAATCTTATTTTTTTTTACTTTTAATTTTTAATTTTTAATTTCTAATTCTAATCTCTAATATCTCATTTCTCATTTTTAATCTTAATTTTTAATTTTTAATTTTTTAATTTTTAATTTTTAATTTTTAATTTTTAATTTTTAATTTTTAATTTTTAATTTTTAATTTTTAATTTTTAATTTTTAATTTTTAATTTTTAATTTTTAATTTTTAATTTTTAATTTTTAATTTTTAATTTTTAATTTTTAATTTTTAATTTGTCATTTTTAATTTTTAATTTTTAATTTTTAATTTTTAATTTTTATTTCTAATTTCTAATATTTCATTTCTCATTTTTAATCTTAATTTTTTATTTTATTTTTTATTTTTAATTTTTAATTATCAATTTTCGATTTTTAAATTTCAATTTTCAATTATTAATTTTTATATTTTAGTTGTTAGACTGTTTAATTTTAATTTTAAATTCTTAATTGTTTTTTTTATTTTTTATTTTTAATTTTATTTTTTATTTTAATTTTGTATTATACTGTATTTGTATTGTGTATTTTCATGTATCATCTGTGTGTAAACAATCGTTTGCTACTGTAATTGGGGCTCTGCCCTGTTGTAGCAATAAATAGCCTACATCTTCTATCTATTATATAAAGCTCATTCATTCATCACGAAATCTCAGAAACCACCGAACGGATTGCAGCTTCCTCAAGGGCCGCAAACGTCCACTAAGAAAGGATTTTTGGATATTCAGGTTCTAAAGGGGTGCTAAGGGGGTAGACCTGCATTTCCCGATTGGTTTCATTGAGGGATGTGATACTCGGCATATAAACTCATCATTAACAAGTAGTTCCGTGAAGAACTAAATAGCCTATTTTCATATTTTCTACTGATATTAATTGCCTCTATCAACATACAAATTGTCAGTTTGATTGCTGTAATAGATTCGTAGATATTGAGAACCGTCTAAATATTTTGGCTGGTCACCATGTTAGATAGGCCTTAGATTTATGCACTATTACATGAAGATTATTCTGTAGATATTTTATTCAAACTTCAATCGCATGATTAGGACAAAAGAAATAAAAAGACCATTTTAAAATTTCGCTCAGCCGCCATCTTGTGGTTATGAAAATAATTTAAATTAATTAGATGCCAGTCGATTAATATTTGTATAGACTAAGCATATACCATAACACGTTTCACTGCGCTCGGATGGTTAAAACGCGAGAAACGTCCATCTCAATATTTGAATTTCGCGTCGCCGCCATGTTGGATTAGTGCGCGCCAGGTTATTGAACGTCCCATAAGTGAACTTATGCTTATAGTCTCTATACACGTACAAAATTTAGTTTGATTGCTGTAGTAGATTAATAGATATTGAGAATCGTCTAAATATTTTGGATGGTCGCCATGTTGGATTTTAATATAAGTAGGCCATAGAGTTATGTACTATTATATGATGATCATTGTGTACGTTCATTATTATTATTATTATTATTTCGATCGCATGATAAGAACACAAGAAATAAAAACTTAATTTTCGAATTTTGTACAGCCGCCATCTTGAGGTTATGTAAACAATTGAACTAAATTAGATACCAGTGCAGGACAATGTGTATAAACATTTCCTGTAGCAAGTTTCATTGCGTTTGGATCATTAAATCGCGAGAAAAGTCTATTTAAAACATTCAAGTACGCTTGGTCGCCATGTTCGTTTTGTAGTTAAGCGGGTTTTGAAAGTCTCATAAATGACCTTTCTGTAGCGCCCTTTATCTACGTACAAAATTTCATGGTGATAGCGGTAATAGTTTCAGAGATATAGAATGCCGGTGAAATATTTTGCACAGCCGCCATCTTGAGGTTATGTAAACAATTGAACGAAGTTAGATGTCGGTGCATTACAATGTGTATGAACATATACTGTACCAAGTTTCATTGCGTTTGGTTAGTTAAGTCGCGAGAAACATCTATTTAAAAGTCGCAAATTCGCTTGTCCGCCATGTTGGTTTTGTAGTTACCAGGTTTTCAAACGACACATTCTAGTAGTTTCCTTTAAGTCCGTACAAAATTTCAGGGTGATATCGGTAATAGTTTCAGAGATATAGAATGCCGGTGAAATATTTCGCACAGCCGTCATGTTGGATTAGTGAAACGTAACAAAATTTGAAGGGCACGGTCGGGGTCACCCGGAGGAGTGCTATAAACTTACCGAGTCTCATTGAAATCGCTCCAGCCGTTTAGATTTTATTAGGGGGGGGGGGGACACACACACACGAATCACACACACAGACAGACACACGGACAAAAGGTGATCTCATAAGCCTATTTTTTTCATAACTGAAAATAGGCTAACAAATAAGAAGACATGTGTCTGAGGGTTTTTCGATGTGGTGTATATTATGAGGTGAAAGGGGTGAAAAGTGGGGGTTGAAGGATTCCTAACGGAGCGTGTATCTCTTAAACGACAGAGGCGAGGAGTTTGGAACTCAGCGGACAAAAATCAGCATAAAAAATAAGTAAATAGGTGTTTGACCGTTTTTTCAGAAATCCAATTTAAGGGGCCCATGGGGAGGGGTGAAATTATGGGGGACGGGGGACACAGGTAATATGTCTGAGTGTAAAATTATACATGGCCTATGTTGTAGACAATAACACATTACATCTTTTTTGTCTCTTGCTATTTCATCATACGACGAATACTTACGGAGTTATTAATGATTTTGTACTTTTTGGCCGGAATTTTCTAAGTCCCAGGAATGACATAAAAATTGGTTCGAATGAAATTTCAAAAAATAGTTTTTTTAAATACTTTTATTATATTTTTCTCGTCTTTTAGGGTCCGAAACCAACTTGATATTTTGATGGTTTTTTTTTCGTCCCATGCATTTTTGGTTTCAGGTGATAGAATTATTTTCCACTAGGACCCTTGCTTATCTATCTATATAACTAATGTTATAACGGGATTCCAAATGTTATTGCGGGCGAAGACGCGGGTAACAGCTAGTGTAATATAAAACTCCTTGTTTGCTGTTTCGTTGTTTACCATTTTTTCAAGAGGACTTGATTGGGACATTAGAAAAGTACGTCCATCCACTTCCATACATTGGATTCGTTTATCTTGCACCTTCTGCAAAGAAAGACTTTTATGTGTTTTCTACGTTTCATGATTGTACCTGTAATAAAAAGTGACTAGTGTTAGTTTAATATCGTAGAGTAGACCATGAGGACATTCAGGTTATTATTTCCACAAGATGTACATGTGGAGTCACTAACACTCGCCTGGCTTGTTGCAGGCAGCATACTTGTGGTAACTTGTAGTTAACTGCAGGTAATTTAGCGCATACCTCACCCGAGAGTGATCAGGTGTTCTCAAGTCATTTTCAATTCAGTTTCATAATTTTACGATGTGTGATTAGCGTGTCTACATGTTAACGACTTGTAGTTTCTGTAGCAAAAATCCACAGTAGTAGCCCGAGAAACTCAGTGTTATAGACCAAGCCTCCCATGAACACTGATCCACTTTTGGTGCATTTGTGATTAATTATTATCGTTGGTTTCTCCAGCTTTCCAGAAATGTTAAGGACCCGTTTCTTACGAGGTGCCGGCACGATGGCACGCGGTTTGCTCCTGACTCGATATATCAAACGTTAACCACGTCTTAAACAAATACAAATGAAAGATACAAGCACTAAGTGGTCTTTCGAAAAGGCAAAATATCGCCAAGCATGACAAAAGAAGTGGCACCGCCCGACTCTCGCGTCTAAAGAAGATTTCTCAAGATGGCAGCTCAACAATGGTTATCTCGAGTATATGTCCGTACAACACGAGTGAAACAATACCACGTGGTCAGTGGAGTCATTAATACACGAATAAGGTCCAAAAATAAACCAAAACAGCGATAAAATGGTAGATCTAGAAGCTAATGAATCAATCGAAATGGGAAAGACACGTCCCTCGACAAATCTCGAAATAAAGGGACCAGACCAGACCGCTGCGGCGTCCTATGTGTTCTGTAACGCAGTGAGATACTAACTGAATTTCTCTGACATCTCACGGCCACAGTCATGCTACCAGGGGCCTGTTACGCGCCACGAAAAGAACGTACCTTACAGCGTATCGCGTATTTCAAGACCCCCCATACTCAAAGTCTCCGATTCTTGGATGTCACGGGTAATCTCGAGAACCACTGGATGGATTTTGATGCGGTTTTCACCATTCTGTAAAGGATATCTCGAGGAAGGGTTCTGCAGAAAATTATTTATTTATGATCAGAGGAAGCCAAATCGTAACGATTTCAGTGAAAAAGTCGAAAAGAAGCCTGGCATCCGTGCGTTTTTTAAGCTTAAGCTGGGGAAACCGTTAGAAATATCAATATACTATGAGTGTAAGAATTGTACACCATGAAAAGTTCTAGAAAACCGTCCGTGAGAGCATATCTCTATCTTGAATGCATCGCCCACAATAGTCTAAGTGTTTCTATATCGGACGGAAGGGGGATTTGTGTTTCATGCACCTCGCCATTCTTAAATTACGTATGAGAAGAACTCGTTGCACATGCATCTCCAAGATAATGTAATTAATAGTCCAGTCAGTGATTTAACCCATCATGCCGAGACGTAAAACGGATATAGGTCGTAGTTCATTGACATCGAAAATAAAAGCACTTATCACCTAAGTGATTGCTAGATTACGTTCGCAATCTAGATTACAGGACTACGACAATCATGTGATTTGAACGTGGACAAATTTACGTTTCGAAGACCTCCGAAAAAGACAGGCCGGGAAGGATAGAAAGCACGGAAAATGGGACGAATCAGAATTACATGAACACATATTATTGTAGATTTCACCAAACCAATGAACTACGGTACTCTAAAAGAGCCGAGGGCGAGGCGGGAGCTCGCCGAAGACAAGCGGCTCCGTTCCTCAAGCGTAAGGAAATAGCTGAGGGTGCGTTCGTAAAACATGGCTCAAAGAATAAAATCTGCAACTGTTCTGCGACCACCTCGTGGCGCAGTGGCTAGCATTGTTGGCTGTCACACGTGAGGTACCGGGTTCGATCCCCGGCTCTGCCAAGAATAATTAAAAGTCTAGGTATGGTCTGGTACGGGGTCTCCCAGCCTCGAGATGCGATATGGGAACCTGCCGGATGCTATGGTAGGAGGAGTGGAAAGGAACTGGCCACCCTACCACACGCAGACTCCGGATAGGGATGCCTGGTTAGATGACAAAGTCAAGGGCTATAAATTAGGTCGCCCACGTCCCTGGAGGGGATATGGCACTATATTTTAGCCTATTTTCAACTTTGAAAAAATAGGCTTAAGAGATCACCTTTTGTCCGTGTGTGTGTGCGTGTGTGTGTGATTCGTGTGTGTGTGTGTCCCTAATAAAATCTAAACGGCTGGAGCGATTTCAATGAAACTCGGAAAGTTCATAGCACTATTCCCGGCGACCTTGACCGTGCCCTTTAAATTTTGTTACGACTCACCAATCCAACATGGCGGCTGTGCGAAATATTTCACCAGCATTCAATATCTCCGAAACTATTACCGATATTACCCTGACATTTTCTATGGTGATAGAGGGAACTCCTATAAGTTCACTTATGTGACTTTTGAAAACCTGGTAACTACAAAACCAACATGGCGGCCAAGCGAATTTGCGACTTTTAAATAGACGTTACTCGCGATTTGACCAACCAAACGCAATGAAACTTGGTACAGTATATTTTAATATACATTGTAATGCACCGACATCTAACTTCGTTCAATTGTTTACATAATCACAAGATGGCAGATGTGCGAAATATTTCACCGGCATTCTATATCTCTGAAACTATTAGCGGTAAAACCCTGAAATTTTGTACGGAGATAAAGGGCACTACTGGAAGTCCGTCTATAAGACTTTCAAAAACCGGTTAACTACAAAACGAACATGGCAGCCAAGCGAATTTGAAAATTTTAAATAGACCTTTCTCGCGATTTAATATTCCAAGCGCACTGAAACCTGGCACAGGAAATATTTATACACATTGTAATCCACTGGTATCTAATTTAGTTCAATTGTTTACATAACCTCAAGATGGCGGCAGTGCGAATTTTAAAATTAAGATTTTATTTATTGTGATGTAGTCATGCAATCGAAGTGAAAGTTTGAATAATGAACCTACGCAATAATTTTCCTTTAATGGTAGAGCTCAGCAACTTGAAGTGAAACCCTGGCGACGGCGCTAGCTCTGTCAGCCAGTGTGACAGAGAGGAGGGCAAGCTTGAGCGAGAGAGTGGACTGTCATCGCTTGTCAACACATCTATTGGCTCCCGGCCAGCGATGGACTACACCCCTCTGTACAGATATTGGTCTTGCTTGAGTTGGTCAGAGCGGGCAGGGGGGAAGTACTTTTAGTTCAAATTTTTTCCGGGGTTTCAGTTCGAGTTGCTGAGCTCTACATGACTCTATGGCCTATACATTTAACAATCCAACATGGCGACCATCCGAAATATTTAGACGATACTGAATATCTACGAATCTATTTTAGCAATCAAACTGCATTTTTTAATGTTCATAGGGGCTATGAACTTAAGTTCACCTATAGGACTTTAAATAACCTGGTGATCACAAATCCAACATGGCGGTGACGCGAATTATAAATATTCACATGGACGTTTCTCGCAATTTAACCATCCGCGTGCAGTGAAACTTGGTACAGTAAATCCTTATACGAATGTTAATCCACTGGCATCTAATTTATTTCAATTGTTTCCATAACCTCAAGATGGCAGCTGTGAAAAAATTTAAAATCTTCTTGTTTTTTCTTGTGTTCTAACTATGCGATTGAAGTTTGAATACGACACGTTCAAATAATCTGCATGTAACAGTACATAACTCTAGGACCTACATATATAAAATCCAACATGGCGACTATCCGAAATATTTAGTCGGTTCTCAATATCTACGAATCTATTACAGCAATCAAACTGAAATTGTGTATGTTGATAGTGGCAATTAACATAAGTAGGATATATGAAAATAGGCTGTATATTTCATCACGGAACTACTTGTTTTAATCTGTTCTGCACAAAAGTAAACTTTTCTCCACAGACAATAATAAACCTTGAGCCATTGGTGCATGAGATTGGATGGGGATCGTCACTCAATGTAGCCTGATTGTTTTGGTGAGTGGTGAACTGTCCGGTAAGAGCTCATGTTGAGTACTAGTTCACATCTCTTGGTAATTGCTTGTTGAGCACAAAAATAAGCGAGCGACCTAACACAAGTCAATTGAAATCACTTGATAAAGCAGTACGCACGCTAGGTGAAGTCTCCTGGAGAGTCCCATCCCACTGGAATCAGCTCTGACCAGTGGAGTGCATGAGAGCCTGCCTAGGGTTCACTGGAGTAGTGGCGTTCAGCAGTCATGGGCAAAGTACGGCACGCGGGCCAAGTGCGCCCTTGAGCTAATCTAATCCGGCCCGCGACTATCTACAATTACACATAGGTCATATTTTCTGTTCTGTTTACCTACAAGTGAGAAAGTTTTTCAATCTCATTGTGATTATACGTGTTGTGCAACAGAGTAGCAGCTACAACTGACTGAGCTACAATGTGACAATGAATTGAAGCAACTATTCCTCATTGTATCGTTTTTCAGGTCCTAGTATCTTTCGCAAGATTTTTCTCTCTTTCTTCCCAAATTCCTCAATTTCCCATTCTTTTATTCAATATCAGGCATTCGGAATTGTAAAGGCCTTCCGGCTGGACAACCGTGGTATAGTGACCTATCTTCGCCCGGTAAGATATAGACCTCTTATTTTATCTATGCAAAGCCTCCGTGGCTTAGGCGGCAGCACGCCGGCCTCTCACCGCTGGGTCCGTGGTTCAAATCCCGGTCACTCCATGTGAGATCTGTGCTGGACAAAACGGAGGCAGACAGGTTTTTCTCCGTGTACTCCGGTTTTCCCTGTCAAAATTTCATTCCAGCAACACTCTCCACTATCATTTCATTTCATCTGTCATTCATTTAATCATTGCCCCAGAGGAGTGCGTCAGGCCTCGGCAGCCGGCACAATTCATATCCTCGCCGCTAGATGGGGGCTTCATTCATTCCATTCCTGACCCGGTCAGAGACTGGAAGCAGGCTGTGGATTTTCATTCATTTTATCTATGCTCCATCTTCCTGGCCCGACCTTTATTTGCCTCCGTATCAAGCCCATTCGGCTGAATCCACTTACCCAAATATTTAAATGTATCCGCTCTCTTTATGTCCCCATACCTTGTTTCCAGATATTTTTCTTTATGATGTTTGTACTCTTTTATTATTATTATTATTATTATTATTATTATTATTATTATTATTCTCTCTTATATTTTTCTCCTTCTTCTTTATGCCCATTCAAAGAGCACGATGGCTCTCGCCTTCTCATCCTCCGAAAATCTCTTCGTGAATGCACCTTGCGTCCTGTGGACCAGTTCTGTTCTTAGCTCACCCTATGGGTGTCAGCATTGGAGCAGCTACAGCCTCTGGCGAACCGAACATGCCCTCGGACACTCCCGGCACTAAAAGCCATACGCAAAATAAAAATATTATTATTGTTATTCTTCTTCTTCTTGTTTCGTTTCGTCCAACTTAAAACAACGTCATTCAGCTGTTTCTCTTTAGCTCTAAAATTAGCCCAGTGGATGGTGTTGTTCCCTTCTCTCTTTTGTCCACACCCTTCCAGTTTCAAGCGTCGCCTTAAGATGGTTCACCACGCTCTGGGATTCTTCACGTCAGATCCAATCTCGTGCAGATGTTTTTGTATTATTATTAGAGCCTATATCTATTTCTCGAAGAATGTTGTGATGGTGATTTTGTCACAGCTTCCATTGCTTCTGCTAAATATGTGTAGCACGTGTTATTGTCGGCTACTGGTGGGAGATCAGATCGTTTTACAAACATTTCAATAAAAAAGTTAACTTCCTCTATTTTGTTCTATTTTGTTGGGAGTTAAAAATCAAAGTTACATAATTACATTAATTCATTCATTCGTTCATTCATTCATTCATTCATTCATTCATTCATTCATATGCCTTGTCGATGCAACCACACTCTTTTGTTGTTGGCGGTTCGTTTCAGTTCCATGTAATTGTCATATCCCATTCTATTCTTGATGTCTTCCAAATACTTCATACTGGGCATTTTCCCTTCAAGAATGTTAACGATGAAGTTGAGTCTGATGACATGTCCAATAAATTTTCTTTTTCTTTCCCATTTGCTTCGTTAATCTTCTCTCTTCTTTGACTTCCCTTAAGACTTCCAGGTTGGTTTTTCTTTCCTTCCTGCTCGTTCTTGTCATTTTCTGCCATATTCACATTTCAGCTGCTTCGAATCGATTCTTTTCCAATCTATCCAGAGTCCAACTTTCACTTCCATAGAGCAGTGTACTCCATAAAAATGATTTTGCAAAGGATTTTCTTACATCTATATTCATATGTTTGCTGGATAAAATGTTTTTCTTAGTCATAAATGTCTGTTTTGCCAATGCAATCCTTCTCTTCACTTCCATTAAGCATACAGCATACATACATTACACACGGTTTGGAAATAATCTGCCAAAATTTAAGCAAAACTAACCTCCAACAAATAGAAAAAGTCAAATCAACATACCTGAAAAGGATACTCTGTGTCTCCTAATTCTCTCCATCACGTCTATCTTATGAGCTCACCAGAGAGACTCCAGCTACCACTGCTAGCAACAACACATTATCGGAACTGGAAAGGGAAAAGATCGCGATCTGGGACGACTTTGCACCACACATGCGAGGATTGGAAGAGGGCATCCTACCATCTCAGAGGATTGGAAGAGGGCATCCTACCATCTCAGACATGGGAACAAAGGAAGAAATCACTAACTCAATTTTGCTGCGAGTCAACATTAAGAACATTATTTCTATGCACATTCGTGCGCAATTCTCTGTTTATTAAAATCAAAATTATTACGTTTTTGAAATTGCAGATTAAAAGTTGCATGTTTGCCAAATATCAAGTAACTACTTGCCACGGTGGGCGAGTGGTTATCGTGTCGGACTACCAACCCCCAAGCTTGCTGGTTCGCTCCTGGCCATGGTGAGTGATTTTTGAAAGGCTAAAAAAATCACGATACGCATGTCATACGTCGTTGGCATGTTAAAGAATCCATTTGAATTCAGTAGGCCGTGTTCATAATGGCAAAATTAATCTCTGGATTTTCCGCCAACACAATGTTCCTCCTTTCTCTACTAGAAAGCGCTGTAGTGTCAAGGAGTTTAGATATCTAACCTCCTTGACTTTCATTGCGCTCCAAGGAACAACAAAATTCGACATGCAAGTTGCCATCTGAGGCAAATAACAAAGCTTGCACCCGGCTCCCGAGGCCATACGATATTATTATTATTATTAGTAGTAGTAGGAGATGTAACGTAATGATGTTATTGGATTTACGTGTCTTTCAACAACTGGGCCTTTAACGTGTCAGTAGGTCTAAATGTACTGACACGGCTCCCTCGCATTTGCGCACACTCAAATGTCAGCCGATTGCGTCAGGACTCGATCCTGAAACCTTGGGCACAGCAGGCGTAGATGTAACGGAAGGAATGATAAATCGCAGGCGAGGACTATTGGGGAGGCCACAGGAGCAGGTTACCGGAGTCGATGAGAATCCGCGAACCTAGAATTTAAAGGACAAGATCACAATATATGAAGTTGAAGTGGTTTTGTTTTACGCTTGATCCAATTGGATGAAGCAGAGCGACTGCTGAGCGTATCACAACTAAAGGAGAAGTTAAATGTCGACAGGAAATTGCAGTGCTTCTTGTCTCCAATGAAGTGTTATTTACTCCTCGTGAAGCTACATCAAATGTCTTAAGGCGGGCAATAACAATCTTCAACCATTCACCGCTCGAGCGAGGCACAGCCTATTCATGGAAACACTGTGCCAGCGGCGGTAGCTGCGTGCGCTAAGGCGCAAGGCCATGCGGACAAGCTCTTTCCAGACGAGTGGGGTCAAACCCAAGGACCACCACAGGCTGTCTTATAATACCTCCAAGGTAGCCAAGAAGGGTAAAATGCGTCCCTGTGGATGAAACTAGTTCTTGAACTTAATATTCAGCAAGACAGAATAAATGACAGGAGTCGCTACCAGCCCTTTCCTCACATCCATTGGAGAAGGTCACCACAACGCGTCCTGGAAATGTTCCGTGGAACGTAAGATACAGTTCAGCAAGAAAATGAATGATTACTGGTCCAAGAGAAAGGCACAAGATTTCAGCGCGAAATCAGCCACCAAACAATCCACCAATAACACCACAAGTGGCAGTCAACAGCTAAAGAACAAGCACCGTGGCTCCAACGACAAAAGTAGGAGAAAGATAATAGTACATGATGCAACGACCCGAAAATGGCAATAATTATAGAACGAGCGTATGCGAGTGTCTTTATAGGCGAGTTGCATACGACTGGCTATGTTCGTCGATAATTATAACTTTAGTATATGCTTTAACATAAATATTCATAAATATCTGTTGAGATTCAGTCACTAGAATTTTGTGATCAGAGTGCAAGCGCTGGGTAGGATATCTCTGTTTTCCAAGTGCTCTGACCGACCGACGCATGCGCTCTGTGTGCTTGGCAATGTTTACAGCCTGCCGATGTGCATCTGCATTCAGTCAAACTGTCACTGAAGTCGTTTGAAAGCAATGCGCTGTGTTGAAATTGGAGTTGGGGATATTAAGGTATATACAGTGCTATTTCTAGTCTCATATTGGCCAGTTTATTTACGCGAACATATGCACGGTGCACTTTCGGTAATTTATATAGACATGTTGGATTTTCAGCGCATGCGCGAACGTATCCTTACCTAATTGGGTAAACAACTGTTTCTTGAGCTCTGATTGGTGGGAGAAACTGTTTCATAATGAAAAATAGTGTTATAATGAGCCTCGTTATGATACAGTTTTCTGACACATTATGCTTACATTTCGTCACCGTCGAACATAAATAAAGGTGAGTGGTCTCGTGAATACTTCAACAAGTGGGGTGAGTCAATTATATGTGGACCTCTCAATCCCTTTGATTGCAAGGAATTGTTTTATCTTAATGCGAATGGAGGGCTAAATTCCATTCAAACAACAATCTTGGAATGTCTAGAAACTCCTTTGAACAAATTACTTCACCAAAGTACGTAGAGAACAAGTTCTATTCACTATTGTGCGACTCTAAATTGAGAACTTCGCTTGTAGCAGGAGGTTTACAGACAGTCTTAATCTCTTCTGAACTAGCGAGTGTTCATTTACACAGCTAAATAAATTCAAACACTTCGTGTTGCCCCCTTTCAGGTGAATAGCGATGTTTTGTCTGGTGATTGCAGTACATGTGATTCATTGGATACGGCCAGCAAACAGATCAACCAGCTTCAAACACAAGCTGCAAGGGCGGGCCTCCTGATCTCTTTTGAGAAAACAGAATTTATTACTAACATCAAAACGGCTCCAAAACATATTGAAGTGAATCATTGGAAATTTAAGCGGGTTGCGAAATTGAAGTGTCTTGGGGAATGGATAGACCCTACAATGTCCGAAAACGAGGCTTTTGCGCCACGCTTGAATAAAATTGAAATGGCTTACCATCTAATTAAGAGTGTGTACAACAAAGGATCTATATCCCTGAATGCAAAACTCAAGCACTACTGCACGGTCATCCGGCCAGAAGCTTTGTAAGTAGCTGAATGTCTCGCCATGAATAAAAAAGGCATAACTGGAGACCAAGGAAAGGAAGATTTTGAGGACAATCCTGGGTCTAGTCAAAGAACACGGCGAGTTCCGAAGACGCCACAACCACGAGTTGTACACACACGTAGAGAAAATAACTGATGTGATGAGGAAAAGGAGGATTTCTTTCTATGGACATATAACCCGATTGAAATCAACACGGCTATCCAACCGAGTGTTTGCTTTTCTCCATGAGAAAAAGACACAGGGGGTCTGGTTCAGTGCAGTAGAGAAAGATCTGTTGGAGATTGGGATAACACGTGAAGATATCCAAGAGCGTGGCCCACTTAGGAAAAAACTTCAAGAGCATCGGAGTTTTCAACTTAAGCCGAAACTGAAGACCAGGAAGGCGTGGACGACGGAGGGAAAGGTGCAACATCCATTACGAATGAAAGAGTACTGGGCCGACATTAAAATGCAGAAGAAACAGTTAACATGATGTGGTCCTTAATTGCCCGTAACGAAGCAAGAAGAACGAATAATATAATAATAATAATAATAATAATAATAATAACGAGAAATTAAGGCTACTAGGTCGTGTAATTCACAAAGCCTTATAGATGGGACTGGAACCAACGCCACCTAGACCATAGTGCTCTGTAGATAAGGCCTACAAGAATTGGAGTTTCATTCGTCATAACAGTGGCGTACAAAGCTCAAGTCCCCATGACCTGTACAGGGTGGGCCAAGATAAACCTAACCTAACTTAACCAAACCCAACCAAGTAATGATGATGATGATAATTGTTGTTTTAAGGGACCAAACATCTAGGTTATCGGCCCCTAATGGTTTGGGTGATAGTGATAATGCAAAGAAAACTGTAACTAAAACCAACTACAAACTTACATACTAGAAGAAGAAACAGTAAACAAGTAAAGGATAAGGCAAATAAAGGACAGGAAGAAAAGAAATGCCCTCAACCCTTGAAGAATAAGGATTGAGGGACTTGGAAGGAAGGAGAGCCATGAAAGGCAGATAGTAAAGGTGGAGAGAGGAGAGGACCCGCCCCAAAGACAATGGAAAAAGGGGAAAAACTGGACCCAGCTCAGGAATTTTTCGGGGTCGCCAACTCCCGAACTGACCAGCCGTGAGCCCTTGAGGGTGTAGCACTATCCAGGGCGCACTGGAAGTGGTGGGGCTACACACACCCTGCCTCGTTTATGGCCTTGAGCAGAAAGTAGAAAATATGAAAACAAAAACAAGAGGTCTGACCCCTCGAAGAATGAGGGATCAGGAAAGATGAGAGAAGGGCCAATTAAGGCGGGAAAGGAAGAGAACAAGAGTTGACCAAGGAAGGCTGAAATAAAAGGTGACAGTGAGTAGCTCGGCACAAGTGGAAGCAATGCCAGACTCAGCTGGGGTCCCGTGGTAGCCAACCCACGTCCCACTAGTCGTGAGCCCCTGGGGAAACCACGAATTGAACTCATCAATTGCAAGGCTTCATGGGAGAAGATATTCGATTCAGCAATACGCATTAAAAATAATCCATTTTCCACGTAGCGAACATCGATCGGGAACTGAGCGGGAGACTCCGCAGTTCTTGAAATAGACGAAATCATAAATGAGTTTAAGGCGACAGGCAAAATGGTAGATAAGAAACTTGAATACCCAGGTTTGAGAATTACCAAGGTGAAGAAGGCCGGCGGATGTTGCTGGCGGGACTGTACCGTGCAACTCGCCAAGACCTCTACTTCAGGAGGGACAAAGCATGGTTTCCCATCGTAAAATACGCGGGCTTGGTCTGTCGAAACTCTGCGACAAATATTCGAGCTACCTCTGCATGATGAAGAGTGGAGCGCTGTGTCGCCAACAAGAATCATTGGACCAATTTTCTTGGAACACACTCAACAGATACATTGCCATCATCTTCGAGCCCATCGCACATCACTTGACGCCGTACGACCGACGTTTCGCGTATTTGCAGCCGGATGACGCAACAGTACTCGCCCCGTTAAAAGTAGTGCATTCTGTTTTCACACCTGCAAAACAGTCTCCGATGATCCGTGGTCTCCACGCTCCCTTGATCTTTCCAGTTGTGATCTTTAGCCTATTTTCATTTATGAAAAAAATAGGCTTAGGAGATCATTTTTTGTCCGTGTGTGTGTCTGTCTGCGTGTGTGTGTGTGTGTCCCTAATAACTTCTAAACCGCTGGAGCGATTTCAATGAAACTCGGTAAGGTCATAGTACTATTTCGGTCGACCCCGACCGAGTCCTTCAAATGTTATTACGTCTCACCAATCCAACATGGCGGCTGTGCGAAATATTTCACCGGCATTCTATATCACCCTGAAATTTAGTATGGTGATAACTGGCAATACTAGAAGTTCACTTATGATACTTTCAAAAACCAGTAAACTACAAAACTTGTTGAAATAAAGTTGAAACATTTAAATAGACTGTTCTCGCGATTTAACCATCCGAACGCAGTGAAACTTGGTACAGCAAATAAATATACATATTGCAATGCAATGATATCTAATTTAGTTCAGTTGTTTACATAACCTCAAATTGGCGGCTGTGCAATATTTTAAAATTAAGTTTTTATTTCTTGTGTTCTAATCATGTGATCGAAATCAACGTTTGAATAATGGACACACACAATAATCCTCATCTAATACTATATAACTCTAAGGCCAACATGGTGACCATCCAAAATATTTAGACGGTTCTCAATATCTACGAATCTATTACAGCAATCAAACTGACAATTTGTATGTTGATAGAGGCAATTGGTGTAAGTAGGATGTATGAAAATAGGCTATTTAGTTCTTCACGGAACTACTGCTTTATTTGTGGAACAACCTGAAGGGCATGATGTCCCATAATAATCCACGACTTAAAGACGCACTGAAAGATAACATACGACACGGACCACGGTGGTCAATATTTCCAGCAGGACATGCAAGTGATATAATTGTACAAATAGCCTTGCAGTTCATATGTTTGGGTCGTGGCCTACGTTATATACAAGGCTTGGAAGTGAGGCGCCAGACAACATTGCGAGCGATGGTTCGAACTTGTTCCGCATTTTGCCGCTAGGCTCGCTTTCTGGCGCCCTTAATCATACCATTTGCATTACGTACAATGTGATTAGTGTGTCTGTATTTGGCGGTAAATAACTTGTCCTAATGAGTGAGAAAGCTAAGGTGAGTTTAAAATTGACTGGCGAAGCGTGTCGTATTATAGTGGTGCTTTCGTTAAGAGCAGTCGACTGCTGTTTGACTGTTATTGAGATGGGTGCTAAGTGGTCTTTATGAACAAGACGTAGTGAAAAGCAAGTTTTAATCCAGTGTACTAGCGTAAATGTGACATGCAATTGTGATAAATACTTTAGATATAAATCACTGAATGATTTTAATAGAGTAACTTATGTGTAAATATTAGTGTTATTATTGTGTTCGTCGAAAATGGTGTACTGTAGCGTGCCGTATTGTAAATCTCGTCAAGTTAAAGGCAATGGACTTTCGTTTCATAAATTTCCATTGAACAATGACATACTGAAACAATGGGTTCTAGCTGTTTCACGTGAGAGGGTAAAGCCAGGGTTTGTGGACACCAAAACAGTCTTCTACAATTATTTGTAGCAAGCATTTCAAGCATTCTGATTTTAGTATAAGTACTACAAAGAGAACGCTCTTACCGAACGCATTTCCGACGGTTTTTGGGGACTTCCCCGAACATAAACATAAACAAGCACAAATAAATAGAAATACGCGCAAAAGAGCACGTGTCGATAGAGAGATACATATCAACAATAAAAGGAAATGTTCAGGTAACTTAAATTTTACGGAAGACTATTGTGATGAACGAATTGAAGAAAACCATGATCAACCGCGTGTTAGTGTAGGAACGCAATGTTCTACAATCAAGCAAACTCATTGCAAGTCAACAAAATTGGAAAAAAATACAGTATAGAGCACTACAATTAAGTAATTGAATCAGAAGATAATTTCATTGAATCAAAAATTACATTCAGTGCAACGTCAAGACAAACTCGATGTTCAAATATCGAAGCTCAAGAGTGAAGCGAATCGTGGGGACTTGAAGGCTAATTTCTTACTTGAACAAATTCGAGCTTTCACGAAACGAAGGTGTAAATACAAAGAAACAACAATAAACATATGTGTATTGCTCTCTAATAAATCACCGTCGGCTTACCGCTTACTTAGAGATATAAATATTTTACAATTTCCTCAACCACGAACACTGAAAACGTACATTGGGTATACGAACGGAGAGACAGGTGTCACGTCACTGGCAAAAGCTAGGTTGACAGCTGAAGAAAAGTCACTGACTCACGATAATGAGAAGGTTGGTTCATTAATCATTAATGAAATTGCCATAAAGTCAAAACTATTGTATGACAAGAATTTAGACATGTTTCTCGGCATTAGTGATATTGAGAAAGATGCAATTGGAATCGAACATGAATTGGCTAATAAATTATTATGCATACTGTTCAAGGGCCTGTCATCCTTCTACAGGATGCCTGTTTCGTTCTACTTTACATGTGGACTCACAGGACAACAGTTATCTAGGATAACATTGGACGCACTGACTGCGGTTGAGAAATGCGGCTTCAAGGTCATCAGAATAGTGACGAACAACTGTCAGGTGAATGTGTCAATGTTTGAGGCGCTGTGTGGCGGATGTGTCACTCATGAAATTCGTCACCCGAAAGACGAGCAAAGGCCACTTTTTCTTAGTTTCGATCCGAGTCACATCATTAAGAATGTACGATCACAATTCAATATCTGAGTAGGAACTTCTATGTAGATTACGATTTACAGTAATACCTAGTGATCATCTCAAGAATCTGTACCACTTACAGAAAAAGCCAGTAGTAAAGCCAGTTAGAAAATTAAGCAGGAAGGTTGTATATCCAAGCAATTTAGAAAAAATTAAAGTGGCAAGAGCCAAATTGCTGTTGACTCCAGAGGCAATAGCTGGGCTTAAGAGCATCGAAGTCGTGTGCCCAGAGAAAGTTGAAGATAAGGACAGCCTACACGAAACAACAAAATTCTTGGAAATGTTTAGAAAATGGTTTGATATACATGATATCTGCAACACCACACACGGACTTCATTCCAGAAACACGGACAAGCTTATTTTCAGTGAAGTTAATGATGAGAGACTTTCATGGCTGACCAATGAATATCTGCCCTACCTGTCACAGATTCAAAGTTATCCCGATAAAAAGATGAGACGTACAAAGGAAACTTATCAAGCTTTGGTGCTAACAACTTCATCAGCCGTGTCCTGTATACGATTTCTAATCAGTATCGGCTTCCATTATGTGCTTAAGCGGAATCTCTCAAGTGACGATGTAGAACTGCTCTTCAGTCACCGGAGAAACAGGAATTATCGCATCTTCTAGAAGTGGGAATGTGGAGCTGAGGGAAGATGCAGTCGTATCAGGCGCCTTGACCAAGTTTCTGAAGCCTAAAAAATCGCGGTAGGTGCAAAACCCAGTCAATGCTAAAGAAACACCCCAGCTTCCGGCACATGTCTTGGAGATTCTTGAAATCCCTGTTCAAGGTAAGAATATGGGGAAATATAGGCTATATTAAGTTCATTGAAATAAAACATTATGATTGACATTTTAGTATTAAAATCTATTTTTGTTTTCAGAAAAGCCAGCGTCTCTATCTTCCATTTCAATTGCAATGGTAGCGGGATTTCTTGTAGGAGTGGCAGAAGAGAGAACAGATTGTGAAGGTTGCTTAGAAAAAATATCAGCTCCAGCAAATTCAAGCCTGCCATTTAGTTCAATACATTTTCAAGACAGAGGGGGACTCAGATATCCCAAAGCTTATTTTATTTATCTGTTGGAAACAATTTCTCACTTAGTCACAACAGCCGTAAATTCATTACTCGAAGATATTTAGTGTCAAAGTTCACAAATATTTTAACTGACACAAAATGTGTAGTGTGTAATGACAATTCTATCTCCGCGGTTCTTCTGCAAAAGTTTTTAAGGCCACTTTTAAGGAATATTGGTGTGAACCACACGGGCAGTAGTGCAACGTTTCAGAATTTAAGAAGTAAGCCACTAGACAGAATAATTCTTGAAGTGAAGTGAAATACAGTTAAGAGTGAGCCGTATTCATCATTTGGGAGAATCTGGAGGAAAACAGGTAAGAAGTGCTAAAAAACATGTATTAAATGTACTTGAGTTGCATGTAAAGCATAGTCAAAAGCAGACAACTAGGGCGTCGAGCCGCGATCCTAATGGCGTAAAGTGGAACTACCAGTTTGGCGTACCAAGTCTCAGCTCTATTTCCAGGCCTTGAGTATAACGTAGGCCACGGTGTGCTTTGTGGAACCCATTTCATCCCTCGCAATAGATTTCAATTTCTTGTCAAAACCGGGAATCGACCCGGAAACCTGAGCAATACCAACCAATAACGCTAACCATTACACTAGGAGACGGTCAACCTCCTTCAAAGAGGTTAATATCAGGAAGGGCATCCGGTCATTAAGAAACCCATTCTTTATGGTGTTTGAAGGCATTTTCTGTGTTGCCTTAGTAAACAAAAGTTTGGTGCTTTTCAGTCGGTCAACAGGAATGTACCCAAATGAGATGGGTTATTCCTGAAAAACATTACATGAGATTAATAAATACACTTGGATGACCAGTTTTGGTCGTCAAGCGATCATCATCAGATCCATTACACTTAGGCTACAATTTTTTTTGTCTGAAAGTATGAATGAAAATATTTACAATATGCACACTTATTTAGTTGCGGTGTTAGTTTAACTCATCAATATTTGTTAGTAATGTTATAGTCTATGTGATGTTTTGTTAAAACACTGAAGTGGTGATTGACCTCCAAACTTGCTTGTTTAGAGTGAATACGTGATTGTAGTTAAATGGTCAATTCTAGTTGTATTGTACAGGCTACAGTCTTGCGTGTCCTGGTGAGAGAAGTTGTCTTCATCACTATCCACACTCAACTGGGGGGAGCTACCTGTGTGGCAAGGTCTCTTATATACCAGGGTATTTCCCCTCTCGCGTACCTAAGTTTCTGTGTTCGTCTTACAAATGTGACTGTATGTGGCCAAGTCTTGTCTACATAAAGTGGAGTTTGTAATTGTATTCACGATAATCTTCAACTATTAAAGACCTGGTTTCAATTCTCGCCACGCATAAGCTAATTGCCATATAAGTGCTGCCTGGCCTAATGAGAATGTCCCGGCACCTTTAATACCGTTAATACCAGCCTCGGTTTATTGAAGAAAAAGATACATCGTACATCCTGATCCAATAACATGTTTCCCTTATTAATCTTATCTAACTTGGCTACATCGTTATATTCTGTCTTGTTTCCGACGGAGTCTGTGTTCTTATAGAGTGAAGAGGGGTGAGCTCTCCATGAAAGTGTGTTCGTTTAAATTATTGGGGTTGTTTCGTGTAGCTAAGTGTATCTTGATTGCTTCCTTTACGTCAAGAGCTCTGCTTTCGGTTCGTGATAAATTATTTTTATGTCGGTTTCAATGTTAGTGAAATTGTGCCCCCACGTCGCACATGTGTTCGCATGCAGCCGAGTGCGTCCTGTATTTTATCGCATTTCTATGTTCATTGTATCGTGTATCCAGTGTTCTCCCACTCTGCCCGATGTAATTTGCTTGCCAACCTGTATCTTGGCACGTAATGGAATATACCCCTGACTTTGAATACGGGTCTTGTTTATTTAGATTACTATTGTGCAAATGCTTTCTGGTTGTGTTATTCGTTGTAATTGCTATTTTATACCTTGTTTTTTGAACAGATTGGTGATTTTATATGTATTCGCGTTCACATAATTTAAATGCGCGATTTTTTTCACATTATTATCCGGCTTTTGAATTGTTTTATTTTTATGTCTGGCTACAATTTGATCTATTTTGTTGGACGGAAAATTGTTTTCCTTTGCTATTTGCTTGATTAATCTGATTTTCTTATTGTAATTGTCTTTTGACTTGGGTATGTTTAAAGCCCTGTGCACCATTGAATTGAACCCCGCTAATTTATGCGTGCTGCGGTGATTGGACGGATTGTCAATTGCATGCGAAGTTTGTGTGACTTTTCGGAATATGGAATATGGAAGCTCATTATCTTTACGTTCGATAGTTAGTTCAGAAACTGTTCTTCATAAAGGGAGAGTAATACGGTGGCACTAGAGAGGAGTCTCGTATATAAGACGAGACGTTTATTACATCTTTATTTAACAAATTTTCTCGTCGAGAAAGAATGAGAGCGTTTGTATAAAGTTGCGCGAGACTTAGGATTTCGTTTTCTGGGACGAGCTTGGCTTCCATCGAAACCATCAATCGCATGAGGCTGTCGATGTTCCAATCTCAACTAGGCTAGGATCGATAGGTCTTCCTGCTCTCAGTTATTTACACCAAGACACGGGGAAGAAGGTATTTTGTAATCGCTTATCCTCCAAACTGGGTTAGACCAAGCCAGGGATCATTCCTCTACCGTCTGGGAGCTGGATACACTTTGTCAGCAGATACAACTGGGGATGGTGACAGGGGACCCCTAATTTGTGTGTTTATTAAGGAGTAAGTTAGTTATTAAAGTTTCAAGGGGCGGAACTTCGAGGTCATCTGTCCCTGTTTATTAAGGAAGGGTGAGGGAAGAGATTTTGGAAATAAGTCAGCTGTGGATCTGTTGAAAGGAACCGTCCCGGCATTTACCTGTTGGTGAAAATGGGAAACCATGAAATCCATTTTCAGGCATTCAAACCCACGCTCTCCTGATACCAGCGAGGCACGAGGGAGCGCTCTCGGCCACCGTGGCCGGTAGGACTACGAGTTAATGATAACAATCTATGGCCTGGAGCCATTGAGGTGACCTGCTGTCTTGCAGTCACCAAACGTGATACGAGAGATCTTCTACGAGCAAACATCGCGCGACTCGGTCGAGGACCGAACTCACGACATTTGGACCACTAACGGAACATACAGCAGACATCTCCCCTGTGCTGTCAGTGTTGCCAATTAACATTCTGCTTTTCAGTTGGTCCACACAAGAAGTGTGCCCAATTAGAAGTAACAACTAACAAATAGCGGTGGGTTAGTTGTATGACATGTTTCGCTAGTTAAGCGAGTATCGTCAGATCCAAATATACTTGACTAACTCCTCAAAACACTAATAATGATAATAATAATAATATTGTATGGCTTCGGCTACCTGGTGCAAACTTTGTTACTTGACGCCCAGAGGGTAGCTTTCATGTCGAATTTTTGTCGCTCCTTGGAGCGCTATGAGAGTCAAAGAGGTTAGATAACTAAGCTCCCTGTCACTATAGCGCGTTCTAGTAGAGAAAGGAAGAACTTTGTGTTGGCGGAAGATCCTGAAATTAATTTTGCCATTATGAACAAAAACATGCCAATATCGTATGACATGCGTGCCGTGATTTTCGTCGCCTTTCAAAAATCACTTTCCTCGGCCAGGAGCGAACCTGCAAGCTTGCGGTTGGTAGTCCGACACGATAACCACTCACCCACCGTGGCAAGCTTTCAAAACACTACCAATCGCACAATGCCATCCACCACCTAATCCCAGATTATACTCTGTATTACCAATAATTGACAGCTGTCAAAGCTAGCACGTGGGGAAATGCTGCGTTGCCACTGAGGCAGATCATGACTCATAACATTCCAAGTGGCTTGAAGGAAGACAAATACTGGCGGTCTAATGACCGTGACGAGTGAAGACACACTGAGTCAAACCCTGTGCTTATTGCTGTGTCCGCAGACATTGCAACATTGCTCACTGTTGCCATGGAGACCGTTACCCCTCTCGTCTCCCCTCCTCACCGAGCAGAGTATAGTAACCGTGCTAACGTGCCAGCAAATCTACTGACACGGCTCCCTCGCATTTGCGCACCCTCTAATGCCAACTGACTGCGCCAGGATTCGAACCTGCAATATTGGGTCCAGCAAGCGAGAACGTAACAGCTGAGCCACGCAGACAGCAAGGAGAAGCAGAAGAAGAAGAGGAAGAAAAAGAAGTAGAAGGAAGAGAAAGAGAAGAAGAAGTAGAAGGAGAATAAGAAGAAAGAGAAGGAGAAGGAGAAGGAGAATAAGAAGAAAGAGAAGGAGAAGGAGAAGAAGGAGAATAAGAAGAAGGAGAAGGAGAAGGAGGAGAAGAAGGAGAAGAAGAAAGAGAAAGAGAAGAAGAAGGAGAAGGAGAATAAGAAGAAAGAGATTAAGGAGAAGGAGAAGAAGGAGAAGGAGAATAAGAAGAAAGAGAAGGAGAAGGAGAAGGAGAATAACTAGGAGAAGGAGGAGAAGAAGGAGGAGAAGAAGGAGGAGAAGAAAGAGAAAGAAAGAGAAGAAGAAACAGAACAAAAGAAGAAAGAGAAGAAGGAAAAGAAACAGGAGGAGAAGAAGAAGAAAGAGAAGGAGAAGAAGAAACAGAAGGAGATGAAGAAGAAAGAGAAGAAGAAGGAGAATAAGGAGAAGGAGAAGAAGAAG